>CM051234.1:59650956-60868456 GCA_027917425.1 Gastrophryne carolinensis | reverse complement strand
AGAATAGGAAGTGGGCTGATGTGCTGGGTAAGAGGATACTAGATGGAGGGAAGGGGTATTTAAACTAGAGATGAGGGGGAGGGCAAAAGGGAAAGGCAGGTTACTTAGGGGATAGCATATGATGGTGGGTGGAGAAATAGGATTGGGGAGAAGGACTGTTATGATGGATAAGGAGATCCATATGTTGCAAACCAGCAGTGAAAAATGAGGCAGATGCATTACTGCAGAAGCTAATACTAAAGCTCAATGTGTAAAACTGTATGGGAACTTAAAGTGTATGTTCACAAGTGCTGGCAAGTAAAGTGGGGGAGCTTGAGGCTCTGGTACTGGAAGAAAATATTGATGTTATTGATGTGGCTGAGCCTTTGCTGGATTCCGCACATGACTGCACTGTCAATCTTCAAAGTTTAACTCTCTTTTGGAAAGACAGAGCAAATAGGAAAGGGGGCGGAGCGTATCTCTATGTAAAACAAAAATTCAAAGCATATATTATTGAAGGAATACTAGCAAAAGGGGAGGATGTAGAATCCTTGTGGGTAGAAGTGCTGGGTGATGTAAACAATGTTAAAATACTATTTGGTGTAATCCATAGACCCCCATATTCGAGGAAATAGAGGGTAAGCTGCAACAGGGTCTATTAAAGGACTTCATACACAAATATGTGACTAAGTGATAACCAGCATGGTTTTACTATGGACAGAAGCTGTCAGCCTAACCTGATTGGCTTCTATGAAGAGGCGAGTAGAAGCCTGGACAGAGGGGCGGCTGTAGATATAGTATTCTGGATTTTGCTAAAGCATTTGACACTGTCCTCCATAGATGCTTACTGGAGAAATTGAGGTCTTTAGGATTAGAAAATACAGTTTGTAACTGAACTGAAAACTGGCTGAATTATTGTGCGCAGAGAGTTGTGATTAATGATACCTACTCTGAATGGTTCCGGTTGTAAGTGGCATACCCCAGGGTTCAGTGTTGGGTCCTCTATTATTCAACTTGTTTATAAATGACATAAAAGATGGAATTAAATGCACTGTCTCTATTTTTGCAGATGGCACAAAGATATGTAGCACAGTGCAGCCTATTGAAGATGTTCAGACGCTTCAGGCTGACGTAGGCACTTTCAGTGTCTGGGCATCCACTTGTCAAATGTAGTTAATTAAGAAATGTAAAGTCATACACTTGGGGTCTAATAACCTGAAGGCCACATATATCCTCTGGGGAGTAACACTGGGAGAATGACTTGTTGAGAAGGATCTGGGGGTACTGGTAGATCACAGGCTAAATAACAGTATGTAATGTCAAGCAGCTGCTTCCAAGGCCACCAAGATATAACCATACATTATAAGCAGCATGGAATCACAGGATGGGGATGTTATTTTGCCTCTTGACAAGACACTGGTGCGCCCTCACCTGGAATATACCGTCCACTTCTGAGCACTCGTTCATAGAAAGGACGCTTTGACAATGGAAAGGGTACAGAGGAGAGCCACCAAACTAATAAGAGGAATGAAGGATCTTAGTTATGAAGAAAGATTACGAGAATTAAATCTATTTTGTCTTGAGAGGAGACAGTTGAAGGGGGAAGTGATTAACTTATATACAGTAAATATATAAATGACCAATACAAAAACATGGGGAAACACTATTTCAGGTAAAATCCTCTATAAAGGCTTATTAATCGTGTTACAGCATCAACAGCAGACAGCTTCATAAAATGATTAGATGCTTATTTAGAAGAAAATAAAAATAACAGTTAATATTAGCTGCTATCAGTTAAAAAAAAAATAACTTTCCCCAACCCTGACCCTTGGTTAAACGACATATGTCTTTTTTCAACTGTAATAACTGTAGTAACTATGTAACCTAGAAAGCAGAGATACTACACATAAGTATACTTAACAGCGCTATCTACTGTCTTCTTAATAAACTGTAGTCCCGCTAGCAATACATATGTAATACACATAATAAGCTGAAGCTGTTGTATCTCCAGCACATTTCTAAAGTTCTGCCTATGACTGACTTCCTCCTTGGATATAGCTGGAAGCCCTGCGAGGGCTCTCTTTGGAGAAATAATGATTTGATATTCTCCGCAGAGACTCTTCTTTATATACAGATAACACGCTACACTTAGCAGAACATTATTACAGTGCTTTCAGGAAATCTCCACACCGCACACACACCGACATTCGTGATGATCTGCCGTCCAATCACCTCCAGACTCTGCTGATGGCTTTCTCCGTGTGCGGCTTAGAGAGGCAGCAAGGAGACTGAGATCGCAGCTTCAAAGATGAGACGAGAACTAAATAAATAGCACAGGGAAGCTGAAGACTAGAGAGGATGGGAATAAAAATAAAAAATATAAAAAAGGCCCCTTTAGGTTGAGGGAAATTCCTAGCTATAACCGAGGTTTTTTCCAGTAAGTAATCAGTAAGGAATCTGCAGGCCACTTATAGGGACAGTCCAGGAAAAAATAAGGCAATAAAAAAATGTTGATGTGCACCTGGCTCTTCTGCATCCCTGGGGTCCAAGAGGGAATTCAGGTAATCAGGGGAGAGTGTTGGCATGCTACCAGTGGCGTGTCCCGACTACCCCGGGGGACCAGTAACAATGGTCACGTGGGGGGCGGTCAACTGCAGTGTAACCCCTTCCAACTGTGGTTGTTGTGTGACCACATGCAATCCACAAGCTACTGGCAGGAGGCATGCCACCTCCCTCCTACCCTTTGTACTTGTATGCGTACAAAACGCATCAAGAAGCATCTTAATATCTTGCCTGTATTGAAAAAATGTATATTGAGATGATATTGCAATATGTAAGCTGATTTTGCAAAAGGGTTCTACTGTATTATATAATTAAAAAATAGACCCCAAAGATAAAATGAAGGTATAAAGCAGGAGTCCCCCAACCTGTAGATCGGGAGCCACATGCGGCTCAAAGACATCTAATGTGTGGCTCGCTGACTGTCTTTTGGACCATTACACTCAATAAGATCTAGACCTATTCAGGTGGGGTTCATCATGCCCGAGGCTGGGCATGGTCACTGCCATGTCAGGCAGGCAGAGAAGCATGCTTCCAGTGGCCTTCAGCCTTGGTGCTTTTGAATACTTCACAGCATTATTTAGAGTTCTCTTCTGTTCTATAAGGCCCTTATTTATGAAGGAATAGTGACAGGTAGCGACTGGTGAGTGGCCGGTAATGACGGGCCCAGCCACGAGAACGCCGGCTCCCCACCACAATCACACATTTATCAAGCCAATCCTGCTTAGCGACTGAGATAGCGCCATATAGCCACTCATTCATCATTATTCCAGCCTCAGCCCACAGCGCCAGCGTCCGACCTTGAACAGCGACAGGTATGACCTCTCGCTACCTGGCGCTCTCCAATGCATTTCAATGGAACAATCTTTAAATATTCATAATTAATTGTTATTCATTGTTTTTTTTTTTTTTTAATGTGAAAAATTCTGTAACCACTTCTGCCATTTTAGATAATTTTTTTAAGGTAAAAAAAAAATAAAAATTGTACAGAATTGATATTACAGGTCTGATATTAATGTATTCATATTACAAAATTATTTAAAAAACTTGTTTTTTTTTGACTATATGTTGTTTGGGGGTTAAAAAACTACTTTTAACCCATCGCCGCCAGCGCTCTGGGGTTTAAACATGCATTTTACAGCGCGAGAATTTTTTGAGCGTGATTTTTTAATGAATATGCTGGGAGCCGGTCGCTAGGGCCAGTCGCTATCATGCGCTCCCATACAGCGCGGAACCTGTCAAATAGCGACTCCTCACCCAATATTCAACATTACGGTAAACCGACTGAGTCGCTATCAACTACCGAACAATGACCAAGCACAGCGACTACTAGCGGGCGCTCTGAAAATGCTGCTACAGTCGCTCAACTGTCGCTACCTGCCGCTATTAATGAATCGGCCTCTAAGTGTTTTTCCACTTCTATAATCTTTTAGCGTTGAGTGAGGCTCATCAGTTTTGAATCTGGCTCTTATGGTAAGAAATGATGTGAACCTCCGGTATCAGGTGAGGTCCTTGGTACATCCTTCAAAAATTTTAATGAGAAAAAATGTGCCCTTTAGTTTGCGTAATTGACAGCCCCGTCTGACCAAAAACAATAGAAAAAGGATACTTACCATCTCTCCCTGCAGCAGCTTCCTTGCCATCCAGTGCTCTGCAGCTTACTCGGTTTGGGTCCCACAATATCCTGGCATGGGCATGCCACCTCGTATTGGCCCATTTACCTCTACTAAAGTGAATGGCACACTCAGTTCTCTTTAACAGAGACAGAACAGTCTACAAAAGAGTATTCCTTTTTTTTTTCATTTGTATAGCTCTTGCACCTTTTTTTATTCTAATTGTACATTTATAGAGCCTTTACATTAATCCAGCTAGATGCCTTGATAGCTCGAGATTCATGTAAAGCTTGAATTATAAACTTGACCACAATAGGCTTGATTCATGGTCGTGCGCCTGCGCATTTGCACGTTTTTATGAGCACCAAGTTGAGCACAGGCTTCCTCCTGGTTCATGCCCATCTAAATTTGAAGCACATTTTTTAAGACAGAAATTTGTGTCCGAGCGTGAGCCAACGCGGAAAGTGCGTCTGTAATTTTCAGCATGCGGAAATTAGTGACTGATTTGTGGGGCAGAAAAGTGGGGGCAAATGTGTAAATTAAAAAAAAAATATGGAGTAAACTGCTAACTTCACTGATTAACCGGCCTATTTAATTCCATGCTGGCTGCATCCGGCATGTTTTTCAGCAATGAAAGTGTCAGCCGCAATTCTTTTTTTAGTAATTTTTCCCTTTTGGGGGGTTTTGGGTGAGAAAAAATGGTTAAAAGTTGTCAAAGTTGACATATTTCAAAATGTTTTATGATAAAAACACCAAAAAGGTGGGCAATGGGCCCAAAATTTAAGAGAAAATAAAAAAAAAACAGTAGCACAATTATTAAGCACTAATAAGCAAAATATTTGAAGTACAACACTGGAGGTGACCTGGAATCAGTATATCCCCAATTAAACACGACACCTAAAAATAAGGAGAAATAAGCACCAATAAATAAACGACACCTAAATATTTATCCCCTTTCTTTACTGTTTCTCATTTGCAATTCTGTCTCTCCAGCTTCTGTGTTGTGAAAGTGAAACCCAGAGAAAAAACATAACAATTCCCCTCATTCTTACGGTGCATGTATAGGTGAGCAGACAATCAGGGCTGCTTGACATGTTTATTTCATTCGGCAAACTACTCTCATTGACTTAATTGGGGAGTGTACACTGCTGCATACCCCACACCCCAGTGCATGCTCGCCATTGAAAACAATAGGAGCCATTTGCCGAATTTCATAGTTATGGTAAACAACTCTCATTGGACAAGAGCCCGCCGTGCATGTACCATTAGACCAGGGAGAGGTATATAATTACCAGTGTTCTGGGGGGGGTTTGAACAGTGGGGTGTTCCAATTTGGGGGGCAAGCCATAGGCAGGCCCATGGATCTTTTAGATTCCAAGGAGGTCGCTGGTGTGTTTTGTCCCGCTTTGATCTCCTGCATAAAAATTATTTCCTCTTGTGGGCCCAAGAATGATTTATTCTTCTGGGTCTAAGAATAGTTCCCGCCAGTGGGTCCAAGAATGATTTCTTCTGGAGGACCACAAGGATGATATCGTCCAGGAGGTCTAGAAATGATTTCCCCTGGTGACCCCAAGAATAGTTTCCTCTGGTGGGCCCATGAATCATCCACAAGCTGCTCCTGTCCTCAATGGTTATAGCATTGTAGAGACAGGTAAGGGGTTAGGGTTGATGCTTTTAATCTTAAAGTGAGGATACTGAAGCTTTAGTATTGTAGGGGCAGGTACTGTGGCTAGGGTTTGCACGACTCCCCTCAGCCATCAAGCTGAGACAAAACAAGTAGGGACTATAACTATAACTATAATTGCAGGGACAGGTTGAGGTGTCTTGGATGGGGGTTACAGTGGGGCCTGGTATGGGGGGGTGGGAGAAAGTGAGCAGTAGGATTGTTAGAAGAGTGAAATTCAGAATGGAATCTTGGCGAGATGTGCTGCTTGATGAAGATTACACCAAGCCCAGCAGGCTCAAAAACACTGAGAACTTTTACTGTGCTCCCTTTGGCCAGTATACACCTGGACTCCAGGTACTAGAGTCTTAAACTACCCACAAGCGCCACACAGGACACCACAGGGTCCAATACGAATACACCCTTATAACCCCTGTAACTAGTTCTTGGGTGTTTTGTGCAGCAGGGGTCATAAATACAGTGTAGCCTCCTGGGGGAGTCTTGGGAGTCAGGAAACAGAGTAGGGTGCTAGAAGAGTGAATTCCAGGATGGCCTCTAGGAGAGATGTGCGGCATACAGGGGGCTAAACCAGGTCCAGCAGGCTCCAAAACAATGTGACCCACCGGGAATTGGCCTTGTGCTCCCTTTGGCCAGTTCACTCCTGATACTCAAGTATGACACTGCCCACATGTGCCACACACAGGACAACAAAGGGCCCAAGATGAATCCATCCCCTGCAACCCCTATTAAAATCCCTTGGGTTGTTTGTGACACAGGGGTCATACCTAAACAGATTTGTATGTGAATTACCATAAATAGCCAGCACCCACGGACAGCTTTAATATCCAACATGTAGACTCATTTTAGTTTATTATCCAGGTGTAAATTTAATGGAAATCGTAGCATCATTTTCCTTTCAGTAATAAGCCTATTATTTTATTACTATCTTTTTTATTATAAGGGAGATGCTCAAGGTCATTGTCATGCAAGTGATTGCAGCTCTCCTTTGGTGTCGGCTCATAAAGCTGTCATAATAAACCGTTAATTAGCACGTGTCTTTCCTTATTCCCTCCACCAGACAGATGGGATCAGTAATTGCCAGAAGACAAGTCTCATTGTTTGCAGGGGCTTGCTTTACTTGTTGCTGCTAAAGTCGTCAAAAAGGATGTTCTAATTAAACACATGTAATGCAACAAAATGCTGTGACTAATTTGTATATCATCGATAAAATCATTTAGAAAATGTTTAATGAAATGGAAAGCCGAAATATTTGAAATAGATCTAATTAAAGTCAAACTTTAATTTGGAATAGGAAGAGTTTGAACTGTCTGAATTAAAGCTTGATTACTCATTTGGGGCAGGAGAATGTCTTAAAGTAAATGAGCAATGGATCAGTAAGCCAAAGCAACATTGCCAAGAGCTCTAAGCTTGGAGGAAATAAAGTCCCCTAACGTATAATTGAACGATTCTGGAGCAGATTGGCCAAAGGTAGACTTGTGAGGGTTCCTGGCGGACCACATGCTGATTTTGGCCCAGCTGGACTATTGCTTCTGTTAGAGATACAACGGCTTCAGCTTATTATGTGTATTGCATATAAAGTTCTGGAGGGCCTGCAGTTTATTTGTATGACAGTAGATGGTGATGTTACTTATACTTATGTGTAGTCTCTGCTATTGTGTTGTATTTCCTGGATTGAAGTACACTTTTTGAATTCTTCTTCTGTTGAGATGATTTCTCTGACTCCACACACGTTCCAGTAAAACCAATTTGATCCTCCACAATGTCTAAACAATCTAACAACCATCCAATCTCCGCCTCCAGTGGTGAACTGGGGCCTAAGTTCAGCCAGGATTTTACCAGACTTACCAGCCCATAACATCTACCATTGATCCAAAGTGCCCCCCAATCTTGAGGCTATAGCATTAAAGGGACAGGTCATGACCAGGGATGGGTCTGGCCTTCTTAATCTTTCCCTGGCCGATGCATTAGCCCTGGGTGCTGGTTCAGACAGCAGCCTCATCCTCCGCCCCTCCTCATGTGCGCATGCACATATACTTGCTTTATGCCGCCCGGCAGTGATGCGTGGCCTGTGGCTTTTCATCGCTGGAACTGGATGAGCTTAGATTTGCTGTGGGATCCAAAGCTAAACCAGTTAAACAGCGCTTATACTTGTCTTATATAGTGTGTTTATTGAACTCTCGCCACTATGCAAAAAGATTGCCCAGTCCAAGTTTAAGATTCTGGTATCCCTTTATTTTTGATAAGCAAAAGTTATTTTGGTGAGTTGTTAGTCCAGTAACTATATATATATATATATATATATATATATATATATATATATATATATATTTATTTATATAAAATCATTACATTTTAAGACAAAAAGTCAAAATAATAATTTTTTAATACAATTAAATAATATCATACTGTTAATAGCCCACATTTTAACACAAAAATAATACTCTACCTAACATTTTTAGAACATTCAGAGAAAAAAACAAACTATTTAATATGTTTGGATCCAGACATGATTGCAGTATTTGCGATGTGTTTGTGTAGCTAGGTACTATAAGTTGTTTTTTGTAAATTAGGTCTATACTATGTTGTCTTCTTACTCTTCCTTCTAACAGCAAGGGTTTCCATGGCACTTGTATGTGATATTGGGTGCTGCACTTCCACGATCTAGCCTGCAGATGGGCATGTGCAGTGTACGGCCATGTACATAGGCAGATCTGTGGAGTCTGTAAGCCAAAGTCACAACTCTATTTTTATAAGACTCCAACTCTTTCTTAAAGTGGACCAACACCCAGGGGGGGCGATCAGATCCCTCCCCGCGGGACATCCCGATTTCGGATGAAACTCCCCAGGAAGCCCAGAAACCTTACCTTAACCCCGTTCCAACGGCGCATGCACGGGGTGTGGCCGCGTCTCTCGCTTCCTGCTAGCAGGGCTTGCACCGCGCCGGCCGTTTGTGAATGGCCAGCGCGGGCGCACTCCCTGTTAGAGGGAAGCGCGAGATGCGGCCTCCGGCATTCACAGCCGCAGTGGTTGGACGCCGCTTGTACGTGCATACCACAGCGGCTCTGAGCGCTCTGATTGGACGAGCGCCCGCGTAGGAGCATGGTGAGGTGAGTGTTTCCGGGCGCTCTGGGGGGTTTCACAAAGCGGGGCACCCCAGATCGGGTTGCCCCACCCAAGTGGACCAAAACCCAGGATAGTGAAAATCCTGGGTGTTGGTCCACTTTAAATGACCAGTAATTAGTAATAACAAATTTAGTAAAATGGTAACATTAGATTTTTTTCTAAGAGAAAAAGTCTTGAGTGAGACAGGATTCCACGAGAGAAACCAAAGGGACTGCATAGCTCAAGCTACTGTTATGTCCTCCACGATGGTGGGTCTTTTCTATGTTAATAAGAGAAGATTAGGAAGCAGACTCTCTTTCTTTATACAGTGGATGGTAGCTAGTCTTCACTCATCAAGTATGAGAGAACTGCAACTTGATGCTCAGCACGCACAGTGGAAAACTGATAAAAGAAAACCAGATACAAGTAATACAATGGCCAGAAATAGGGCTGGTCCTAACGTAAAGACATGGGTCTATTTATAAATGTACATTTTGTTCAATATGTACTGTGTTTCTGTTCTGTCTAGAACTTCTGAGATGAGTGCATTGATGAGCATTGTCTTTAGAGGAGAAACTTACTACTTAGTATGTGCAGCACAGTTTTAAACATTATAGCTAAAGGTCTTAGGGAAGCATAAAGATACCTTGTATAACCTTGTATTCACATCTATACAGATCATCAGGTCTTCATACCTGTCCTCATACTGCACCTAAGGCACAGGGGAGCTTGGAGAATTCATTATCTATAATAGTACACGCTGCTTCTTATACCTGTTTTTTTTTTTATAAGCAATGGCCTTAGATTGTGAGAACGTGAAATCTACGCATGATTAACTTTTCTAAACTTCCTATAAAAGTTACATCATTATACATTATTAGTGAGAGATTTTGGAATCAGAGTCAGTACATTTCTACCCACCTCACTCCAGCCAAAACTAGCTCCGACTCCACAAGCCATGGTCAGCTGGGACCCCCATAGAGAGTAATGGGCACCTCGTTCTTCAGCTTTTTTAAAATAAAATATATTAGTTGAGTATTTCTTTCTATAGCGTATCATCTAACAGCATTTTATTGTCACAGGTGTTTAATGATAGTTGCAGTTGTAATGTCTGCACATCACATAGTCAGAATACAAATCTTGAGCTGTTAAATGATGGGTGTAAAACATGAGAAAAATGTACCTGATACTCTACAAAGGAGTGCGTGACTAATATCAGGAATCCAGCAGAATCTTCAGCGATAAGGTGATAATTAGAAACATCATCACATTGCCACCATCATTTCTCTGCCTTCCCTGTGCAGTGCCTGAGCTTGTATAGCTGCCCAACAGAGTATTTCCTTGACATTCCTTCCACTTTGATAGGTGCTGGTGAATAAATCATCACTTTATCACGCAGATCCCTCACTTTATTAAGCAGTTCCAAATAACAGGCTTTTTTGTAAATCTCTCTCCAGCTATTGTGAATGAATGAAAAATGAATTGACTTCACATATAGTAGAATTGCCCCATCACATGTGCAGGTGTTTTCTTTTAGGAAACATTAGAACATATATTATTATTGCACTTTTTTTTGTGTTAAAATTAAAAAGCTCACGGAGATGCAGGCGGCAATTCAAATGCAAATGTAACCCCAAAGCTAAACTTCCTCTATTAACTCTTTAGCATTGATTCTAACCCTTCCCTACACTATCCAAATTATATTCTTTACATAGAGGCCGATTCATTAATAGCGCCAGATGAGCGACTGTAGAGTGATTTTGAAATAAATCCTAACATTGCAGAAGTGGTCTCCGAATTTTTGACATTAAAAAAAAAAAAAAATGAATACCAATTAATTATGATTAATTATAGATTGCTCCATTGAAATGCATTGGACATCGCCAGGGAGCGACAGCTCATACCTGGCGCTGAGAAGGAATTTGCAGCGGCGCTGTTCGGTCCAGGCGGCTACATGATGAATGCCGCGCTAGCCGTCGCTCTCGCCGGTGCTAGCCTCATTTTGCTTGATAAATGCGTCATTGTGACCGCCGCCGGGCGTACTTGAGTCGGTAGTCGCCGTTAGCTGCCGCTACCTGGCGCTCGTCAGACACTACCTGGCGCTAGCCCGTGATAAATAAGGGCCATAGTCTTTTTCATCCCACAGCATGGTGCACACATTGCACTGTAAGTTATCTGAATAGAAATAGTAGACTCATGACTGCTTTAGAAATTATCACAGCTGATTACAATAGAAACAATTAAGATAAATTCATTGCAATTTGGCTTAATAATATAACACAATAGATCTCTCAACTGGCAGTCATTTCAGAATGACTCATTTTGTTTGTTATAATTCCAGCAGGAGGGAGAGATAGCCCATCCCAAGTTTTTAACCTCCCATCTCAATCTATGGTTCTCTGAGCTCTGTCGCCTCTGTATTTTGACTGGAGCTTTATTTTGTCTTTCAGATTCCAGATATACAGTATAATCCTATGCTGCAATAATAGAAACATGCCCACCCACACACAATGTGACACAATGTCATTAACTAGCAATTGCAAATGATGGAGCAACAGCCGTCATATTAGTCAGATGGCAGCGGGCGTACTGCTGTGATTATTAATTGCATAACTTATTACAATAAAACCTTTTAATTGGGTCCTGTTATATATAGAGAGAGATGTTATGAGCGTATAGCAGGAACATTGTGCTGGAATCGAGAAACACAGCGGTGCAGAAGCTTTTTATACTCTTCAATTATTCTGACTCTGCAACGAGAATACATCGCCTTGCTAACATTGTCTGGCAACCACAACCTTGAAATTGTCTGCCAGTGAAAGTTATCACCCCTTTCGAAGTTGTCATATGACAATAATAGGACGGTGCCTGTAACGCTTCTTATTTACCTAAGATATGCCTGTGAAATAAGGCAAAGCAACTGGACTGATTTTTTCCCACCATCCCTTTGTCAGTTTTGTATGACATGTTACAAACATTTGGCCAGGCTTCAATACCTGTAACTCTTAATGAGGGTGGAGATGGTTTAAAATGAAAAGTAGTGTTGAGCAAACTCGTAGAAGTTTGGGTTCTGCAAGTTCGGCTGAGCTTTGAACAGATGTTTGTTTTGGGTACCCCGAACCCCATTATTATTATTATTGTTTATTTATATAACGCCATCATCTTCTGTAGCGCTTTACAAGGTATGATTACAGAAAAGGTAAAACATATAGTACAGGGAACAATACAAACTAGATGCTTCGAGGTTTAAACCAAGTGTTGTGAGCACAGGAGACAATAGGAAGGAGAGTCCTGCCCTTGAGAGCTTACAGTGGAGACAAAAGGGATCACAAGTGGTAGAGCTAGAGTTGGGCTGCATGTGCCATTTGAAGGATATAGGAATTGCTTAAGCCAGGCCATATACTTGTCTGAAGAAGTGAGTTTTAAGGGCACTTTTAAAGGCTTGGAGTGATGGAGAGTGGCGGATTGAGCGGGTTAGTGCATTCCAGAGAAGTGGGGGGGCACGGGAGAAGTCTTGAAGGCGGGAGTGCGAGGAGGTAACCAAGGTGGAGGACAGGAGAATGTCAGAGGCAGAGTGGAGTTTGCACTTGGGTTTGTAACACTGAATCAGGGATGAAATTTAGGGAGGGGCCTGGTTAGAGAGAGCTTTGTAGGTAAGTGTTAGAAGTTTGAACTGAACTCTATGGGAGACAGGTAAGGAGGGATTGACAGAGGGAGGCAGAACTGAAGAAGCGAGATGTCGTGAAGGAAGAGAGTGATTCATATATCCATTATTTAGCCAAGGCTCTAATTTCGCTCTAACCTTGAATCTATTCTTCCTGATAATAATCACAATGTAAGTAACTTTGAGCAAAGTTAGGCTCACAGGGTTTCAAATTGAAATCAATTGGGCAATTAGGGTAGGGAACTTACATAAAATAATAACATACCCTAAAAAAATTAAATAAATAAATACAAAATACATTAAAAACAAACAAAATTATACTTTTTAAACAGGTGTCAGATGTATGGGGGGGGGGGATGTGCTGATATAAGTGAAGGAGGCTGAGGAGTTGGAGTGTCATTGCAGTAGAAGATGTTATGCGATGAGTATATGCATGCAATTACTGACACTTAAGGTCAATTATTAAATGTTTCTCAGTCCCTCACTATATGAGCTTCCTCTCCCTACTGACACTACCCTGAAAAGCACAATTATTAAATGTTTCTCTGTCCTTAACTGTCCCTCACTGCAGTTACAACCTCTCCCTGTCTGACCCACCTATATGTAACAGAGATGGGGCACATGACTCCACCTCTTATACAGCAGGGTCACCGATCATGTCTGGCCAATTACAACCATGGCCATACAGCCATGGCATGTCTGTGGTTGCTATTGTGCTAAAAGCTGGTTGATGGACTACTCAGCAGCCCATCAACCAGCTGTACTGTTCGGGCAAACGACCAAACCTGAAAACCGACTTCTGGCTGAAATCTGTGTTCGAGTTCGGACGTCCGAATCTGCGAAATTCGACACATACTCTAACTTTGCAGTATGAGTTTGCTCATCACTAGTTAGTTCGTTGTCCACTTAACCCTTTAACCGCCAGACTACCTGGAGTTTTTGTCACCCTTTGTTGCCAGACCATTTTGCACTATTTTGCGCTCCCCTTGTTCAACTGTGATTTTTGAAGGGATTTCCATGGATTTCCCAGGAAAATTATATATTGTTTTTTTTTTTTAGCAGAGTCTGGGCTTTAACATGAAATGTATTGTTTGTCATTTTTGAATTGTATTCTTAATATTTTGGGGTGAAATATGTGCAAAAAAATCTAAAAAATCTATTTTTTACAATTTGTTGTTTTTTTTTTTTGTAAAAGAAAATGTAAGTTTGTCAATAAAATCTTATTGCGTGTGAAATCCCAATTTCTCCCAGTTACAACGGTACCACATATGTATTGGTAGACACCCTTTCCTGCCCAGGAGACTCCCCAAACTGAAACAGCACTTTAAGAGATTTTTAGATCAAATACAGCTATGCTAAGCGCTATGTGCACCTTGCAGTTTTTTAATAAAAACAGCCCTTTACATTTGAAATACCCCCCACAAACGATATATTCTCTGGAAATACACACTTCAAGCTTTCTAGGCGTACCAGGCTTGTTGATGTTGCCACAGTTTTCTGGAAGTTCTCCCTCGATGTATTCTTTGGTTACACAGAGCTTCCCTAAAAAAGGATATGAAAACCAGGATCAAAGCCACATTTTCCTAAAAAAAACTATATGCAAACAAGAAAAAACAAGTTAATCTGAAAAAGCAACATCCCCCGAATAGAACGATACCCAACATGCATAGTTACTGTCAAAAGAAGAGTTGCCAAACACCAAAAAGTAAAGCATGTGCACAATGGTAATTTTGCTTGAAAATGTCAACTCTGCAGACAAAGTGTGCACCTTGCGCTTTTTCTGCCAAAAAAACCCATTACATTTGGAATACCCCCCACAAACCATACATTCCTGAAAGTACACATGATAAGCTTTCTAAGCATACCCAGCAGAATAAAAAATGAGTTTTCCTAAAATATCAGTATGCAAAAAAAAAAAAAAAAAAACAAGCTTAATCTGAAAGCGCAAGGTCCCCCGAGCAGAACGATATCCAACATGCATAGGTACTATTAACCCTTTTAACTGCCAGCCTACTTGAGGTTTTGTCACCCTCTCTTGATGGGTCATTTTTCACCATTTTGCGCTATGCTCAGCTGTGATTTTTGCAGGAATTTCCAGGAAAATGATATATTTTATTTTTGCGGCAGAGTTTAGGTTTTAACATGAAATGTCTTGTTTGTAATTTTTTTACTGTTTTTTTTAAATATTTTTGAATTAAACAAAACAAAATAAAAAAAATATTTTTTAGAGAATTGTCTCCTTTATTTCAAATAAAACCTTTTTTTTTTTTTTTTTTAAAGAAAACCATATTGCACGTGAAAGCCCCATTTCTCCCGAATACAACGGTACCACATATGTATCGGTAGCCCCCCGTTACTGTTCAGAAGACCCCCCCCCAAACTGAAAAAACACTTTATAACATGTAAAAATAAAATACAACTACAATCCACACTATAAAGGGTTAAATCAAGAAAAAAAATTTGCGTGGGTGGGGGGGTAATCCACATTTTTTTTAATTTTAAGGGTAAAAAACCCCTTAAAAATTCCCATTAAAAATGACATGGGGTCCCCCCTACCCAGCATAACCAGCCCGGGGATCAGCTATGCAGGGCTTGTAGAACAGGGCGCAGGGGCCAGCTTTGGTGGCCCCCCACCCTGCCAGGTATAAGCCCGCACCTCCTAAATCAGCCCGGGCCCTTCTGCCCCCCGGGCTTCGGGGAGGCAGGTAATAGGGGGGCCGGGGTTAATGGCAAATCACCCACTTGCCGCAGGTGACTTGACAGCCCCCCAGCCTTGTGAACTGGTATAGGGGTTTCATGGACTCCTTACAAGGTCACAATGGGTTAAAGTGGACCAACACCCAGGGCTGATCGGCCCGGGAATCTATAAGATTCCCAGACCGTTCTATTTCCTCCCCCCGGGGCATCCAAAAATCGGGATGCCCCTCTGTGTGACACCCCACGGAACACCCGCTACCATTTACTTGAACCCCGGTCCTACGGCGCATGCGCGGGCCGCATCCCCGCTATCCCTCTAGTAGGGTGCGTGCCCGCGCCGGCTATTTACGCTCCCTGTTAGAGGGAAGTGGGGGATGCACCCGCTAGAGCGCTCAGAGCGGCTGAGCTTAGACGTCTCTTAGACGTCCATAACTCAGCCGCTCTGAGCTTATAGACCCCTTACCAGCTCACAAAGGGTTAACTGAAAAAAAGACACACAAAATGATTTTATTAAAAAAAAAAAAAATAATAATAATAATTTTACTGTACTTACCTCCGATTGTAAGCTCTTGTCCCTCGCCGCTCTGATAACAAATGCCGGTGATCGGCATCCAGAGAAGGGGGAGGCAGGAGATCAGAGGATCTCCTGCCACCTCCTTCCCCGGGCACCGATCACCAGCATCTGACAGCTGAGAGAGCTGAAGCCGGTGATCGGGACCGGGATTGATGTCATAGCCCCACCCCCAAAAGGGGCGGGGCTTAGCGGGGAGACGGGCCGTGGTGACGTCATTAGCTTAGCGGCAAGATGGCGGCCGCCGTCGGAAGAGCAGAGGGGAGAGAGCCTTCCAGGCTCTCTCCTGAAGATCGGAAAGACCTGGGGGGGATCGGAGGCCCCCCAGGTGAAGAGGAGGGTCGGCGGAGGCAGCTGAAACGGGGGGCACCCTATTCCGGGCCCTCCCCTGCAGCCGGAGGAGGTCCGATGAACGATCGGAGACCACCATCTTGAAGAGGAGACCCGGCTGAATCAAACGAGGGGTCAGGTAAGTGACTTTTTTTAAAAACGAGTGTCCAGTGTTTGAAGCAAAAAAGAAGGAAAAAATGGGGACTTGCACTATACCCTATTTCATCTGTAGAGGTGCCGCTGCCAAAGCTGCAAAAAACAGGAACAAAAAAAAAGCATGTAGGGAGGCACTCTAAACTCATAAATTGATCAATAAATACATTTTTATTAATTACATATTTATAATCACTACATACAATACACTCAACATATTAAAATCCCTTAAAAACACATAAATCGAACAATAACACACAGGACAAACCAACATAAAGGTGTGTAGGCCATGGGGGAGTCTCACCACACTAATTGATATCAAATGCCTGAATATACAGATCCTTCTCAAAAAATTTGCATATAGTGCTAAAGTTCATTATTTTCCATAATGAAATGATAAAAATTAAACTTTCATATATTTGAGATTCATTGCACACCAACTGAAATATTTCAGGTCTTTTTTTGTTTTAATACTGATGATTTTGCCATACAGCTCATGAAAACCCCAAAATCCTATCTCAAAAAATTAGCATATCATGAAAAGGTTCTCTAAACGAGCTATTAACCTAATCATCTGAATCAACTAATTAACTCTAAACACCTGCAAAAGATTCCTGAGGCTTTTAAAAAAGCCCAGCCTGGCTCATTACTCAAAACCGCCATCATGGGTAAGACTGCCGACCTGACTGCTGTCCAGAAGGCCATCATTGACACCCTCAAGCAAGAGGGTAAGACCCAGAAAGAAATTTCTGAACAAATAGGCTGTTCCCAGAGTGCTGTATCAAGGCACCTCAAAGGGAAGTCTGTGGGAAGGAAAAAATGTGGCAGAAAACGCTGCACAACAAGAAGAGGTGACCGGACCCTGAGGAAGATTGTGGAGAAGGGCCGATTCCAGACCTTGGGGGACCTGCGGAAGCAGTGGACTGAGTCTGGAGTAGAAACATCCAGAGCCACCATGCACAGGCGTGTGCAGGAAATGGGCTACAGGTGCCGCATTCTCCAGGTCAAGCCACTTTTGAACCAGAAGTGCCTGACCTGGGCTACAGAGAAGCAGCACTGGACTGTTGCTCAGTGGTCCCAAGTACTTTTTTCTGATGAAAGCAAATTTTGCATGTCATTCGGAAATCAAGGTGGCAGAGTCTGGAGGAAGACTGGGGAGAAGGAAATGGCAAAATGCCTGAATTCCAGTGTCAAGTACCCACAGTCAGTGATGCTCTGGGGTGCCATGTCAGCTGCTGGTGTTGGTCGACTGTGTTTTATAAAGGGCAGGGTCAATGCAGCTAGCTATCAGGAGATTTTGGAGCACTTCGTGCTTTAATCGGCTGAAAAGCTTTATGGAGATGAAGATTTCATTTTTCAGCACGACCTGGCACCTGTTCACAGTGCCAAAACCACTGGTAAATGGTTTACTGACCATGGTATTACTGTGCTCAATTGGCCTGCCAACTCTCCTGACCTGAACCCCATAGAGAATCTGTGGAATATTGTGAAGAGAAAGTTGAGAGACGCAAGACCCAACACTCTGGATGAGCTAAAGGCCGCTATCGAAGCATCATGGGCCTCCATAACACCTCAGCAGTGCCACAGGCTGATTGCCTCCATGCCACGCCGCATTGAAGCAGTCATTTCTGCAAAAGGATTCCCGACCAAGTATTGAGTGCATAACTGAACATAATTATTTGAAGGTTGACTTTTTTTTTTATTAAAAACACTTTTATTGGTCGGATTAAATATGCTAATTTTTTGAGATAGGATTTGGGGGTTTTCATGAGCTGTATGGCAAAATCATCAGTATTAAATCAAAAAAAGACCTGAAATATTTCAGTTGGTGTGCAATGAATCTCAAATATATGAAAGTTTAATTTTTATCATTTCATTATGGAAAATAATGAACTATATGCACTATATGCTAATTTTTTGAGAAGGACCTGTATGTGCTAAATCATTCAACAAAGTGTTCCAACAGTGCAACTGAGCTTGTGCAAATCCTGCCTATGATCCGGATCACCATAAAATCTATTTATTTATAAAGTGCTCCTATTCAAACAATCAATTATGAATTGATATTCCCAACCATAACAACTCATAAACATATAAACATTTTAATCTACTTTATTCACCAATTAAAGAATATGAAAATATAATCACCAGTATATATTAGGCATCCCAAAGGGGAACCACTTATGTATATTACAAATCACAAAAATCACAAATCTATCACAAAAAGCATCACCAGAAATAAAGCCAAGGTATCATGAAAATAACATGTGTGAAGTCTCCCCACCGCCTACCGCACCAGGAGTCACGCGTTCCGTGGGCGCATCACCCACTTCATCCAGTGTTTGAAGCAGCTTAAAAATGAGACAATAAATTCAATTAACTTATTTCTACATTAATGTTTTTATGATGGCAACTTTTCATAAAACAAAATTTGACATGCTTTAGTTTTAGTTAACTTACTTAAGCAGTATTCAGCAACAAAAATATATTCTTTGGCAATATTAAAAAGATGAGTTACTTAGGTGCTGTGACTTCATGGGCCTCAAAGCAGGGACAACTAATTCACCCTGTGTAGTTATGCCTGTTGTGGTTCTTAAAATTCTTGCCAATTATCTAGTTCTAGGCTCTAACCTTGAATCTATTCTTCCTGATAAAAAAACATGTTAATGTTAGTAACTTTGAGCAAAGTTAGGCCAATATGGTTTCAATTTGAAAAAGTGATTCTAACATTGCCGCAAACATCGAATATTTTGGCCGGAGCAGAAACATCACATACAAAGCTAAGTCAAATTTTTTTGAACGTTTCTCCAATGCCATAATAAGTGAAATATCCAGAAGTAAATACTAAAGGCATAAATCACAAAGAGGGAATGGGGAGTCACAGTGACAGGATATAAAGCCAGGGCTTGGAACTTTATCCTAAATACATTTCATACTGTTTATAAAGCTGTCGACAGCCGGGTCTCAGAGGGATGGCTCAGATGATTTGCTGCACAACTGGTATTAGGAGACATTTTGGAGTGGTGGTGCGGTGACTGGGCTTTATTCCCCCGACACTTTTCACAATACTAAAATATAAATGGTCTGACCTTTTCCAGCAAAATAACTTGTAATTCCCCATCACAGAGATTTAGAAAGTTAGTTGGAGATTCTCAGCTTCGAATCGTTTTTCAGCTTCTGAAAGTGCACTTACATGTGAATTTTATCCTGCAAAGAGCTCCGCAGATAACATTCCACCTGCTTCGCAAATGGTTCTGGGTTAATGTGGACCAAAACCCGGGATTTTCACTATCCCAGGTTTTGGTCTGTCCCCCTGGGGGACCTCGGTTTGGGGTACCCCGCTGTATGAAACTCCCCAGGTCACCAAGTCACTTTACCTCTACTCTGGCCCATGCTGCAGCTAGAGCAGCCGTCTCGAATCTTAGCCACACTCTCGAGCGGTGCCGGCATCACACAGCCAAGGAGGGAAGCGAGTGATGCTATGCCACTCGTAAGTGCGCCGTTGTCTCAGGGGGAAAGATGAGTTTACTACGGACCCTGGGGGGGTCCACATAGCGGGCATCCCAAGTCCAAGATGCCCCTGGGGAAGGGAGTGGGCTTGCCCTGGAGACTTATAGGTGGTTTTTTGTAGGATAATGTTCCATCTTACAGAAACTACAGCTTTGATATCTACACCAAATTCAAAAGCCATTTTTGTTAGACTTTAAAATTAAATTCTCCCTAAAATCCCCCTGAAACATCACAGATTTTTTTTTTACTCTGTATTATTGAAGTTTAGTAGAACCAGACCCAGGTGAGCTAGGGCCAGTATCGTCAGTTCAGCAGTTTAGTTCAACTAAAAGTGACAACTTATGGCTTTCCAATATTGACTCACACCTACACTCATGACCCATTTACAATCAATAACTTTTATTACCCAGCCCTTACTGCTACCCATAGATGTGCATTACTCTCAGCCAACTACCCAGAGCTACCTTCCTTCCTTCTTGATTCATCCAAACTGACAATCCACAAATATTTTTAACAAAATAACAAGCCATGGCTATTTTCATACATGACTGCTTAGAATCTGCCAAGATTTGTTTATTGTTGATTTGTCCTAATCAGACATCGAGGTTTTGGTTTTGAATTAATTTGGCCACACATTACTGGAAAAGCCACTCAAAATAATGCATTGTGATTTGCTAACAACAAATAGATGTCTTGTGATCTATTTCCATAATAGCCCAGTGTCTTAACCACTATACCTTCGAGGTCGACACAGAAACCAGGCAACTTCTCTAAAATCCCAAATCCTTAATAAATCCCCCCCAGAAAAGGACCCCATTATCTGCCCCAAAAATCAGACCCCTTGTGGGTACCCATGAGGGTACCTGCGGAACATATAGCCCAGGTTCCCCCACTGAACCCTGCTGACAGCCTAATCAGTGCTGTTTAGTATGCAGTGCTCTTTATTATTAAAAAAAAATAAATAAATACCCCCCATACCTGCTTAGCTTCCAGGGCACCATTGCGGCTGATTCAGATGGCAACAGTGGCTTACTTCACAAGGTAGGGGGCCCCCTTCTGCCATGGGCCCTGGTAGCAGCTGCCTTCTCTGCCACTATGGAATGTATTCCCTTGCTGGTGGTGGCCCTTGAGGAGAGGGCTGGGGAGCACTGGTCTAAGGGGTGTAAAAAAGAGTGGTTCAGATTGTCATTCTCCCCAGTTTACTGTAGGTCAAATTAAATCCCTTAGTTTGTAATTAAAGTCAAAGGCATAGCTCAAAATAGAGGTAGAAAATGTGGTGCTTCATCACATGACCATGGATAACCAATGCGCTTTGCTGGGCAGGCATCCAGGTGGCACCATACTATTGGTCACCTCCATGGGTGCTGCCACATAAGCGGAGAGGGCTGAGTTTTCTAATTTCATATTTTGGACTATTCTAAGAGGTGGGATTTCAAGTAGATGTCTAGGCTGAATTGTTCGTTCAGCTCAAATTTACAAGTAAATATGCTTCATTACAAAGCTCCATGCTTTTGGAGATTTGATGTTGCATAATAATTTGGCTTTTTACAAAGTTTGCATTTATTTGGTATTTTCTCATATCACATCAATATTTTGGCTTAAAATCTATACCCTACAGTCTGATGTGTTCCACCCATCTTGGGGCCCTGCACTTGAGGCTTGAGTTTGAGGTTCAGAAAAGTAACACTCACCTGCACAGCAACAGGTGCTTGATACCCCAAAAAGCTGAGCACTGTGAAGGTGTGCTGCTATTTTTCCAACTGCTAGAGAGAGTGTGAGTGAATGCTTATTCAGCAAATCACTGCAGCAGCTGGGATGTTGCTGCTGTAGCAATTGTATGACTAACAATCAAGTGTAGACTGGGGCCAAAAATTTATGAATTTAATGAACCTCCAGCTTGCTCATAAGACCATCACTGAGCCCCACCTCCAAAGTGTTTCCCCGGGCAGAAAGGGTTCAAAGGGCCATAGCCTTGCAGGGGCAGATCATGGGCTGAAGTGGATATGGCCACTTTTACAGCGGAGCAAAAGCCCCTTTCATTAATCTTTTTTGTTTTGTTTCTTGCCCCGGGGGCATTCTGGTATGGGAAGACCCGCTACGTGACCTCCCTCCCCACAGATCGCCCATATAAATTTACATTTACAGTGTCCTACTACCCAAGCCTCATTCAATCAGCGATGTGTGCTGTGCATATTAAAGATCACCAATATGGCTCTGTTTAGATGCGGAGCTCAACAAAAGTACATCTGCAGTTGCCTTTAGGCATGGTCACGCTCCTTCGCACAGTCTATCTCAATGGCTGGACATGGGAGTGCATCTCAGCCCAGAGATTGGCAATGCCCTTGGGGAAGGCCAGTGGCTGGCTGGCAAGGGTTTCCATTCTGCTTAAAGCAATAGCACTGAAGCTTTGGTATTGTAGGGTTTATAATGGGCCAGAGGTGAATATCCCCCTCCCTAGACATCATGTTGAGGCTACAAAACAAGGATTTGGAATGTCTTGGCTTGGGGGTACAATGAAGGCTGGGTATGGTGAAGGCAAGGGGTAGAAGGAACAGCAGTGCACCATTTGGAGAGTATGAAACCAGGGACATGTTCTAGGTGGGGTGGGTTGTGTACTTGGGGTCTACACCCAGCCCAGCCACCCCCAAAGCAGTGCCGCCCACCAGAAATTCTCCCAGGTCTCCCTATGGCCAATCCTAATAGTCACCCATGATTTCAGTCGCAGTGAATCCAGGGAAAAGCAGGACTTTACATGCCCTACTTCCACCCTGGTACAGGTGGTGGGGCCAATCATCTTTTTATCCCCCCCAACGTATTCTTAGCAGGTCAGCAGGTCCCCTTATTAGAGGAGCTGGCTGTGTCGTGTAGATTTCCTAATGATACTGATACATAGCATTGGCTGTGTCTGGAAAACAAAATACTTCTCAGCCGCGGTGTACGTAAAAGCTAATTATGTGATTAATAGATATTTATTACTCCTTAATCAAAAGCCACATTTAATTTTTTTTCGAATAGCTGTCATGAGTGTGAATGTGTCGCTCAATAACTAGCGCTGAGTCGCTGACGCTTTGCACGGCATGAATAATTTAGGGGAGCTGCGTATTGTTTTTCCTGGGCAGCTCGCACGTTCTCTCCTAGCTGAATAATTTGATTTGCTTCCATTTCTAATAATGTTTGTGCTAATAAGTACATTTCTTGTCTGCCGCCATCTCGTTGCTTTCATGTGCAATTAATGTCACTGCGTTTAATTAGATAGGTTTTATATGTTACGTTCCGTGCCGCAGAACCCGATTTTAATGCGATGAAATGATAACGTATGGTTCAAAAAGAAAAAAAGCTGTTACAAATCTCCTCTACTGATCAGGTGCCGACATCGAGGCAATAAAAGCAGTAATCTATTATGGGGCCTGGGCATGACTGCTATCAGGGGCGTAGCTAGGGGGCACGTGCCCCAGGTGCAGCAGGTCAGGGGGGCGCCAAATTAGGGCCTGAGCACAGGTGGGGGGTGCAATTTTCCATTTCATTTTTTCCCCCGGGTGCCAGAAACCCTAGCTACTCCTCTGCTGCTATATAGGGCCCTCTTTGTGTGGCAGAAATAGGGTTGTAATGAGGAGAATTAAAGAGACAGGCAGGCCGATTCATTACTGGCGCCAGGTATTGGCAGATGAGCGTCTGTACAGAGGCGCTAAGAGACGCTGTGATCGGCTATTGGGTGCTCTAACAGAGCGCCTCAGCCGCTCTAGTAACCTGGCCGGCATTGATGAATGAGATGTATGTTGGGCGTTCTAACACCAGTACAGCACTGCAGGGAGCGAAGGGTAGTGCCAGCTTAGTGCGTCCGACTCTCAGCGACTCACACCATATTCAACAAAAAAAACACAGAGCGTAGGCGCTCTGGATCTGGTCGCTATAGCATAGAGCACCAGACGCTGTGTGATTAAGGTTTTTGAACACATATCCACCAGTAACAAAGCGAATGACATTCTGCATGAAAAATCTTCGAAGCACTACCTAGCGCTATCCTTGATCAATAAACCCCTTGCTTATTAGGTTTAAGAGGGAGTTATTTTAGGGAGAGGAGAATTGATAATGGGACACTCTTAAAGCTCACAGCAGTGTTTATATGCACAGCTCAGCAATAGGCATACATACCAACTTTACAGGATGGGAGAGAAAGACATTTGTTAAATTAGGTCACGCCCCCTCATTGAGGGATGGATAGAAGATAGGTTGTAATAGGCAAATTATTATTTATTGATGCAGATCTGCATGTTAAACCTCAAAGAGGAGCATATGAGAACAACGAGGGACAGGGGGACATGGACTCAAAAGAGGGACAGTGCCTCCAAATCAGGGAAACTTGGGAGGTATGAATAGGGAGCGGAAGCATTCCCATTTTCTCTTTTGACAAAGGCACGCTCCCATACCCAGCCTATCTGAATGGCTGGGCACAGGTGTGCACCGCAGTCCAGAGATATTGGAGATACAGCTGCTGATATTTGCATTGATGTGGGAGACAGGGCAAAGGGAGAGAGAGAGAGATTTTTGGTGTTCAGGCTACCAGGGACACTTTTACTACTTGCATCCCCTTTTGTTGAGTTAGATCAGGGTCTGAAAAAAAAAAAATATATATATATAATTATTCATATATATATATATATATATATATTAATTATTTGCATACCACCTCCCAGTGTAGCACACTTACAAGTAAGGTAGACCTTGTTGGTGCGGTCTGTTGCTTTTGGTTTATATATATATATGTGTGGAGCGGGTGCAAATGGTTGAATGCAGTGAGGTTCCAAGTATGGCGGGTGAGAGCGCACAAGGGGTTGAATATGGAGAGCATATGTGTGTGGAGAAAGGGGGAGGCCGATTCATTAATAGCGGCAGGTAGCGACAGATGAGCGACAGTAGCGGCATTTTCAGAGCGCCCGCTAGTAGTCGCTGTGCTTGGCCGTTGTTCTGTAGTTGACAGCGACTCAGTCGGTTTGCCGTAATGTTGAATATTGGGTGAGGAGTCGCTGTTTGACAGGTTCCGCGCTGTATGGGAGCGCATGACAGCGAATGGCCATGGCGAACGGCTCCCAGCATATTCATTAACAAGTCACGCTCAAAAAATTATCGCGCTGTGAAATGCTTATTTAAACCCCATAGCGCTGGCGGCGATGGGTTAAAAGTAGTTTTTTAACCCCCAAACAACCATATTTTTGGATAAAAAAAAAACAAGTTTTTCAAAACATTTTGTAATATGAATACATTAATATCAGACCTGTAATATCAATTCTGCACTATTTTTTTTTTTTTTAACCTTATTATCTAACATTGCAGAAGTGGTCACAGAATGTTTGACATTTACAAAAAAAAAAAAAAAAAACATTAATAGCAATTAATTATGAATATTTAAAGATTGCTCCATTAAAATGCATTGGAGAGCGCCAGGTAGCGAGAGGTCATACCTGTCACTGTTCAAGGTCGCTCGCTGGCGCTGTGGGGTGAGGCTGGAATAATGATGAATGATTCGCTATTTGGCGCTATCTCAGTCGCTAAGCAGGATCGGCTTGATAAATGTGTGATTGCGGAGGGGAGCCGGCGTTCTCGTGGCGGTGACCGTCATTACCGTTCGCTCACCATTCGCTACCTGGCGCTATCCCTTGTTAAATAAGGGCCTAAGTATAAGGGATTAAATGCAGTGCGTGTATGTGTGTGGAGCGGGAGCAGATGCAAGGGGTTAAATACGGAGAGTGTATGTGTGTGGAGGGTATGATTTTGACTATCCTGGGTGTTGGTCCCTTCACCCTGGGGCACCCCGATCGGGGGTGTCCCGCTGTTTGAAACCCCCCAGAGCCCAATTCACCTCTTTCCGGCCGATTGTCCATCGGATCCGCTGACATCACGTCGTCTAATGCCCTTATTCATCAAGCGATAGCGCCAGGTAGTGTCTGACGAGCGCCATGTACCGCCAGCTAACGGCAGCTACCGACTCAAGTACGCCCGGCGTCGGCCACAATGATGCATTTATCAAGCTAAATGAGGCTAGCGCCGGCGAGAGCGACAGCTACCGCGGGATTCATCATGTAGCCGACTGCAACGAACAGCGCCGCTGCTAATCCCATCACAGCGCCAGGTATGACCTGTCGCTCCCTGGCGATGTCCAATGCATTTCAATGGAGCAATCTTTAATTAATCATAATTCATTGCTATTAATGTTTGTTTTTTTATTGTCAAAAATTCTGTGACCACTTCTGCAATGTTAGGATTTTTTTTTAAGGTAAAAAAAAAAAAAAAAGCTTTTGTGCAGAATTGATATTACAGGTCTGATATTGATGTATTCATATTACAAAATGATTAGAAAAACTTTTTACAATCAAAAAATATGGTTGTTTGGGGGTTAAAAACTATTTTACACCCATCGCCGCCAGCGCTCTGGGGTTTAAACAAGGAATTTACAGCGCGAAAAAATTCGGAGCGTGATTTGTTAATGAATCTGCAGCAAGCCGTTCGCTCTGGCCATTCGCTGTCAGGCGCACCCATACAACGCTGAACCTGTGAAACAGCGACCCCTAAGCCTGTATTCAACATTACCGCACACCGACGGGGTCGCTGTCAACAAGCAAACCCCGGCCAAGCACAGCGAATACTAGCTGGCGCTGTGAAAATCACGCTACTGGCGCTCATCTGTCGCTACCTGGCGCTATTAATGAATCGGCCTCCAAATCTAAGCCAGCGACTGCGAGCACAAGCGACGACATCCCCTGCTTCCTCTAACAGGGAGCGTGCGCCCACCGGACATTCACAAAAGCCTGGCATGGCACGAGCCCTGAGAAAGAGATAGAGGGATTGCGGCCACTGCTCTTACATGCTCCGTTGGACCAGAAAATAAGGTGTATGGGGCGACCTGGGGGGTTTCACACAGCTGGGCATCCCCAATTTTGGATGCCCCGGGGGGGAGGGAATCTTATAGATTCCCGGGCCGATTGCGCTGGGTTTTGGTTCACTTTAAACATGGTAGTCTGATTTCCAATATTTTTATTATTTAAATATATATATATAAGCTTTAGACAGAAGATGGCTTCCACAGTATTGATACTTTCTGTTCTCTTGGTGTGATAGATACAATGCGTGTGTGGCTGATGTAGTAGAGGCTCCTCCATTTGTACACAGCTCGCAGTGTTTCGGGATGTATTGAGGTCAGCGGATTTTCTTTGGTGTGCGCCGCTGTCGGCTCAGCAAGTCTCGGTGTTGGAGGGATTACTCCACATTGTACACATGGCCGCTCATCAGAACACCATGGATGAATCGATTCTGATTTCCTCTCTTGGGATAACTGATTTGTCTGTGAAAACTATTCCAAGCCGAAAGGAAAAGTGCCGCTATATAATCTAAAAATACTATCAACTGGAGAAACACACATGAAAACTGCCTCTTTATTTTGTGAGAAAATTAAGAGTGAGGAACTTTAAAGTAAGAAAAAAATCATGTTTGCTTCTACTGCAAACAGTTTTTAAAGTGGACCAAAACCCACACCCCAAGGGCCCTGAAATCTAGCCTCCAGTCCTACTGTTACTCACTTCAATCCAGCAATCTCACAGAACATGTGTGTGGGCCCCAATCGGCATCACTGACACCTCTGCTATCCATTGCGCTTACACTTATATGTTCTCATACCTGACTGGCAGGGGGTGGCTGTGCGCAGCGCTAGGGGGAAGGTATCTGGCAATCCATCCATTCAGAATTAATTTGGGGGTATTAATATGCTGATGATCTGGGGGGGGGGGGCTCACGTGCAGAGACATCCCAAATCAGTCAGTTAAAAATCCTGGCTTTTGGTTTGCTCTAATTGTTGCTGGATGGGAAAGGGCTACTTTATTTAAAGCGGTCCTTTACTCTGAATAAGAGTCTATCTTATATGTTTCCCACACCCCGTACATACAGATTGCTCACATTAAAAATCATCCTACCTGCATCTACTGCATGTTATGCCATTAAACATCCAAGATGGAGGCTCTTGGAACAAACAGGAAGTGTCTTCTATACTGTGCCACTCTGCATTCTGGGATTGCTGTCCTTTTCCTGACCCCAGCACAGCTATAACCCGCCCCCCGTAATTTATCCTCCCCTCCTCCTCTCCTCAGTATGTGATGCTTCTGAGGCAAGATGGCAGCTCCCATATTCTAAATTCCTGAACAGAGTTGACTAAAAACTTAAAATTTATTAATTTTAGATGCTGGGGAATAGTTTGTAACAGTTTGGGCTTTTCATTAAATCATGCTGAAGGTCCGATTTAGGAATGCTGACAGCAAAGAATGAAGGAAAGGAGGAAAAAGAAGAAGGAAGGAAAAAAGAAGAAAAAGGAAGAAAGAAAGAAAGAAAGAGGAACAGAGAGGGAAGAAAAGAATTAAAGGAAAAAAGGAAGGAAATAATAAAAGCAAAAAATAAAGGAAGGAAAGAAAAAGAAGGAAAGTGTTAAGGAAGGAATTAAAAAAAGAAAGAGATAAGAAAGAAAGAAAGAAAGAAAGAAAGGGAGGAACTAAACAGGTAAAACTAAAAACAAAGAAAGAAGGAAGAAAGAAAGAAAGAAAGAAAGAAGTAGGAGGGAGAGTAAGAGTAGGAGGGAAGAAAGGAAAGACAAAAAAGAAAGAGAGACGGAAGAAAATAGAAAAAAGAAGGTGTAGGAAGAAAGAGCGAAGGAAGCAAGGAAGGAAGGGAAAAAAGAATGATGGAAAAAATGAACAAAGGAAGAAAAGGAAGAACGTACGTAGGAAAGAAAGAGAAGGAAAACAGGGTAGAGGGAAAGAAAAGAAAAAGACTAAAAAGGTAGAGAATTAAGAAAGGAAACAAATAGAAGGAAGCAATAAAAAAGGTCAGGAAGAAAAGAGAAAAGGGAGCGGGGAAGGAAAGTAGCCCTTGCTGCTCTAGGTGTTTAGTCATTTAGTTCAGCTCCACTGTCAAAGCTGAGCTCAGGTGACAGCTAAGTGGCTTTCTCTACTTTCCCCAGTTCCGGAGAATGAGCACAAACTTATTTGCTCACTACAACACATAGGTGGGAGAGCAACCAATAGCCCCGCCCTCGATGCCTTAAATTGGGTGAAAAGAGGGGAAAGTCCATACATGAGATCAGTAACCTTTAGGCCTACATGGAGTGTCTGAAGGCATCAGGTTTAGCACTGCAAGGGTAAAGGGTTGTCTTTTTTTTTTCTATACACTAATACATTTAAAAAACGCACCCAGTGATGATCCCCTTCCAGGGCTACCAGCTTGACACACCAAGTATATATTATCTATATATTATATAATCAGCCCATTTGGCCACCACCATTGTTCCGTGCACTGCTAGAGATACCCTCCTGGGAGAGCCCCGGACCAATGCTGATGGCGTGTACGCACCTCTGGCTTGCAGAAGGCGATGCCAGGCTTTATTGTTCAGACTATTAAAATAAATAAGCTGCATAATTGAAATGCTCATATACATTTTCCGCTTCATCCGCCAGCAGCGCATAACATCTCAGGATCCCGTGGATAATGATAAGCATTCAATCATGCCTTTGTTTTAAGAAGAGGGAAGGGAAGCTCTTATAAATGAACAATTTAATTTTTTTAAAAGCCGGTGACCCGTACTCCATTTCTGCCGCAATTTGTAATTAAGGCTGTGAAAAGTGACCTTTAATGGTCAGCACAGTAATAGAAAAAACATCAGAGCATTCTCTTGGCTGGTGGAATGGAGGGGAGGATACACTTGGCTTCACAGCTCAACAGTTTCTGGGCACTGTCTACCAGTTACTATGTTGGATTTAATTTTAGGTATGTTTCAACCCCTCCTCCTGGAAATCCTTACCCGAGATCCTCTTTCTGTCTGGGCCTATGTATGATGTAATTGTGCCTGTGATGCAACCTGTCAAGTCAAACCAAGCTGATCAGAAGCATATTCGGGGCAGGGTTTAAATAGCCGGCAGTTGTCTGAGCGGTGGCATCACTTCTTAACTTTGCTAAAGAGGACTGGCAGAGTAGGAATATGGGGTTGTAGCTAGAGATGAGAGAATCTAATCTGACGAACCCGAATTCTTTACGAATTTCAGGAAAAATTTGATTCGTAACGATTCCGAATATCGCAGAGATTCGATCGCTTGAATCGCTTCCCTAAAGCTCCATTTACTACTATCCAGCCCATCTAAAATGGTGGATCCACATGTCAGAACATGTCCCATGGGGCAAGGAGTCCTGGGTAGGCGTCACATGCTACCTATCAGCAGACAGGCTTATCGATGATCACAGCCCTATATAAGCGTAGCGGCGTCCATCTTACGGAAGCTTATTTCGGCACTGTATTGCAGCCAAAGCAGATCAGGCAGGGGGAGATAGACAGACAGACAGATACAGCGAGGGAGAGATAGATAGAACAAAGAACAGAAGGAGCCGAGCGAGGGACAGAGGCTGTTACAGTGACAGAGAAAGACAGGGAAAGTTTAAAGTGTTTGCATTAGCTTTCAAGCCTATTTAGTGTTAATACCACACCTGCCAATTTAGCTTTTCCTTTTCCTGGTGTCATTCTTTAAAAAGCATGCTAGCATTAATATTTGAAGAGTACTTGTCTATTAACATTGTGCATTTTGTAAAGAAAGTAACTTTTTAAGCAATCTTTGCCTTTCGCCTGGGGGGGGGGGGGCACCCCAAATACTAGCATTAATATTTGAAGAATACCTGTCTATTAACATTGTGCATTTTGTAAAGAAAGTCTCTTTTTAAACAACCTCTGCCTTTTGCCGGGGAGGGGGGGGGGGCATCCCAAATATTAGCATAAATATTTGAAGAGTACCTATCTGCTAACTGGTTGCATTTTGTAACGAAAGTCACTTTTTAAGCAACCTTTGCATTTCGCCTGGGGGGGGGGGGGGCATCCGAAATACTAGCATAAATATTTGAAGAGTACCTGTCTATTAACATTGTGCATTTTGTAAAGAAAGTCTCTTTTTAAACAACCTTTGCCTTTCGCCCGGGAAGGGGGGGCATCCCAAATACTAGCATAAATATTTGAAGAGTACCTGTTTATTAACATTGTGCATTTTGAAAAGAAAGTCACCTTTTAAGCAACCTTTGCCTTTCGCCGGGGGGGGGGGGGGGGGCAACCCAAATACTAGCATACATATTTGAAGAGTACCTGTCTATTAACATTGTGCATTTTGTAAAGAAAGTCTCTTTTTAAGCAACCTTTGCCTTTCGGCTGGGGGGGGGGGGCATCCCAAATACTAGCATAAATATTTGAAGAGTACCTGTCTATTAACATTGTGCATTTTGTAAAGAAAGTCTCTTTTTAAACAACCTTTGCCTTTCTCCGGGGAGGGGGGGCATCCCAAATACTAGCATAAATATTTGAAGAGTACCTGTCTGCTAACTGGTTGCATTTTGTAAAGAAAGTCACTTTATAAGCAACCTTTGCCTTTCGCCGAGGGGGGGGGGGCACCCCAAATACTAGCATAAATATTTGAAGAGTACCTGTCTATTAACATTGTGCATTTTGAAAAGAAAGTCACATTTCAAGCAACCTTTGCCTTTTGCCGGGGAGGGCATCCCAAATACTAGCATACATATTTGAAGAGTACCTGTCTATTAACATTGTGCATTTTGAAAAGAAAGTCACATTTCAAGCAACCTTTGCCTTTTGCCGGGGAGGGCATCCCAAATACCAGCATACATATTTGAAGAGTACCTGTCTATTAACATTGTGCATTTTGTAAAGAAAGTCACTTTTTAAGCAACCTTTGCCTTTCGGCTGGGGGGGGGGCATCCCAAATACTAGCATAAATATTTGAAGAGTACCTGTCTATTAACATTGTGCATTTTGTAAAGAAAGTCTCTTTTTAAACAACCTTTGCCTTTCTCCGGGGAGGGGGGGCATCCCAAATACTAGCATAAATATTTGAAGAGTACCTGTCTGCTAACTGATTGCATTTTGTAAAGAAAGTCGCTTTATAAGCAACCTTTGCTTTTCGCCGAGGGGGGGGGGGGGCATCCCAAATACTAGCATAAATATTTGAAGAGTACCTGTTTATTAACATTGTGTATTTTGAAAAGAAAGTCACTTTTTAAGCAACCTTTGCCTTTCGCCGGGGGGGGGGGGGGGGGCAACCCAAATACTAGCATAAATATTTGAAGAGTACCTGTCTATTAACATTGTGCATTTTGAAAAGAAAGTCACATGTTAAGCAACCTTTGCCTTTCGCCGGGGAGGGCATCCCAAATACTAGCACAAATATTTGAAGAGTACCTGTCTATTAACATTGTGCATTTTGTGAAGAAAGTCACTTTTTAAGCAACCTTTGCCTTTCGCCGGGGGGGGGGGGGGGAGGGGGGGCAACCCAAATACTAGCATACATATTTGAAGAGTACCTGTCTATTAACATTGTGCATTTTGAAAAGAAAGTCACATTTCAAGCAACCTTTGCCTTTTGCCGGGGAGGGCATCCCAAATACTAGCATACATATTTGAAGAGTACCTGTCTATTAACATTGTGCATTTTGTAAAGAAAGTCACTTTTTTAAGCAACCTTTGCCTTTTGCCAGTGGGCATCCCAAATACTAGCACAAATATTTGAAGAGTACCTGTCTAATAACATTGTGCATTTTGTAAAGAAAGTCTCTTTTTAAGCAACCTTTGCCTTTCGGCTGGGGGGGGGGCATCCCAAATACTAGCATAAATATTTGAAGAGTACCTGTCTATTAACATTGTGCATTTTGTAAAGAAAGTCTCTTTTTAAACAACCTTTGCCTTTCTCCGGGGAGGGGGGGCATCCCAAATACTAGCATAAATATTTGAAGAGTACCTGTCTGCTAACTGGTTGCATTTTGTAAAGAAAGTCACTTTATAAGCAACCTTTGCCTTTCGCCGAGGGGGGGGGGGGGCAACCCAAATACTAGCATACATATTTGAAGAGTACCTGTCTATTAACATTGTGCATTTTGAAAAGAAAGTCACATTTCAAGCAACCTTTGCCTTTTGCCGGGGAGGGCATCCCAAATACTAGCATACATATTTGAAGAATATGGTTCAGAATAAAAACAGACATTGTGCAATCACACACCAGAACCAAAGTGCTAGACTTTAGGAAGACAAACTTCAAGGAAATGGCGGAGTATGTAGAAAGAAAATTAGGTGAGTGGAACAGAGTAGCAGAAGTGAGTGCCCAGTGGTCACTATTAAAAATGGCCATCTTAAAGGCAACTAAGCAATATGTGAAACAAACTAGCAAGAATAAAAGGAAGAAGAAACCATTATGGTTTACTAGGGAAGTCAGCACTATCATAAAAGATAAGAAGTCTGCCTATAAGAAGTATAAAGTAAGTGGAAGTGTAGCTGACAGAGAGGCGTATACAATTAAACAGAGGGAAGCAAAACTAATTATAAGGACTGCTAAAAGGCAAAAAGAGGAAGAAATGGCCAAATCTATGAAGAGGGGAGATAAAACCTTTTTCCGATATATTGGGGACAGAAAGAAGAAAAACAATGCAGTCTCAAAAATTAGAAATAGGGAAAATAAATATATTGACGGAGATAAGGCTGTGGCTGACCATCTGAATAGCTACTTTTGTTCGGTATTTTCAGATAGTAGCAGGCATGGCCATAGCACAACATCCAGCTGGGAGGGCACAGCTCCGGAGTTTCTGGAGGCTGATGTCTTAGCCGAGCTGGCACATCTAAAGGTAAGTAAGGCAATGGGTCCAGATGGAATCCACCCCAGAGTTCTAAGGGAACTTAGGTTTGTGATTGCAGCCCCTCTGACTGATTTACTTAACCATTCCCTTTCAACTGGTGAGGTTCCAGATGATTGGAGAATGGCCAATGTCGTACCAATCCATAAAAAGGGGAGTAGAGAAGAAGCCAGTAATTACAGGCCAGTTAGTTTAACATCTATAGTGGTCAAATTAATGGAAACACTCTTAAAAAAACAGATAATTTCCCATCTAAAAATTAATGACCTATTGGACCAAAAACAGCACGGCTTTACTGAGGGCAGATCATGTCAGACCAATCTTATTGATTTCTTTGACAATGTCACTAAAGTGTTAGATGAAGGTGGTGCTGTGGATATCGCCTATCTGGATTTTAGCAAAGCCTTTGACACTGTACCACATAAGGAGCTCATAGATAAGTTATTGAAGGTAGGACTCAATCCCTGGATAGTTCAGTGGATTTCCAGTTGGCTGAGGGATCGGTATCAGAGCGTTGTTGTAAATGGCGTGCAATCTGAACAAAGGCGAGTTACAAGTGGCGTGCCGCAGGGCTCTGTCCTGGGCCCCATTCTTTTTAATATATTTGTAAGTGACATAGGAGAAGGCTTGGTAGGAAAAGTTTGTCTGTTTGCTGATGATACAAAGGTTAGTAATAGGGTGGATATTCCTGGAGGTGTCTGCAACATGGAAAATGATTTAGCTTTACTGGATAGATGGTCAAAACTGTGGAAACTAGAGTTTAATGTCTCTAAATGTAAAATCCTGCACTTGGGTAGAAGGAATCCCTGCTCTGAGTACCGTATGGGCAGTACTGTGTTAGCCAGGACCTCGGAGGAGAGAGATTTAGGGGTACTGATTACTGATAGCTGCAAGATGAGTGGACAGTGTAGCCAGGCAGTGGGAAAAGCAAGCAGGATGCTCGGCTGCATAGCTCGAGGCATCACCAGTAGGAAGAGGGAGGTTGTGATGCCGCTGTATAGAGCCCTGGTAAGGCCACAGCTAGAATACTGTGTGCAGTTCTGGAGACCTTACCTGCAAAAACACATTATTCAAATAGAACGTGTCCAAAGGCGGGCAACGAAAATGGTGGAAGGACTTAAACTTAAAACTTATCAGGAGAGACTTAAAGAACTTAATTTGTACAGTCTGGAGGAAAGAAGGGAGAGGGGGGACATGATTGAGACCTTTAAATATGTGAAAGGATTGAATAAGGTTCAGGAGGGAAGTGTTTTTAAGAAGAAACTTAACGATAGAACAAGGGGGCACAACCTGAAGCTAGTCGGGGGGAAGATCAGGAGCAATGTTAGAAAATATTATTTTACAGAAAGAGTAGTAGGTGCTTGGAACAAACTTCCAGCAGAGGTTGTTGAAACATCAACAGTCACTGAATTTAAACATGCCTGGGATAAGCACACATCTATCCTAAGATAAAGAGTACATACAGTATACACATAAGGGCAGACTAGATGGACCGTATGGTCTCCTTCTGCCGTCAACCTTCTATGTTTCTATGTTTCTATGTTTCTAAGAGTACCTGTCTATTAACATTGTGCATTTTGTAAAGAAAGTCACTTTTTAAGCAACCTTTGCCTTTCGGCTGGGGGGGGGGGCATCCCAAATACTAGCATAAATATTTGAAGAGTACCTGTCTATTAACATTGTGCATTTTGTAAAGAAAGTCTCTTTTTAAACAACCTTTGCCTTTCTCCGGGGAGGGGGGCATCCCAAATACTAGCATAAATATTTGAAGAGTACCTGTCTGCTAACTGGTTGCATTTTGTAAAGAAAGTCGCTTTATAAGCAACCTTTGCCTTTTGCCGAGGGGGGGGGGCATCCCAAATACTAGCATAAATATTTGAAGAGTACCTGTTTATTAACATTGTGTATTTTGAAAAGAAAGTCACTTTTTAAGAAACCTTTGCCTTTCGCCGGGGGGGGGGGGGCAACCCAAATACTAGCATAAATATTTGAAGAGTACCTGTCTATTAACATTGTGCATTTTGAAAAGAAAGTCACATGTTAAGCAACCTTCGCCGGGGAGGGCATCCCAAATACTAGCACAAATATTTGAAGAGTACCTGTCTATTAACATTGTGCATTTTGTAAAGAAAGTCTCTTTTTAAGCAACCTTTGCCTTTCGCCGGGGGGTGGGGGGGGGGCATCCCAAATACTAGCATAAATATTTGAAGAGTATCTGTCTATTAACATTGTGCATTTTGTAAAGAAAGTCACTTTTTAAGCAACCTTTGCCTTTCGCCGGGGTGGCATCCCAAAAACTAGCATAAATATTTGAAGAGTACCTGTCTGCTAACTGGTTGCATTTTGTAAAGAAAGTCACTTTTTAAGCAACCTTTGCCTTTCTCCGGGGAGGGGGGGCATCCCAAATACTAGCATAAATATTTGAAGAGTACCTGTCTGCTAACTGGTTGCATTTTGTAAAGAAAGTCGCTTTATAAGCAACCTTTGCCTTTCGCCGAGGAGGGGCATCCCAAATACTAGCATAAATATTTGAAGAGTACCTGTTTATTAACATTGTGTATTTTGAAAAGAAAGTCACTTTTTAAGCAACCTTTGCCTTTCGCCGGGGGGGGCAACCCAAATACTAGCATAAATATTTGAAGAGTACCTGTCTATTAACATTGTGCATTTTGAAAAGAAAGTCACATGTTAAGCAACCTTTGCCTTTCGCCGGGGAGGGCATCCCAAATACTAGCACAAATATTTGAAGAGTACCTGTCTATTAACATTGTGCATTTTGTAAAGAAAGTCACTTTTTAATCAACCTTTGCCTTTCGCCGGGGGGTGGGGGGGCATCCCAAATACTAGCATAAATATTTGAAGAGTATCTGTCTATTAACATTGTGCATTTTGTAAAGAAAGTCACTTTTTAAGCAACCTTTGCCTTTCGCCGGGGTGGCATCCCAAAAACTAGCATAAATATTTGAAGAGTACCTGTCTGCTAACTGGTTGCATTTTGTAAAGAAAGTCACTTTTTAAGCAACCTTTGCCTTTCGCCGGGGGGCATCCCAAATTCTAGCATAAATATTTGAAGAGTACCTGTCTGCTAACCGGTTGCATTTTGCAAAGAAAGTCACTTTTTCACTGTTCAAGAAGCCAGCCTATGTCTTTGAACAGGGGGGCATCCCAAATTCTAGCATAAATATTTGAAGTGTAGCTGTCTATTAATATTGTGCATTGTGTAAAGAAAGTCACGTTGTCAAATTGCCAGCAGCCATTGCCTTTAACCGGGGGGGGGGCATCCCAAATATGCTAGCATGTGTCTTTTAAGAGTACACTTGGAGTTGGCAGTAGCAGCATACGGAGCCCATATAGTGCCTGAAAGACATACCCTGGAGTTGGCAGCAGCAGCATTAGGAGCCCATATATTGCCTGAAAGACACACATTGGAGTTGGCAGCAGCAGCATAGGGAGCCCATATATTGCCTGAAGGCCCACCCTGGAGTTGGCAGCAGCATAAGACCATCCATCAGCTACTACCATAGATCAGCTATTGGTGGGTGGAAATCCTGGCTGATCCATGCCTGATTCATCTTCACAAAGGTGTGTCTCTCCACATTTTTTATGGACAAACAAGTTCTCCTTGGCATGCCAATGGCCCCCGCCGCACTAAACACCTGCTCAGATGGCACACTACTGGCCAGGCAAGACAGCTTTCCCAGGATAAACTCTGCCAGTTGCGGCCACAAGTCAAGTTTGGCTGCCCAGAAGTCCAGCGGGTCCTCAAGGTTCGTTGGCTTGGTCATGTCAAGGTATGACACTACCTGCTGGTTCAGGGCCTGCTTCAGGTCTTTCTGCTGCTCATGATTAGCCTTACTATGCAGTGAAGAAAGCTACTCATTAGCGACTGAAGACTCTGCTGATGGAGCTGCTGCTGCTGTTCCCGCCACCCCCCCCCCCAACAGCCATGGCAGTGGAAGGTGAGCGCAGAGGTCCCCCGAGTCAGACCTGCGAGAGTATGGACGATGGCGCAGATAAGCATCGGCCAACTGACTACGTAGAATGTCTGTGTAGTAGTTCAGTTTGTCCTCCCTTAGGCCCCCATTTTGTGCCGGTAGCGAGGGTCCAATAAGGTGGAGAGCCAGAAGTCATCCCGCTGACAAATGGACACAATTCTGCGCTCACTACAGAAGCACGTGAGCATGCATCGTGCTATTTGTGCAAGTGACTCAGAGGGACTACCTGTTTCCATCTTCACTGTATACTGCCACGGTGTGTCTGGGTCCTCACCTTCCTCTCAACCCTCTAGATCCTCTGGCTGCTCCTCCTCTCCTGTCAGATGACTAGATAAAATGGCCATTTTGTCAAACCTAAACTGTGCTTCGCTGTTCCCCACCCCCTCCTCCTCCACTTCAGCCCCCACAGGCTTCATGTGGCCGTGAAATGTAGGCGCCAGTGCCCTGACCAGCCATGGTTTCCAACATGTGTTGTAGTACATGAAGCAGTGGAATCACATCGTCCATCCCGTAGTCCTGGCGCCGGACTAATAATTGGCTTCCTCAAAGGGCCTGAGCAAACGACAGGTGTCACGTATGAGCTACCACTGGTTTACATTGAAGTTACACAGGGGAGTCCCCCTATCCACTTGGATCATCAAGAAATCAGTGATGGCTTTTCTCTGTTCGTATAGTCGATCCAACATATGGAGGGTGGAATTCCAACGGGTGGAAACATTGCAAATCAGACTATGTTGGGGGGATACCGTTCTGACGCTGTAGCTCAAGAAGGGTGTGCTTGGTGGTGTAGGAGTGGCTGAAGTGCATGCAAAGTTTCCTTTCTGTTGTTAGGATGTCTTACAGATGGGGGGAAGACTTCAGAAAACGCTTGACAACTAGATTGAACACGTGTACCATGGCAGGACGCATGGCTCAGGCTTCCTTGTCGCAGCGCAGACAAGATGTTCTTCCCATTGTCAGTCACCATGGTTCCCATTTGCAGTTTTCATGGAGTAAGCCATGATTTCATTTATTGATTAATGATTTTTAGCAGTTCCTCCCATGTGTGACTCCGTGCGCCAAGGCAAACCATGTGAAAACGCCATGTCCTGCACACATGGTAGGCTGGAAGGACACTGGAAAAAAAATAAAATAAATAAAAATACCCCCCCCCCAAAAAAAAATAAAAAAAAAAAAAAATATATATATATATATATATATATATATATATATATAAATATATATATTATATATATATATATATATATATATATATAAATATATATATAAATATATATATAAAAAAAAATAAAGAATTAAAAAAAAAAAAATTACAAAATTAACAAAAAAAAAAACCTTTGATAAATTTTATATGTTACTATGTACCTAATATGTTACTATGTTACTAATATGTTACTATGTTGCTAATATGTTACTAATATGTTACTATGTTACTAATATGCTACTATGTTGCTAATATGTTACTATGGTACTAATAGGTTACCAATATGTTACTATGTTATTAATATGTTACTGTGTTACTAATATGTTACTATGTTGCTATGATATGTTATTATTATAAATGTGTTCAATTAAGATAAATGTTAAGAATTAATATGTAATTGAAAATTTGCAATGGTGTCACAGAAAAAAGTGCCTAAGTGCAAAAAAACATGTGCACATCCATGAACCAAAATAGACAAGTGCACTGTCACAGGCACAATGGCCTAGAAGCGTGGAGGCCACAGCGGCGGGACCTGTCCAAGTTGCTTTTGTGGTTGTGCAGGTGGGCCTTACAGGATATGTATTGTCCCTGACCGTAGTTACAGCTCCAGGCGTAGGCACTGCTGTGCACTTTGGTACACACTGACAGGCTAAAGGACTGGCCCACCTTCTGTTCAACAAAATTGTACAGGGCTGGTACTGCCTTCTTCGCAAAGGAAATACAGCTTGGGACTCTCCACCTCAGCACAAGCCATCAGTTCTCTGAAAGGTCCACCACCTCAAAAGGGAGGGACTGCAGCACCAGCAACTTGGACAGGAGCACATTTAGCTTCTGCGCGTTGGATGAGTGGACACATACTGTTGTCTCTTGGACATGGCTTGGCCAATGGATTGCTGGCGGAATGACTGACTCTGATTAAGAGGAGGAGGAGCATCTGGAGCGACAGACGATGGGTATGACACACAGGAGGTGGTGGAGCCTTGGCTGGCTGGAGCAGGGAGCAATGTGCCACTGGGTAATGCAGCAGGCTGGACCACCACTTTGAAGCCAACTCTCCCAGGCCACTTTATGGTGACGCTGCAAATGTTGATGCAGGGCTGTGGGGCCAACATTGGGATCCTGGCCGCACTTCGCCTTCTGCCTACACATCTTTCATATAGCCATGTTAACCTCCTGCGGATGCTTGATGAAAAACTGCCACATCGCCGAGTAGCTGACTTTCCTACCAACAGTTCGCACTAATTCACTGCTGCTGCCGCCGCCACCGCCGGCTCCAGGGACCCTCTTCCACTACCTCCTGGGAAGGTAGCCTGCCGCACAGCAAGTGGTCTTCCCCAAGCACATTTGCCTCCATACTTTCCCCTTCTGCCACCATGCTGGCTGCTCATTCTCCATCACTCCAAGCCTTTAAAAGTGCCCTCAAAACTCACTGATGTCCTCCTCAGGTTCCTCAACAGTGTCTGCTTAAGAAGCCAAAACGCTTGCAACACCACCTCCCATGCCACTCTCCTCATCACTACTTGCCCGCCTAGTGGAAGAAGCGGCAAGTGTCTCATCCACTTCTTGGCTGGGCAGTAGCTGCTGATTTTTCAGATTATCAGATCGTCCTCACTGAAAAGTGGAGCTGAACCCAAAGCATAAGATATAACCGACAGTTGACTGGGGGTGTCAGATGTCACTTGTGATAAACTCGATGATCCTGTTAACCAATCGATGATGGCAGATGGGTTGCTGGTCGAGACATGACCGCTAGCTGATACCAGGAGATCAGGCCTCTCACTGAGACTCCTGCTGCCTGATGAATTTAGGCCTCTGCCACTTCTCTGTGCCCCTCCTGGCACTTCTTTGTCTGACATACTTAGTGCGTATATGAGGGGAGAACAAAACGCTACACTACACTTAAAACAGGATTTGTCGATAACAGCAGCAGGTGTGTAACTATCTATGGCCTTTCACTAAGTAGTAACTAGGCCCTGAAGACTTTAACAGGAACAAAGTGATAAAACTCTTAGATGTGCATATGTGATGCTCTGATGAGGGCAATTCAATGTGCTCCAGTACGCCTGAAAAATGTTTTTTTGAGAGGCTGGCCTGTGTGAAAATGAATCAGGCATGGATCAGCCAAGATTTCCTCCCACCAATGCCTGATGCATCAGAGTAGATTGATCATGGTGCCAGACCAACACTAAAGAAATGTGTTTTTCAGGCAATATGTGGGCTCCTAATGCTGCTGCCAACTCCTGTGTGTGTCTTTCAGGCAATATATGGGCTCCTAATGCTGCTGCCAACTCCAATGTTTTTTTCAGGCAATATATGAGCTCCTAATACTGCTGCCAACTCCAGGGTGTGTCTTTAAGGCAATATATGGTCTCCTCTTGCTGCTGCCAACTCCAATGTGTCTTTCAGGCAATATATGGGCTCCTTAGGCTGCTGCCAACTCCAGGGTGTTTCTTTCAGGCAATATATGGATTCCCTATGCTGCTGCCAAATCCAATGTGTCTTTCGGGCAATATATAGGCTCCTAATGCTGCTACCAACTCCAGGATGTGTCTTTAAGGCAATATATGGTCTCCCCATGCTGCTGCCAACTCCAGAGTCTCCTTCAGGCAATATATGGGCTCCTTAGGCTGCTGCCAACTCCAGGGTGTGTCTTTCAGGCAATATATGTGCTCCCTATGCTGCTGCCAAATTCAGGGTGTGTTTTTCAGGCAATATATGGGCTCCCTATGCTGCTGCCAACTCCACTGTGTGTCTTTCAGGCAATATATGGGCTCATCATGCTGATTCCACCTCAAGGCTCTCTAATTGTGCCGCTCTGCAACAGCGAATCTAATAGCGACGCCTCTGATCTGCATGTCATACTTCTTTACATTATTATTTCACTAACCCAGCATGCATCCTATGCATGTTACAGCCAGGCAAAACGTTCTCCGACCCTATGGAGGCTCTCGGAAGCCCATAAATAGCCGTTTTTAATAGCGATTTGTCGCGAATAAATTCGGACCAAATCAATTTTTTTCCGGAAAATTCAGCGAATCGGCCAAATCCAATTTTTCAAAAGTTCGCTCATCTCTAGTTGTAGCATTTACTTTTGACATAGGGTGTGGGAATAAAAAAATATTTTTGGGTGGAAGTTACTGTAAAGGGGAGAACAACTCTCTCATTGCAGAAATGTCTGCCCTTGCTCATTGCAGAACCTCTGCCTGTCATTACAGAAAATCTCAACCTTTTTGCAGAACTTCTCTCTTATCCCTCTTACTGAAGATCCATCTCACAGCACTTAGCCTTGGAGATCTTTCTCAACCCTATTTGAGATCCTTCTAAAGGCTTATGGCAAAACTTCTTGCACTTGTTGCAGAACTCCCTACCTGTTGAAGATCCTTCTCCATCTTATGGAAGAAGTGTTACATTTCAGATTTCCATTTCACTGAAGAGCCATCTCAACCTTATTGCAAATCCATCTCAACCTAATTACTGAATGTATCCCCACTCATTACAGAACTGCTTGAAGTCATTGAAGATGCTTCTTAAGTCATATGGTTGAGAAGCATATACAGTAATTACTCTGTAAAAATCTTTTAAAATGGCAAATAACCAGGCTAAAGACAAACCATCAAATTAACACAGCTACACACAAGCTTTCACAAGAATGTTAGCCTGTTCTTGCTGCTTTTAGAATATTTTTTTTATTGCCTTACTGGGCAGCGGATAGAAGCTGTTCTTGTTTCTTGAGGTTTTTGTGGATGGAACCCTACATCTCAGTCCTGTAGGCAAAAGTTTAAAGTATGGTTGACCTGAATGTGATGGGTCTCCCATTATACTCCTTGCTCAAGATGTAAGCCTTCACACAGACAACTTTTCTATTGATGGAAGTTAGGAACCAGTCATACTTAGTACAGATCCAATGGCTGCATGAAATGAAATGTAGCTATAGCTTTTTTGTACATGAGATAGAACGAAGAGTTCTTTTGAGCATTCTTTTGTGTTTTTCATTGAACAAAACATATGTTCTTCTACCATGTCAGGTTTTGAGAGATATAGGTACCCAGGAATTTAGTGTCCAATACCCTTTCACCACTATGCTGTCAATACTGAGAGGAGTGGGATAGTCTGACATCGATACTGTCTTTGCGGTTTTCAGAGTTATTGTTTTTGCAACTTTGCAAGATTATTAAACTGTGTATAAGGTTAAAACTTTACAGAACCATCAGTAGAAATAAAGTCAAAAAATGGATTAATAGTATTGAACTCAGAGTAGAAGTCTTTGAACAATATCCTGGCATCCAGGATTCAGCCATAAATCACATTTAGTCTAAAATCATTTGGGTCAGAAGTCGATGAGAATTTTGTAGTGGACCTCTTCAGAAAATGTGGAAGGACCTCTTATATATACTGGTCAGGAACACCTTGAGACAAGAAATGGAGATTTTTTTTTGATGACCCTGTAAATAACGTTTTGATGGGTAGCGATGGGTAAATAAGTATTTTCGTATAAGAGCAACCACTCCGCTGAACTTTTATTTGTAACTTTTAAATATTTTTACGATCGTGATAGAAAATATCCACATTCTACTTTATTCGTTCATCCATTATTTGTGAAGTGCCGTTTAACGCTCTGTGCCGTATCGCAATGTATTGGCGGTGAACTTTTCCCTTCTCGCTTGGATAGATTTCTGGTTTATAAATAAAAATGTTATCGTCTCCAGGAAACTGCTGAAGGGATAATGCTGAATTATGGTGATGTAGGAAAAACAACTGCGTCTAGCTTCATGTATTATTGCCCATCTCTGGTTTTCCGCCTCGTGTCTCCATGAATGACGAGATTGTTCCTGCGATAAAAGCTCTATTTGGAGACATGGAAAAGAAATGGGATGTTACTAACAGCAACCAATCAGCTGCAGCGAATGAGCTCCAGAAACAGCGGAAGACAATTTGGGAGGTTTATTGATGTTAGTTTTTTGTTTGTTATCTGTACTGTCTTTGGAACATGGCTGGGAGGTAGATGTTGGTAGGCAGATAGTTCATTCAGTCAGATTCCATTCTTCATGATGATTTTCTGCTTTCACTTTCATTACAGAGTGGAGGCACTGTGCTCAATTAAAGCAGTCCCACATCGTGTATGGGGTGCAGGACCGCTGCTTGTGTCTGGGGAAGTCCCCCCCCCATATTGCCCCACTCAAGCCTAAAAACCCAGATCCCATATACTTCCATTGGCACCCAGTCCTGGCCCTACTGGGGACTGTAACTGGCCACCAGAGCTCACAAAGGTCCGGAACCCAGCAGAGGAGAGTGGGGGATGTGAGTTCTGCGGTTTGGGTTTTTAGGTTTGGGGGGGCTATGTGCAGGGCATCCATTACCAATCAGGATGCCCTGATTGCAGCGGCACTGCCACTGCTTTAAACCAATCCCATGATGTGGGTTTGCTTTATAGTGGCTCACTAGTATTTACCCCAATGGGGTGTGGAGCAGGGGGACATCATGCTGATGGCACCTACACATCTCTGGCAGCTATATACCCAATAACGGAAACAAAGTTCCAGCAAACATCTACAAGCACAGAGAGAAAAAAAAGAGAAAATCCAAACAGAAAACTTAAGTGATATTTCAGGCAAAGCAATTGTTAGACCATTCTGTCGGGCTATGTTTGGCACTGTCCTAAACTGTTTTTCATTTTTAAATTGAAGTAGAAATGGACAAGATTTACAATTTTACCTCACAAGTTCTCTTATGACGCATGTGGCCGTGGCGTAGAAATGGACAAGATTTACAATTTTACCTCACGAGTTCTCTTATGACGCATGTGGCCGTGGCGTAGAAATGGACAAGATTTACAATTTTACCTCACGAGTTCTCTTATGACGCATGTGGCCGTGGTGCTTGGAGCTGTGATGCATCATAATAATCAGCAAGATGGTGGAGCGGAACTGAGAGCGACAGTGCCTTCTAGGTAGAGGCTGGGTAGGGAGGAGGGAAGGTTTAGCTGGGCTTGAAAGGTAGTTCTGAGAGTGCCATTTAAGCCATCAATATAGGGGGGGCATGGTCTGGACTAGCTACTCAAGCTAGCATTGGTGGCCCACATCAGCAGGATTGTGCTGGAGGGGCAGATGAGAACCTATATTTCCTCATTCAGGGGGCGGAGCTGGAGCTATCCAGGAGGAGAGGTTGAACTTTTGCTGGGTTTAAGTCCTCTTACCTTTGCCCACCAGGTGCAGAACCCAAACATACCTAATACTAAACCCACATTATGTAGTAGCACCGCTTAACTAAATTTGTGATTTATATTATAGGTAAGAAAAAGCTCATATTTTCCCATGTAACAACCTGTTCTGGATGTGGAAGATGACTAGGTCCTCACAGACATATGTGTGCCTTATGCTGCTAATAGAGAGAGTGGCAAAGCTGTGGCTGGCATGCCTCCTATTTGTGGCTGCCATGTGACAGCAGGGGAGTGCACCTTGGTCATAAGATCAGATCTCCCCAAGGCAACTGATGCATTTTAACCTGAGCTGAACCTGAACTGACTACAGCAAGGCTATATATAACACAAAAATAAATGTAACAATGTAATTATATTAATTATATTATAAAAATAAACACAATTATAATATATATACAAACAGACAAAAGGCAGCACTAGTCAGTTAGCCTAAAGAATATAACAATAATTTATGGTGTGCACACAAACCCTAGCACTATTAAATCAACACAAAGACACACAATAAGGAGAGGACCACACTCTCCTGTAAGTGCAAAGGAATAAGTGGCACCACCCTGGCAACGGGGCGGGACTGACGCGCAGCACACTTCGGCCGGAGTGTGCGCGCGCAGCCTGGCTCTGTTCTATACACATGGCGAGCTGAACTGTCTGATGCCATCATTAAACACAGGTGCGCTTCTTATATAGATACATTGCTCGATATATACATGGGGTGGCTATCCTGACAACCCGGGGGGGGAGGGTCTTTGTAATTAGGACACAATATGGGTTTTCATTGGTTGATATAGAGCTGGAGGCGGTCCCTATTTTCTTTTAAATACCGAGCATGTATCCCCTATGAGCACATTGCCCTGAGGAAGTGGTGTGGCGACACCACGACACGCGTTGGCGACGGTCTGTGGGGGCGCCCGTGGTCGGTTTGTATGCTCTTATTTTGTATGTATTTCTTTTGCTCTCTTTCTTCTGGGTCCATCCTGGTGCGTCGTCTTGTACCCGGTTAGGTCCCCATGTACTTTATGATAGATTTGTTATTTGTAACTATTTAGCCACATTGGCTTATATTTTGCACATGGTTTTTGCACAATTTTGCACATTATTGTTGTTATAATGATATAGAGAGATCAATTGAATATAGAGGTGTATTTTTTACATTCTTATGTTTTATAATGCATTTATTCACTAGTATTTTGATTAATTTATAAGACCTCTGGCGCCCTCTATTGGTGTTATGTTTGTATGTATGTGATGTGTTTGTTTAGATGTGGTTTTAATCTATAGTACCATGTAATAAATTGATATACTTTTATAGACCTTGAGGGTGGTGCCACTTATTCCTTTGCACTTACAGGAGAGTGTGGTCCTCTCCTTATTGTGTGTCTTTGTGTTGATTTAATAGTGCTAGGGTTTGTGTGCACACCATAAATTATTGTTATATTCTTTAGGCTAACTGACTAGTGCTGCCTTTTGTCTGTTTGTATATATATTATAATTACGCCCTGCTAATGGGATAGCTTGTGCATTTGCCATTGGACCGGAAGAGAAGGTGTCCGGGCGACCTGGGGGGTTTCACACAGCAGGGCAGATTTTGAATGCCCCGGGGGAGGGAAATTAGCTAGATTTCAGGGCCGTTGGGGCATGGGTTTCGAGCCACTTTAAAGCTGTGTTAAAACACACCTTAATTGTCTGCAACATCTCTTAGTACCACCCATAAGGGGTCTCGAGTACCAAAGGCTGGGAACCCCTTATTTAGTCTTTTGTACTTTGGCGTTTTCTTAAGAAGGGATAGCGCCAGGTAGTGCCTTGTAGCGGCAGGTAACGCGGGGCGCTGTACGCAAAACCATATTTATGAAAGTGAATCTGGTGAGTGACACTTACAGCGCAATCTAGTGTCCTTTACAGGCGGCTCAGCGTACAGCGCCGGCAATCTAGCTTCCAGAGTACCAGGTATTACCTTTCGCTCGCTGTCACTCTCCCATACATTTCAATGGTCGTTCATTTGCTTGTGATTAAACAGTGTGTTTGACATTTTTTTTCAATCATTGTGTGACCTCTCCTGGCTGCAAACAAACACTTTTAAAAAAACTTTTTGACTTTTTATATTTTTATGCAGAATTGTCATTTCAGGTCTGGCACTAAAGTGTTAATGTCCCAGTCTTAAAATAATGTCATTCCATGTGTTTTCGCTTTGTTACTGGTGGATATGTGTTCAAAAACAGACTTTAATCACACAGTGTTTGGCGCTCTTTGCTACAGCGACCAGCTTTAGAGCTCCGACGCTGTGTGTATGTCCTTTTTTGTATCTTGTGGAGCGCCGAGCGTGGGTCGCACTGAGCTGGCGCTACCTCTCGCTCCCTGCAGCGCTGTACTGTTGTTAGAGCGCCCAACATACATCACATTCATCGATGCCGGCCAGGTTACTACAGCGACTGAGGTGTACTGTTATAGCACCCGATACCCGCTTACAGCGTCTACTAGCGGTCGCTCTAAGCGCCGCTATAAAGACGCTCATCTGCCGATACCTGGCGTTAGTAGTGAATCAGCCTCCACGTGTCTATGGCAGCCCAGCAGATGATCGTTATTTAAATAAATAATTTCAGGGCATATCATGATATTGTGTTTAAAGAATGTCGTGATAAATGCGAGCCTTCATACAAATGGAGGTAACGTAACAGTGGACACATTTGTATAAGGTCACCTTTAACTGAGTTTTCATCAACATGTTGAACATGAACACAAACCAAATGTCTTCAATATAATCATGTCCTCTTTATGTGTGTGTCTCTTTGATAGATTTCTTGACCTTTCTCTTGTCTGCTACAAATACAGCTCGTATCAAGCGGTGTCAGTTTGTCTCTATAATGAAGTAACATGCTGACTGCAGTCAGACAGCTAAATTCTTCAAATCACCTCCTTATCTTGTCTGTAGACCTTCCTAATGCTCCCACAGAAGGGCAGAATAATTGTTCACGTACTTTTTAGGTATAAAAGGAGCAGCGTGACCACAGGCTGGGTTGTCACTGGTAGGCCCAAATGCTGAACAGCAATGGAGCTATTCCTTAGGTCACAACAACCTCGTGTAGGCTCTGCAGCAGTAATTAGTGTGTGTAACCCGATCAGCAAACGTATTTCGCGTGTTCTGTAGAAAGTTGTGCAGCAATTAAAAGGTTTTGCTTAATAAACAAAAATTAAAAAGCATGAATTTGAAAGTTTCTCAGAATTCGTTCAAGCAGTAAATGGCAGACTAGGAAACGGTAAGCAAAAATAGAAAGCTACTGTATTATGCAGTTGCTTGAAATCGAAGTCATTTTAGGGGAACAGTTTTACACCTAAAATACATAGGGCTAAAAAAAACCATTGTGAGATCCGGGACCCTGCAACAATCAGAGAGCCTGCAGTTACCCCTGTAAACCTGCTGGTGCTTCTGTCTTCTGATTTTCCTGGTATACATTGGTCCCCCTGCTACTTGGGAGCCTGAGGCAATTATTCAGCATCTGGGCCTAATTAGGATGAGCACCCAGTGCGCTAGCTCATACCCATGGGTGTAGCTAGGGGGGAGAAGGGGGGCACTTGCCCCGGGTGCAGCAGGTCAGGGGGTACCTGAGAACAGGTGGGGGCGCCATTTCAAATCTTTGCCTCAGGTGCCAGAAATCCTAGCTACTCCTTTGCACTTACCTGTAGGTGGATCTGTCGACTGAGACCACCACCACAGGTCCTCCCTGCTTCCATCATACCAGGGATAATGAGGACCGCAAGGGAGGGAAGCATTTGTACTACAGGATTACATCATTAGAGGGGAAGGGCATGGATGGGAATTTCACGATGTGTGAACACTAGAAATGAGCAAACTTTTTAAAGTGGAGAAGAGGACCACACGCCGGGATAAACCCTTATCATTTTTTTTAAATGGCGTCTCCCCGATCCAAGCAAAACCAGCCCAGGCACCAGCTATGGGGGCCGGTAGACCAGGGCATGAAGGGCGAGCAGACATAGCCCATATGGGCAGCGGCCTCTTCTGTACCCCCTGAGCTTTGTGGAGGCAGGTAATGGGGCAAGTATTATGGCAAGTCTCCACTTGCTTGCAGGTGACTTGCTAGCCCACCCTGCCCTGTGAAATGGTATAGGAATCTCAAGGACCCTTTAACAGTTCACAAAGAGTTAAAAGTAAAAAAAAACACAAGAACACAATAAAACAACAACTGGAGAGCAGCGCTGGACAGCATACCAAAATTCGAAAAACTCCTATATAATTCTAATCTTTTCTAATCTATATTTTCTTCTCTAGTCAACATACACTTTGAACATTTACTGATGTCTTTCTTGTGTAATTTGCGCATGATTTGGATATAGGAAGGGTTATCTTTTACTTACATATGAACGTATTGATATTTTACAGAAAAAATGACATCAGCAACATCCCCCATCATTCTGAAATGGGATCCTAAAAGTCTGGAAATCAGAACTCTTACAGTGGAGGGGCTGCTGGAACCCCTGGTGACTCAGGTAAGACCTCCAAAGCCAATTGCTTGTTCTAAAAACCCCACACAGTGAAAAAAAAAGATCATTTGAATACATGAAAATTACACTATACACATCCCTGATATTTTCATTTACCGGGCGCCATCCTCCGACTGACCAGAGGCTCTCGGGGACCCCCTATAAGCTCCTACTTTTTACTGGTATAAGCAGTCAAACTGACCATCTTGATGGCATTTGGGCATTGAACCCCTTTATATCTCCCTCATCATCCCCAGAGGAGCTTAATATAGTGTAATATTTATGTAGTATAATGTGTTTCACAGGGTGGGTGTTTTTCTTTTTTCGTTTACTTAACTCTTATGAGCTTATACTAGTTATAGCATATTACTAAAGTGTGGTGTTCTTTAATGTTCTGGAGTAGAGACTTGTTGCTTGCAGAGCCAGTGGATGGGGCTTGCACATCCTAATATGACTCCAGGGAGGCATTGAGGGCTTTCTTTGAGATAACTAACTGGGGTTTGATTTTTTATTGCTGCATGTATTGTAAGTCACAAGATAAAAGTCTGGCATTTTTTAATCTAATTTACAAAGCAAAATCATTCCTGTAAAGCAGACCTCCAGTGAAGAAAATAAAGTTTAGTCATTTGATTCCCTAAAGCCCCCCTTTGAAGATGTTGTGGAATAGCTGCGCCCCTGGAATTATATGCAAGCGGCCATCTTGGAGCACACCTGAGAGCCCTGCTTACACATGAGCATGAGTAAGGAGATGGTGGACAGCCTTTGCTAGCACACAGACACAGTGCAGTTGAGCTGGGAGCTTCCTTATGATCAGCCCAACCAGCCAGAGAGAGTACTGCTAAAAATCCCATTTCAAAGTGATGCATGCTTTTCAATATAAGCCATGGGGCACCAGTGGGATCATGAGTTTTTCTAAGTAGGATGCTGGTCGCTTTATAGCAGTGGAACCCTGTTGTGCTTGTTACATTGTACAGTGCACGGTACAGAGGCATCAGTGCAAGGTACAGAGGTGACAGATCTCACAGTTTCAAATCTTTGTTATAGGAGTTTAACATATTGGATTCATTTTCTCTCCCTCTTGCAGAGACTATAACAAACAAGATAAGTCATCCTGAAAAGCATGTCAGCTTCCTGCTGAGAGTTACATTGTTATAGCCAATGGCCAGTTGATGTATCATTATAATTTGTACTGCAATCAGCTGTGATATTGTCAGGAATCGGCACTTACCTGGGCCCCGTTCCGGCGCTGTCTTTGGGTGGCCGGCCGCAGCAGCTCCTGCCCGGCGGCCTCGCCGAACGGCGGCTCAGGCGGCGCCGAGCACGGCCGCTCTCCTTCCTCGCTCCCGCGTCACTGTCTCGCGTGCCAATGAGCCCAAAGGAGGTTCTGGGCTACTCGCCCTTTTGGTCCAATCCTTGTCTGGTTTTGATTTTGCACCAATCACTACACTGGTTCCCCATGGCCAATCATACCTAGTCCCTTTAAAGGTTTGCCCCCGTCACTTGTTCAGTGCCTGTTATAGCACCTAGTACCTAGCCTGTCTTGTGAATATTAGCCGATCTGAACTCCTGTTGCCGACCTTGATTGTACCGACCACTCTCGATCTGAACTCCTGTTGCCGACCTTGATTGTACCGACCACTCTCGATCTGAAACCCTGTTGCCGACCCCTGCCTGTATCCAGACTACGAGTTGCCTTATCCCTGGTGCCGCTACGATCTCTGTCTTCCCGCTGTCGACCTCTGGCCTGTCTCTGGACTTCCTCTGCCAACGCTCTAGCTATTGGTTCTCCAGACCTCCTACATATAAGCTCACATCCTTTGAGCCATTAAGTCCTGGGGGCAACCGATCCCGGGTAGGCGTATTCTGCGTCCCGGCAAGCGGGGGCTCCTACAGGTGAAGCTGGCTGCGGAGATTGGGGGTTGTGGGCTTACCAAGAGGGCTGGAGTTACCCCGAGCGTGACATTATAACAGGCCCAAAAAGATGGATGACCTGGTACAGCAGGTGCAGGCTATGGCCACGGCTATCAACCAACTCGCTCAAAGAGTGGCCACTCAGGAATCCCGTCAATCCCCTGCTTCCTCTGTACCACCTCATATCTCAGAACCAAAGATTCCGCTACCTGAGAAGTTTTTGGGAGAACAAGCCAAATTCTCTAATTTCAAGAATGCCTGCGAACTGGCACCGAGACCCAGCGTGTGGGCCTAGTCATTTCTCTACTTCAAGGAGACCCTCAGTCCTGGGCCTTTAGTCTGCCATCTCATGATACAGCCTTACAATCGGTCACAGCTTTCTTCAGTGCCATGAGTGTTTTGTATGCTGATCCTGATCGACAGTCCACGGCAGAGAATAGGCTTCGGGCCTTAAAGCAAGGTTGGAATTCGGCTGAGGATTATAGGCGAATTCCGCCGCTGGGCCATCGAATCTAGGTGGAATGACCCCACTCTGTGTAGTCAATTCAGGGTGGGTCTGTCGGAAGGCATCAAAGATGCTCTGGTCAATTTTCCTCCACCAGCGGACCTGGACCAGTTAATGCAGGTCTCTATTAGAGTAGACCGACGTCTTAGAGAGAGGGCTAGGGAGAGAGCTAGGACTCCCACGTCCCTCAGGCCCATCCAGAATCCTAATTCCCCGTTTCCCCGTGGGGAAAGCTCACCTTTACCCTCTCCGGAGGAACCCATGCAGCTAGGGAGAACCCGCTTATCGCCGGATGAAAAGCAGCGTAGGCGATCCATGGGGTTATGCCTGTATTGCGGGAACTGCGGGAGAGAGTGCTGATCTAGGTGAGCCAGTTTGCAACTCTCGCCAAAATAAAATGCTAGTGCCTATTGACCTGTTTTGGGGCTCCTCTAAGCAAACAGTTTCCGCCTTTATCGACAGCGGTGCTACGGGTAACTTCTTGGACAGGAGCATGATCTCCATTTTAGGTATTCCTTTAGTTCCCCTTGAGAGATCCCTACAGGTTTTGGCTATTAATGGGAAGGCCATTCAGGGGGGACCGATTTACACTAAGACCCCACCTCTTAGATTAATTGTTGGCTCTTCCCACTCTGAGTTCTTAGAGTTCTTGGTCTTCGACTGTCCGGAAACTCCAGTGGTCTTGGGATATCCCTGGTTGCAACTCCACAACCCTGTGTTAGATTGGCAGGCTGGGGAGTTGACGAAGTGGAGTGATCACTGCAAGGGTCACTGTTTTTCTACAGGCCTCAGAAGTGTTCAAGTGTTACCTCAGGGGTTACCTCAGCCATATACGGACTGGGTCGATGTGTTCTCCGAACGCTCTGCCGATACTCTTCTTCCTCATCGGCCTTACGACTGCCCTATCGACTTGCTTCCTGGTACGATTCCCCCTAGGGGGAAAATCTATAACCTCACCATGCCCGAGGAGCAAGCAATGAGGGAGTACATTACCGAGAATCTAAAAAAGGGGTTTATCCGTCCCTCTACCTCGCCTGCAGGAGCCGGGTTCTTTTTCGTAGAGAAAAAGGATGGCGGCCTGAGACCATGCATTGATTACCGGGCCTTGAATAAAATCACAGTTAAAAACAGATACCCCTTGCCCTTGATTGGGGATCTGTTCAATCAAGTTATTGGAGCTCGAATTTTTTCCAAGTTGGATTTAAGAGGGGCGTACAATTTGATTCGCATTCGGCAGGGGGATGAGTGGAAAACTGCTTTTAATGTGAAAGACGGCCATTACCAGTACCTGGTCATGCCCTTTGGTCTTTGTAATGCTCCTGCCGTCTTCCAAGATTTTGTAAACAATGTTTTCAGAGAGTATCTCGGTAGATTTGTGGTCATCTACTTGGATGATATCCTAATTTTTTCTAATTCTCTAGTTGATCATAGACATCATGTTAAATTGGTCTTGCAAAAATTAAGAGAGAACAATCTATATGCGAAACTTTCTAAATGTATGTTTGAGGTCACTACTGTTCCCTTCCTGGGATATGTTATTTCCAGCCAGGGTTTAGAAATGGATACTGAGAAAGTTTCGGCAGTACGGGATTGGGTTCAACCCAAGACTCTGAAGGAATTGCAACGCTTCCTCGGGTTTGCGAATTTTTATCGGCGTTTTATCAAGGGTTTCTCTCATGTGGTAGCACCTCTCACCAACCTGACTCGTAAGGGAGCCTTCACTGCTAATTGGTCTCCCTCTGTCAGTGAGGCCTTCTTGGCCTTAAAACGGGCCTTTACCTCTGCGCCCGTATTGGTTCATCCAGATGTTCAAAAAGCTTTTATCATTGAAGTCGATGCTTCCGAATTGGGAGTAGGTGCAGTGTTGTCTCAGTATTCAGGTCATCCTGAGCTTCTACATTCTTGCGCCTATTTCTCGCGTAAATTTAGTACCGCGGAACAAAATTATGATGTAGGTAACAGGGAATTATTAGCGATTAAACTGGCATTTGATGAATGGCGACACTGGCTGGAGGGCTCTTTGCATCCTATTACTGTTTATACAGATCATAAAAATCTTGAGTATATCGGTTCTGCCAAAAGACTGATCTCTCGTCAGGCACGTTGGGCATTGTTCTTTCCGCATTTCAATTTTATAATTACCTTTAAACCGGGTGTAAAAAATACCAAAGCAGATGCTCTATCTCGCATGTTTGGTGAATGCAAGGATCGGGGAGATAATGGTGAACCTATTTTGCCCTTGTGTGGTCGGGACATTGCTCCCGGATCTCTCTAATACCCTGGCACCTTTTCAAAATGACTCTCCAGCTGATGTACCCTTGGGGTGTCAGTTCGTTCTGCCGCACTTACGTTCAGATGTAATTCGCAAATTTCACGATGCTAAAACTGCTGGTCATTTGGGTAACCGTAAGACGTTTATGCTAGCCCGACGCCATGTATGGTGGCCTACCATACAACGCGATGTTACTGCCTTTATCGACGCCTGTTCAGTGTGTGCGCGAAGTAAAGGGGTTCACAAGGCCCCTAGTGGGGGTTTGGTTCCTCTCGAAATTCCTGCCGAACCATGGATGCATATTTCAATGGATTTTATCGTAGATTTACCGCTCTCACTTGGGAATACTGTAATTTGGGTGGTCGTCGATCGCTTCAGTAAGATGGCACATTTTGTACCTTTGCCCAAACTTCCATCGGCTCCTGAGCTCTCGCGGCTATTTACTTCGCATATTTTTCGTATCCATGGTATTCCGTCAAATATCGTGTCTGATCGGGGTGTTCAATTTATTTCGCGGTTTTGGAAACACTTCTGTTCGCGGTTGGGTATTCTGATTTCTCTTTCCTCTGCTTATCATCCCCAGTCTAATGGGCAGACGGAAAGAACAAATCAAACTTTGGAGCAATACTTAAGATGTTATGTCTCTGATGCGCAAGAACAGTGGGCGGAATTTATTGATTTTGCTGAGTTCGCTTATAATAACGCACCTAGTGAGAGTACTAAGATATCTCCTTTCTTTTGTAATTTGGGGAAGAATCCTAGAGCTTCTTCCCTTTCAGGGTCACCTTCCAATTTGCCAGCATTGGAAGAGTGGCATCAGGAGCGGAGAAACATTTGGACGCGCGTTCAGGAAATTCTAAAGACCACTGGGTTGAGGTATAAGAAATTCGCCGATCGTCGCAGGTCACAGGAACCTGTTCTTCAGGTGGGTGATCTAGTTTGGGTCTCCACTAAGAACATTGCGCTCCGTCAACCCTCCAGTAAATTAGGTTCCAAGTTCATTGGACCTTATCCTATTATCAGGAAGTTGAATAATGTGTCTTTTAAGGTGCAACTCCCGCCGACTATGAAAATACCTAATTCTTTCCATGTTTCCCGGTTGAAACCAGCTAAGAATGCTCCTCCTGCTGGTCCTTCGCCAATTCTCGTTGATAATGAGCCAGAATATGAAGTGAATAAAATCCTAGATTCAAGTAAAGTGCGTAATTCTTTACAGTATTTGGTGGACTGGGTTGGCTACGGTCCCGAGGAAAGGTGCTGGGTAGCAGCAAAGGATGTGCACGCCAGTGCTCTTGTAAAGATGTTTCATTGTGACAATCTAGGAAAACCCGGTAAGGGTCCGGAGGCCCCTCGTGAAGGGGGGGGGGGGTAGTGTCAGGAATCGGCACTTACCTAGGCCCCGTTCCGGCGCTGTCTTCCCGCGTCACTGCCTCGCGTGCACACGCGCGAGCACATAATCTTTGTGCCCTTCGGCGGCGCTGCACACAGCGCGCCCGCCGGAGGCTGTAGTAGGGAGGGGTTGAACCAAGGGGCACAGGCACGCCCCTTGGTTCTGGCTATGGGCCAATGAGCCCAAAGGAGGTTCTGGGCTACTCGCCCTTTTGGTCCAATCCTTGTCTGGTTTTGATTTTGCACCAATCACTACACTGGTTCCCCATGGCCAATCATACCTAGTCCCTATAAAGGTTCGCCCCCGTCACTTGTTCAGTGCCTGTTATAGCGCCTAGTACCTAGCCTGTCTTGTGAATATTAGCCGATCTGAACTCCTGTTGCCGACCTTGATTGTATAGACCACTCTCGATCTGAACTCCTGTTGCCGACCTTGATTGTACCGACCACTCTCGATCTGAACTCCTGTTGCCGATCTTGATTGTACAGACCACTCTCGATCTGAACCCCTGTTGCCGACCCCTGCCTGTATCCGGACTACAAGTTGCCTTATCCCTGGTGCCGCTATGATCTCTGTCTTCCCGCTGTCGACCTCTGGCCTGTCTCTGGACTTCCTCTGCCAACGCTCTAGCTATTGGTTCTCCAGACCTCCTACATATAAGCTCACATCCTTTGAGCCATTAAGTCCTGGGGGCAACCGATCCCGGGTAGGCGTATTCTGCGTCCCGGCAAGCGGGGGCTCCTACAGGTGAAGCTGGCTGCGGAGATTGGGGGTTGTGGGCTTACCAAGAGGGCTGGAGTTACCCCGAGCGTGACAGATACATTGTAAAGCAGTCACTAATATTGTAATGTAATTAGCTTATAGATAGCCTACAGTTCAATGTAATGTGTACATCGCACTGTGTGACAGAGAGAACATTGTGGAGATTGTCTCCTCTGTATAAAACAAGCAGCCCAAGTTTTTAACTCCAAGCCATGCCTATTTAGCTCTCATGCTGCCTATGATCTTTCATATAGGGAATAGCAAAACATCCACATAAACTATTAGATCCCTATGAAAACACATGGAATGACATTGTTTTAACACTGGGACAATAACACTTTGGTGCCAGACCTGTACATATAATTTTGCATAAAAATATAAAAAGTCAAAAAAATGTAAAGTGTTTGTTTGCAGCCAGGAGAGGTCACACAATGATTTGAGAAAAAAACAAACAAAAAAAACTGTCAAACATGCTATGTATACACAACTAATGAAACCCCACTGAAATGTATGGGAGAGCGACACTGAGCGACAGGTACTACATGGCGTCCTGACCATAGAATGCTGGCACTATACGCTGAGCAGCCTGTATTAATACATGTGACGCTACATGGCGCTGTTAGAAGCGCTCACCAGATTCACTTTCTTAAATGTGGTTTTGCGTACAGCGCCCGGCGTTCACCAGATGCTGCCTGCCGCTACGAGGCACTACCTGGCGCTATCCCTTCTTAATTAACCCCCTAAGTTTAATTAGTATCTACACATTGGGTGAACACAGGAAGATCCATTGCTAAATTTCTATGAACTGTGTTTGATACTAATTGCACTTTATGGACTGCACATGAATTTTATAAAATCATTTATTTATATGTATGTATTTTTTATCCCGCGGAGTAAGTAATTGATCTCATAGGGATAAAATAGTTTACGTGGATCTAATGTATATGTATTTCACGAATAATATCAACTAGATGCTATAAATACACTAGACTTTTTTTTCATCTTAATTGGTATAAAGATCTTTTTTCTTTTAAATGTTGAAGCATGAGCAGGGGGTATTGGGTCACATCCGAAAATATGGTATTTGCTGAATCCCTATGGGAACAATTCCTCTGGTTTCACCACTTGAGTCACTTGAAATGCAAATGTGTTTTCTCTGCTAATATAAGCTAATTGTATACAATCTGTATTCTCGATCTTGAAGTGCAACACTGTATGTACATGCTGTGTTTGCTTTTCTGATCAAATAATAACATTATTATTAATAATTATAATATAAATAGGCATACAAATAATTATTTGCTCATATCACCAATGTTTGCTTGCACACACAAAGACATTTGTCCCGCCTTTCACCCATCAGTGCTGTCAGGTAAACTACACACTAATTAAAGAGATTATCCAGACAACTACATAGACCATATAATCACATAGCCCTGGAGCACCTAATGTTCTCTGTTTCTTTTTTTCTCAAAACAAACCTAAAGAAAAAGTATTCTGAAATTTTCATACATTTTTGAAATTTCCAGCCAATGGGCACTCCCAGCACGCCAGGTACATTTACCTCTCCAGCGATCCCACCTGCATGTGTGCGGGCCCCGTCCAATCGGTGTTGCATATAAATTTACGGGATAGAACGTTGTCTACAATCAGACCCAGCCTGGAACACAGAGATGCTGCACAACCCTCAAATGTTCCATGGCATAGTGAAATTAGTAAGTATACTGGGAAAACCTGGGTGTTTCACACAGCAGAGCATACCAGATGCCCTAGATACAGGTACAGGGAATAAGCTGCCTCTGGAGTATTTTAGACTCCAGAGCCAACCATCAAGGGATTTGGTCTATTTTATTGTAGGCCTCAGGGTAGAAATCGTCATACTAGGGAGCTTTAAAGCCATACTAGAGAGCTTTGCCAGATGAGCGTCTGTATAGCAGGGCTTATAGCGACCGCTAGTAGATGCTGTAAGTGGGTATCAGGCACTGTAACAGAGCGCCTCAGTTGCTCTAGTAACCTGGCTGGCATTGATGAATGTGATGTATGTTGGGCGCTGTAACATCAGCACTGCAGCTGATGTTACAGCGCCCAGCGAGCGAGAGGTTCACCAGCTCAATGCGCCCGACACTCGGCGCTCCACACCATATTTAGCAAAACACTAGACACACAGAGCGTTGACGTTCTAAAGCTGGGCGCTGTAGCATAGAGCACCAGACGCTGTGTGATTAAAGTCTGTTTTAGAACACATATACACCAGTAAGAAAGCAAAAACACACGGAATGACATTGTTTTAAAGTGGACCAAAACCCATGATTTTAACTATCCTGGGTTTTGGTCCACTCCCCCGGGGCACCCTGATCGGGGGTGCCCCACTATGTGAAACCCCCCAGATCACCCCCATCAACTCACCTCATCACGGTCCTACGGGGCATGTGTGGCCGCTCGTCCAATCAGCGCACTCGGAAGCCGCTGAGCTATGAACATCTGAGCGACGTCTTAGCTCAGCGGCTCTGAGCACGCTGGAGGCCGCATCTCTCGCTTCCCTCTAACAGGGAGTGCGCCCACGTCCGCCATTCACAAATGGGCGGCGCGGGCATGCGCCCTTCTAGATGGACAGCGGGGATGCGCCCGTGGCCCGCACAAGTGCAGTTGGACCGGAATTAAGGTAAGTTTAGCGGGAGACCTGGGGGGTTCACACAGCGGGGCATCCCGATTTTAGTCCACTTTAATACTGGGACAATAACACTTTAGTGCCAGACCTGTAATAACAATTCTGCATAAAAATATAAAAAGTCAAAAAAGTTTCTAAAAGTGTTTGCCGCCAGGAGAGGTCACACAATGATTTGAGCAAATTGCCAAACTTGCTATTTATACACAACTAATGAAGCCCCATTGAAATGTGTGGGAGAGTGCTACAGAGTGACAGGTACTACATGGTGCTCTGGAAGCTAGAGCGCCGGCGCTATAAGCTGAGCCACCTGGATTAATACATGTGACGCTACATGGCGCTGTTAGAGGTGCTCACCGGATTTGCTTTCTTAAATGTGGTTTTACCTACAGCATCCAGCGTTCACCAGACGCTGCCTGCTGCTACGAGGCCCTACCTGGTGCTATTCCTTTTTAAATTACCCCCTTAGACGGAACCCTCCTCACAATCCCATGGTGGAAGTGCGGAACATGGGGTCCTGTTTCTTCTGTATTTGCAGCAATTGGCACCAAAATAGCTGCTTCACAGAGGTCCCGTTTCGATTATTGAAGACCCAAACCTACCCTAGACTCTATATAACTCTAGGGCCATCAATATAGTAAAAAAACCCAGGTTCTGCTCCTCTTCAAGTCTATGGGCAAGCTGGTTGCCGAACGGGAACACACTGCACACACCTTTACATGTATCAAAGCACCGTCTACACCACTGTAAGATCTGTGGGTGGCTTTGCTGTGTGCCGTGGTTTTCTCTCTCCCCGATGGTGGCTGTCTCTCATGGATTGGTAAGTAAACCTCTGGGGGGGGTACCAAAAAATGAGTATCCCAAATCTGCATGCCCATGGGGGCTCACTGTGTCTTTTGCTATGGGCCCTTTAAACTTATGCACACCCCTGTGCAGGAGCAGCCTGTGTTGGTAGCTCTGCTGTGTGCAGAGGCTTTCTCTCTCATGAAGTCTAACCTGGGGGGGGGGCAACAGGTATCCCAAATCCACTCCTCTGCAATAGAACTATAGAAGCTGTCAGGGAACTACAGGTCACGTGATCCCACTATCAATCAGGGACCTTCGGACACACAACCCGCTTTCACAAACCCCTGTCTGTTTGACTACCAGGCCCTAAGCATACAGACACAGATTCTTGGCTAAGGCAAAAATATAGCAAGTTAAATAAAGGTTTTAATGCAATGAGCACACTAGGCAGCGATAGCAAACCTTTGGCTATGATGGAATAGGAATGAATACAAATGCTGTTCTGAGAAGTGGGCTACAGGTTACAGTGAGAAACACACAGATATAATAGTCAGTTACCTTAACATGCAAATGTAGAGTGGTGATGAAAAGCTCCCATATGATGGTGCGTGGCAAGCCTATTGATGAATACCTCCAGCACGCTGCAGCATGACCTCCCCCAGAAGTGACCCTGTTCTCGTCTCCTTGGCCTACCTTTAAGCGCCGTCTCTGCCCCTCCACCCTCCCTCCTCCCAGACACAGGTTCTTTTTAAGCTCCCATATGTTATTATCACAACTCCCCAGCAGAGGGGGATTCTGGCTCCTCTCTGTCTGACCAAGGTGTTAGGAGAGCCGCAGGGGGGGCTTTCATCCTCAAACTGCCTTTTCTGAGTCTCAGAACCTCATGCCTATATATGGACTTCCTTTTCCTGGTAGCCTTGTAAGAGGGACATTTGCTACTACAGAGAATCTTAAAGAAAGAAAGACGGGCATCAGTGATAAAATAAAATGTAATATTTGCCCTATTCCTGACAGAAGCCTATTACCTTTTTCCTTTTTAGTTTCTGTTATAGTGACCATCTTCGGTTAAGCTTTTTTCTTAAGGGCAAATTTGGGCCGCTTAAATTGTGACAACTCAACAAATCACTAGGTTAATTTTTCGATAGCAACTACAATGGTCACACATCATACAATCTCATCGCTAAATTACCCTAGCAATGTCTTAAATTCCTAAATGTCTTAAATTATTCCCTCTGAAAAACTGGGGAGCTTTAGCTTTATCAGGGTCATTAGAGTGTACTTTTATTTGCTGGTAGTTTGCATTTGGGGGTTTCATAAATAATTGGTGTAATCATTTGATTTTAGTCAAGGCAACAGATTTTTAATATTATTCTTCAATCCATTTAATTAGTAATCTGAGTGTCTCTCTCAGTTCAGAATTGAATTCCAAATTGAGAATGTCAGTCAGATGACTATGGGAAATACAGGAAATGTAGTGGCCTTGGCTTGTAGCTACAGATACACCATGACCTGGATAAATGAAAACTTTTGCAGTCAGATCAGATTTGTTTTGCTTAAGCAGCCTAACTGTAAAATACTCCATTTGGAACAACGTAGGAGTATCTCACCGAGGTTCATATGAATTGTGACTGGTTCCATCTGCTGCAGGATAAATTGCCATTAGTCTATGTTTTGCCGAGTTTATGATGCCATCTGCTTCCTGTGCTTGTATTTTGCCAATATGATAAATGCTGTGGGCCCGCTCTTGTGCCTGTCTTGCACCAGCATTTTGGGGGCAATCTCTGGCCAATTTATGCTTAATTTATCAATTATTCATTTCATATTTAGCTGGCAACGGTGTAATATTGCTTCAGTTTACTTAGGCCCTTATTTAACAAGGGATAGCGCCAGGTAGCGAATGGTGAGCGAACGGTAATGACGGTCACCGCCACAAGAACGCTCCCCTCCGCAATCACACATTTATCAAGCTGATCCTTCTTAGCGACTGACAGAGCGCCAGATAGCGAATCATTCATCATTATTCCAGCCTCACCCCACAGCGCCAGGGAGCGACCTTGAACAGCGACAGGTATGACCTCTCGCTACCTGGCGCTCTCCAATGCATTTCAATGGAGCAATCTTTAAATATTCTTAATTAATTGCTATTATTTTTTTTTTATTTTTTTTTTTTTAATGTCAAAAATTCTGTGACCACTTCTGCAATGTTAGATATTTTTTTTAAGGTAAAAAAAAAAAAAAAAAAAAATTGTGCAGAATTGATATTACAGGTCTGATATTAATGTATTCATATTACAAAATGTTTTGAAAAACTTTTTTTTTTTTTTTTCCAAAAATATGGTTGTTTGGGGGTTAAAAAACTACTTTTAACCCATCGCCGCCAGCGCTCTGGGGTTTAAACAAGCATTTCACAGCGCGAGAATTTTTTGAGCGTGATTTGTTAATAAATATGCTGGGAGCCGTTCGCTATGGCCATTCGCTGTCATGCGCTCCCATACAGCGCGGAACCTGTCAAACAGCGACTCCTAACCCCGTATTCAACATTACCGCACACCGACTGAGTCGCTGTCAACAGCCGAACAACGGCCAAGCACAGCGAATACTAGCGGGCGCTGTGAAAATACCGCTACTGTCGCTCATCTGTCGCTACCTGGCGCTATTAATGAATCGGCCTCTTAGGTTACCCTGGGGTTTCTTCCATCCTTGGTGCCAAGATAATGCAGCATTGGTCATTTATTTGTGGTCATTGGTCATTTATTTATTAGCAGTATGAAGCAGTTGTCTCTTTTTGGAAGGAAGTGCATGACCACTTTGAGATATTCTATGGGGATAAGATTATATACAATCCTGCGGTCTGCTTGTTACATGACCAAAGCCCCATGTCCACACAACGATTAATGAATGAATAAATGCTACAGTGCACACAACCAAGCAATAAATGACCCATGGAAATGCCCACTGCAATAAGTGATCAGTGATAATTTGTCTATTGGTCGAGAGTGCCATCAGTTGGCTGAAATTTCTTGGGCGTCACATCATCAATGGAAACAGAGAACGTCTGCAAGTAGGACTATACAGATGTGAAAAAGGTACAAACACTGCGATTGCAATAAAAGTACAAACACCGCGCTTTAAATTATTAAACAAAATTAAAACACAAATTAATATGCAAAATAAAAGTCCAAATTCAAGTGCTCAACGTGTAATAGTCCTCAATCCCAAAGGACCAAACGTATAAATCATAAATGTCAAAAAACACAGAGCAGTCTTTAGAATGAATAAATGTAAGGAGATAATCTCTATCCCACAACGCGTGCTCCTCCACACAGTGAAAAGATCCAAAACCACCACCGATTGTGCAGATCCTTACCGATTAGGGAAGATAAAATAAGCCTTCATAATCTGTCCGTAGGTAAGCAGCAAACAAATCCTGTCGTCAGATGTTACTCTCAGGCATTCAAGGGTAAATCAGACCAGCCATCAGCATTCACAGGCAGACCGGACCAACCGATTACCGAAAACATTTGTGCTATCGATGAAAACAAGAGCAGCACCAGGTTTCCTCAACTCCTCGTGTCTCCTCCCCGGTAAGTCAGAGGTGCTGGAGGCCAATAACAATACCGGGGAGGAGACACGAGGAGTTGAGGAAACCTGGTGCTGCTCTTGTTTTCATCGATAGCACAAATGTTTTCGGTAATCGGTTGGTCCGGTCTGCCTGTGAATGCTGATGGCTGGTCTGATTTACCCTTGAATGCCTGAGAGTAACATCTGACGACAGGATTTGTTTGCTGCTTACCTACGGACAGATTATGAAGGCTTATTTTATCTTCCCTAGTCGGTAAGGATCTGCACAATCGGTGGTGGTTTTGGATCTTTTCACTGTGTGGAGGAGCACGCGTTGTGGGATAGAGATTATCTCCTTACATTTATTCATTCTAAAGACTGCTCTGTGTTTTTTGACATTTAGGACTATACAGATACCTTGAATGCAATCATAAACCGGACCTTCAGCGTCATTTATTGAAAAGCCCAAACCTTTAAAAAACTATTCCCCAGCATCTAACATTTATATATTTTACGTTTTTATTCTTTCCCCCCACTGGGCTGCAACTCTGTTCAGGACTTTAGGATATGGGCGCTGTCATCTTGCCTCAATAGCATCACATATTGAGGACAGGAGAGGGTGATAAAAGTACAGGGGGGCGGGTTATAGCTGTGCTTTGACACAGCAGAGCTGGGGTCAGGAAAAGGACAGCAATCCCAGAATGCAGAGCGACACAATCAGAATATACTTCCTGTTTGCAGGCAGCCTGAGACCCCATGGGACGTCGTCTTGAATGTTTAAAGGCTCAGGAAATGCAGTAGATGCAGGTAGGATGATTTTTAATGTCTGTATCAATCTGTATGTACAGGGTGTTGGAAACATACAAGATAGGCTCTTGTTCAGGGTGAAGGTTCAATTAAATTATGATTACTTTAATGAATATCACCCCTGGCATCTGAATGCAAGTGAATATGAGTGGGCCATAGGTCATTCTACAGCAGGAGCGTAGCTAGGGAGGGCACATGCCCCGGGTGCAGAGGGACGCAAAGGGTGGCCTGAGCACAAATGGGGGGCGCCATTTCGAATCTTTGCCCCGGTACCAGAAATCCTAGCTATGTCTCTGCTCTGCAGCTGTGGAACACTACCTGATAGGATCTCGAGTACCACCAGTGGGACTAGTACCACCTGCTGGGAACCCCTATCTTGAATAACGAATGCTTAGGATTCAACTCCATTTCAATCCAAGAGAACCAGGACGTGGACGTGGAACCAGGACGTGGGGACACACAGAACGTGGTTTAATAAAAATAAATTGAACAGCACAAAAAAATGTTTTGATTAAACTAAACTGTACTTAACCCATCTGTGCCTTCCATCCACCACTGGGTGTTATCTACTTTAAGACCCTTAGGACCCTTAGGCCACTGTTTTTCAACCTGTGTTACACGTACCCAAGAGGGTATCTATCAGTGTTCTGGGGCAAACCTTCAGGGGGTGTCTGACTGGTCTGGTCATATATCTTACAAGTGAAACCTAATCCCATTCTGCTTTTGGTACTATTTATTAAGTAATCACCCAATTTGGGGTACTTGTTTGGAACTTCTTGTCGCTAGGGGGTACTTGGCATAAAAAGGTTGAGAACTACTGCCCTAGGCAACTCTTCTGATGGTTTTAGCAGCCTCCACACTGACATTTTTGATTTTTGTTGAGCATCCTGCTAAAGATAGGGCCAGCTGCCAAAGAGGGAAGCTTTTATAGTACAGAGGACAGGGCTCAGTGTGACTCATATGTCACTGGGTGGAAGGGTCATGGTGGGGCATACCACAGGAAATCCCCTCCATGCCTTTCCCTTCTCTGCCTGGATATTATTAAGGCTTTGCTCCTGGGCACTCCACCATTAACTCTGGCTGGATGCGAGGGTAAGAGGAGGTGGGAACTTTCATGCGTCTTATTGAATGCAAGCATTAGCAGACCCCAGCCCACAAAACCAGAAGGGAACCCCCCAAACGGAGGATCAGTGGAGAGAATGCTGTCCGGTTGGGGACAGAATAAGAAGACCTGGACAGACCTGGGCAGGTGAGTACTGTAAAATATTTTTTCAAGGGACCCTCACATCAGTTCAAATGGAAGGGGGGTCAGCATGTCTTTTTCATTGAAAAAAAAAAAAACATGCAGGAATGTGCGCTCTAGGCAGGTGGAAAAGGCATTACAACCAGCAGTTTTTCAATCAATAGAAGCAGGGAGAAGAAAACGGTTGGCACTTAATACTGTATACAGTACTTTCCTTTTAAATTAATGTGGCTGTCACAATCCTGGGTTCTTCTGCAATTTTCTTCTTGTTTTTTCGAAATGATCATTTGGACACCAGGGCTGTCTCTGGCCTGTCAAATGATGTGTTTGCCTGAAAATGAGAACATGAATAAACATTACATCCCAAAATGTTTCTGGAATGGAGAGGTCAGCCGGGCTAATGCATCTTCCACTGTGAGATGAATGATGATTGTTCCGTGCAGAAAGTCTCTATTGTCTCTATTTCAACACAGCAAAGTGAAGATTGCGAGTAATCTGCTAGATTTAATTGCTGCCAACACTTCAAGCCTGTAAAATGAGACGTTCACTTGCCTCCTAATGGCAATAGACTGCAATTTAATGGCAAAACCAGGGACTGCGGATTGAGGCTCAGGTAAGTTAACTAGCAGCTTCTAGCTGCTGCACCCTTATGTGAAACGGGTTGAAGGGCTGCTCAGCCCATCAACCAGCTTTTCCATGTTCGGACCAGACGCCGAACTCGAGCACAAACTTCTAGTTGAAGTCCATGTTCGGGTTTGGGAAACCTGAACTCGCAAAGTTTGGTACGAACCTGAACTTTGCGGTTCGGGTTTGTCCATCACTATCCAGAACATGTGAAGACTATGTAAAAGAGCAAAGTGTTCAATTAGGGGAGGAAAAGGTAATGAAAGGGAGGCACCACTCAGAAGTAAAAAAAATTCAATTGTTCTGGTAGTGGATTAGAGACCTAAGAGAAGCCAGGAGGAAAGTTCAATGAACTCAGGAGGAAGCCTAAGTCCCAGGTTTCATTAAGAGACCTGTGGAGAAAGCTGAAGGCCGAGGCACCCACAATACAGAGGGTTACACAATCATCATTTTCAGTTCAGCCTAGGAGTGATTTACAGAAGAACAATAGGGAGCAAGCCCACTGTAATGAGGCTACACAGTTGGCCTTCTCAGGTGACCAAGGGAAGGTAAGAGATGTGGGATCAGAGCTCCCTAAAGAGGATCTGGATTAATGAGGCTTGGGCCACCATGGTAGGCCGGAGGGTAGATTCTGGGTTCCAATGGGTGGCAAGGTCTGTGTTAAGTGGAGGCCAGGCTGCTCCTAGATGGAGCTGGGGATGCGGCTGGATGAGGCCAGCCACCCTGGGTTTTGCTCTGCGTTAAAGTAGTTGTTAAACTGGCATCTTTGCATTTGCCTACAAAAATCCCTTGTTTGCATTTCTATATGAACTAGGTAGAAATAAACAGAATGCCTGAAGAAGTGGTCATACTTTGTTATGAAACATGTAGGGATGACTTATACTGTAACCACTAACTGCTTCAGAAGTGTTTCCTTTCCATGTCCTCACTACACTCCTCACTGGCCATGAAATCTCAGTGAAAAGTTATGGTTGTCAGAAGATGATCACTGTACTATATCTGCCGGAGCCCTGCTGAGAATGCGTGGGGTGCAAGGAGTAGCATAATGCTTGCATTGCTCAAATTTGCATTTAAATTAAACAAGCTATTATACAAGACGGCAAAAAAAAAAACAAGAACAATTATGTATAAAGAATAAACACAAAATTAATTTTAACTATGCAAAATTCAGAAGGTAGTTGTCTAAGTTTTATTTCCGTGAAGTACAAGCCTAAATCGCACAAAAGTATAGAGCTAATGTTTTAATTTGAATATACTATATACTATACTTAAATATATAAGTTTTCTTTACAGACTTACATTTTTCTCCATCCAGGAGGGAGGTCAGATGAAAACCATTTGATTTATATACAGCTTAATACTGACACAGCCTTAGCAATTTTCTAAGCCATTCTGTGGGTTTCACACAGCTTGATTACAAGTGTTGGTTTTGTGAATAGCCAATAGGCTTGCGCCCTCTGGGAGGCTCGTCGACAGGGGAGAGTCAGGATAGGTGGAGGGTTCTGCCAATGGAGGAGCGTGAAGGAAGGACGCTCACGAAGCTGCGCTGGTTTGCCACATCGCACGCCATGATGTCTACAGCAAATCAGGTGAGTTTTTCCAGTTTTACTGCCCCTATATATAATCTGTATCTGCTGTGGGTAATTGTATGACTGAGGGCCTTTTTTAGCCCGAAACGCGTAACGAGGTCCTGGTGCAGGGAAGGGGCTTTCATTATGAAGATGTATGCTGACACATGGTTAATTTTGCGTATGGATTTATAACATTTTAAATGGATTGAGTAAAATCTAAGTTTTAATTTCCCGTGAGCTGGACAGAATACTTTATTTACCTGGGAAACGTTTCAAGAGGTTTCATTGTCCGGGCTGAGAAGGATACAAGGGGTGAGCTGATCATACAGCAACAGACGAAAACCATATTGGCCACCGATAATCTCACAGCGTTGACTCATTGAATTTTCATCCCAGTTTATAACCTTACTATGGAACCTCCAGCCCATGTCCCACCAACCTGATGGTGCCCAGTGGGTGGAGAGATGAGGCCACTATGGTCTCTTGGCTGAGGGTTCACTGTAACTGCATTGCCAGAAACAAAATGTTTCGCACCAAGAACAATGGTGCAGCAAGAATACCTTAAAAATATTCAAAATATCTTGTCCTTGCACCAAAAACAAGTCTCTCTCTCTCTCTCATAGACACACACAGATATTCTCTTAGAGTGACATGTCTGATTACTCTGGCTCTTCAAGGGACCAAAATGATACTTATTCATGCATTTGACTACTATTATTCAACTAATCTCAGAGAGAGCAGGAGATATATAATAAAGGCTTTGGCTAGAAGATGTACATGCAGATTTTTAAATAGAACTTCACAGAGTAAATTATATGTAATGGTTTTTGAGCTATCATTATGCAAGATGTATTGCTCAACATTATAACTACATCATGAGTCACATAAGGAGATTTGTGACTTTTTTTTAAAGCCATTTTATAACATTTTTATAATACTAAGAATAAGTCTTATGTTTAAAAACTTGAGGAAGGTGTAGATGTTTTCTATAACAACTAGTGAGCTTATTTTGTACTGCTTGAGAATCTTAAGCAATGTTTTGGGAAATGCATCTAACTTTACCTTACCTCCAAATTTGGTTTAAGACTCCGGTCTCCAGTGATAGACATTCAACACCGTATCAGTATATGGTAAATAATTCCCTTAAAAAGCTTAATTTAGGGCTTTATTCATCAAGGGATAGCGACAGGTAGCGGCATGTAGCAGCAGGGGAACGCTGGCCGCGGCACGCAATATCACATTTATGAAGTCGATTCTGGTGAGCGCCTCTTACAGCGACACGTAGCGACCGATTCATCATCAAAGACGGCTCTGTGGATCCCGGCGGCACTCTGGGTTTCAGGGCGCCTGGTATTACATGTCGCTACCTGTGTATCAAATCATTGTGTGACCTCTCCTGGCCTATTTAAATACATTTTTGAAAACTTTTTTTATTTTTTATATTTTTATGCAGAATTGTCATTACAGGTCTGGTATTAAAGTGTTAATGTCACAATGTTACAACAATGTAATTCCATATGTTTTCGCTTTGTTACTAGTGTATATGTGTTCAAAAATGGACTTTAATTACACAGCTTCTGGGGCTTTGGGCTACAGCGACCCAATTTTGAGTGCCGGCGCTGTGTGAGGCTGTTTTCTTGAGCCGCTTACACTGACCAGTCGCTACCGTTCACTCCCATATAGTGCTATACTGGTGTTATAGCAACTCACACATCAAATTCATCAATGCCAGCCAGCGACTGAGGCGCTCTGTAATAGCAACTCACGGCCGATCAGAGCGACCACTAGCAGTGAGCGCCTCTAACAGCGCCATGTAGCGTTTCATGTATTAATCCAGATGGCTGATTGTATAGCTCGGCGCTCTAGGCTCCAGAGCGCCATATATTACCTGTCGCTCTGTTGCGCTTTCGATACATTTCAATGAGGCTTCATTAGTTGTGTATAAATAACGTGTTGGTAATTTATTTATTTATTTTGCTCAGATCATTGTGTGACCTCTCCTGGTTGCAAACAAACATTTTTAGAAACTTTTTTGACTTTTAATATTTTTATGCAGAATTGTCATTCTAGGTCTGGCACTAAAGTGTTATTGTCACACAACAATGTAATTCCATGTGTTTTCACTTTGTTGCTGGTAGATATTAGAGATGAACGAATCGAATCTGAATAACCCAAATTCATTACGAATTTCAGGAAAAATTCGATTTGTAAGGATTCCAAATATCGTCGCGATTCGATTGCTCAAATCGCTTCCTTAAAACTCCATTTACTACTATCCAGCCCATCTGAAATGGTGGATCCACATGTCAGGACATGTCCCATGGGGCAAGGAATCCTGGGTAGGCGTCACATGCTACCTTTCAGCAGACAGGCTTACCGATATTGTCAAAGCCCTATATAAATGGCAACCGTTTTGTGGAAGCTCATTTTGGCACTGCAGGGAGAGAGCCAGAGATAGATAGATAGATAGATAGATAGATAGATAGATAGATAGATAGATAGATAGAGCAAGGGAGAGATAGATAGATAGAACAAAGAACAGAAGAAGCGAGCGACAGATAGAGAAGGAGAGAGGCTGTGACAGTGACAGAGAAAGACAGGGAAAGTTGAAAGTGTTTGCATTAGCTTTCAAGCCTATTTAGTGTTAATAACACACCTGCCAATTTAGCTTTTCCTTTTCCTGGTGCCATTCTTTAAAAAGCGTGCTAGCATTAATATTTGAAGAATGCTTGTCTACTAACTGGTTACATTTTGTAAAGAAAGTCACTGTTAAAGCAGCCAGCCTATGTATTTGAAGAGGGGGCATCCCAAATACTAGCATAAATATTTGAAGAGTACTGCTAACTGGTTGCATTTTGTAAACAAAGTCACTTTTTCACTGTTTAAGCAGCCAGCCTATGTCTTTGAACAGGGGGGCATCCCAAATACTAGCATAAAAGAGTACCTGTATGCTAACCGGTTGCATTTTGTAAAGAAAGTGACATTGTCAAATTGCCAGCAGCCATTGCATTTTACCTGGGGGGGGGGGGGGGGGCATTCCAAATATGCTAAAATGTGTCTTTTAAGAGTACACACATTGGAGTTGGCAGCAGAAGCATTAGGAGCCCATATATTGCCTGAAAGACACACCCTGGAGTTGGCAGCAGCATAAGGAGCTACCGCGCATCAGCTACTACCATGGATCAGCCATTGGTGGGTGGAAATCCTGGCTGATCCATGCCTGATTCATCTTCACAAAGGTGAGTCTCTCCACATTTTTCGTGAACAGATGAGTTCTCCTTGGCCTGACTATGGCACCCACTGCACTAAACACCCACTCAGATGGCACACTACTGGCCGGGAGGACAGCTTTCCCATGGAAAACTCTGCCAGTTGCGGCCACAAGTCAAGTCTGGCTGCCCAGAAGTCCAGCGGGTCCTCAAGGTGCGTTGGCATGGTCATGTCAAGGTATGACACTACCTGCTGGTTCAGGGCCTGCTCCAGGTCTTTCTGCTGCTCATGATTAGCCTCACTATGCGGTGAAGAAAGCTACTCATTAGTGACTGAAGACTCAGGCTGCTGCTCATGGAGCTGCTGCTGCTGCTCCTGCCACCCCCCCAGCAGCAATGGCAGTGGAAGGTGAGCGCAAAGTTCCCCCCCGAGTCAGACATGTGAGAGTATGGACCATGGTGCAGATAGGCATCGGCCAACTGACTACGTAGAATGTCTCTGTAGTAGGTCAATTTGTCCTCCCTCTCAGTGGGTATAAAAAATGCCCCCATTTTGTGCCGGTAGCGAGGGTTCAATAAGGTGGAGAGCCAGAAGTCATCCCACTGACAAATGGAGACAATTCTGTGGTCACTACGCAAACACGTGAGCATGCATCGTGACATTTGTGCAAGTGACTCGGAGGGACTACCTGTCTCCATCTCCACTGCATACTGCCACAGTGTGTCTGGGTCCTCTGTCTCGCCTTCCTCACAACTACCTCTAGCTACTCTGGCTGCTCCTGCTCCCCCTCTCCTGTCAGATGACTAGATAAAATGGCCATTTTGTCAAACCCAAACTGTGCCTTGCTGTGCCCCACCCCCTCCTCCACTTCAGTCCCCACAGGCTTCATGTGGCCGTGAAATGTAGGCGCCATGTCTCCAGTGCCCTGACTAGCCATGGTTTCCAACATGTGTTGTAGTACATGAAGCAGTGGAATCACATCGTTCATCCCGTAGTCCTGGCGACTGACTAATAATTGGCTTCCTCAAAGGGCCTGAGCAAACGACAGGTGTCACGTATGAGCTGCCACTGGTTTACATTGAAGTTACACAGGGGAGTCCCCCTATCCGCTTGAATCATCAAGAAATCAGTGATGGCTTTTCTCTGTTCGTATAGTCAATCCAACATATGGAGGGTGGAATTCCAACGGGTGGAAACATCGCAAATCAGACTATGTTGGGGGGATACCGTTCTGAAGCTGTAGCTCAAGAAGGGTGTGCTTGGCGGTGTAGGAGTGACTGAAGTGCATGCAAAGTTTCCTTCCCGATGTCTTGCAGATGGGGGGAAGACTTCAGAAAACGCTTCACAACTAGATTGAACACGTGTGCCATGGCAGGACGCATGGCTCAGGCTTCCTTGTCGCAGTGCAGACAAGATGTTCTTCCCATTGTCAGTCACCATGGTTCCCATTTATAGTTTTCATGGAGTAAGCCATGATTTAATTTATTGATTAATGATTTTTAGCAGTTCCTCCCTTGTGTGACTCCGTGCACCAAGACAAACCATGTGAAGAACAGCGTGAAACCGCTGTGTCCTGCACACATGGTAGGCTGGAAGGGCACTGGAAAAAAAAAAATATTAAAAATCCCCCCCCCCAAAAAAAAAACTAAATATAAAAAAAAAAATTAAAGAATTAAAAAAAACATTTACAAAATTAAAAAAAAAAAACTGATACATTTTATATGTTACTATGTTACTAATATTTTACTAATGTGTTACTATTTTACTAATGTATTACTAATATTTTACTATGTTACAAATATGTTACTATGTTGCTATGATATGTTATTATTATAAATGTGTTCAAATAAGATAAATGTTAAGAATTAATATGTAATTGACAATTAGCAATGGTGTCACAGAAAAAAGTGCCTAAGTGCAAAAAACATGTGCACATCCATGAACCAAAATAGACAAGTGCACTGTCACAGGCACAACGGCCTAGGAGCGTGGAGGCCACAGTGGCGGGACCGGTCCAAGTTGCTGTTGTGGTTGTGCAGAAACCACAATCACCCAGTGGGCCTTAAAGGATATGTATTGTCCCTGACCATAGTTACAGCTCCAGACGTAGGCGCTGCCGTGCACTTTGGTACACACTGTCAGGCTCAAGGACTGGCCCACCTTCTGTTCAACAAAATTGTACAGGCCTTGTACTGCTTTCTTCGCAAAGAAATGACAGCTTGGGACTCTCCACCTCAGCTCGGCACAAGCCATCAGTTCTCTGAAAGGTCCACCACCTCAAAAGTTAGGGACTGCAGCACCAGCAGTGGTGGAATGACTGACTTGGATTAAGAGGTGGAGGAGCATCTGGAGCGACAGAGGATGGGTATGACACACAGGAGGTAGTGGAGCCTTGGCTGGCTGGAACAGAGAGCGGCGTGCCACTGGGTAATGCAGCAGGCTGGACCACCATTTTGGAGCCAACTCTCCCAGGCCGCTTTATGGTGATGCTGCAAATGTTGACGCAGGGCTGTGGGTCCAATATTGGGACCCTGGCCACACTTCGCCTTCTGCCTACACATCTTTCATATAGCCATGTTAACCTCCTGAGGAAGAAAAACTGCCACATCGCCGAGTAGCTGATTTTCCTACCAACAGTCTGCACTAATTCACTGCTGCTGCCGCCGCCGCCGCCGACGTCTCCAGGGACCCTCCTCCACTACCTCCTGGGAAGGTAACCTGCCACGCATCAAGTGGTCTACCCCAAGCACATTTGCCTCCATACTTTCCCCTTCTGCCACCATGCTGACCGCTAAATCTGTCACTCTCCATGACTCCAAGCCTTTAAAAGTGCCCTCAAAATTCACCAATGTCCTCCTCAGGTTCCTCAACAGTGTCTGTTTAAGAAGCCAAAACGCTTGCAACACCACCTCCCACGCCACTCTCCTCATCACTACTTGTCCGCCTAGTGGAAGAAGCGGCAAGTGTCTCCTCCACTTCTTGGCTGGACAGTAGCTGCTGATTATTCAGATTATCAGATCGTCCTCACTGAATAGTGGAGCTGAACACAAAGCATAAGATATAACCGACAGTTGACTGGGGGTGTCAGATGTCACTTGCGATGAAAAGGATGATCGTGTTAACCAATCGATGATGGCAGATGGGTTGCTGGTCGAGACATGACCGCTAGCTGATACCGGGAGATCAGGCCTCTCACTGAGACTCCTGCTGCCACTCACCCCTAGTCAGCTGCGACCTCTTCTTGATGAATTTAGGCCTCTGCAACTTCTCTGTGCCCATCCTGGCACTACTTTGCCTGACATACTTAGTGCGTATATGAGGGGAGGACAAAACGCTACACTACACTTAAAACAGGATTTGACGATAATAGCAGCAGGTGTGTAACTATCTATGGCCTTTCACTAAGTAGTAACTAGGCCCTGAAGACTTTAACAGGAACAAAGTGATGAAACTCTTAGATGTGTGTATGTCATGCACTGATGAGGGCAATTCAATGTGCTCCAGTACGCTTGAAAAACATTTTTTTGAGAGACTGGCCTGCGTGAAAATGAATCGGGCATGGATCAGCCAATATTTCCACCCACCAATGCCTGCTGCATCAGAGTAGATTGATCATGGTGCCAGACCAACACTAAAGAAATATGGATAGTGCAAAACAGATTAACAGATTTAAGGTATTTATCTGTTAAACACAATTTGCCATTTAATCTGTTTGTAGCTGCATTCTGTGCTCTTTTGTGTCAGTTATTTTACACAGCTTAGAATCATCTGCAAAGATTCAGTTTTTACTGTTTAATCCGTACCCTATGTAATATATATATATATATATATATATATATATATATATATATATATATATATATATATATGGAATTGGGCCCAGAACCGACCCACCGGTACTCGTAAGTAACAGTGACCCAATCTGTATATGTACCATTGATAACCACCCTCTGCTTCTGATCATTATGCCAGTTTCTCACCCATGTGCACACATTTTCCACATTTTCCCCCAGTCCAAGCATTCTCATCTTTTGTACCAGCCTTGTATGTGGCACAGCATCAAATGCTTTAAAACAGTCAAGATATATGATATCCAATGACTCCCCCTGATCCAATCTTGAACTTACCTTCTCATAAAAGCTGATTAGGTTTGTCTGCCAGGAGCGATTCCTAATAAATCTATGCTGATATGGAGTAATAAGGTCATTTACCCCAAGATGTTCAAGGATAGCACACATGTTAAACTTACCGGTCTGTAATTCCTAGGTTCCCCCTTAGACCCCTTTTTGAATTTTGCCACCACATTTGCCAAGCCCCAGTCCCTCAGAACAGCCCCTGTAATTATTGAATCCACAAATATTAGAAATAACTGCTTGTCTCTTACTGTACATAACTCCCTTAAAACATAGAAATGTTTTCTTTAGGTGTCTGTAATGCAGAATATTTTGCATGGCAAGTATCAACAGAGTGATTTGAAGAAATCAATTAAGAAATCCTGACAGCGTGTCCGCACTGATACCGTCCACCGGAAGTCAGGTGCACGTTGGTGCGCTCCATCTTGGAGTGCCTTTCTAAGGACGCCACAGTGCCATGATGTCACGGTGTCTTCCCATGCCAGACCAGCTTATTTCCCTATCTCCACCCCACAGCACCTGAGCAGTCATACGTCACTGTGAGATGAGGAGATGGAAAACAAAGGATCTATATGTATTATACACAAGTGTAAGATGCCCTGTGGCTTGAGTCTAAGCTGTTCTTCTCTATTTATCTCTATCTCAAAAGGAACATCAATGTGATGAACAGGCATCACCATGTGAAACATGTCCACATAGTTACTAGAGGTTCAAAAGAATGACATTATGCAGTGATGATCCTAAACACCCTATTCTGCTATAACCATTGATAGCCTGTGAGCTCTCCTTGGCCTTTTTATTTATTTTGTTACTTAAATGTGAATTGTATGTTATTTTGTAAAGCTTCAATAGTCATTTTGATTGATTTTTAAAGCATGTCTAATAAATATGTACTTTAATAACTATAGCACGGTAGTGTTGACAGAATCAGGAAATTATCTGGAATTTCCTCTTTCCCAATGTAACTTCTTATATTTTTTATTGCATTCTATAAAAATCTTACATCTCACAATATGCAACATATAGCCATTCATAAAACATTTCACAGTCAACAAAATATACATCTGTCATGAGGAAAGACGATATGACCCTTCCCCCACACCTACACTTTCCCATTAACCACTCTCTTCTCTCTCTTTCTTTTTTTTGCTTTTACCTTACCTTGTCAGAGGGGCAAAGTTGGGATGCTTAAATGGTGACAGTTTAACAAATCGCTAATTTTTTTTTCAGTAGTGACAGCATTGTTGACGTTATTGAAAATGTACTTTGTGATTTGTTAGGCTGTCACAATTTTGGTGTCCTAAATTTGTCCCTTTAAAAAAAATGGTCAGCGTACTTTACTCTCACACACTATTTGTTTGAATGCTTTGAATTGACTGCGCCTTTGGTCCCTGAGTTGGGTGGGCTCTTTTATTAAACTTATCTATGCTAGTCTTAGTATAGATATATATTAACCTCCCCTATGTATGCTCTTTCCATCAGCAGTGAGCAAACAAAAACTCTTGGTTTCATAGATGTCAAGTATTTTCACCATCTGATACATTCTCAAAACATGGGCCATTGTTACCCATTATCTGTTCTGCATACTATACTTTTTAATGTACTTTTGAAAAACTAATAATAAATAAATAATAATAAAAAAGTTTTGGTTAAGTAATTTCATGAGGTAGCAAGCGGGTTATACCCCACAAATCCCTTTCATATATCATAGATGAATTATTTGTCTCTGAATTAAATGAATGTCAAAAGAACTAGGGAAGGGGGGACACTCCATGAAACCCAGTCTTCAAAATATGTTGTTTGTTTTTTCACAGTGCCTAAAAATAATCTGGGTGCGAGAGGGAGTTTAGCCCATACAACAAAACCCCAGTAAAAAGATTAACAAGGGTCCACTCACTCACCTACTGCAGGATCCTAATTTGGGATACCCAGCAAATTAGTTAAAAGGCAGCCTGAAATCTGGCCAAATACTTAAAGGAGCACTATCGCAAAATTGTGTAATCATTAAAAATCTATATAAACACTTGAGGAATGAGATGAGGGGTCACTTATACACCCAAACTGAATAAAACCCCTGCCAAGCTTGTGGTTTTCTTCCCCTGGTAGGAATAAAATCCTGGGATTAAAGGTGTAGTCTATCCGGGGTGACAGAGCCTGTCACCCGAGATTTCCTCTTTCTTTCATTAAAAAAAAAAAAAAAAAAAAAACAAGCCTGGCTGGATATTTCTTGATGCCAGGTGTATAAGTGACCTCCCTCCCTCCCTCCCTCCATCCAGCATATATATATGGATTTTTATTCTTGGGCCATTTTTTCACAATAGTGCTCCTTTAACTTTGCGAAGTGGCAACTGTGCCTAATCCATGCCTCCACACTGCTCTCCTAAAATTCACTCTTCCAGCCACCAATTCACCAGGTGGGTAGGTTTTTCACCGCACCTGGTTCTGCATGTGCCTGTCCTGCAAATGCCATTGGCCAGCAGTGGTCAGACCCAATAAATCATTTTGCACTAGTTTTAACTTGCTTCTAGCTATTAAGTTGCAGTACAACCAAAATTAGAAATTAGGAAGCCCCTATGGTGGGTGGAGGGGGGTAAGAAGACCTCCAGCCATTTTTGACTATTTGACTAGAGGTCTACTTTAACATTATTCTCAGATGTACGACACTCTTGTACAGTCGAATAACTTAACCCAATTCTACAAACAAATTTGGAAATGTTCTTTTGAGTTTATTATTGGCGCTGTTGGTATTGTTTTCTGATCATAAACAAAGCGTTGCCTTAGGAAAAAGCTCGCAAATCAGTGAAAACTGGCACCAGGGCCTGGAATCCAATCTAACGGCACCAGTTTTAATAGCCGCCACACTGCGCAGTGTCTGTATTCCCGCAGCGTTCACTAAACTAATTAAGATCGGGCTCCTCCACCTGTTTCATGCACAATGAGACTGATCTCAGCCTCCGAGTCAATTTTCAATGTCTTTTTCCATATTTATCACCCGCATGTGGCCCCTCATGTTTTACATTTGCAAAATATGTTGCATTCAGATTGCTTTAACATCCTCTAAAGATTGAGTTGCCATAAACAAATTGGTTATTCAAATCAGCACCGTGGGTTAGTACAAAAAAATTACAAAGCAGGCTGTACGCAAATAGATTATGCCTTATTTTAATACAACACAAGCACTTGTCAGGAATGTTCTTCTGGTAAATGGTGAGCTGAGGGCTACGTTTCACCAAGAGTCATTCGCTGGAAGCACGAGTATAGAATAAGCAGGATACTGTACGAGGCAAGGGTGTTGGTTAGTTGTGGGTCAAAGTAGATGTAGGTAATGGAAGGAGATGAGCAAAACAATTTGTTGGCTTTCTAAATTGATCCAGAATTCCCAAAATCCCAGTACTTTCCTTCTCACACAACAAACACATGGGCTGGAATCCCTATAGTTTTAGAGGCATGTCAGAAATCTATGCACGGAGATACTGTTATATGGTCCTATCCAGCCAAAAGTTTCCAGCCCATATTCTTTGGTGTGCAGGTCTGGTAGAAGGATTCTGTATGTGCCCTTTTCCGTTTCTTTAACTGATTTATCTGTAGGGACGGACTGGCTATAGGGCAGGGGTACTCAACCGCTTCTTGTAAAGGTCCATTTAAAAGCATCCGCTGAGAGGTGAAGGTTCAGGCGAGGGCTGTAGCGGGGGGGGGGGGGGTGGATAGTTAGAAATCAACAACACAGATTCCCCAGACAACATTGGATTGAATGGGGTAAAGAGTCAGAGAACCAAACCAAACCAAAGTTTGTAAGTACCCTGCAATGCCAATTCCTGCCGTGCAGTACTTCATATTGCAATGCTATGTGCCAAAGAGCCATGACACTGGCAGGGAGACTAAGCACTACATCGCCAATCAAGGGGGCAGCTCTGAGCACAGCAACACAGAAGCAACTGAGTGCAGGGCTGTCAGGGCAGGGGTCCAGAAATCTGGCATCGAGGTCTGCATTCGGACCTCGGTCCGCCAGTTGAGTATTACTGCTATAGAGAGACCCGAAAAATCAGTCGTGGGCTGAACTGCTTTGCAGTCAGCTGCTGCATATTATATCCACATACAATTCTTGCCTCCCTTGTCTCCCTCCAAGCATACTTGTAATGGCCCCACTGTACCCTTCTAGCCTAAACACCCCAGCCCATGTTCTACCCACAACTCTATAGCCTTAGTTTCATGGCTGGGGGGGGGGGGGGGGCATACCAATCCCTGCCACTTTATATACCCCTACAAAGCTCAAACGTCAATACCATAGAGTTGGCCATATACACTCCTGTTCATGGCCTGTCCTTGCAATGCTAAAGCCTCAGAATGGAAGGTACTTTGGGCTCAGCAGATGATTTATGGACTACTTGTATCAGGTAAATCCACATAAGTAGATTTACCCTTTAAAGTAAACCAAAACCCAGGATTTTGACTATCCTGGGTAATGGTTCTTGCACCTGGGGCACCCCGTTAAGGTATGCCCTGTTGTGTTAAACCCCCAGGTTGCCCAATATCACTTCTCCCTTCCCTGATCCTATGCCGCATGTGCAGCCCTCTCTTCCAATCAGCACGCTCGGATTCACTCCAGCGTGCTGATTGGACAAGCACGCTTGGAAACCCCTCAGGTTGCCCAATATCACTTCTCCGTTCCCCGATCCTACGGCGCATGTGCAGCCCTTTTGTCCGATCAGCACACTCATGCCCCTTTGTCTAATAGCTCGTGTAAGGTGGGCAGATCCGAGCGCCCTAGTCGCCGCATCCCCTGCTACCCTCTACAAGGGAGTGTGTCTGCGCCGGCCATTCACAAATGCCTGGTGTGGGCACGCACCCTGCTAAAGGTATTGCAGGGATGCAGCCGCATCTCGTGCATATGCAATTGGACTGGAAAAGAAGTTGAGTTTCCGGGCGACCTGGGGGGTTTCACACACGGGGGCATTCGGATTCTGGATGCCCCAGGGGGAGGGAATACAGCGGTCCTGAAATATAGATTTCTGGGCCGTTGGGACATGGGTTTCGAACCACTTAAACTTTTTATATCTTACACCCAATCCTAGACCATCCACTCCCCAGCAAGATGCAGCATGGGCTTTGTACCAGAGCAGTTATTCAATCTTTGTACTATAATATAACCATTTTTCAACATGCAAAAGGCCACTCCGACCCTCTGCCTGCTCTATGGACATTTGCAACTTGCTTGTGTACCTTTATTAATTACCATTCACCTAGTTAATGCTATTACAAAGATACAAATATTATTACTTTATGGCAATTGCATTATGATATTCATGCTCTAAGAATCCCTATCTGCTATCAGAATGTTAGCCTAACATGTATACATAACAGCAGTGTGATGCACACATATCAGAAGGCTGTAAGCCAGCTGTGAGCTATTTACATTTCAATAGCTGGCTGCTTCACAATGTATTACAGCTGATTACAATATAAACAATTATGATAAACCAATTGTGCCTTGGCTGTAACAATGTAACACAATGTAACGCTCAGTAGGGAGCTGCCAAGCTTTCCAGAGGGACTCATTTTGTTTGATATAGTCACAGCAGGAGGGAGAGATAATGCATCCCGTTTATTTAAACTCCCATCTCAATGTTTTCAGAGTGAGATCTGTCATCTCTGTACCCGAGACCAGGAGAGCTTTTCGCATCTGGTTTGCAGATATATTGATATTCCAATTTTTCTGCATGACTTCATCCTTGGGCCCTAATTCTAAACATTAAACCTAAGGTAATCTCTTGAACACAGCGTTCCTCTGCTAGGTATACTGACTGTTCCAAGAAGCAATAATGATAACAGCTATGTTGCCGCACTAATAGCCAGTGATAGGGTGCTTATTTGATGAGAACATTGGCTACAGGACGAAGCAGAACAACTGCCAGCTAAATTGGTGACAATTGCAGGCAAAGCTGTGCGCATATATATTGACATAAAACACCACTCTCAATGTGCAGTTCTAAATGCTGCTTGTGGAAGTAAAAATAAAATAATAATAATTATCATGGCGGATGTGGCAGAGTGTGCAGCAGGAAGTGCACACCTGAGCTCAGAATCCCGTCAGTGGCGTAATTCCTTTAAAATAGTCCCTGGCCGGGGCCACAGAAAAATGGCTTCCCATGAGTGAGGACTAGAAGTGAGTGAGGACTGGCACTATGAGTGTCCTCACTCATATGGAGCAGTGACCATTTTTCTGTGGCCCCAGTCGGGGACCATTTCAATACCACCACTGACAGGAAGGGGATCGCGGGGCTCAAGTAAGTTCTACAGATGCTTCGGCTGATGCATATGTTAGGTAGAATTGACTCTAAGGGCCCACCCCACACGTAGATGCCAGTATCACCAGCTTAAACATGGAAACATAGAAGGTTGAATGCAGAAGGGGATCATACGGTCCATCTAGTCTTCCCTTATGTATATACTGTATGTCCTCCTTATTTTAGGATAGATGGATGCTTATCTCAGGAATGTTTAAATTCACTTACTGTCGATTTTTCGAAGTTGGAAGTTTGTTCCAACCTGATGGAGACCAGGTGTTCCCTCCTCATTGCTTTTCAGGCTGATCCCAGTCCTTAGTCATGATGGAGGGACAACCTGCAGCCACATCCATGACTTTACTCCAGTGACCAATAAGGTTCACTGGAAGGGTATACACATGACACACATAGTACTTTGTCCATCTGTTGAGCAAACCCTATTGGCCACAAGTGGTATTTGTCCTGCACCAAGAAAAAAAATGTACCAATATTACAATCACAGAAATAAATATTTCTGGTATATTAGGGTTGATTCAGAGAGACATAAAAAGACTTTCGTTTTTGTGTCGATCTGTTTTTTTGGGAAATGTTCCCGCTCTCGTATGAGTGTACGAGCGATTCTAAGCATGCATCGCAAGCCTTCAGTAACGTCTTCGTCCGTTCCTATGTCAACGAGAATGTCATTTTCCAGCTTTCGTTTTCCGTTTATGTTTCTCATGTTACAACGTGGCTTTTGTTTTTGCGCTTTTTCCATCGTCTTCTCCCACGAATCCTTTACATTTCCCGTTAGATTCTGATTTCCTTTTACAATAACTAATCGTCCAGACGAAAATCCTTACAAACTTACGCCTGCGAAACGTAATTCATTAAAGTGCTCACCTACATATTTGGGTCACTCACTTCTGCTACAATGCTTAGCTAAATCACTTCGCGGTCAGTATATTCTTCCATTTCCGGCACCTAACGCTTACCTAAATCACTTCGCGGTCAGATTCTTCTTCCATTTCCCGCACCTAAAACTTACCTAAATCACTTTGCGGTCAGTATATTCTTCCATTTCCCGCACCTAAAGCTTACCTAAATCACTTCGCTGTCAGATTCTTCTTCCATTTTCCGCACCTAAAGCTTACCTAAATCACTTCGCGGTCAGATTCTTTTTCCATTTTCCGCACCTAAAACTTACCTAAATCACTTCGCGGTCAGATTCTTCTTCCATTTCCCGCATATGGGTGAAGGTGGTGTCCGTTTCCTTGTGGATCCGGGAAATGATCTCCAGGGCGACGTTCCTCTTCTCATTTGCATTGGGCAGGTAGTCGTACCTGCGCTGAAGCATGGTCTAAAAAACACAAAATAAAAATAGTTGTTAGATCAAACTGCATACAAATATCTGTCACAATTAGATCAGTTGACTAAATGACATTCCCAGAAACATTTCTAGCCTCAAACTATCCTTCTAGATGGAAGTGACTTGGTTCGCACATGTGCACACTAACTTCTGTTTGGCACAGAGTTTAACTAACTTTTAAAAACAACTGTTTCTTCCTGTGCTTCCTTAAGGCCTAGGCATTCATTTAGATGGCAAATCAACGTCCTTACAATACACTTAAGATTATAATCAGCTCTTGTTGTTGGCGGGTGAAGATCGTGGGCGCCATTGCGTTTCTTGTCCGCAGCAAATAAATAATGCCCCTGCAGTTTCCGGGTTCCGCACGGCCGTACGCATGCGTACGCGAACACGTGAGCGTCATACCCAGTCATTAGGATTTAAAGGGTCATGGACACACAGCTCATTATCTCTGACATTGTCAGCATGGCACCAAAAAAACAGAGCACTAAGGCAACACCAGCAAAGGAGGCCACCAGCAAAAGGGCCCAGTGGCATGAGGAGACTTCTTCCTCTCGTCCGACCACAAGGTCACGCCAAGCTACTAGCAAGGTGCGGGAAACGCGCAGCCAAACACAAGGCGACATTGGCCACAAAGGCCGGAACATCAAAACCAACAACCAAAAGCAAGGATGGAGTAGCAAAAAAGAAGGCACCAACATACAAGCAGGCAGGTACGATGGCATACAAGGCCACAAAGGAGCAGAGGGTGAGAAGCCCGAGCCCACAAAGAACACCCTCTCCTCCTCCCCGCCCTACCCCATCCCTTCATAAACGGTGTCACGCTCTGGTAACTCCCAATCAGCCAGCTTCACCTGTAGGAGCCCCCGCTTGCCGGGACGCAGAATACGCCTGCCCGGGATCGGTTGCCCCCAGGACTTCAATGGCTCAAAGGATGAGAGCTTACTGGTCAGAGGTCTGAAAAAACAATGACAAGAGCGAGTTAGCGGAAGTCCAGAGACAGGCCAAGGGTCGACACCGAGAAGTAAGAGATAGCAGCGGTACAGAAGGATGAGGCATCTCGAGGTCGGGGTACAAAGCAGAGGTCGGCAACAGAGATCAGACAGAGATTGGTCGATTCAGGCAGGGGTTGGCAACGGAGATCAGATAGAGAATGGTCGGTTCAAGCAAGGGCCAGCAACTAGGATCAATCAAGGTAATATCACACAACAAAACTGGGTACAAGGCGCTATCACAGGCACTGAGTGAATGCTGGACTAGAGCTTTATAGAGACAGACAAGATTGGGGAAAGGGAAACGGGGACATGACTGGTGCTGCATAAACTCCAGTATGGATTGAGCCAGAACAGAAGGGGCATATAGCCCAGAATCTCCCTACCCGGGCTCATTGGCCCAGTCCCAGAACTTTAGGGCTCATTGGCCCTTTACAACTCCCCTCCGGCGGCCACGCAGAGAGCAGCGCCACCGGAGAGCATAAACAGGATGTGCCCGCACGCGCGAGCACCTGTACGGCAGCCGGCCCCGCCGGCTGAGGGAGCACAGTGCGCAGGGGCACCGGCCGAGACGAGGAGTCAGGTAAGCGAATCCTGACAAACGGTGCTCAAGTGGCAAGGCCAGTAAGAGCCAGCAGGCCCGAAGCCCCAGCCCAGCCAGCACTGCCTCTCCTGCTCCACGTGCCAGCACATCACATGGCCAAAGGAGCACCAGTGGCAAGGCCAGTAAGAGACAGCGGGCCCGAAGCCCCAGCCAAGCCAGCACTGCCTCTCCTGCTCCATGTGGCAGCACATCACATGGCCAAAGGAGCACAATTTCAAAGGCCACAAATAGGCACAGGGCCCAAAGCCCCCCCCCCCCCCCAAGCACACTTTCTCCTCCTCGGCCACATTTGCCACCGGCACAGGTGGCAACCACCGATACATATGCCACATCCACGCCTGGAAGTTCGGTGGCCACCCAGGCAAGGATCCCCAGTCCTATTGCAAGCCCAGTCCAGTCGTTTTCAAGCCACGTGTCACCCATTTCATCACCACAGAGCCAGCCCAGAATGTTCCCCGAATTGCCAACAAACATAGATGAGCCAGAAGAGCAAGCATTAGGCCGAACATTGCGGCGAGGCCAGTTGAGGTTTGGTGAGGCCCAAACTCTCACATTGGCAAGTGGCCTCACACTCCATTATGACAAGCTATATGGGCGACATTCAAAATCTACAAGCAAAATGAGAAAATGCTATTTGCAAGCTGACTGTGGGCCCCTAATGCGCCATTTTGGGTGTGTAAAGTCTCATAACATGCAGTACATGCATGTTTGTAGTATTTAAGGTGACCAATCTGTATGTACAGGGTGAGGCATACATATAAGAGACACTGACATTCATAGTGAAGGTCAACTTGGACCGTGGGGGGAGCTGGCATTCCTGCTTATCCACGTGTCCACAGGGGGGTATTGTCTGAGTGGCCCACTTCTTTACAGGCGTGGATGTGGCATAGGTATGGCTGCTTGCCACCTGTGCCGGTGGCAAATGTGGCCAAGCGGGAGAGGGTGTGTATGTGGCCCTATGTATTCCTGGCCAACTATTCCCCTGTAAATGGTTGCTCCCTATGTATGTTTATGTTGTTGGGCGTTGAAACTTTGGCCTGGAGTGCGTTACTTTACAACTCCTGGATGTGGCCAATTGCTAGGGGCCATGAGTCTGCCCCAATGTATATTTCTGTGTTACAATGTATGTACATTTTGAATGTGACTTTAGCTGTTCTTGAATAAGTTGATGCATTAATATTTGGGTTATTTTGAGATTAATTAAAGTTTTTTACAACAAACATGCGAAAATAAACTGCATGAGGCTCAAATAAGGTGTCAAGTTTTTAGTAATTAACTCATTACTTTTTAAAAAAATAAAGACAAAGGCCTTCAAAAAGGCAAATCATATTGAACATAACAAAATAACATAAACAAACAAAGAAAACAAAATTTAGGCAAAATAGGTGGTGATTACATTAGCCCGCACTGCTTGCCCAGAGGCACTAGTTGTGCCAGTGTACTGGTCATCTGCCTCCTGGCTGGGTGGTAAAGGGGGGCAGATCCACATACCACATAACGCTGCATGATCGCAAAGTTATGCAGAACACAATAGGCCAGGATTATGTCGATGACCTTGTTGGGGTCATATTGGAGTGCCCCCCCGGTATGGTCCAAACAACGGAAGCAGCTTTTGAGCAGCCCAAATGCCCTCTTTACAACTGCCCGGGTCTTTCTGTGTGACCAATTGTAGGACTCCTGTTCCTCACTCTGTAGCCAAAGGACGGGCGTCAGGAGCCAGGGAAGAAGCAGATAACTGAAATCCCCTGAAAGAATAATAAAATAATTACATTAATTACACATTCGAAACAACAATATTGTTTAAAGTGGTCGTTCAGTCTGAATAAGAGCCTATGTTATATGTTACCCACACCCTGTACATACAGATTGCTCACATAAAAAAAATACTACCAGCATCTACTGCATGTTATGAGCCTTTACACATCCAAGATGAAGGCTCAGGGAATATCAGGCAGCCTGCAAACAGGAATTGCCTTCTGACTGTGCTGCTCTGCATTCTGGGATTTCTGACCTTTGCCGGACCCCAGCCCTGCTCTGTCTGAGCAAAGCACAGTTAGAACCCGCACCCTGCACTTTATCCCGCTCTCCTCTCCTCAGTAAGTGTGATGCATCTGAGCAAAGATGGCGCCACACCTATCCTAAAGTCATGAACAAAGTTGCAGCCCAGTGGGGGGAAAGAATAAAAGGTAAGTTTAGAAAAACTAGAAATATATTAGGTGGAAATGGTGGGGAATCAGTTTTTAAGGGTTTATGCTTTTACAAAAATCATGTTGAAGGTCCGTTTTAACATGTCATAGGCATATTCATAGGCATACAGTGAAAATTGAATGTCATAATTTGAGGGAATTTACCAAGGAGCCATCCACCTGAGAATTCTCCAGACTCAAACCGACGGAATAATCCTGAGCTCCGCAAGATGTATGCGTCATGGGATGAGCCTGGATACCCGGCGAGGACACTAAGGAACCGCATGTCCGGGGCCACCACTGCTTGCACATTCAGTGAGTGGCCCATTTTGCAGTTCCTGGAAAAAAGAGAAAAAAAAAAAAATTTGCAATCCAAGGTAAACTACTCAAACACTAACTCCTAACACCCTCCCAAAAACATGTAGGACAATCCAAATAACACTAAGTACATAAGTTTTTTGACAACCAAAAATTATATGTATGTGGGAGAAAATAAAGATTAACATTATAATCACAAATTAAGGTCCGCATTAAAATGTTTTGCTAAGGCCTACATTAAAAACATTGATGAAGGTATACACTGTAAAGTGTTTCACAGGGACACTTGAGAAGGAGGGATTAAGGTATGCAGTGTAAAGTGTTTCACAGTGACACTTGAGACGGAGGGATTAAGGTATACACTGTAAAGTGTTTCACAGAGACACTTGAGAAGGACGGATTAATAGATAGTTACATTACAGTTTGCCTAAACTATACAACAAAATGACATAATTAACTTACCTATAGATGTACTCATCGGCTGCGGGAGGGACCAATGCAACGTGGGTGCAATCAATCACACCCATGACGTTGGGCATGTTGGCGATATAATAAAAACCCAACTTAAGGGCGTTCCAGGCTACCATGTCGTCCAGAAATGAAATATATTTTGGACTAATGGTAGCCATGACATCCAAAAACTTGGATAGTGCACGGTCAGCGTAGGTTGGGACATCCCCACGGAGAGAGCATCCAGCCTCTGGAATGAGCCGTTTGCCAAAAATTGCAGGCAGCCAAGCATCTTGGTCATACCTGAAATTGCTTGCCCCTTCCTTGTGGTGCGGGCTAACCATGGTCGCAGCTCACAACACAACGTATGGAGGGAAGCGCGATTAAGTCGGGTCAGCTCGAACAACTTAACGTCATGCATGTGATCGATATGCATGCGTCGCCGATGCAATCTGGCCTCGGCCCTGCTGACACATGCAATGCCTTGGAGCTGAAGGCACTCATATTCCTCCACAAAGCTGCAATACATGGTCAAGCAAGCAAGCCGAGTGCAAAATGGTCCCGTAAGTGGATCGCAAATGAAACCGTTTTATAGGGCGGTGGTCCCTCGGCAATCAGGTCTCAGAATCAGACACAAGCCCATCCCAATAACGTAAGTTATCTGAACGAACGAAAATTATCAGATCCTGATGTGAAAATGATCCGAACTAACGCAAATGATCCAATTGCGATCCGTCTATCGAAAGCGCATATACACATTAGCGGAAACGAACATACGCATGGAAAAACGAAAGTAAAAACCAAAAAAAAAAGCCACACACACACACAAAAACATACACAGACACATACGAAAGTCCAGACGTATCTGTCTCTGAATCAACCCTAGTGTCCTACAATGTATTTCGAAAAATGCTGTTAAAGTAAAATTACAGTGCCAAAAAATGGATTGACTATTTGATGACAATTGCAGGCAAATCTGTGGGCATATATATTAACGGAAAACACCACTCTCAATCTGCAGTTCTAAATACAACTGGGTGTAGAAAGTTCGGAAGAATCGGGGAATAAAAGAAAATAATTATTGTGATGGCGGCCGTGGCAGAGTATGCAGCAGGAAGCGTACCCCTGAGCCCAAGATCCCGTTCCCGTCAGTGGCATCATTTCCTTAAAATGGTCCCTGGCAGGGTCCACAGAAAAATGGCTCCCCATGAGTGAGGACTAGAAGTGAGTGAGGACTGGCACTAGGAGTGTCCTCACTCATAGGGAGCGGTGGCCATTTTTCCGTGGCCTCGGTCGAGGACCATTTCAAAGGAACGTTGCCACTGACAGGAAGGGGATCATGGGGCTCAGGTAAGTTTTACAGCTGCTTTGCTGCTGCATTTGTTACGTGCTGAGCCCATCAACCAGCTTTTCCATGCTGGATGCCAAAGTCGGACATGAACTTCTGGGAACCTGAACCTCGCAAAGTTTAGTGTGAACCCGGACTTTGCAGTTCAGGTTCCACTCTCACTATATATAAAGCATTCTTTAAAAGGATCGAGTAATATTAATGAAAATTTACAATCAGTAAACAAAAAAAAATGCTATACTCATCTTTTGGAATGGAAGGGGCGTGTTAGGACTTGACACGCCCCTTTCCAATACTGTGAATGGATAATGAATAAGGCTCACTGGGAGGACATACACATGATACACATGGCACTTTGTGCGTCTGCTGGGAAAACCATTTTGGCCCAGGTATTGGGTATTTGTTTTGCACCAAGAAAAAAAATCCGTTCCCTCCCCCCCCCAGGGCCATCCAAAATCAGGATGCCCAGCTGTGTGAAACCCCTAGGTTGCCCGCTACACTTACCTTACTCCCCAGTCCAACGAACCATGTGCGGGCCGTGGCCGCATCCCCGCTATCCCTCTAGCAGGGCACGTGCCCGCGACGGCCATTTGTGAATAGCCAGCGGGGGCCTGCTCCCTGTTAGAGGGAAGCGTGTGATGCGGCCGCCAGCGTGCTCGGAGACGCTGTGCTAAGACGTCGGTTTAGATGTCCATAGCTCAGCAGTTCCAAGCCCGCTGATTGGATGAGCGACTGCGCATGCGCCATAGCACCGCGGTGAGGTGAGTTGATGTGGGAGATCTAGGGGGTTTCACATAGCGGGGCACCCCTGATCGGGGTGCCCTGGGGGAAGGACCAAAACCCAGGATAGTCAAAATACTGGGTTTTGGTCCACTTTAATGAGATAGCGGCCACTCAACTAACCTGTAACACTCAACTCTAAAATCTAATTAAAACAGAGGTCTATGGCAAACATGTGCAAGTGTATGTGGAAGCCGCACCTCTATGCCAATGCACTGTAGACACAGCGGAATTGTTTATGGTGATGATATGGTGTTGGTTTCACACATCAGGACATTCCAAATCTGGATGTCCCACAAAGAGGGAGATCACCACAGTGGTTGCTCTTTAAATAGATGACAGCCCACATCATGAATTCACACATCACAGTAAATACAGTATGTGGAGGGCGTGCTACAGCCCTACAGTATGTCAATCATGCTTGCATGCTATCTAGATGCTGTAGAAATAGTGTATTGTTATTATGGGGAAACATAAGTGTCTATGTTAAAAAGCATGTTATATAAGCATGATTCAGCCTAAAATAACTGACAAGCATACAAAATAGTGTCACATAAAGTGGTTAGTTGGTAAAAAAGCTATTAAATATGGGAATCTTAGTATTAAAAGAAGGTTCCCTGGATCATATTTATCATATCATTGAAGATTTTTAAAATTTTACAACTTTTCAAAAATTGAGGAAGATACATTCATATAATATAAATGATCATTACTTTAACAGAATAACAATCATATACTTAATTCTGCATGCATTTAATTGTATTGTATTGTATTTTTTTATTTTTATACCAAGGAAAAGTCCATTTTTGATGGTGTCCATTATGTCTTCAAAGTGCCATGTTGATCTTCTGTTTTATTTTTTATTTTTTGCAACTCTTAACAAGTAACAGTTTCCTCTTGCATCAATAGGGTTGATTCAGCACAATGAGTATTGAACTGGTGTGTTTGGTGTATGTGTCACGAGCCCTGTACAAACCCAGAGACACTCACCTGTCCTTCGGTCCCACGTCGGCGGCTCCCGCTCGGCCAGCGTGCGGGCTGGGCGGCGTCTCTGCCAGGCGGCGGCTCGGCGTCTCCTCTCCCCGGCCGCCGCTCGGCTGTTTCCGCCCTGAGCGGCCGCTCGGCTCTTTCCGTCGCGAGCGGCTGCTCGGGCGGTCTCCTCTCCGACGGCCTCGGGAGCGGCCGCGCCACGGCCGTCTCGGCGCGCTTCCGGCGCGCAGTTCCATACACGCGTGCGCGCCTCACTCACTGGTGTTTATGCCCTCCGGCGGCGCTGCACACAGGGCGCCGCCGGAGGTAATTGGATTGGGCCAATGAGCTCAGTACTTGGCAGTTTGAATGGGGCAATCAGCCTCAGGTTCCTAAGTTGCACCAATCAAATCCCCTTTCCTGTCCCATCACTCCTATAAAGCTGCTCACTCTGCACTTGTTCCTGGCCCGTGATAGCGTGCTGCTGGGTGTGATTGCTATTTTCCTTACGATTCTGCCGTGTATGACCATTCCTGATTGCCGCCTGGACCGACCTTGCCTGTTTTTGACCACGATTCCTGCCTGCTCCTCTGTACCGCGTATCTCTGACCTTCTGGTGTGACCTTTGGCTAGCCCTGACCATTCTTCCGTCTCAATCCTTTTGTACCGTGCTTCCTTGGACTGATCACCCGTGTATGACCTCTGCCCGTCTGTCTTACCAGTCTTGTTCCTGGTTCGTCCACCTTCCCCTGCATAAGTCAGCATCCTTTGTGCTAACAAGTCCTGGGGGCAACCGTGTCCGGTGAGGCGTATCCTGCGTCCCGGCAAACGGGGGCTTGGCTATAGGCGAAGAAAGCAGCGGAGATTGGGGGTTGCTGACTTATTGGAAGGAAGACGTCCCACGGAACCTGACATTATCATGGGCCCAAAAAATATTTATCCACGTAGATGGAAGAATTAATGCAACAAGTGCAAGCCATGGCCACCGCCATCAATCAGCTGGCCCAACGGGTGGCTACACAGGAGAGTCACCTAATACCTGCACCTTTGGATCCGGGGCCTTCAATCGAGCCAAAGGTTCCTCTACCCGAGAAGTTTCTGGGGGACCGGACCAAGTTTTCAAACTTTAAAAATTCCTGTCAACTTTATTTTCGTCTGCGGCCCCACTCCTCTGGAACTGAGTCTCAACGGGTGGGCCTGGTCATCTCGCTTCTTCAGGGTGACCCTCAGACCTGGGCTTTTGGTTTATCACCCTCTGATGAGGCCCTGCAATCGGTCTCCTCTTTTTTCTCCGCCATGGGACTCTTATACGCCGATCCTGATCGGGCTTCTACTGCTGTTTCCAAATTACGGAATCTTAGGCAGGCTAAACGTTCTGCGGAGGAGTACAGCGCAGAATTTCGGCGATGGGCTATTGATTCCAAATGGAATGATCCTGCTTTGTGCAGCCAATTTAGGATTGGACTTTCTGAGAGCATAAAAGATGCTCTGGTTAATTACCCTCAACCCAAGAATCTGGATGACTACATGCAATTAGCCATTAAAGTAGACAGACGTCTCAGAGAGAGGCGTCAGGAGAAAAGCAAGGATCAACCATGGGTACACTCACGCCAAGAATCAAGTTCTAGGGGTGCAGCTGCTCCTCCTTCTCCGGCACCTGAAGAACCTATGCAACTGGGAGTAACCCGTTTATCTCAGGCTGAGAAAGTTAGGCGCAGAACTCAAGGCCTCTGCCTGTACTGTGGAGATTCGGGCCACTTCGCCAAGAATTGCCCAAATAAGTCTCCAGTGGCGGAAAACTACTGCGCCTAGATCCTGCTGAGGGACTTCGTCTAGGCGGTCAGGTATCATTCCCTCTAGTTAATCGGTTACTCCTACCCGTTATGCTTTCTTGGGGGTCATCCAAGACATTTGCCTCCGCTTTTATAGATAGTGGAGCGGCTGGCAATATTTTGGATAAGGCATTAGCCGCCACCCTTGATATACCATTAATTCCATTAAAGAATTCCCTTCGGGTCCTGGCGATCAATAACAAGCCTATTGAGGGTGGGTTGGTCTCTTTAAAGACTCCCCTGGTTAAGTTAATGGTGAGTTCGGCTCATTCTGAAGAACTGGAATTTTTCATAATCGAGAGTCCCATGTCCCCTATTGTTTTAGGGTTTCCTTGGTTAAAGACCCATAATTACGGGAGAACCATCTGTATGCCAAGATCTCAAAATGTGTGTTTGAGGTATCTGAAATTCCATTCCTGGGTTATATAATCTCTAAGCAGGGGTTGGTTATGGATCCCTCCAAAGTGTCCGCTATTATGGAGTGGGAGCAACCTAGAACCCTTAAAGCGCTCCAGAGATTTCTGGGGTTTGCGAATTTCTATAGACAATTTATAAGAGGATTCTCCGCTATTGTGAGTCCCTTAACTGATCTTACCCGGAAGGGCGCTTTTGTTGAGGAGTGGCCTCCCTCAGCAATAAACGCCTTCCAATTACTGAAGGAAACTTTTACTTCAGCTCCAGTTTTGGTACACCCCAATACTAAGCTTCCCTTTGTATTAGAAGTTGATGCATCTGAACTAGGGGTAGGGGCAGTCCTCTCCCAATATTCAGGCAATCCAGAGAAGTTGCATCCCTGTGCGTTCTTTTCTCGTAAATTTTCTCCTGCCGAACGCAACTATGATGTTGGGAATAGGGAATTATTGGGTATTAAACTGGCTTTTGAAGAATGGCGTCATTGGTTAGAAGGCTCTCTACACCCCATTACGGTATACACTTATCATAAGAATCTTGAATATTTAGAGTCCGCCAAGAGACTCAACTCCCGTCAGGCGCGCTGGGCTCTCTTCTTCTCTCGCTTCAATTTCATTATTACCTATAAACCTGGGAAGAAGAATGCCAAAGCAGATGCTCTGTCTCTGAACTTTGGGGATTGTAAGGATCAAATAGGTACTGCTGAACCTATTTTGCCCTTTGGGTGTGTAGTAGGTGCTCTTCTTCCTGACTTGTCTCACTCGTTAACGCCATTTCAGGTTGATTCCCCTCCTGGTAAACCACTTGAGTGTTTGTTTGTTCCACCTCATCTACGTCTTGCCGTCTTACAGGAATTACATGATGCCAAAACCGCCGGTCACTGTGGTATTCGAAAGACCTTGGCTATCGCCAAACGCCATGTCTGGTGGTCTACTCTCAGACGCGATATCACCGTCTTTGTCGAAGCATGTCCTATATGCGCCCGAAGTAAGACCACACATGGCTCGCCAGCGGGATTACTGGTTCCTCTAGAAATTCCCAAAGAGCCCTGGTCACACATATCCATGGATTTTATTGTTGACCTACCCCCATCGCAGGGAAATACGGTAATCTGGGTTGTGGTGGATCGCTTCAGCAAAATGGCTCACTTTATCCCTCTAACGAAACTTCCGTCGGCACCAGATTTAGTACAACTATTTGTTAACCATATTTTCCGCCTCCACGGTTTACCACAAAATATCGTTTCTGACAGGGGGGTCCAATTTGTATCTCGTTTCTGGAAGGCTTTTTGTAATCGCTTAGGTATTAAAGTTTCGCTTTCTACAGCGTACCACCAGCAGTCTAACGGTCAGACTGAACGGGTGAATCAGAGTCTAGAGCAATACTTGCGCTGCTTTGTGTCCGATAGCCAAGAGCAATGGGCGGAATTTATCGACTTCGCAGAATTCGCCTTTAACAATGCGCCCAGTGAGTCGACTAAATTTTCGCCGTTATTTTGTAATTATAATAAGAATCCTAAGGCAACATCCTTCTCTGGTCCTTCCTCCAACTTGCCGGCCTTGGAGGAATGGCTACGTGAAAGAAGTAAAGTATGGTCTGACATACAGACAAACCTTAAGAAGGCCTCCAGAAGTTATAAGAATTTTGCAGATCGACATAGGTCGCAAGAACCACCTTTTCAGGTGGGTGACTGGGTTTGGGTATCTACTAGAAATATTGCTCTTAGACAACCTTCGGCTAAGTTAGGTCCTAAGTACATCAGTCCTTTTCCCATTACTAACAAACTGAGCAATGTTACTTTTAAGGTTAAGCTACCTTTATCCATGAAAATTCCATCGACCTTCCATGTTTCTTTACTAAAGTCGGCCAAAAATATTCAGGTTTCGTCTCCTCCTCCAGTCATGGTGGGAGATGAGCCTGAGTATGAAATTAATAGAATACTCGATGCCCGGGTAGTACAAAATTCGTTACAGTATTTAATCGATTGGAAGGGATTTGGCCCTGAGGAAAGGTGTTGGGTACCCGCTAGAGACGTCCATGCCAGAGCCTTGGTTAATAGATTCCATCGTGAGAATCCGGATAAACCGGGTAAGGGTCCTGAGGCCCCTCATGAAGGGGGGGGTAGTGTCACGAGCCCTGTACAAACCCAGAGACACTCACCTGTCCTTCGGTCCCACGTCGGCGGCTCCCGTTCGGCCAGCGTGCGGGCTGGGCGGCGTCTCTGCCAGGCGGCGGCTCGGCGTCTCCTCTCCCCGGCCGCCGCTCGGCTGTTTCCGCCCCGAGCGGCCGCTCGGCTCTTTCCGTCGCGAGCGGCTGCTCGGGCGGTCTCCTCTCCGACGGCCTCGGGAGCGGCCGCGCCACGGCCGTCTCGGCGCGCTCCCGGCGCGCAGTTCCATACACGCGCGCGCGCCTCACTGACTGGTGTTTATGCCCTCCGGCGGCGCTGCACACAGGGCGCCCGCCGGAGGTAATTGGATTGGGCCAATGAGCTCAGTACTTGGCAGTTTGAATGGGGCAATCAGCCTCAGGTTCCTATGTTGCACCAATCAAATCCCCTTTCCTGTCCCATCACTCCTATAAAGCTGCTCACTCTGCACTTGTTCCTGGCCCGTGATAGCGTGCTGCTGGGTGTGATTGTGATTGCTATTTTCCTTACGATTCTGCCGTGTATGACCATTCCTGATTGCCGCCTGGACCGACCTTGCCTGTTTTTGACCACGATTCCTGCCTGCTCCTCTGTACCGCGTATCTCTGACCTCCTGGTGTGACCTTTGGCTAGCCCTGACCATTCTTCCGTCTCAATCCTTTTGTACCGTGCTTCCTTGGACTGATCACCCGTGTATGACCTCTGCCCGTCTGTCTTACCAGTCTTGTTCCTGGTTCGTCCACCTTCCCCTGCATAAGTCAGCATCCTTTGTGCTAACAAGTCCTGGGGGCAACCGTGTCCGGTGAGGCGTATCCTGCGTCCCGGCAAACGGGGGCTTGGCTATAGGCGAAGAAAGCAGCGGAGATTGGGGGTTGCTGACTTATTGGAAGGAAGACGTCCCACGGAACCTGACAGTATGAAGCAGAGACTTCCTGACTCTGAATGTCTCTCATTACTGCTGCCTGATGCTTATATGCTCCGCTCTGTGATGGGAGGGGAGATCACCCTTGTCATTGGAAAGATTGTGGGATTTGTAGACAGCAGCTATACTGAAGAGCTTTACTCAAGGCCTGGAAAGTCACTCCTAGCCAAGTAACCTGAGCCACAGGAAAAGAATGTAAGAAAATTGTAAACAGCATGCTGATATCACAGGTCTGGGGACACAATGCTGACACGCATGTATATTTTACATTCCAGAAGAGCAAAACAATAAGGCAAAACACCACATTGCTGACAATAATTGATCTTTTCTTTAGTTTGATCTGAACCTTTAGTTTAGGTCTTAGCTTAAAGGGATCCTATACCTAGAAAGGAAGTTTATGCCTTCATCTTCTATGCCCAGCCCAGTGCCTCAACACAGTCTGCATTTTTTTTACTAAAGCATTTGCCCAAAAATCATAAAAACAGTAACAGGAAGATGTATGATGTCAAATGGCAGCCATATGTTCAGTTCAGTTCAGTAAGTAAATTTTAACATGCCTGGGATAAGCATACATCTATCCTAAGATAAAAAGTACATGCAGTATACACATAAGGGCAGACTAGATGGACAATATGGTCTCCTTCTGCCATCAACCTTCTATGTTTCTATGATCTTCTAGAGCCCTCTGTCATTGCCGGCCACTGAGTCTTTTGGAAAAGGGCATGTGATGGCAAAACTTGATCACATGTAAAAATCTTAATAAAATATGGTAATTAATTCAATTACAGGCTAAACTGTCACATTATAGCAGTTAGGTTATAGTGCTTTCAGATTTATTGCAGTTATTATAACTGATAAGGCAGACCCCTAAAGTTAAGCTGTGTGTACTGTAACTGAATGTATCATCGTTGACAGGGGGGCGAGGCTGCCGGGGAGTAATATGGCTGACTGCATCTGGTTCGTGTTAGGAATATTGGGCAAAGGCTTTAGTAAAAAAAAAAATATAAACACAGGCTGTTTTAAGACAATGTGCTGGGAATAGAAGGTGATAATATAAACCTCTTTTAGGATCACTTTAAATTTCTTGCCACTGATGTCAAAGGCTTATATCACGTATTACACGTTATATTTACCACCCTTATATTTTTACATTATCCTCCTAAAGTAAAAAGAAAGTAGTAAAAAAAAAGAGAAAAAAGAAGAAAAATAGAAGGGTTCATTTCAGAATATGAAACATGCTGATTGATGATTAGTTGTAATGAGATGTACAACTGTATCAGTCTACAGAGGAGACAATCTTCACAGTGTTGTCTCCATCACAGCAGCACGATGTACACACCTCAGAAGCTGTGAAATACTTACATTTCAATAGTTGGCTCATGATTGCTTTATAGAGTATTACAGTTACAACAGAAACAATTATGAAACAATGATCGACTGCTCCTTGGTTATAACAATATAACTCAACTGTAACTCTCACCAGGGTACTGGCAGGCTTTTCAGACTGACTCATCTTCTTTCTCGTGAAGGCTGATTCTTTACTAACGCCAGGTATCGGCAGATGAGCGTCTGTAACAACGCTGTAACAACACCGTAGCAACGCTTAGAGTGACCGCTAGTAGACGCTGTAAGCGGGTTTCGGGAGCTGTAACAGAGCACCTCAGTCGCTGTAATAACCTGGTCCGCATTGATGAATGTGATGTATGTTGGGCACTCTAACACCAGTACAGCGCTGCAGTGAGCAAAAAGTAGCACCAGCTCGACCAGTGCGACTGACTCTCGACGCTCCACACCATATTTATCAAAAAAGGACACACACACAGCGCCGGCGCTCTAAATCTGGGTGCTGTAGCATAGAGCGCCAGATGCTGTGTGATTATAGTCTGTTTTTGAACACATATCCACCAGCAACAAAGCGAAAACACATGGAATGGCATTGTTATAACACTGTGACAATAACACTTTAGTGCCAGACCTGTAATGACAATTCTGTATAAAAAAAATAAAATTAAATAAAGCTTAAAAGTGTTTATTTTCAGCCAGGAGAGGTCACACAATGATTTGAGCAAAAAAAGAAAAATGTCAAACATGCTGTTTAAACACAAGCAAATGAACGGCCATTGAAATGTATGAGAGAGCAACACTGAGCGAAAGATAATACCTGGCGCTATGGAAGCTAGAGCGCCGGCGATATACGCTGAGCTGCCTGTAATAATACATTGGACGCTACATGGCGCTGTTACAGATTCGCTTTCATAAATGTGGTTTTGCGTACAGTGCCCAGCGTTCACCAGACGCTGCCTGCCACTACAAGGCACTACCTGCCGCTATCCCTTCTTAAATAACCCCCATAGTCTCAGCAGGGGGGATAGATAAAGCATCTGGATTTTTAAAAGTCCCATCCTGATATAAGGCACTGTATGAGCTGCAGCCTATAAATTATTCTTTTTGGAGTGATGGGTGAAACAAGGTAATTTTTTTTTCTGATAATACCATATACTGTAACATCTTCAGACAATTTCAAGACATGCTCATTGCGTTAAAACTATCAAATATTCCCCAGCATACGGACTTTGCCAATTAATCACCACAACGGTGCTCTAAAAGCTATGGCAATCAGTTGTGACTAATTGATGGAGTGCTTATTAACAATGAACGATTTGAGGAGGTCGACTTTCACTGACTATGAATTTAGTGGCCCTTTATTCTTTGGAAATGTTAACTAAAGAGCTGCAGTAATCCATCAGAAAATGTCACAGGGAATTCAGATGGATGGAACAAGCTGGAATGGTTGACGTTTATAAGATGGTAACATGATTTTTAGCATTATATTACCATTCCGGATAATTGAAAGTCGTACATAGTGTGCCGCACTTCATTTGAATATCAGGCTTTTGTAGACCGGTTATTCTCTTCGAAAGTAAAAAAATGGATTTTATAGATTTTTTTTTATAGATAATGTTAAATGTAGTTAAAAGAAACTTTTAGTGATGAGCTACAGATTTGGGTAAGTGTTACATTTGGCCTATTTGGTTCATCCCGACCAGAATAGCAGCAATTAAAACTGACCTTCACCCTGAATAAGAGCATATCTTATATGTTTCCCACACCCCGTACATACAGATTGCTCACATTAAAAATCATCCTACCTGCATCTACTGCATGTTATGAGCCTTTAAACATCCAAGATGACGGCTCATGGAGCATCAGGCAGCCTGCAAACAGGAAGTGCCTTCTGACTGTGTTGCTCTGCATTCTGGGATTGCTGTCCTTTCCCTGACCCCAGGTCTGCTCTGTCTGTGCAAAGCACAGCTATAACCCCACCCATGTACTTTATCCCACTCTCCTCTCCTTAGTATGTGATGCTTCTGAGGCAAGATGGCGGCGCCCGTATCCTAGATAGAGTCCTGAACAGAGTTTCAGCCCGATGGGGGAAATAATAATGAGTATAATAATAATGAGTAATAAGTTAATGACTAAAAACTTAAAATATATTAATTTTAGATGCTGGGGAATAGTTTTTTAAGGGTTTGGATTTTTCATTAAATGATGCTGAAGGTCCGGTTTAAGTAAACTTGTTTGGCATTTTTTTTTAGTTTTTAAAAAACGTGAAAGAAACAGAGGAGCAGCCTTTGGCCCTGTCAACTTGTTAGCCCCTATGCTTTTCCATATAGGTCCACTGTTCTTCAACTGACTCTCGGTGCTCTTCCAGGAGACTGCTCTACTTCCAAGGGTAAAGCATTTTATATCTCTGGGACGACAAGCCATTAACCCTGTTAATGAAGAAAATGACAACCAGGCTTGTAGTTTTCTTTTTCTTGTATGAATAAATACAGGGGTGACAAGTTTTTGAGCATAACATTCACTTTGCCAGGGGTGATCTGCCCCATCACAATCTCTTAAGCCAGCTTGTGGGGAACAGCAGAATTAACCTCTCTAAATATCTGTCCAACACTTTACATGACATGGATAGGGTTAAAGCATCTTCACACATCTTGGGTGTCTGGAGTGGGTGCCGGGACTCACTAGGCCCTCTTCACTTGGTAAATATTTTTCTAAATGCCCACAGCTAGCATACTGTAGCGGTAGGCAGTGGCAACCCTTGGAGGGGTTAAAGCGGAACAAAACCCTGGAATCTAGAAGATTCAGGGGCTGGCCTTCCTCTTAGGGCATCCCAGATCAGGATGTCCTGCTGTCTGAATACCCTCCCCAGAGGCGCCGTAACGCTCACCTGCTTCCTGGCTCCCTCGCTGTTGTAATCAATGGCCGAAGCATGCCCACATCTTTGAGCTGTGTGTGCTTCTGATGGGGGGGGGGGGGATATGCTGTGCCATTCAGTTAAACTGGGGGGTGGAGTACACACACTGCAGAGGATGTAGCCATTCTCCTTTTGCAGAAGCTCTGCATTTAAACAGAGCCCTTTGCAGAGCATTACATGTCCACGGCAAACAGTTCCGATCGTATGAGTGTCCATGCATGCGCCATAGGACCGAGGAAAGGTGAATTTGTATGGGTGCTCTGGGGGGGGGGGGGGAAGCGTTCTCACAGGGTAGAAAACAAAACCGAGGATATTCAGAATCCTGTGGTTTCTTTCGCTTTAAGGAGCAGAATTTGGCTATTAGGTGTTATACTTGCCTCACTTTGGCCTTGTTTCAACTGTGGGATGGGGCTATATCAGGGGCGCTCAACCTTTTGAGAAGTGCAGGCTACTTTAGCAATTTGGAAACTGGTTACGGGCCATAATGAATAGGTTCTGAAATTCAAATGTTCATGTTAATTAATTTGGAATAGCATAATGAATATTTTCTTCAACAATCAGGATACCTACTGTCTCCACAAACAGCACTAGATTTTTTTTATACTCGTATGTCCTTCTACCTCACCACCCCGTTACCACATTTATATCTAACAATCCCCACATGCTCCCAGTACACATACTGATTTCCTTACCTCTCCAAATATATGAGTTCAGTATTTATAGCCCATCAGTCATTGTATTCTCAATACTCATTTAAACTCCTTCAAATGCTGAACACACAATTAAATACAGAAACAACTTTTATCTTGTTGTAGTGCCAGGGATTTCACCCATGGGTTTGTTGACTATCAATGTCACCATGTTCCTCCATGCAACCCCTGTCACCTCTATTTGCCAATATGCTCCTTCTATATAACTCTCCTTGCAACCCCTTATCCCTACCAAGCCCTTATTTGACTACTGTACCTTTACACTCCAAATCTATTTAAGATGGTTTGAGGGCAACATGTGGCCCCGGGCCACAGGTTGAGCATATGTGGTCTACATAAACTTGGAGCTGGTCCTGTTAGAGATCTTTCTCAATTTTTGTAGAGACCTTGTTATTATAGAGTTCCTCTCATACATATAGTATGTTTTAAAAAATTAAAATGTTAAGTTTTATTTTCCATATATTTGCCTTTGCTCTTTCATATAAGCAATTAGCATCTAGATTATCCCGAATGTCACATTAAACTGTAAAGTTTCCCTGACAGAAGAAGTCTTCACAGGGACCTCACGTCTAATGTACAGCATGATAAAACATTTAGCTAGGGAATATTTTTTAATAGGAAGTCTGCCGTGCCTCGTGTCTCGCTGTTAAGTGCTGCATGAAGTCCATTACCTTTGGCTGACAAGCGCAGTCGCACAGTTTGACACATCTCGTACTGTCATGGTGTCAGACTGAAATCCCAATTATACTTTGTTCTACTTTTCATCGTTGTGCTACCTCACACAGGAGGCGCTGCAAAATATACACATGACTCTTTCTGCCGCTTGAACTAAATAAAAAAGATAACACAAAACAAAGCTAATCAGATGATTTTCCAACTGTGATCTTCTAAATTGGTGGAGTCCTACCCATCAGGGTTTAATTCAGATTCAGAGGATACTGTAACAGTCAGTTAGTTATGCTGACAACATGCTGATGGTGCCAGTGGCTGGCAATCGTCCCTTATTACCTTCTGCACCTGGCTAGGTCGCTTTATATTCATGCAAATCCTCTAGCAAGCAGCAGCAGGGTTCATACTATTACATTTTAGTTCTTGGTCTCGTGTGTTCTACTTCATCACACCATAAGTGATCAGACCTTTTTCTTGTTGTCCTTCTGGAAGGCTGCTAGTCTCTCCCATGCTGAAAATCATCACCTCAGCTACAGATACAACATTCTTCCATCTCACCATATGGAGGTGATTCATACATCGTATTAAGCTATAAGCTGTCTACATTGTAACAGCAATCTTATATCACAGAAAGCCCCACAGCCTGGGCTCACCACCATGGACTGATTTGACCAGGTACATCTGCAAGACAGCCAAACCTCTACTCACTCACCAACCTCGCTTGCTCACCTTCGCTCACATGGGTGCCTGATGTGGGGGCACTTTGTGCTACTTGTTCCAGCAATCTACCAACTGGAAGCTTTAGTGGCAGATTATCTTTGATGAATTGCTCACACAATCTGTCTGTGCTTCAGCAAGGAACAAATGCCGGTGTCAGTGGAGGGGAAGCCGGGGGGTGGGGGAGCGAGGCTTCACTGTTGGCAGAAGGGGGTGTAGGCCTGCTTCAGTAAGTGGGGGGGGGGGGGGTTCTGGGAGGCTTCCCTGTTGGAAGAAGCTGGATGCAGGCCTGCTTCATGCCTTTAAGTGTACTTGAATTAAAATGATTGTTGTCAACCTAACAACAGGTTAAGAGTGATCTACCCTTTTGGAAAGGCGGAAACACGGCGAGAACTGAGGCGGCACATGCAGGTGTTTCAGCAAATAAGATGAGGAAAAGCAGCGTTGAACTGAGAAGCCTGGGGCCCACCAGTAGAGCTGACTCTAGGGCCCCACCCCACATTTAGATGCAAGTATTACCAGCTTACTCTCAGGGCCCATGCACAGAAACATTATGCCAAACTGTATTGTCTGTGTATGTGCACTTGGGATGCCACAAATAAGCTATACATAGTTCAGGTTTGCTGATGAAGGCCATCAAAGGGGCCCTGGGGACCAGTGGCCCAAGCTGATTTCTCAGACTAGGAGAAACATTGTAGGCTGCAGGATACAACATGGTTGGAAAGAAGGCAGTGACCCAATAACACAGGGGAAAGGATATGTTTTAAATCAAGTACCAGTCAACCCTTCCCTCTACCGTATTAAGTATGATGGGTTTGATTGTGTTTATGGACTAGAACTCTACAGGGATGAAAGGGCGTCTGCTCTAGAAGTACATCCAGGCAGCGATGTCCATTTGGCTTACACAATGATTGGTAAAGCCGTGGAACAGAAGACGATTCAAAGGATGAATGGCGAGGGCTGGTTTTAGCCAGAGCACCAATCATGAACTCATGGTTTTATATAACATATGAAAAAGACCCTGTTCTATACATGTATTAGCTTTAAGATTACGATAAAGAGGATGCCACACAGCCTATGGAAGAGGGGGATGCCACACAGCCTATGGAAATGGGGGGAGAGGGATTCCACACAGCCTATGGGAATCGGGGAGAGAGGGGGATGCCACACAGCCTATGGGAATGGGGGGAGGGGGATGCCACACAGCCTATGGATGCCACACAGCCTATGGAAATGGGGGGAGGGGGATGCCACACAGCCTATGGATGCCACACAGTCTATGGAAATGGGGGGAGGGGGATGCCACACTGCCTATATGGGGAATGGGAGGGGGATGCCACACTGGGTATATGGGTAATGGGATGGGGGCATGCTACACTGTCTATGGAATGGGGGGCATCCCACACGGCCTATGGGAATGGAATTGGGGGAATGCCACACTGTCTGTAATTGTGCATTTTTAGTTTAAAATATTTTTTTCTTCTTTTCCTCCTCTAAATCCTAGGTGCGTCTTATGGGCAGGTGCGTCCTATATGGCGAAAAAATACGGTAATATCCCTACATTAGGTGTTTGTATATTTTAGCTTCCAGCATCCACGTTGAAGGCATTATGGGTGAATAGTATGTTTATGTTATCTACAGATTATGTGTGCCTCTTTATATAATGCAAGGTGTGCCAATGAGTTACTGGTTTATCAAAGCGCAACAGGGTGTAATGCAAGGTCTGCCAACAATTAAATAGTTTATTAAAGTCAAAAAGGATCTAATGCTAAGGGTGCCACAATTGAATAGCTTATCAAAGCTCAAAAGAGTATAATGCCAGTTATGCCAACAATTTTAGTTGTTTAGTGTCCCCCAAGTGGGGAACAAGGGAACTACAGGGTAAGGGGATGTTGACAATTGTTTTTTTTTCAGTTAGCAGCTCTAGAAAATGGCAATTAGGAATGAGGAAAAGGTGTTTAAGTTCTCCAGGACATGTTGACTCAATATACAGTCTAAGTATGCCATTTCTCATTGTGGTTTCCAGTTCTAATGACTATAGGATAATAGCTGTTCCAGTGCCTGTCGGTTCTTGTGAATGGGACTCTTGAGTTGATCTACTACTCTACTACTCAGAGTCTAAGTAATTTATGTATCTACAGTGAAGCTTACTGGAATATTAATTAGGTGGAGCGGGGGGGCCGGTAGAGTCAGGAAAGGGGCATGGCACATCTAGTGTAGGGGCATTGGATGAGGTAGCATGGCACATCTAGTGTAGGGGCATTGGATGAGGTAGCATGGCACATCTAGAGCAGGGACATAGGATGAGGTAGCATGGCACATCTAGAGTAGGGACATTGGGTGAGGTAGCATGGCACATCTAGTGTAGGGGCATTGGATGAGGTAGCATGGCACATCTAGAGCAGGGACATAGGATGAGGTAGCATGGCACATCTAGAGCAGGGACATTGGGTGAGGTAGCATGGCACATGTAGAGCAGGGACATTGAATGATGTAGTATGGCATATCTAGAGCAGGGACATTGGATGAGATAGTATGGCATATCTAGAGCAGGGACATAGGATGAGGTAGCATGGCACATCTAGAGTAGGGGCATTGGATGAGGTAGCATGGCACATCTAGTGCAGGAACATTGGATGAGGTAGCATGGCACATGTAGAGCAGGGACATTGAATGATGTAGTATGGCATATCTAGAGCAGGGACATTGGATGAGGTAGTATGGCATATCTAGAGCAGGGACATAGGATGAGGTAGCATGGCACATCTAGAGCAGGGACATAGGATGAGGTAGCATGGCACATCTAGAGCAGGGACATAGGATGAGGTAGCATGGCACATCTAGAGCAGGGACATTGGATTCTTGAGTTCATCTACTACTCAGAGTCTAAGTAATTTATGTATCTACAGTGAAGCTTACTGGAATATTAATTAGCTGGAGCGGGGGGTCCGGTAGAGTCAGGAAAGGGGCATGGCACATCTAGTGTAGGGGCATTGGATGAGGTAGCATGGCACATCTAGAGCAGGGACATAGGATGAGGTAGCATGGCACATCTAGAGCAGGGACATAGGATGAGGTAGCATGGCACATCTAGAGCAGGGACATAGGATGAGATAGCATGGCACATCTAGAGCAGGGACATTGGATGAGGTAGCATGGAACATCTAGAGCAGGGACACTGGATGAGGCAGCATGGCATATCTAGAGCAGGGACATTGGATGAGGTAGCATGGCACATCTAGAGCAGGGACATAGGATGAGTTAACATGGCACATCTAGAGCAGGGACATTGGATGAGGAAGAATGGCACATCTAGAGCAGGGACATTGGATGAGGTAGCATGGCACATCTAGAGTAGGGACATTGGATGAGGTAGCATGGCATATCTAAAGCAGGGACATTGGATTAGGTAGCATAGCATATCTAGAGCAAAGACATTGGATGAGGTCGAATACACAAGGCCTGCTGAGTACCCCACTGTACCGAGATATTTACCTTTTCCTTATAGAGTTTCATAAAACAAACCCCTGCACAGGTGATGCAGCCCTACCTCTACTAATAGGAGGCATGCGGCACTATAGTGTGAAACTGCATGGATAAGCTTCTGGGAGGGGTCTCGACCCACTGAACCCCCCCCCCCCCCTCCAAGTGTGCCCTGTTAAATAACCCAACTGCGCATTCTTTAACGGCAGTTTGATCATGCAAACACCAGCACCTGGCTACTCATTGTAATTAATAAAACATATGCACGTTTGATTAGCCCATAAATGAAATAAAGCAGCGTTCATGAATATTTAGCAGCTCGCCGAAGGCAGAGTGCGTATTTCCACCTTGCGAACAATCCCATCTCACAGCGCCAGAGGCAAGCGGTTAAGGGGAGATATTTATAGTCAAAATAAATATTGGGGCAGGGGAATTATGATGCTGTAATAAGTTGGTAGGCGGTGTATCCCCACCGCGTCTAATCATTGTCATGCTTAATGTGATGCCATAAACTCTGCTGCCTCATTATCCCGCTGCTCAGGGGTCAGCTGAGAGGAATGTTCAGCGCTGTGGTTCTGCATTCTGGCCAGGAGAGTCCAGCTGTACTATATGGAGGGTGGAAAGAAGAATATTAATAATCCAGAGTAACTTTAAGTAACCTGAGTTGGTGACAGCTGATAAATCAACATGAGCTGTTATGACAAGCGGTGTATCACCACTAGAACTGCAACCAGAGAATGTGAACAGGGTGTAGTATGCATTGGGAATAATAATTTTAAGGGTGGGCGGGTCCCAATTAAAGCAAGCCTGCTGAAGCATCATGTGGCCTACATCAGGGTTCTCCAACCCTCTCCTACAAGTCCCACTAACAGGCTGGATTTATTAGATCTCTGCACAGCTGAAGTAAATAGTAAACAGAGCTATAGAGGCAGCTATGTGGAGATCCACAAAACATGAACTGTTGATGGGCCTTCTAGAAAACTGTTGGGGACCACTGAATCTAACGAGTTTTGGAGATGCCAGGAAGTTCTCCAAGCCATGGTCAGCGTATCACCAAGCTTTCTATTGTTGCACACATGCAAGTCTTATAGAAAGTCATCTGGGTCTAAAATAGGGCCTAGTGTGTTTTCATACTGGTTGTGTGGCCTTTCTGGCCCGGTACGCTACTCAATTTTAGTGGTAGTGCATCTCCCTTTTTTCCCTTAGCTTTTGCCTCCTCGTTAATGTTAGGGGGGCTTGTAGCATGTTCCAGAAAGAAAATTATCACATACTTCCCAATTGTCCCTGATTTGGAAGAACTTTCCCTCTTTTGAGTCCATGTCCCCCTATGCCTTGTTGTTTTCATCTGTTTGAGGTGTACCATGCAGATCTGTATTAATAAATGATTCATTTGCCTATTCAAAGTGTTTATATTGTTATAGCTGTTACACCCTATTTCCTATCCATCCCTCAATGAAGGGACATGGCTTAATTGTCCCTCTTTTCCACTCTAAAAATGGTAGGTGTGTTATCATGTGCTGTTCCAGCCTGGGGCAGACCCTTGACTAGCCCATTACAAGCCTCTGACATCCCTGTTTAGCTCTACCACAATGTGCAACACAAGCCAGACAATGACTACTTTCATAAACATGGTCATAGACATGGGTGGGTGTGCTTATAGTATTGTAGGGCAGATACTGTTGCAGGGGGTGCAGGGGGGTGGGTTTGCCCCAGCCATGATGCTGAGACTTTAGCATTGCAGGTGGAATATGGGATAGAGTTTCTAGTTTTTAGGGTACAGTTAGGCCATGTACAAGGGTGTTGTGGGGATAATAGGGGAGAAGAATTTGGATGTATGGAGCCGTGTGATTGCTCTGTGTGCAGGTGCTGCGGAGAAGAGGCAAAGGTGGCAGATACAGCAAGGACAGTGGGGACAGCAGGTATCAGTTGCCCTGCCCAACCTCCCGTCCGCCCGCCTGCTGCTCCTCCATCTTCTGGCCTCCTGTGGCTGTGGCAGCCTGGAATGATGGAAAGGTGAGTTTCCATTCTTCCTTTTTTGTCACATTCGCCCTCCCTTACTCTTGGGGAAAAATAAGCGCATCTTATTGGGCGAACCATACAGTAATTTTAAGAAATCCCTCAAAGAAAAAAAACTCACCTGGTGCCTTGCTATCCAGCACTGTGATGTTTATGGTTTCCCGCAGGTGTCTCACGTGGCTCTCCACTCTACAGCTGGAGGAAGACAGGTCCTCCGCCAGCCCAACGGCCAGCATGCCGCAAGGTGCTCCATGCCACTGAGCGCTGGCGCCAGGGTGTCCCATGCTGCTTCCCTGCCAAGATGTCCTATGCTGTCCTATGCTGCTCCCCACCAGGGTGTCCCATGCTGTTCCCTGCCAAGATGTTCTATGCTGTCCTATGCTGCTCCCCACCAGGGTGTCCCATGCTGTTCCCTGCCAAGATTTTTCACAATGCACGTCGCTCCCTGCACTGCAACAGACGGAGATCACAGATCCTCTGCCCAGACAGCATGACCACCAGTGCTTTATGCCACAGGGGGAGGTCTTTATAAGCGGAGGAGTGAGCTGACACTGTGAGTGACGAGGAAACCCTCACCACCCCCGTCACTTACATTGATGCCAATTCACTCCTCTGGATATAACAGCCCCCCCAAACACAACAGCGTGCATGGGTGGTCTTACTGGCTAGACAGAGGATCTGTGTACTCTGGCCAATGTGGTGCGCGACACCATGGCAGTGACAGCCTGCATCAGGATGTGCTGGCTGTTGGGCAGAAGATCTCCACCAGTTGCAGAATGGACAGCAGTGCCGAACACCTGCTCCGAACGATGCACCTTGCACAGCACTGAGGATAGCCATCAGGTGAACTTTTCAGGGAAAAAATAAATCCCAAAAAGTTTGGGTTCATGCTGAATCAGTATTTCCCTTAAATTTGGAGCATTAACAAAACATTAACAAATTAAACAAAAAAAAATCTAACATCATTAGTTATGGTTATATTTAGTAGGCTACAGTTACTGGAATTGTGGTGTTCCTGTTCCTTATAGGGATTATCCTGTCTTGTACATTCTTTAGACTTCATTATATAAGAAACCTCAAAATATTTAACAGTCCTTTAAGCAGGACTCACTGAGATTATCCTATAGTCAGAGCAATGCTGCTGGACTATCGATGAAATCGATGTATGAATCCCATTGATGAACCAATAAAGCCTTATTGGGGCAAAATAGTTAGCACATGAGTTTTGATATGCACTGTATAATAGAACAAATGTGTCTGTTGCTACACTTAATTCATGTCTTCCTACAGTATACAGGAGAATATATTTATATTTAACAAGCATATCCCTTGACACCTTAGTTATATTTATTATATTCCCCTTCTTTTAGAATGCCTGGCATTTTGAAATCTCACAGCATCAGCAGTAGTCATGAACATCTGGCGTCTTCTTTTTAGGCCACATGTTTTGGCATAGACAGAAGTCTTTAGTGGGTGTAAATATAGCATCCATATCGGGCTCTTTAGATCAGCTCTCAATGCCTTTGGGTTTTTGCTACTGACCTTGTCTGACTCTTGGACTGTGAGATTCGACTTGGCTCCAGGTTAATTTGAGCCCTTGAGTGACAGAATGTCTGTGGGACCCTTGTAGTGTATCATGATACACATGGCAGTCAAGCTCATGTATGGTGGATATTGCCAGAGATTTAACTGGCTTCAGTCTCCCATTCTGACATGTTGCCAGAAAAGATTTATGAATTAAATATAAAGAAAGAAAACAGTGGGTAGAGGTAAACAGGTGGGAAGCAGTGAGACAGAAAGAGAAGTGACGTACAGATGAGATGGGAAAAGGTGGGTAGAGATGGGTAAAGGTGAGGTAAGCAAAGGTAAGGTGGGAAAGGGTGAGTAGAGGTAGGCAGAGGTGAACTGACCACAGGTGAGTAAGGCAGAGAAGAGCTGTGAGGAGTCTACAAAGGCATCTCCAGACTCACCCAGTATTAACACCACACAGGTAGCAAAAGTGTGTCACCCATCTCTATAGAGAAGTTCATCAGTGCCTCACTTCTTGCTTCAGGAATAAGAGATGCACTACCCTCTAGTGGCCAGCCACTTGCAATGTAGACTCAGCTCTCCAAATCTTTAGGGGTGTTGGAGCCGCAACTGAAGGCAGTCTCAAAGAGCAAGCCCGGGAGTATGACTCCTTGTCAATGCCAGCTTTACGTTTTGTGAGGGCCCTTGGGCAAGAGAGTCTTAGTGGGCCCCTAAGTAGTGTGTCACATGATGTCACCTTTAACCTCTGCTTCCTCAAATGGGTCATCTTCTGCTGCTGATTGTCCTCAAGTCCTTATTGCCTTCTCTATAGCCACCAATCGTCCTCTAGTCCTTATTACCTTCCCTATATGTCACCTTTAACCTCTGCTTCCTCAAATGGGTCATCTTCTGCTGCTGATTGTCCTCTAGTCCTTATTGCCTTCTCTATAGCCACCAATCGTCCTCTAGTCCTTATTACCTTCCCTATATGTCACCTTTAACCTCTGCTTCCTCAAATGGGTCATCTTCTGCTGCTGATTGTCCTCTAGTCCTTATTGCCTTCTCTATAGCCACCAATCGTCCTCTAGTCCTTATTACCTTCCCTATAGCCACCAATCGTCTTGCCATCCTTATTGCCTTCCCTATAGCCACCAATCGTTCTCTAGTCCTTATTACTTTCCCTATAGCCACCAGTTGTGTTAATCCTTATTACCTTCCCTATAGTCACCTATCGTCCTCTAGTCCTTATTACTTTCCCTATAGCCACAAATCTCCCTCCAGTCCTTATTGCCTTCCTTATAGCCACCAATCGTCCTCTAGTCCTTATTACCTTCCCTATAGCCACCAATCATTCTATAGTCCTTATTACCTTTTCCTATAGCCAACAATCGGCCTCCCAACCTTATTGCCTTCCCTATAGCCACCAATCGCCCTCCCGTCCTTATTGCCTTCTTTATAGCCAGCAATCATCCTCTAGTATTTATTGCCTTCCCTATTGCCGCCAAGCATCCTCTAGTCCTAATTACCTTTTCCTAAAGCCACCAATCGCCCTCCCGTCCATATTGCCTTCCCTATAGCCACCAATCGTCCTCTAATCCTTGTTGCCTTCCCTATAGCCACCAATCACCCTCCCGTCCTTATTGCCTTCCCTATAGCCACCAATCGCCCTCCCGTCCTTATTGCCTTCCCTATAGCCACCAATCGCCCTCCCGCACTTATTGCCTTTCCTATAGCCACCAATTGCCCTCCCGTCCTTATTGCCTTCCCTATAGCCACCAATCGCCCTCCCGTCCTTATTGCCTTCCCTATTGTCACCAATTGCCCTCCAGTCCGTATTGCCTTCCCTATAGCCACCAATCGTCCTCCAGTCCTTATTGCCTTCCCTATAGCCACCAATCGTCCTCTAGTTTTTTATTACCTTCCCTATAGCCACTAATCACCCTCCCATCCTTATTGCCTTCCCTATAGCCACCAATCACCCTCCCGTCCTTATTGCCTTCCCTATAGCCACCAATCGCCCTCCCGTCCTTATTGCCTTCCCTATAGCCACCAATCGCCCTCCCGCACTTATTGCCTTTCCTATAGCCACCAATTGCCCTCCCGTCCTTATTGCCTTCCCTATAGCCACCAATCGCCCTCCCGTCCTTATTGCCTTCCCTATTGTCACCAATTGCCCTCCAGTCCGTATTGCCTTCCCTATAGCCACCAATCGTCCTCCAGTCTTTATTGCCTTCCCTATAGCCACCAATCGTCCTCTAGTTTTTTATTACCTTCCCTATAGCCACCAATCACCCTCCCATCCTTATTGCCTTTCCTATAGCCACCAATCGTCCTCTAATCCTTGTTGCCTTCCCTATAGCCACCAATCGCCCTCACGTCCTTATTGCCTTCCCTATATCCACCAATCGCCCTCCCATCCTTATTGCCTTTCCTATAGCCACCAATCACCTTCCAGTCCTTATTGCCTTTCCTATAGCCACCAATTGCCCTCCCGTCATTATTGCCTTCCCTATAGCCAATAATCGCCCTCCCGTCCTTATTGCCTTTCCTATAGCCACCAATTGCCCTCCCGTCCTTATTGCCTTTCTTATAGCCACCAATCGCCCTCCCGTCCTTATTGCCTTCCCTATAGTCACCAATTGCCCTCCAGTCCTTATTGCCTTCCCTATAACCAGCAATCGTCCTCTAATCCTTGTTGCATTCTCTACTTTCACCAAGAACCCTCCAGGTAAAATGGCCAAGTGTGAGCAATTGCCCAGGTTTTCCCTGTGCTGGTGCCGACCCTGCCCCTTGTGTTACATCATCAGTAACAAGGGGCTCTGAATATAATATGGAAAGACTGGAGGGGCCAGTTATTTTTCATGTGTCCTGGAGCAACAGCTAGTTTATATATATTTTTGCTGTAGTATAATTCCTCTCGGTTGTTGGCGGTGAGCCAGTTAAATATTGATGGGGACAAGAGCACGTGGCAGAAGAGCCTGGCAATTACGCTGACAGGTAATGTGCGATACCGGCTAGAAGAAGGCTGCTGCTCCCGGGATTGTACAGCTGCAGTTCATGGTGTCAACTGTTACACATTTATCTAGCAATTTATTTTAAAGACGGCCGGGGCGAGGTGGTCCTGTTATGTCTGCGTGTCTGCAGCTGTATGCGAGCACATGGGGTCACTGCCTAAGCTTAGGAAAGACAAGTTAACAAAAAGACTTGGTGAATATCATACAGGCTTTCCATATCAGCGTGCTTTGAAGGCATTTCTGGAAGTGATTTGGGGCAGCTGGATACTTCTGGATGGATACATAAAAGTGCCCCCATAGGAGAAGCCCATTGTCATATCATTTACATCTTCTGCCCCCGTTCCCCAAAATAAGACAAGGTAATTTATACATTTTTTTATACAAAAAATGGTTTAGGGCTTATTTTCTTATTTCTTGTCTTATTGTCTTATTTTTCCATAAACATTATGAGGCTGATTCATTACTAATGGCAGGTATCAGCAGATGAGCGTCTGTATAGCGGCGCTTAGAGTTAACGCTAGTAGGCACTGTAAGCGGGTATCGGGCGCTGTAACAGAACACCTCAGTCGCTGTAGTAACTTGGCCGGCATTGATGAATGTGATGTGTGTTGGGCGCTCTAACACCAGTACAGCGCTGCAGTACAGCGAAAGGTAGCGCCAGCTCAGTGCAACCGACTCTCTGCGCTCCACACCATACTTATCAAAAAAGGACACACACACAGCGTCGGCGCTCTAAAGCTTGGCCAGACACTGTGTGATTAAAGTCTGTTTAACCAGTAACAAAGCGAAAACACACAGAATTACATTGTTTCAACACTGTGACATTAACACTTTAGTGCCAGACCTGTAATGACAATTCTGCATAAAAATATAAAAAGTCAAAAAAGTTTCTAAAAGTGTTTGTTTGCAGCCAAGAGAGGTCACACAATGATTTGAGCAAAAAAAACAAAACTAAAAAATGTCAAACACGCTGTTTAAACACAAGCAAACGCAGGCGCTATATGCTAAGCCGCCTGTAATAATACATGTGACGCTACATGGCGCTGTTAGAGTCGCTCACCAGATTCGCTTTCATAAATGCGGTTTTGTGTACAGCGCCCGGCGTTCACCAGATGCTGCCTGCCGCTACGAGGCACTGCCTGCCACTATCCCTTCTTAAATAACCCCCATATGTGCTGTCAGGCTTCTTGGCATTTCAGCTACTCTTGTTTGCTTTCCACTGCAGTGCAGATGTAGCGGTTGTCTCCCCCTGGTGATCAGAAGCAGCCAAAAAACTGATATTTGCCCAGGGATGGATACCCCCGACCCAGTTACCTGCACCCCCATCAGAGAGTGGGGCCTGTCAGACCAGTGCTCAACCAACTGGTGCCAATAGGGTATAGCTGAAGCATGTATGGTCAGGATTGGGGGGCCAGCTACAATTCTTTGGGTTGAGTGTGATTATTTTGGGTTATTTTGAGTTGATGACGGATCTATCTGTCCTGCTGCATTCTGCATTCTATTGCCAATTGCATTTTACATATATAGCTGCCTTGACATGATTTAAAGTGGACCAAAACCCAGGATTTTGACTATAATGGGTTTTGGTCCTTGCCCCCGGGCACCTCGATCGGGGGTGTCCCGCTGTGTGAAACCCCCCAGGCCGCCCGATCTCACTCACCCTTCCTCGATCCTACGACACATGAGCAGCCTCTAACAGGGAGTGTGCCCATGCCGGCCATTCACAAATGCCTGGTGCGGGCACAACCCCTGCTAGAGGGATAGCGGGGATGCGGCAGCTGCCCGCGCATGCGCCATTGGACCGAGAGAAGATGAGTTTATGGGCAACCTAGGGGGTTTCACGCCAAAATCAGGAGTCCCTGGAGGAGGGAATCAATCAGCCCAGGAATGTTATAGATTCCTGGACTGATCTCCGTGGGTTTTGGTCCACTTTTGGTCCACTTTAAATTGACTTTTTATGTAATTAGTCTTAATGTTGGAGTAGGGCTTATGCTTGAGAACTGTGGTCTGTGGTCTAGCACACTAGTACAGGGTCCCTATATAATTTCTTGCTACCTTCTAGAACCTTCCATCACATGTTCGTCCACATGCGAGACGTGTGATAGGATGTTCCCTCAGACCTTCCAACCAATCACTATCCTTCTGGCTGTTATGTTTCTACCAAGCATTCTGCTATGACTATTAACTCTTTATACCTTACCTTCTAGAACAGTCTCCATTCAAGTCTATGGCCCAATGATTGCCTATGGCGTGGTCTCACTGCCATCTTGGGTCTAAACAAGGGTACTACAATGTCTATACACTTTATTGGTTAGAAACTAAAAAAGGGTTTAATGTCTTGTAAACTCTATGTACATGAGTTTCTTATTAACTAACTGACATATTTCTATTTACACTCAGGCCCCTACTCAAATAATAAAAATGTATTGAGACAACCTAGATCACAGTAGGCAACATTCCTCTAATGGCATATCCCCTAGATTAATCTGCAGTCCAGGGAAGCTCCAGGACAAGGACATACTGGGAACACAAATCAGCCCTGACCAGCCTATGAGCTCTAGGGATGAGCGAATCGGTTCTAACGAACCTGAATTCGCTCAGAATTTCAGGGAAAATTCGATTCAGCACGAACCCGAATTTTTAGTGGTTTGTGCTGACCGAATTTTCCCTGAAATTAAAAAAAAAAATGCCGGCATGCATTCATTTCAGGGCTTGGTGGGAGCGGGGAGGCCGGCTGCGCTGTCAGCTGTCATCAGAGGACGCGTCATCAGAGGAAGCCGGCTTCCTCTGATGACGTGTCCTCTGATGACAGCTGACAGCGCAGCCGGCCTCCCCGCTCCCACCAGAGATGAGCGATTTGCTAAAGTTCGATTCGGATGAACCCGAATTTCTTTGAGAAATTCGGCGAATCGCCCAAATCGAATTTTTGAGAAGTTCGCTCATCTCTAATGAGCTCCTTGGCCCCACCTCAGAGGAGCCTGTGTTTTTCAGCTGATGCCATAGCATAGTACAGGTCATTGTACTCAAGCTTTAGTGTTGTATGGGTATATACTGCAGAGGCAGTAATGGCTCCCACAGAGGTTCTAGAATTGCAGAGGCAGAATATGGGCTGGGTTGTCTTGGCTGGGGAGAGGTACAGTGGGGTCAGGTATTGGGGGCAGGGGCATAACTAGGGGGGAGCAGGGGAGGTACTTGCCCCGGGACAACAAGTCAGGGAGGGCGCAAAAGGGTGGCCTGAGAAAATGTAGCTACTCCTCTGATCGGGGGGGGGGGGGGGGGGACTTGGGAAACAGGGGGTAGAGGGGAGAGTTGAAGAAGCTTCCGGTGAGGTGGGCTGCATGCTGGAGGCTACACCCAGCCCAAGTGGCCCTAAAGCACTGTGGGATTATGCCTAATGGCCCATACTTTCTGTTATTTTGAAAGGGCCATCAAAGCTATACAATATTACCAAGGGGCTCTTGCCATGCCCCTCTGATATGTACACTGACCCATGAAGGATTCTTACTGTGCATAGATATAGATACAGGTACTATTGGAACTCATGTCTTTTAACTTGAACTAAAGTACAACTTAAATTATAATGAATAGGATTTTGATTAGGAGTATATTATCCTTTTTCTCTATTTTTTCCAGAGGGCATTGATAAAGCCACTAAGCCGTGGCGAAACATGTCTGCCCGTGCCCAGTATTTGAACAGTCTGTGAAGATTATCAATCAAATTACATAAACCTATGGGAAAAATATGAGTATAGTGCAAATATAATTATGAAAGATGAATGTATAAATGTAATTTGTGATGTATAATAGAGTATCTGTATAATAAATTTGAAGTAAAACTTCTTTTAAGAACACATTAATGTGTGGTCATGATCAAATGCTCATCATAATCACCGGAAACGGCCTAAATCCGGACCTAACAGTATAGACAAGGAGCATGTTCATGAACCAACATCCCATTTAGGGACCTTTTGTAAATTAAGACTATTTATAGGGTCACTCATGGATTTATCTAATCTGTGGGATTAACCTTGTGCTCTCCATGGCCATTCTGCCCCTGCTCCTGGAAAATGTTTTTTAGATTGTTGAGGATGAAATGTGCAGAAAATGTCCCTTTTATCGTAAACTGAGCAGCTGCCTGTGATTAGCGATCACTTTTGTCAGGCGTCGCTTATCTCGCCGTCTAAACAATCCAGCGCTCGCCGCACACAGGCAGACAATTCCAGCGCCTTCCAAGGGACATTTTTAAATCATTCAGAACAAATCAATCACATTTCCCTGTCTGATGCGCGATTAATGCAGCATGCGTGTCATCTGAATTTCAAGAACTCAAATGTTCCACCGCTTGTCCTTCACTTATGTAAAAAAGACATTGCTGCAGCTACAGAACCAAAGCCTTTCGGACAGACTTAAAGCGGACCAAAACTCACTGAACTTGTGAAATGCATTTGGGCAAAGCACCTGCCAATATTGTCTTCTTAGGGTGTAGAAGTAGAAATGGGTATTTTCACTTTTTGAATCGTCCTGGAACACAGTTTTTTTGCTGTCCCTCTCAGTAAGATGGCAGGTGACCGGTCATTACATCGGTGTGGCAATGACATCATTGCCACACACAACTGGGCAATGAATGGAGGAGGCGGAGCTTTACAGCTAAAACAGGCGCAACTATCTGTAACATTAACTGGGATTAGAGTGAAGCAGGGGCAGTGAAAACTGTCAAAAGGTGCTCCTTTTGGGGGAGCAATTCAGGAGATGCTAGTTAAAAATGTAAAATTTGGTCCGCTTTAAAGGAAAACTCAATTTTGCCAGGTGATTGGTGATCTGCCTTATTGTCTTCCTCTTCTGGAATGTAAAAAATGTGAGACCCCAGACCTGTGATTTACTTTTCAGAATGTTGTTTCTAAGTTTCTTATATTCCTGTGGTTCTGTGTTGCTCAAGTGGGAGCTGGTATTCTGTCTTTAAAGCGGGAACAAAACTCAAATTTTTAACTAGCATCCCCTGAATTGCTCGCCCCATGAAGAGAGTCTTTTGCCAATTTTCACTGCCCCTACTCTAATCCCAGTTAATGGCTCCTGTTAATTGGCTGTCCCAGGATGATTCAAAAAGTGAAAATATCAATTTCTAATTCTACATCCTACGAACATAGTATTGCCAGTGGGTTTTGGTACGCTTTAAGTAAACCCATTTAGTATAACTACTGCCTACAGATTTCAGAATACTTCAACTGTAACAGGTGAGCTCATCGGTAGTATGGAAAAAGCAAGCAGCAGTAATGACATCAGTTGAGAACACTGCCAGTAACCTTTTAGCTACTGGAATGTCAGACTGTGATCCCCTCATCCGAAGAGGCTAAATTAGAGCAGCAGTGTTTAAATCTGTGAGCTTAGGAATGTGGAGTGTCATCTGTGTCTCAGCCAATCAGATGATTATCAAGCAAGAGTCTGGAAGTTTCTGCTATGTACACCACGTTGGTGTACGTTGCTAGCATAAACACATTGTTGCTAGAGAAAACTGTTTATTTTAGAATACAGAGTTGCAAACAAATAAAAAAACAGATATGCTCAGCACCTTGATGACATCATAAGTGGCCTTTTCCTTTTAAGTGGACCAAAACCCAGGATTTTGACTATCCTGGGTTTTGGTCTTTGCCAATGCTGTCTAAAACCAGCCAGGTCACCCGATCTCACTTACTCTTCCTCTGTCCTACGGAGCATGTGTGCAGACTCTCATCCAGTCAGCGGTCAGCGTGCTTGGATGCGCCCCCACCCCTTCGTCCAAGAGCTCGTCTAAGGTGAGCTAACAGCCTGCTCTGGCCATTCACAAATGCCTGGTATGGGCACGTGTCCTGGTAATGGGATAGCGAGGATGCGGCTGCTGCTTGCTCATGCGCCGTTTGACTAGGAAGAAGGTGAGCTTTCGGGTGACCTGGGGGGGTTTGACTGAATCGGGATACCCTGGGGGTCTTATAGACTCCAGGGTGGGTTTTGGTCCTCTTTAAAATGGAACAAAACCCAAGGAGGTCAGCCCTGGAATCTCAAAGCTTTCAGAGCCAGCAGCTGGCCTTCTCCTGGGACATCCCAAATCAGGATGCTCCAGGTGAAGGAACAAAACTTGGTATAGTCAAAATCCTGGGTTTTGTTCTGGTTTATGAAGAGACAAGATCATAGAGTGTTTATAATTGTTGATAGTATATATAGTAAAATACTGTGTATATGTTATTATTATATTAGTTAACGTTGAAATTGAACCATTTATATTCGGAAACCTGCTCTGCCTCCTGCACATGCCACAAAAGCCAAATGTCCCTGATTTACTAATCGGAGACATATGGCAGGCTGCGCCAGTCCTGCATAAGGCACCATAGCCCGGCATAGCATGCACAGCAGATGTAGTATCACTAACATAGCTTCCAACTTTTCAGGCTGGGAAAGAGGGACACTTGTTAAATTAAGCCACATCCCCTCATTGATTGATTGGATAGGAAATAAGTTGTAGCAGTTAAACCCAATATAAACACTTTGAATGGCCAAATTAATCATTAATTGGTGCATATTAAACCTCAAAGAGGGACAAATGAGAACAACGAGGGACACGGAGACATGGAACAGTCCCTCCAAATAAGGGACACTTGGGAGGTATGTTACTAAGCAGTAGTATCACTAAGCAGTCCTTAACTGGTGCCAAGATTCAATGGTCTCTGCTGAGTTCTTAATGCATGCCAGAGCGCTTGTGTTGCCTTATTTTCCCTGACACTGTGAGGCTTAGAGGCCGATTCATTAATAGCACCAGGTAGCGACAGATGAGCGACTGTAGCGTGATTTTTTCAGCGCCAGCCAGTATTCGCTGTGCTTGGCCGGCATTAGCTTGATGACAGCGACTCAGTCGGTGTGCGGTAATGTTGAATACGGGCTGGGGGGTCGCTGTTTCACAGGTCCAGCGTTGTATGTGAGCGCCTGACAACGAATGGCCAGAGCGAACGGCTAACAAATCACGCTCCGAATGTGCTGTCGCTGTCCATTCCTTGTTTAAACCCCAGAGTGCTGGCGGCGATGTGTATAAACTAGTTTTTAACCCCTAAACAACCATATTTTTTGAATGTAACATTATACATGTTTTTAGAATCATTTTGTAATATGAATACATTAATCTCAGACCTGTTAGATCAATTCTGCACATATTTTTTTTTTTTTTTTACTTAAAAATAAATCCTAACATTGCAGAAGTGTTCTCCGATTTTTTGACATTAAAAAAAAAAAAAAAAAAAAAAAAATTAATACCAATTAATTATGAATAATTATAGATTGCTCCATTGAAATGCATTGGACATCGCCAGGGAGCGACAGCTCATACCTGGCGCTGTGAGGGAATTTGCAGCGGCGCTGTTCGGTCCAGGCGGCTTCATGATGAATGCCGCGCTAGCCGTCGCTCTCGCCGGCGCTAGCCTCATTTTGCTTGATAAATGCGTCATTGTGACCGCCGCCGGGCGTACTTGAGTCGGTAGTCGCCGTTAGCTGCCGCTACCTGGCGCTCGTCAGACACTACCTGGCGCTATCGCTTGATGAATAAGGGCCTTACTCTGTAACCACACAGCTCCCTATCTCTCACCCAACCCTGTAACCACACAGCTCCCTATCTCTCACCTAACCCTGTAACCACACAGCTCCCTATCTCTCACCCAACCCTATACCATCACAGCTCCCTATCTCTTACCCAACCATGTACTCTCACAGCTTTAGTGTGGTTAAGGGCTGGGCTAGGGACGGTACCATGGTTGTGGCTTAATTCCAAAAATGTTCCCCTGTTTCATCTATCCATCTTTCCTGTTTTAAAAGTTGGGAGGTATGTAACTCTACTGTTCCTGTTCAAACCAGGCTTCTGTTTTAGCCCAGCTGGGGGTTTGTTAACCTCCCGGTGCCACAGCCTACTCCGTGGCGGCACCCTCAGGAGCTGCCTGGTGGCCAAAACCATCTGAATCTCTAAACAAAACTTTAGACTCCCAGGGAAGTCACTATCAATCACAGGTTTAGTCAGCTGAAAACCAGCATTAGGAGCAACACTGAATGCTGTCATAGGGACTGCTGGACTTTACTATTGTTATCCATCCACAGGTAAATTCATGCACAGACTATATACTGCAACTCTGCATCTGAACATATAGATCTGGAAAATGCTGCAAGAAAATCAAATATGAATCGCTTATATTTTCAAGCTAAAGAGTTGCAAAACAGATGCTGACCAGTTAAACTAGGGTATTATAAAGTTTAGAAAGGAGTATGGCTTTGCTATTGCCCCTCTGTACTGGCGCAGCAGGGTGTTCCATGTCATTGTCAAAAGCCAAAAGGCACGCATTTCCTGGTGTGCCCTATTAGCAATGGGCATTTTTTAAGGCTTAATCAACAAACAGTCATTATAAACGTTAGGATTGGCATTGACAGGGGTTTTGAACTGGTGTAGTGTGGGCTAATACTTTTGCTCATGAACTCCTCACAAGGTGTCTGGAGACCTTATAAAAAGTGTGTGTAACTCTACCTCCAGGCTAGTTGATTGTGCCACGTAGCCTGAGAATGAATGTACTCTGTGTAACACTCCAAGTCCTTGCTGGATCTGTTGGATCTCCAAATCTTGACCTGCTCTTGGTGCCTTGGGCCTTCTGTTTTTGTTGTGTACCTTAGGTCTTCAGCTATCTCTGTTTCCAGTCTTTGGTATTTAGCATACGTCCATCTGGTGTGCCGTTGTGTCCTGCATTGGGTTTTCCCTTCCTTAAGTAAGCAATCACCACAGGACTGCCATCTCTACCAGCGGAAGCTCACCTAAAGATGTGGGTTGGTTATGGGCTTCTCATTTAGTTCTGGGCCTCTCATGACCTGGGTGGTCAGCAGCTTGCCTCTCCTGTGGTGTAGATAGGATAGTCTGTCCTTGTGTGTTTATATCCCTGCTCGGCTGTTTCCAGTAAGTGACTCAGCCTATCTGGAGGAACTGGTGCCACGTCCCAGTCCCAAAACTAGGAATTTCCCAAACTTTTCTGAGTACCTGGCAATACATTTTCCTTGGACCTTACATGGGACTTCTAGTAGTGGGGAACCAAGTGGCCTTGTGGGTCATTTTGAGTTAAAGACTGCTTTAAATATCTTGGATGCAGCATGACACTCATTACATGAGGAGCTTACCGGTCCCTGTAGAAACCTGCGCCACTCCAACCCAACCTTCTGTTGGCCACAAATCCTGTGGATCCATACTGTAAATGCATTAGCGTGCCTAATACAATTTTTTTTATTTTTTTCTTTTTCTTTTCAAAGCTTCATGCCGATGAGGATAAAAGATGACGCCAGCAGCATTTACATGTGGCTTTCTTCAGTGCAATGGGGTCTACTCTTTACATTGTAAAATCTTTTTAATGGTAAAATAACCCCAAGCACCACAGACAAGTGGCTCCTGCATTGCAGTCTGTTTTTTTAACAAAATGACTTTACAAAATCTTTAGTTTGAAAAATGTCTGTGCTTTTGTTGGGAAATAATTGGCAAACTAAGACCTGTATTGTCAAGGGAGATTTATAGTTAGTCTTTCTTATCCTTTCAGGCAGGTGTGTAAAACTTTTCAGCATCGTTTTGAATCCAGACGCAGGACACCTTTTATCCTTAACCCCTCATGTACATATATTCATGGTGGTGCAGAGAGAAGATTCATAAGCAGATGATGCTCAGATCTTGGCCAGTCGTCCGGATGTTGATAGTTAAATAACCAGGCACTTCTTTGGACTATTTGAACTATATCGTTTGACTATGTTCAGAGGTTCATATTAAAATACAGGGTTCATAAGATTTTGTGCACATCAGAATGTTTTGTGGAAACAATGTTGACTTGATAACAAAATAAGAATAAAATACAGTTAAGGCAAAGCAACCAATACACAGTACTCAGGTGCCATTTTGGGCATTAAAATATTAAGACAAGTTATCTGATTGCTGAAATCCAACCCTGATAGCAGTGCATGGCTCTACATGGCAGCCCTAGACTAGAGTGACAGTTGGATTTGAGTAACAGGTTGGTAAATCCGCACTGCTGCATGGGATTGGGTGACTGACCTGTCACTTATGGTCCCAACTTATAGAGGACCAATCCAACATCGGGATGCCCTTTGGGCAGAGATCGATCACCAGGATAATCAAAATCCTGGTGATTGATCTCTGCCCCAGGGGCATCCCGATTTTGGATGCCCCCTTGTGTGAAACCCCCAAGATTGGCCACGTTCACACCCTTCCACTATTCCCATGGTGCATGCACGGGCATTCGTCCAGTCAGCACTATATGAGGTGCATGCTAATGTGCAGCATAAAGCTGCTGATTTTAACTTTGAACACACCTATGCCAACAGCCGCATCCCCAGCTCCACTGTGGAGTGCACGCTCTTGCATTTCTGGACTATCTGAATGGCTGGACATGGAAAGCAAGCACAGCTACAGAGAAGCCGGGAGTGCGGCCCCCAGCGAAGACAGACAGTGGGCCATCTGGTGTAGGATGCCCTGGGGACAGGCTAGCAGCTGCCCCTGGAATCTTTTAGATTCCTGGGTGGCTGTAGTGGGTGATTGGTCCACTTTAAGCTTTTATGTAGCTTTTATGCCTAACCCCAGTGAGTTGTCCTTTTTATTATTGCCCAAATTGAGCTTAGCGCAGGGTGAGGGAGGGGTGGGTGAAGTGTTAAAATGCTTTTACTTACTCTTTACCTGGCATAATGGTTGATGTTGTGGGAAGAAGCTACCTTTTTGTTGACATCCAATATGGTGGTGTGACATTTTGCGCCAGCCCCTAGTTTACAGTTCTGCAGTGTTCAGGCAAAGGCCGGACTCCACATATTTTTTATTTCTCCTTTATAGCTGCACAGTACAAAGATGGTATTCCACTTACCTGCTCAAAACAATTACAGACCACTCTCTGGGCAGAACCTGATCACATGTGGGCTTATACCTCTCAGTTGGTTGCTCAGGTATTTATTCCAACCTGAGGCCTTCCTTAAGATGCCACTGGTCTCTCTCTCCGCTTGCCTGGGTGATCTTGCTTCCTAAAGCAGATTAAAACACATTTTTTTCATTTCCATGTGTGTCCTCTTTTCTCTGCCAGTTTAGCACATCAGAGATAATTACTGAACTATCTGTCAGAACCCAAAAATTATTTTAAAATAATTACTAATATTTCACATTTCCACTTTCTGTGTATAAAATCATTTAGGGGCTCTATGTAACATACTGTCATGTACCTGCTATTCGTGTCGTGTGATTGAATAGTTCATGCAACAACCAGCGGTACCCTGTTATGCTGGCTCCTTTAAAGGGTCATGGAGTATCCGGTCAGCTGTAGGACCGCTTCCCATGCAGGGTTTTTAGATGCAGCCACCATGGCAGCAGCACCAGCAAGCAGAGGATGTACCCAGGACAGGGCAGAGGGTACAGATGTTCACAACTCTGGGTAGTACTCCTAGAATGGAGTGCAGGACCTTAACAACTAAAAAAAAGATCACTGAACAGGTCAGAAAGGTCAAGTGTAGTTCCAAGTGAAACTAAGAAGCAAAAAACAAAGCCAGGTCTCACACAAGCCAAGGGTCAAAAAACCAATGTGAATAGTGAGCCAAGCCAAGTAGTAATGGGCTACCCTGGTTCAGCATGCCACCCACCAACCTCGACAGGTGACATGCTGGCCAATGCTACCATGTGAACTGGTATAGGCATCCCAGCCCAAAAAATGTTGGGGGAAATGTTCCTGCATCTTATGAAGTGAATGTCCCACGCCACTGCCGCCACTCATGGTGCCCCCCCATTGCAGCCAGTGTAATCACCACCCCTGGGGTGCTCTCTGCGTCCACCACCGCTCATACACACATTTACGATTCCAGAGTCGCGGCTATGAGTGGTCGTGTGTGTGTGTACGTGCATGTGTGAACGATGGCGGTGGTGCTGTGGGCAGGCAGGCAAGGATCAGTTACCCTGCCTGCTCACTGCTTTGACATTGTCCAGCGTTCCAGAGGGAGGGGGGATTGGTGATTACGCTAACTGCAGGTGGGTAATGCCTTTAATGGGGGTCTGCAGGCTGCTTGTCATGGGGGGGTCTGCACTCTACCTGTAATGGGGGCATTCTCATAATCAGAATCAGTTTTTTTTTCGCCGTGTATATACAAGTATATACTAGGAATTTAATGTGGCAAGAGGCAGTGCAAATATTCAAAAAATATAACAAACCATTCAACAATACAGCAAATAATTATCTTTGCAACAGTTTCAGTACTATATAATATTGCTTAGTTAGTGACCTATAGAATATGAGTGAAGTTAAGCACCCGGTGCCGTGATTGCCATGTTATATGAAGACTTTGTCCTTGTTTAGTAAGTGCACAGCACGTGGTAAAAAAACAGTTTTTGTGCTTCACTGTTTTCATTAGCAATGCTTTGTATTGGTGCCCTGATGGCAATCTGTTAAAGAAGTGGCAGCCGGGATGTAGTCAGTCTTTGATTATTTTGGTAGCTCTTGACTTAGTCCTTTGAGCAAAATGGTTTTCTATTGACGGTAGGTGAGTGCCTATTATGCTTTCAGCTGATCTTGTAATACGCTGCAGCCTTTGTTTCTCTTTCTTTGATGCAGTCCTGTACCATGTTGTAATGGAAGTGCACAAGATGGATTCAATAGTGGCATTGTAGAAAGCAACACGCACGTTACCTGACAGGCCATATTTCTTAAGCTGATACAAGAAAAACAGTCTCTGTTGAGCTGCTTTGACAAGTAATAAATGTGTTTGCTCCATTTGAGATATTTAGAGATTGTTATTCCTAAATTGTTGGTGCTTTCCAATCTTTCTACCTCCATTTCCTTAATAGTTAAGGGAAGGAGTCAAAGACTGTCTCCACTGTCTTTGCGGTGTTTAGAATCAGATTCTTGGATTTGCACCAGCATATCAGATTATTCACCTCCTTACGATATGGCAGCTCGATATGGCAGCCATCCATTTAAGAATTTTGATGGATTCCACATTGGAGACACAGTCATTGGTGTACAATGTGAACAGTGAGGGAGACAGTAGTCTTGAAGAGCACCAATGTTTGTGAGTCTCACACCAGAACTAATATTCCCAATTTTTACACGCTGAGATCTGTTTGTTAAAAAGCTCTGCAGCCATTCACACATGTCAAGTGGAACAGACAGAAGGAGGCAACTTACTGATGAGAATATCCGGGTTGATGGTATTGAACGCCAAGCAAAAATCGCCCCACAGAACTCTTGCTTAAGCATTAAACCACTTTGTTTGTTAAAGCGTGTACTTCAGTGCCAAATTAACCAGATCTTCTAATGATCTGTTTGCATTGTATGCAAACTGAGGCAGATCCCAGTAGTCCTTAGTTGCCTTCTGAAGGTAAGCCATTACTACTTTTTCGAATACTTTAATCATGATGAGTGTTAGAGCAACTGTCTCAAAGTTGTTGAGTTTTATGACTGTGGCCTTCTTTGGGACTGGTGTAATGGTTGATCTTTTTAGGCATCTAGGAACTGATCTATCCTCTAGGGACCTATTAAATATCAGGACTGGTGCAAGCTGTACTGCACATGTCTTCAAGCATAAGGTCAATATACCATCGGGGCCTGAAGCCTTCCTGGGGTTGAGATTTTGGAGTAGATGTTTTACATCAGCAGATCTAATAACAAGCTGACTCCTAGATTCTTCTGAAGTCTGCACACTGCTGACACATAGGCCCTTATTTATGAAGGAATAGCGACAGGTAGCGACTGGTGAGCGACCGGTAATGACGGGCCCCGGCACGAGAACGCCGGCTCCCCACCACAATCACACATTTATCAAGCCAATCCTGCTTAGCGACTGAGATAGCGCCATATAGCCACTCATTCATCATTATTCCAGCCTCACCCCACAGCGCCAGCGAGCGACCTTGAACAGCGACAGGTATGACCTCTCGCTACCTGGCGCTCTCCAATGCATTTCAATGGAACAATCTTTAAATATTCATAATTCATTGTTATTATTTTTTTTTTTTTTTTTTTTTTTAATGTGAAAAATTCTGTGACCACTTCTGCCATTTTAGATTTTTTTAAGGGAAAAAAAAATAAATAAATAAATAAATTGTACAGAATTCATATTACAGGTCTGATATTAATGTATTTATATTACTAAATTATTTAAAAAACTTGTTTTTTTTTGTTTCCAAAAATATGGTTGTTTGGGGGTTAAAAATCTACTTTTAACCCATCGCCGCCAGCGCTCTGAGGTTTAAACATGCATTTTACAGCGCAAGAATTTTTTTAGCGTGATTTTTTAATGAATATGGTGGGAGCCGGTCGCTAGGGTCAGTCGCTATCATGCGCTCCCATACAGCGCTGAACCTGTCAAATAGCGACTCCTCGCCCAATATTCAACATTACGCCACACCGACTGAGTCGCTATCAACTACCGAACAACGGCCAAGCACAGCGACTACTAGCGGGCGCTCTGAAAATGCCGCTTCAGTCGCTCAACTGACGCTACCTGCCGCTATTAATGAATCGGCCTCATAGCATACTATTTGGTTCAGAATATTTTTTTTCTTATTTTCTTCCTCTAAACCCTGGGTGCGCCTTATAGTCAGAAAAATATGGTATAGTAAAGTTTAGATTTGGTGGCTTATTTATTTTTAATAAAAGGCACATGGACTATACTCCTGAAATCCTGACAAGCGGTGACCTTCTTCCCCTCGGAACATTAGCACCAATGCAAGGCCAGCACTATGATCCTCCCTCATGCTATTCTGGGTTTAGCTCTATAGACATGGCACATAAAAGGGGGGGGGGTGAAAATTCTGTCCCCTTCCTAGCGGGTTCCCAGGGCATGCTTTCATGCCCCATGCTGCATGATGGTTAAGCTAGGTATGTATTAACCCTTTAAGTGCCAAGCACGTAACACCTACGTGCTGGCTTGGCTGGGCCTTAAGTGCCAAGCCCGTAGGTGTTACGTGCTTGACTTTCCTCGCTTCTAGTTTAAAAAATAAAAATCAAAAATACTCACCTGACCCCTTGTTGGATCCGGCCGGGTCTCCTCTTTAATTTGGTGCCATCCGATCCCCCGTGGGGGGTCGGATGGCTCCAGGAGAGCCCCCGGAATAGGCCGCCCCCCCCCCCCCCCCCCGCTTCTGCAGCAGCAGCTGCTAACTGTAAAAAAAAATAAAAAATAAAAATGACATTCACTTACCTGTGTGTGCGCTGGCTCCCGCTGTCCCTCCTCTTCACCTGGGGGGCCTCCGATCCCCCCCCAGGACTTACCGATCTTCAGGAGAGAGCCTGGGAGGCTCTCTCCTCTCTTCTTCACGATGGTGGCCGCCATCTTGCCTCTAAGCCCCGCCCCCTTGGGGGTGGGGCTTATGACGTCATCCCGGTCCCGATCACCGGCTTCAGCTTTCTCAGCTTCTCAGATGCCGGTGATCGGTGCCCTGGAAGGAGGTGACAGGAGATCCTCTGATCTCCTGCCTTCTCCTTCTCTGGATGCCGATCACAGGCATCTGTCAGCTGAGCGGCGAGGGACAAGAGCTTGCAATCGAAGGTAAGTACAGTTAAAAAAATTTTTTTTTTTTTTAATAAAATACTTTTTATTATTGTGTGGTGGTTTTTTTAACAGTTAACCCTTTGTGAGCTGGTAAGGGGTCCATGAGACCCCTTATACCAGTTCACAAGGCTGGGGGGGTGGCAAGTCACCTGCCCTAGCGGGTGGCTTGCCATTAACCCCCGCACCCCCATTACCTGCCTCCCCAAAGGCCAGGGGGGGGCAGAAGAGCCCGGGCCCACATAGGCTATGTGGGCTCGTAGGCTGCAGGGTGGGGGGGCCACCAAAGCTGGCCCCCCCACTCTGTGCCTACAAGCCCCCATAGCTGGTCCCGGGCTGGTTACTTTGGGTAAGGGGGACCCCACGTCATTTTTTTTTTTGGATTTTTAAGGGTTTTTAACCCTTAAAAATCCAAAAAAAAATGGGGTCCCCCTCCCCGGGAAGGGGGACCCTATGTCATTTTTTTTTTTTAATTAACCATTTGTCATCCAGCAGCTATAAAAGGCTTCTGGGCAGGAAAGGGTGTCTACCTATACATATGTGGTATCGCTGTAACCGGGAGAAATTGGGGTTTCTCACGCAATAAGATTTTATTGACAAACTTACATTTTTTATTACAAAAAAACTCTACAAATTGTAAAAAAATATATTTTTTTTAATTTCTTTCACACATTTCACCCAAAAATGTTGAGAATACACCTAAAAAATACAAACAAGACATTTCATGTTAAAGCCCAGACTCTGTTGAAAAAAACAATATATAATTTTCCTGGGAAATCCCTGGAAATCCTTTCAAAAATGACAGTTGAACATGTGTAGCGCGAAACAGTGAAACTCAGTCTGGCAACAGGGAGTGGGAAATGCTGCAGGTAGGCTGGCAGCGAAAGGGTTAAGTTTGCACACATACTCAATGGGGCAATTCAGAGCCTGGTGAGAAAACTCACATGGTAGTTTTCTCTCCTAAAAAAGAAGTGAGTTTTCTCACCAGGGTCTGATTCGACCCACATTGAAAATGAAAAGATAGAAATGCTAAAACAGTAGTGCAGTAACACATACATATATACACTATGACTAAATAAACCTAATTAATGCAGAGAGAGGTGATGGCTCATAGCCATGCATCTGGACGTAGCACATGTTACCCTGTCAGCAGTCTGCAAATTGTCAGTGGATTTTTCCAGTCTTCACTATTGCAGATTCATAATCTTCAGTGGTTGTCTGAATGTATTGTTTTAAGTACTGTAACTGATCAAATCTATAATTGGAATGATCAACAGATCTTACTTATCTCTTTCTTTGCGCAAACATACATTTTTAAGCCCTTCAGGACATAAAGTCTGCAGTATATTCACAACTAACTATTGCTCTAAACTGGTTATATGACAGTGCCATGGATTATATAAAAATAGAATTGTATTCAAAAAAATATTACAAGACATCTAAAATTCAAAACATTTAAAAACAGCAAAGCAGACGCCAATTGCAAATATGCTGAGCATTTCCATTACTGTCTACATCTGCCCGGACCAAATCACTAATCTATCAACTATTGTTTATGCAAACCATATATGCAGATGTAGAAAAGCTCATCTTATCTCCAAATTGGTTAATCTGAGCCCTTTGTCATGATATGTATACCGTGGCTTAACTGGAATGCCCTGTTGTGTGAGACTCCGGGGGTCACCCAGTACACTCATCTTTTGGACAGTTCCGACCAGAGTGATGCCCCGCTGCTCCCAATGAAACCCATAGCATTTCTGTTAGATTAGCATGGGGATCCTGTGCTGGTGATCTGTTATATTAGGATATTATGTTAGAATATTAGGGAGGATCCTTTTCCAGATTCTCTGTGTGTACAGTGATGACCAGTAGCTCTGCTACTGTTTCAGTATAAAGTGCCAATGCAATGCAAGATAATTGATGTCTATCGTCCTATGGACATTTCCCCCCTAGCTCTGATTTGAAAGTGTATTTAAAACAAATTATTCACCTGGTGGAAGATGAGCACTTCAGTATCCTCCATGTCTCTAGCAGTGCAGGAGATTGTGGATGGCTGTTTATCACCCAATCTTTGCAGCCGCCTAGCCAAGTATACAGCACCCGTGTGGGACAGTTAGTAGAGCCCATAACAGTAGGTAACACAGGCCCTTATTTATGAAGGAATAGCGACAGGTAGCGCCTGGTGAGCGGCCAGTAATGACGGGCCCCGCCACGAGAACGCCGGCTCCCCACCACAATCACACATTTCTCAAGCCAATCCTGCTTAGCGACTGAGATAGCGCCATATAGCCACTCATTCATCATTATTCCAGCCTCAGCCCACAGCGCCAGCGTCCGACCTTGAACAGCGACAGGTATGACCTATCGCCACCTGGCGCTCTCCAATGCATTTCAATGGAACAATCTTTAAATATTAATAATTAATTGTTATTCATTTTTTTTTTTTTTTATGTAAAAAATTCTGTGACCACTTTTTGCCATTTTAGATAATTTTTTTAAGGGAAAAAAAAAATAATAATAAATTGTACAGAATTGATATTACAGGTCTGATATTAATGTATTCATATTACTAAATTATTTTAAAAACTTGTTTTTTTGGTTTCCAAAAATATGGTTGTTTGGGGGTAAAAAAACTACTTTTAACCCATCGCCGCCAGCGCTCTGGGGTTTAAACATGCATTTTACAGCGCGAGAATTTTTTGAGCGTGATTTTTTGATGAATATGGTGGGAGCCGGTCGCTAGGGCCAGTCGCTATCATGCGCTCCCATACAGCGCGGAACCTGTCAAATAGCGACTCCTCACCCAATATTCAACATTACGGCAAACCAACTGAGTCGCTATCAACAACCGAACAACGGCCAAGCACAGCGACTACTAGCGGGCGCTCTGAAAATGCCGCTACAGTCGCTCAACTGTCGCTACCTGCCGCTGTTAATGAATCGGCCTCCCCGTTTCTTATTTTAAAGTGTCAGTGGGGAGGATGGGAGGAGAGTCAAAGTATTTTATATGTTAGTTTTCCCATAATCTCCACGAAGAGTACAGTGGATGAGCAGAGACCAACTTTATGTGTGCTGTAGCTTCTTACTCTCCATAAAAAGTAAAGTCCCAAATCCTTAGACCTTATACTGTGTACAGACTATGAGCAAGAATACCTTTTTCCACCCTGCTGCATTTCTTACAAATGGATTGCCACCAGAAGACTGTGCCGGTCTAATCTGTGGATGAGTATTGGTGAGCCGTGCATGGAGGGATATCCCAGGACAAAAAAATTTTTTTTAATGCTCTCGTAGGCAGGTCTTTTAAACCGGACCTTCAGCATGATTTATTGAAAAGCCCAAACCCTTAAAAAACAATTACCCAGCATCTAAAATTAATATATTTTAAGTTTTTAGTCACTTACTTATTATTTTGTTCCCCCACTGGGCTGCAACTCTGTTCAGGACTTTAGGATACGGGCGCCGCCATCTTGACTCAGAAGCATCACATTTACTGGGGAGAGGAGAGTGTGATAAAGTACAGGGGGCAGGTTATAGCTGTGCTTTGCTCAGACAGAGCAGAGCTGGGGTCAGGAAAAGGTCAGCAGTCCCAGAATGCAGAGCAGCACAATCAGAAGGCACTTCCTGTTTGTAGGCTGCCTGATGTTCCATGAGCCGCCATCTTGGATGTTTAAAGGCTCATAACATGCAGTAGATGCAAGTAGGATGATTTTTAATGTGAGCAATCTGTATGTACAGGGTGTGGGAAACATATAAGATAGACTCTTATTCAGAGTGAAGGACAGCTTTAAATCAGAACAAAACCCTTATGGGGGGGGGGGGCAGCCATGGAGTCCAAAATGTTGTGTGAACCTCTCCGTGGTTCTCCATAAAACTCACCTTTGCCCTGGCTCCCACAGTGATGTAAACAATGGCGACCAAATTCCCAGCATCTCTCAGATGAGACGTGGGAGCTCTCCCCGGTCTAAAGGGAAACTGGGGATGCGGCCATTCCCTCTTGCTGAGCTTGGTTGTCTAAACAGAGCCGTATGTGGCAGTGAGCCTGCAAATACGCTATGTGACCAAGGAGAGGTATATATTTATAGGCAACCAGCGCCGGGCTTTGGGATGCCCCCGGGGCGCGGTTCAAAAACCAGCGAGAGTGGAAATCACAGGTTTTGTTCCGCTTTAAGGGACAGCAGACTATCACAAGCAACTTGCTTCTATTATTTCATTATCATTTCCCTTTTCAAGCATAATGCAGCCAGAGCACAAACTGCGCTTTCTTACTGGAAGACCTGAATTAGACTCAGCTAAAAGGGCACCGGAGAATAGAACAAAAGCCACTCGGCAGGCCAGCTAGCAATCCAGAGCAATGTTTTGACAAGACCCTTTCACCAGCTAGAGGAGGAAATTCATCACACAGGGAGTAATTGTTCCCGCGTCTGGTCCTGATGTTGTCTGCCAGCGACAGTTAAGCTTAGCGCCACATTTGTACATGTTATGTTTCATGTACCTGACAAATGAGTCATAGAACTCTCTTGGCTCCGCGTGATAAGTAACTCAGATCGCGACTCCCTGGGAGCAGGCACATTGGAGTTGGCAGGCGTGTTCTTCAGCAAATTTGAGTTGATAATCAGGTTTTTTTTTTAGCACAAATAAGTTCATAAAAATATGAACAAATCTGACGCATATTAAGAATGACGGAACATTACGATAGGGACTTTGGCTTTTCCCCTTTTCTCCTACATTTTAACTAAAAATAATTATATTATATTGAATGTCATTGATTTTATCAGTGGAAACAAACAAGTGCAGAGAAGGAAGTGGCAGCCTTAAGGCAACAGTAAAGGGGGTGAAGCAGTTAAGGCACCCGGCATTGGTGGAAAGAGGTGAAGGTGGAGGGTTCCAGCATCGGCAAAAGAGGAGGCAGTGTGGGTGGCAGCAAGGGCGCAAGGGGCACAAGCCCTGGGGCCTCCATCACTTGCTTTGCAAAGGGGGCTTCCACCAACCTTTGGGTTATTGTCTGCTCCAGGAGGCTTTTCAGTCTTTCGTCTGATGGTCTGTGGGGCCAGCAACAAAGCTATCGGCCACAGTGGAGGCCCCCCGCCCTGGGCAAGCCTTTTTTTTATTTTTGCAAACTGGCAGCCAGAGCCACCACAGGGCAGGATGTAGAGTCTAGAACAGCAAAGCCGCCGTCACCAGTGCTACAGTGATGGGTGCGTGCAGGGCTGTTAATTGATGGCCACTCACTGCACATAAGCCACCAAGCACAGCCACTGGGCGACTGACTACACACCCCCAACCACCCAGAATAGCAAAGCAGGAGTTCCCGAGCAGCTTACACCTACCCAAGGTTGGCACAAGGGACTCGATCTGACATTCCAGTAAGTGGGCAGGTGCCAGACAACCACCAATCATTTACTTGGCTGGAATAATATTTTAAGGGACAAAATATTGTATCTGGGGCCTCCACCAGATTTTGTGCCCAGGGGTCTCCACCACATTTAATCTGGCCCTGGTGGAAAGAATCAGAAGGAAAAAAGGTGGTGATTGAGGCACCTCCTGTTCACATGCTTCAAGATATTTGGTACAAAACCTACCTAGCCCATCTCATGCATTTCCTGTTATTCTATCTGTTCCCTCTTCAAACCTAGTTCTTAATCTTCTACTACCTTCCAGAATATTGATTTTTAAAGCAGCACTATACTGCATTCAAGTCACCATGTCCTCATGTATGGCATATGGCACCAAATGGCAGTTAATCAGGCGACTAACAGTAACCATCACATCAGGTTTGATGTGTAATCCCACTGGGAAATCCTGATTGGTCAGTGGAAGCCACATGATTGCCAGATACTTATGAATGAGGAAATGTTCTGTCTTTACCATAAGAACAATATGTCTGTGTAAGCTGTCTCAGAAGCTGGTTACAGCATCAACAGCTTCAAAAATTATCAGTAAGGAGTGTGGCTGTTAGCTTTTACTTCTGCCCTATCCTATGGTTGAGTCTTTATTCTGTATCCTTTATTCGGATCTATAGGGTTGATTCAGAGAGAAAAAAAAAAAGACTTTCGTTTTTGTGTCAATCTGTTTTTTTTTTAAATGTTCCCGCTCTCGTATGAGTGTGCGAGTGATTCTAAGCATGCATCGCAAGCCTTCAGTAAAGTCTTCGTCCGTTCGTATGCCAACGGGAAGCTTTCGTTTCCCGTTTATGTTACTCATGTTACAACGTAGGCTTTCGTTTTTGCCCTTTTTCCATCGTCTCCTCCCGCGAATCATTTATGTTTCCCATTAGATTCTGATTTCCTTTTAGAAACGATCAATTGACTAAATGACATTCCCAAACACATTTCTAGCCTCAAACTATCCTTCTAGATGGAAGTGACTAGGTTCGCACATGTGCGCACTAACTTCTGTTTGGCACGGAGCTTTACAAACTTTTAAACAAAACAGTTTCTTCCTGCACTTCCTTAAGGCCTAGGAATGCATTTAGATGGCAAATCAAAGTCCTTACAATACACTTACGAGCATAATCAGCTCTTGTTGTTGGCGGGTGAAGATCATGGGCGCCATCTTGTACGGCTGTACGCATGCGTGCGCGAACGCATAAGTGTCATACCCAGGCATTAGTATTTAAAGGGTCCTGGACACACAGCTCATTCTCGATTTTCAACATGCCACCGAAAAAAACCATCGCTAAGGCCACACCAGCCAAAGAAGGCCACCAGCAAAAGGTCTAACATTGTGGCAAGGACAGTTGAGTCACAGGTTTGGTGAGGCCCAAACTCTCGCATTGGCAAGTGGACTCACACTCCATTATGACGAGCTATATGGGCGAAATTCAAAATCTACAAGCAAAATGAGAAAGACACAAATCTTGGAGGAGCTCACCAGACAGGTCAATGCAGCGGGGGAGGAGCTTAAAGATGTGGAGCAGATACAGCGCAAAATATCTGACCTGAAGTATGCAGCATGGAAGAAACAGAATAAACGGCGCAATTACAGGTACATATTTGAGTTGTGCATTTTTCTGCTTGTTGTATTGACCACAATGCCCTAAATTTGGCAACCTCTATTTTTCAGCTTACAAACTGGCGGAGGCTTCCAAACAAAATTACAGTATACACGAGCTGATGAGATGGTGCTGGCATTGATACACCCCGTCGCATTAGAGGGCCTCTCTTGCAGACGGGACACGGACATCCCTACCATTCCTGTAGGTTAGTAATGTTAGTTTGTATGTGAAATGTTTTAAACGTGTGAAATGAGGCTCACAGGCAGATATGAACCCATGCCCCTAGGGAGTGGCTTTGAGGGGAGGTTACAGTTTTAGCTGGGTGTTTAAAGTCTGCGGAATGGTCAGTTTAAAGGTTTGCAGGCCATACACGACCTTGGACAGTATTTATGGTCACCATTAAAGTCTTTATCTTAGCAAAGCACTGCCTGTTATGTGAATCTAGTCAATCATTTACAACACTTCCTTCTTTGTCTTTATACCACTTGGGTTTTAGCTGTGCTTTGATCTAAAATACTTGATCTGGGGTCAGGGAAAGGTCTACATAGGAAGAATGCCCACCAGCATACTCTGAAGACAAATGCAATTTGCAAGCTGAGTGTGGGCCCCTAATGGCCCTTTAGGGATGTGTTAAGCCTCATAACATGCAGTACATGCATGTTTGGACTATTTAAGGTGACCAATGTGTATGTACAGGGTGAGCCATACATATAACAGATACTGACATTCATAGTGAAGGACACCTTGTCCCACTGTTGGAGTTTGCATTCCTGCTTGGCCACGTGTTTTTTAAAGCACATGTAGTAATCCAGATCATCAATGGATTTTTGTGTGTTTACGTGCCTTTTTCTTTTAAACACAGCCCAGCATCAAGCCTCTGCAAGTGTGGAAGCCTCATACAGTTTGACCACGCCATCTACTTCCGTGCTGCCTAGGAGCCAGGAACAGATATATAGGGTAAGTGAAATGAAACTGCTGATGCATGTGAATGCACATGACTAATTTGCATAACAAATATATTTAGGGCCCAAACTGAACCTTTTTTTGCACATGTCCCAACAGATCCACACACTGATGGAGGAAATCTAGGAGATGGAGGAGAAGGAGGATGCCAGCTTGATGGGACCTTCAGAATTGACCCCCCTGGAACCTAATCTGCCACTGTCCCAACATGCTACTGCACAAAATCCTATGCAGCGGAGTGAAGCTGGATGCATGCTGCCAGCCCATCGTGGGCAGCAGGCTGAGACTGAGCCTACAGTCCCCAGTGGTAGCTCTGCTGCAGAGGATTTGCCGAGCACATCTGCGACTCTTGCTCGCACTAGAGGTCCAGCATCTGCAGGCGTTCAAACCCCGGGAATTTTTAGACGTAGTCTTCAACGTCAACCAGTTTCCCAGGGGAGGCGCGTGCCGATCCTGGAGTCAGTGTGGCACCATGACAGCCGTTACTTTCGGCAGGTGACTCAGAGTACCGCAGAGCAGCTTACTGTACAATTATAGACATTAAATAATACATTCACCACCATGCTGACTAAATTTAGGACGAGCAACAGCCACATGGCGACCTTAAATAATAAGGAAGTTAGAACAAGCACTAGACACATGTTGGAACAATGACAGATTATGAATGCCACACATGCCCAGGTGATGGGACACCTCCAAGGCCCACCACCACGGTTTTATGGCCAACATCCATATTAACAGCTATTTGACCTGTATCTGCTCCACATCTTTCCTCTACATCCCCACTGGCCTGTCTGGTGAGCGCTACCAAGATGCTTGTATGATTTTGAATGTCACCCATATAGCTCATTAGGCTGCTGAGATACCCCACTAGCCAATGCCTGAGCTAAAGCCTCACTGAAGCTGCCGCTCAAGCTGCCATGCTGCACACTTGGGTCTAATAAAATTGTGTCTGGCTCATCCTGTTTGTTGGCAAGATTGGGGGACATTCTTGGCTGGGAAACTACTACCTTGAACCATGGCAAAGATTGGACTGGACTGGCATTTGGACTGGGGGTTATTGTTTGGGTGGGCCACTGACTTACAGGCGTGGATGTGGCATAGGTATGGCTGCTTTCCACCTGTGCCTGTGGCAAATGTGGCCAAGCAGGAGAGGGTGTGTATGTGGCCCTATGTATTACTGGCCAAATATTCGCATGCAAATGGTTGCTCCCTATGTATGTCTATGTTATTGGTTGTTGAAACTTCGGCCTGGAGTGTGTTACTTTACAACTCCTGGATGTGGCCAATTGCTAGGTGCCATGAGTCTGCACCACTGTATATTTCTGTTGTACTATGTATGTACATGAAGTCTGTACATATATTTCAATTAAATATATTGAATGTTACTTTAGCTGTTGTTGACTAAGATTGATACTAATTATTTGAAACAAATCCTTCAAAAGCCTTAAAAAAGCCTTCACAAAGGCAAATAAAAGTCAGAATAAACAATTACATTCAGCAAACAAATGAAAAAGAAATTATGCAAAATGGGTGGTTATCAAGTTGGCCCGAACTGCTTGGCTAGAGGCACTAGGTGTGCCAGGTTAGTTCTCAGCTGGGTCCTGGCTGGGTGGAGAGGGGGGCAGATCCACATACCGGGGGACAAAGTTATGGCAAAGTTATGGAGGACACAGCAGGCCAGTATGATGTCTATGACCTTGTTGGGGTCATACTGGAGTGCCCCCCCCGGTATGGTCCAAACACCGGAAGCGAGTTTTTAACAGGCCAAAGGCCCTCTCCACAATGGCCCGGGTCTTGCAGTGCGCCCGATTGTAGGCGTCCTGGGCCGCATTCTGTGGCCGAAGGACGGCGTCATCAGCCAGGGAAGAAGCGGATAGCCGGAATCACCTGAAAGAATAAGAAAAAACTTACATCAATTACACATTCCAAATAAAAATTTAATTCCAAGCGGTCGTTCACCCTGACTAAGAGCCTATCTTATATGTTAGGCACACCCTGTACATACAGATTGCTCACCTAAAAAAACATCCTAACACCATCTACTGCATGTTATGAACCTTTAAACATCCAAGATGGCGGTTCAGGCCAAATCAGGCAGGCTGCAAACAGGAAGTGGCTTATGATGCTGCTCTGCATTCTGGGATGTCTGACCTTTTCAGGACCCCTAGCTCTGCTTTGTCTGAGCAAAGCACAGCTCTAACCCGCCCCCTGTACTTTATCCCACTCTCCTCTCCTCAGTAAGTGTCATGCATCTTAGCAAAAATGGCGCCGACCCTATCATAAAGTCAAGAACAGAATTGCAGCCGAGTGGGGGAAAGAATAATAAGTAATCTGTAAACGAGAAATATATTATACGGAAATGCTGGGGAATCAGTTTTTAAGGGTTTGTGCTTTGCTAAAGATCATGGATAAGGTCCGGTTTAACATGTTATCAAGGGGTAAAAACAGCCATAGGTTCAGACATGGGTCATCAACTATATTCATAGGCATACAGTGAAACTGGAATGATGTCATTTGCGCAAACTTACCTAGGAGCCATCCACCTGAGAATACTTCAGACTCAAACCGACAGAATAATCCTGATCTACGCAAGATGTACGCGTCATGGGATGAGCCTGGATACCCAGCGAGGACACTAAGGAACCGCATGTCCGGGGCCACCACTGCTTGCACATTCAGTGAGTGGCCCATTTTGAGGTTCCTGGGAAAAAAAGTAAAAAAAACAATATTAGCAAGGCAAGGTCAACTACTCAAACACTAACTCCTAACACCCTCCAAAAAACATGTTGGACAATACAAATAACACTAACTAAATACATAAGTAGATTGAAACCCAAAAAGTATATGTATGTTTGATAAAATAAAGAATAACATTCTAATGACTAATTAAGGTCCACATTAAAATGTTTGGCTAAGGCCTACATTAAAAACATTGCTGAAGGTATACACGGTCAAATGGGGAACCGGGACACTTTACAAGGAGGGATTAAGCTATAGACGGTCAAATGGGGCACAGGGACACTTTACAAGGAGGGATTAAGCTATTCACGGTCAAATAGGGCACAGGGAAACTTTACAAGGAGGGATTAAGCTATACATGGTCAAATGGGGCACAGGGACACTTTACAAGGAGGGATTACGGTATACAATGTAAGCTGTTTCACAGGGACACTTTACATGGAGGGATTAAGCTATACACGGTCAAATGGGGCACAGGGACACTTTACAAGGAGGGATTACGCTATACACTCTAAGCTGTTTTACAGTGACAATTTACAATGAGGGATTAAGCTATACAATGTAAGCTGTTTCACAGGGACACTTTACAGGGATGGATTAAGCTATACACGGTCAAATGGGGCACAAGGACACTTTACAAGGAGGGATTAAGCTATACACGGTCAAATGGGGCACAGGGACACTTTACAAGGAGGGATTAAGCTATACACAGTCAAATGGGGCACAGGGACACTTTACAAGGAGGGATTAATAGATAGTTACAATACAGTTTGTCTAAACTTTATAACAAAATGACCGATTTAACTTACCAATAGATGTACTCGTCGGCTGCAGGAGGGACCAATGCAACGTGGGTGCAATCAATCGCACCCATGACATTGGGCATGTCGGCGATATTATAAAAAGCCAACTTAAGTGCGTTCCAGGCTACCATGTCGTCGAAATTGATTATATTCCGGACTAATGGTAGCCATGCCTTCCAAAAACTTGGATAGCGCGCGGCTCAGCGTAGGCTGGGACATCCCCAAGGAGAGGGCACCCAGCCTCTGGAACAAGCCGTTCGCCAAAAATTGCAGGCAGCCAAGCATCTTGGTCATACCTGAAATTGCTTGCCCCTTCCTTGTGGTGTGGGCTAACCATGGCCGCAGCTCACTATACAACTTATGGAGAGAAGCACGATTAAGTCTGGTCAGCTCGAACAACTCAACATCTCAACATCATGCATGCAATCAATATGCATGCGTCGCCGGTGCAATCTGGCCTCGGCCCTGCTGATACATGCAATGCCCTGTAGCTGCAGGCGCTCATATTCCTCCACAAAGCCGCAAAACATGGTCAAGCAAGGTAGCCAAGTGCAAAATGGGCACGTAAGTGGATCGCAAATGAAACCTCAGGGTCCTGGCTGAGTGGAGAGGGGGGCAGATCCACATACTGGGGGACACGCTGCATTATGGCAAAGTTATGGAGGACACAGCAGGCCAGTATGATGTCTATGACCTTGTTGGGGTCATACTGAAGTGCCCCCGGTATGGTCCAAACACTGGAAGCGAGTTTTTAACAGGCCAAAGGCCCTCTCCACAACGGCCCTGGTCTTGCGGTGCACCTGATTGTAGGCATCCTGGGCCGCATTCTGTGGCCGAAGGACGGGCGTCATCAGCCAGGGAAGAAGCGGATAGCCGGAATCACCTGAAAGAATAAGAAAAAACTTACATCAATTACACATTCCAAACAAAAATTTAATTCCAAGCGGTCGTTCACCCTGACTAAGAGCCTATCTTATATGTTAGGCACACCCTGTACATACAGATTGCTCACCTAAAAAAATATCCTAACACCCTCTACTGCATGTTATGCAGCTCACTATACAACTTATGGAGAGAAGCGCGATTACGTTTGGTCAGCTCGAACAACTCAACGTCATGCATGCGATCAATATGCATGCGTCGCCGGTGCAATCTGGCCTCAGCCCTGCTGATACATGCAATGCCGTGTAGCTGAAGGCACTCATATTCATCCACAAAGCCGCAAAACATGGACAAGCAAGGTAGCTGAGTGCAAAATGGCCACGTAAGTGGATCGCAAATGAAACCGTTTTATAGGGTGGTGGTCCCTCGGCAATCAGCTCTCTGAATGAGACGCAAGCCCATACCAATAACGTAAGTTATCTGAACGAACGCAAAATATCAGATTTTGATGGGAAAATGATCCGAACTAATGCAAATGATCCGATTTAGTTCCGTCCATCGAAAACGCATATACGCATTAGCGGGAACGAACATACGAATGGAAAAACGAAAGTAAAAACCAAAAAAAATGACAACACACACAAAAACATACACAGACAGCTACGAAAGTCCAGACGAATGTGTCTCTGAATCGAGGCTTATATGCAGAAATCTCATAAAGTGTATGCAGCTGAGGCAGGGCCTTTTATATACAGGAACGTGGCCCTGGGCAGTGGAGCCTTCAGTTCTAAGATATTGTACCAATAACACATTCTTACCCATTGGCATCCAAATTTAAACTACATCCCCCACTTCTCATTTTAATGCAATTTTAACATCCTCCTCCCGGAAGCAATATTCAAGGGGACTTTTTTCCAGGGCCCCCTCAGGTGATGGGGAAATCGTCCAGTTGTCCACTCCCTAAAGCTGGCCCTGAGCAGAGGAGCACTTATTCCTGACAATCAAATCTCTAATAGTATAATTTATACTAATAGTATACTTTTAATAGTAAATTATGCTAGGAGGCCACTGACTATCAATATCTTATTACAATACATAATAAAGCTGCTTTTTATGATGAGCAGACAGGGTGATAGCACTCCGAAGTTGGAAAAACTTTTGCATGTTGTTAAGATCCTGTTTTATTATTTCCATATCTAACCTGGTAATGGTAGCCGATAGGGGTTCTTCTCAACTGCGGACATGAAAATTTGGGATCAGTTTTTGATGTGTTAGTAAGTGATGTGCTTTTCTCAGCGGGCGACAGAAAATGGACATCATTTTGGTGCATAAACAGTGTGAATTCAGATAAGATGCTACTTTTCTGGACTCCTTGTAATGAAGTCTGTGTCTTTATGCGAGGCGCACTAACATTATCATAGCTTTTAGGAAAAATAGGGGAAAATGCATGATTCATATTTTAAAAAGAAAAAAAAGATGCTGGCGATGAGATGAGAGATGCTTTGGCCATGTTACAGAGGTGTATCAATAACTGCTTGGTCTACAGTTCTTCAGGTAAATCCCTCTTTTGGTCTTAACACCTGTTTAACCAATGATTCACTACACAGCATAGTAATGCAGTTCTATCACAAATAGCTGTAATGCTGCATTTAAAGCCCATCTCTATTATGGACCATACAGCCTACTTCCAGTTGTCTTCTACTCACCAATCTTGTTGCGTACACATACTAGGAATTCCTTAGGCCCGGCACCACATCTGTAGAAACCCTGGAGCAAGCCATGCTTCAATCACTTTGACAGGGGGGACTATCAGGCAGTCAGAGAGCAAACCTGGATGCATACATAAGGTGAGTATAAGAAACCCAAACATCTGTAAAAGTGCTGTTGGCAAAAACATGTATGTGTTGTTATTTTTCACCTGTAGCTTTAAACATAGGTCTCAGATCAAGGCTGCATTTGGGGCACACTCTTCTTCTGCTTAGCTTCACCTGGTCACATGGCAGTGAGTGTCTTCTGAAGCTTCTGTATCTGAAGCCTCAGATCAAGGCTGCATTAGGGGCACACACTTCTCCTGCTTACCTTCACCTGGTCACATGGCAGTGAGTGTCTTCTGAAGATCCTGTATCTGAAGCCTCAGATCAAGGTTGCATTAGGGGCACAGGTTTCTCCTGCTTATGTTCACCTGGTCACATGGCAGTGAGTGTCTTCTGAAGATCCTGTATCTGAAGCCTCAGATCAAGGCTGCATTAGGGGCACAGGTTTCTCCTGCTTACGTTCACCTGGTCACATGGCAGTTATTGTCTTCTGAAGCTCCTGTATCTGAAGCTAGTAGCCACACTTTTCATGTTTGAGTCTGGAAGGGGACATGTGCTGTATATAAGGCCAGACCAAGGTCGTCCATTCTTTATGGGTGTCTCGCCTGAGCTTTTGTCAGTTACACTTATTGTCAGTTTTATCTGTATGACCAGATGATGGTAGGCAGGGAAGCCTTAAGCCCTCATAACACACAGATCTAAGGTTTATCAGGAATGTCCATGAAAGTGGACTTACCCTTTCAGGATTGGATTGTTGAATGCTACATTCACACCTCTGATTGTTGCATTGCGAGTAAGAAATGCCATTTATTGGTTTAAAATGGACCAACACCTGTTTTTTCCATCCTGGGTTTTTGTCTTTTTTCTGGGTTATCCCAAAACTCTGACTCCAGGGCCAGACTGCATGAGTTTTGGTCTACTTTAATATGTATCCTCTAGCTTTGAACAATATCTTCCAGCTAGGGGTGGACTGGTACCAAAAGTCAGCTGGTGAATTTATTGACCCAGGCCAGCTCCACGTGCTACTGAACTCCGCCCCAGAGTACTTCAGAGCTGGTCAACGAGTATGGTTGTCAGCTTAGACTATAGCACTGCAGGGGCAGCTAATGGGGTGGTGAGGAAATGCCTACAATTAAAGAGATGGTACTGAACCTTTAGTATTGTACAGGCAGTTACTGTGTCAGGAGTGTCTTTGCCGGGGGGGGGGGGGTACATTGGAGCCATGTATGGGACCCTAGGGGGATGTTAGAAGAAGACTAAGTAAAAGCACACAGTCTGGTTGAGGTGCCATTCCAGTTGACACCAAAGCAGAGTTCTCCTGTAGCTCCCTATGACAAGTCTTCCCCAGCTTCCAGCCATTAGGTGTTACCAAACCATGCAGAGATGTGAGACCAATGGTGATGCCCCCTAATGTATATCCCATACTCCTGCAAGACCAAAAACCTGCACCCTGAACACATACCTCTTTCAGGACTGGTTTAACCAGCAACCAAAGCCCGACCCATGTTACTATAGCCCCACTGGGTACAGCAGTTGGCTGCCCGAAGTTACGTGGGTCCGGAACACGGACAAGGTTTGCAGAAGAGGTATGTTCTGGTGTTCTTGCAAAGGACTATGTACAGGGGGGGCGTCATCAATTGAAAATACAAGCCACTGTAAAAATGAAGGCTTACACAGGGGAGGGGGCGGAGGCTTTAAGAAATTCCAGATTGTGTTTCAAAATGTGATATTCTGTGCCCCTGGAAGATAATGAAGGTCAACATGAAACAGTTGTTATGTATATCCCATACTCCTGCAAGACCAAAAACCTGCACCCATACCTCTTTCAGGACTGGTTTCATCGGCAACCAAACCCCGACCCACGTGACTTCCGGTGGCCAGTTGCTATAGCCCTACCGGGTACAGCAGTTGGCAGCCCAAGGTTACATGGGTCTGGAACACGGAAGAGGTTTGTGGAAGAGGTGTGGTCTGGTGTCCTTGCAAAGGACTGTGTACAGGGGGGGCATCATCAATCGAAAACACAAGCGTGTTTATGCTTATAAATAATTTACGTTGGTACATTGGGCAGGAGAAAAGAACCAGCAACTGTAAAAATAAAGGCTTAAATAAGATTTACTTAGTAGATATAAGTTGTCACATTGCAGTGTGATCCACTTCTCTAATGTCCCCTCTTCTTGGAACCACACATGAACTGTCTAATGTCTTATTTATTATATATATAATTATTATAATTATTATATTATAATATATTATTATATTATATATTTCAGCAAAAAGACTGTTACAAATTGGGTCAGTAACATAGAAATAAAAAATGCGTTTACTTCATACATTTGTAATACTTAAATACTTAAGCTTAAATGAAAAAAAAATGTATGAAAAGCACAGGTGTAAAATATTTCCAATTCAGAGATTCAGCGTTGTTCTGACACTTTTTTTACTCTTTGTTTGAACATACTTTTACACCTTTTAACTCAAGTGTAAAACAGGAGATTATCATTCTTTTTGTTACTGTTTTAACTTAAACTTAAACTCAAAAAAGTTAAGCAGCCCCCTTTCCCCTACTCCTGACAGCCCAGCTGTCAAATGATCTGTGGCTTACCAGCTCCTATGACCCTCAGCACAAAGGCACCCCTGGAGGAACACCTGGCCCATGTCGATGGAGCCAGGTTCTTCCACACTCTCAGTTGCTGGGAGGAGGTGGGGGTGATCGAAAAGAGGGGTATCAGCCTGCTGCTGCTGGCAGGTGACTTACTGCTTCCCCCCGCTTGTTCATTGAATCGGTATAGAGGTCCAAAGTATTAAAGTGCTACAGCAGGCCGTTTTACTCCATTGCATCGGGCTACGTTTGGCACTGTCCTACACTGTTTTGTGTTTTTAAATTGAGGAAGAAATAACCGAGATATCGGGGTTTACAGATTCAGCTCATGATTTCTCTTTTGAAGAAAGTGGGCGTGGCCCTAGGATCTGTGATGGTGCGTAATGGTGTGTCTGTAAGATTCCCAGAACCTGCCTCAGACACCCTGGCTGTGCTTCTCCCCTGTTGCTAGGCAACATAATAGCCTGGACCAGAACTCCCAGACACATGTGTACAAAATGCGCCTGGGCCCAAACGTGATTGCACGCACTCCCATACACATGTAGGCACTCCCATATGCAATCCCATGCACGCAGTCCCACATGAATTCCCACACACATTCACACATTCTCACTTGCATTCCCACACACATGCACAGGACAGGAGGGAGGAGGGGGAGCCATAGTCACTGCGGGGGGGCAGGAGGGGGCAGCAACAGCAGCGAGGCTTTACTCACTTGGGGAAGGAAGGGGCAGTTGGACAAAGAGGATGGCAGGGGGGGCGGGGCTGTAATCTCCGGGGGAAGTGGAGTGGAAGAGAAGGGCAGCAGCAGGAAAACTCACAGTTTCAGCACATTCAGCATAATGGCTGCGTCCAGCGCTCACTGACTCACTGTCCCTGCTCTTTGCTGCCTCCTCAACACCTCTGTGATATGCTTTTTCCAGCACACTATACAACCTGGCGTCCCAACTTGCTGCACGAAGCATGAATGTTATCGTGGAGGTATTTTGTAGCTGAGGCCCTGTCCAGTCTTAACTATTCATGTTAAATGAGATATGTTGTTCCTGACCTGACATGGGGCAGGCCATAGGTATGAAATTATATTATATTTGCCATATTCCTCACAGGCCCTGACCCTCCAAACCCGTCTTCCTGAGGAGAGAGCCATATGGGGATTCCGCTCCATGTGATGGTGTGACTTTACAGAGGGAAGAGGCATAGATGGGATTCATGGAATTACATAGGTTTTACAGGGCTCCATAGCAAAACTCATAGTGACCCTCCAAAAAAGACCCCCCCATCATTAAAGTGTCCCTATAGTTAAAAAGACTATAGGAACTGATGAAAGCCTTCCTCAGAGCAATCCCAATGTGTCCCAACTACTGGCAGTGTCCTTGTTCCTAGATATCATAGTGTATACGTAGGCCTCCCTGCACCGCACCATCTGATGTTACATAGTTAATACGGTTGAAAAAAGACATATGTCCATCAAGTTCAACCAAGGGTGTTGGGGTAGGGGAAGTTATCTTTTATTTTATTTTATAGGGGAAGCTATTTATTTTATTTTTTTATTTTTTTTTACTGGTGACCGCTAATAGTAACTGTTAATGTTATTTTCTTCTGAAAAAGCATCTAATCCTTTATTGAAGCTGTCAGCGGTTGATGCTGTAACAAGCTTATGTGGGAGGCTATTCCATAGATTTATAGTTGTTATGGTAAAAAATGATTGTCGCCTCTGGAGACTAAATTTCTCTTTCCAATCGAAGGGAGGCAGTGCCCCCTTGTCTTTAGAGGGGATTTTACCTGAAATAGTGTTCCCCCATATTTTTTGTATGGGTCATTTATATATTAATACAAGTTAATCATGTCCCCCCTCAGCCGTCTTCTCTCAAGACTAAACAGATTTAATTCTCGTAATCTTTCCTCATAACTACGATCCTTCATTCCCCTTATTAGTGGCTCTCCTCTGCTCCCTTTCTATAGTCAAAGAGTCCTTTCTATGAATGGGTGCCCAGAACTGGACAGCATATTCCAGATGAGGGCGCACCAGTGCCTTGTAAAGAGACAAAATTACATCCCTATCAAGTGATTCCAGGCCTCTTTTAACCCTTTCAGTGCCAAGCACGTAGTTTCTACGTGCTCGCTTCCACTCCACTTAAGTGCCAAGCACGTAGAATCTACGTGCTTGACTTTCCCCCCTGCTAGTAAAAAAAATAAAAATCAAAAATACTCACCTGACCCCTCGTTGGATCCGGCCGGGTCTCCTCTTTAATTTGGTGCCATTCGATCCCCCGTGGGGGGTCGGATAGCTCCAGAAGAGCCCCCGGAATAGGCCGCCCCCCCCGCTTCTGCAGCAGCAGCTGCTAGCTGTAAAAAAAGAAAAAATGACATTCACTTACCTGTGTGTGCGCTGGCTCCCGCTGTCCCTCCTCTTCACCTGGGGGGGGGGCTCCGATCCCCCCCCAGGACTTACCGATCAGGAGAGAGCCCGGAAGGCTCTCTCCTCTCTCCTTCTCGATGGCGGCCGCCATCTTACCGCTAAGCCCCGCCCCCTTGAAGGCGGGGCTAATGACGTCATCCCAGCCCCGATCTCCGGCTTCAGCTCTCTCAGCTGTCAGATGCCGGTGATCGGTGCCGGTGAAGGAGGTGGCAGGAGATCCTCTGATCTCCTGCCTCCCCCTTCTCTGGATGCCGATCACCGGCATCTGTCAGCAGAGTGGCGAGGGACAAAGGAGCTTACAATCAAAGGTAAGTACAGTAAAAAAAAAAATATTTTTTTTTAATAAAATACTTTTATGAATTGTGTTGGGCCTTTTTTTCACAGTTAACCCTTTGTGAGCTGGTAAGGGGTCCATGAGACCCCTTATACCAGCTCACACGGCTCTGGGTCTGGCAAGTCACCTGCAGCTAGCGGGTGACTTGCCATTAACCCCCAGCCCCCCATTACCTGCCTCCCCAACGGCCAGGGGGGGGGGGCAGAAGGGCCCGGGCCACTTAGTGGCTATGTGGGGCTAGTAGCCTGCAGGGCCAGGGGCCACTAACGCTGGCCCCTGCGCCCTGTTCTACAAGCCCCCATAGCTGGCCCGGGTCAGTAATGCTGGGTAGGGGGGACCCTACGTCATTTTTTTGGGGGGGGGATTTTTAAGGGTTTTTTTTTTTTTTTAATTAACCCTTTTGTGTTCTGTAATCCAGCAGCTATAAAAGGCTTCTAGCAAGTGAGCAGAAGCCAGTGATCGCCGAGGGACAAAGTGCTCCAGGATGGATGGGAGGTAAGTATTAAAAAAAAAATATTAATAAAATATTTTTTTCTCTTTGTGTGTCTGTGTTTTTTTTTACATTTCACCCCTTGTGAACTGGTAAGGGGTCCATGACCCCTATACCAGTTCACAAGGCTGGGGGGGTGGCAAGTCACCTGCGACTAGCGGGTGACTTGCCATTAACCCCCGGAACCCCCATTACCTGCCTGTCCAAAGCCCGGGGGGGGGCAGAAGAGCCCGGGCCCACGGGCTATGCAGGCTTGTAGCCTGCAGGGCCAGGGGCCACAAAAGCTGGCCCCTGCGCCCTGTTCCTATAAGCCCTGCATAGCTGGTCCCGGGCTGGTTACTTTGGGTAAGGGGGGACCCATGTCATTTTTTGGGGGATTTTTAAGGGTTTTTAAGCCTTAAAAATCCCCCCCAAAAATGCCCCCCCATGGGAGGGGGGACCCTATGTCATTTTTTTTTCTCGATGTAACCCTTTGTAGTGTGGATGGTAGTTGTATTTTATTTGTGAATGTTAAAAATTACTTGTTTCAGTTAGGGGGGTCTCCTGGGCAGGAACAGGGGCCTACCGATAAATATGTGGTACCGTTCTAATCGGTAGAAATGGGGCTTTCCCATGCAATATGGTTTTTCCTAATAAAATACATTTTTTATTTAAATTTTTTTTTTTTTACTTAATAATAAATAAAATGAATAATAAATAAAATTTACAAACAAGACATTTCATGTTAAAGCCTAAACTCTGCTGCAAAAAATATATATATAATTTTCCTGAAAATTCCAGCAAAAATGTCGCAAAACGTGGCGCAAAATGGGGAAAAATGACCTGTCAACAGAGGCTGACAAAATCTCAAGTAGGCTGGCAATTAAAAGGGTTAATAGTACCTCTGCATGTTCGGTATTTTTCTGTTCAGGGGACCTTGCGCTTTCAGACTTAGCTTGTTTTTTTTTTGTTTGCATATTTATATTTTAGGAAAAGGTGTTTTTTATTCAGCTTTTTTATACATTTTTTAGGGAAACCCTGCGCAACCAAAGAATTCTTTGAGGGATCAAGTCCAGAAAGATGAGCCCACTACAACAAGCTGGGTACGCTTAGAAAGCTTAACATGTGTACTTTCAGGGAATATATGGTTTATGGGGGATATTCCAAATGTAAAGGGTTGTTTTGGTTGAAAAATCGCAAGGTGCGCACTTTGTCTGCAGAGCTGAAATTTTCAAGTAACATTACCGTTACGCACATGCTTTACTTTGGGGTGTTTGGCAACTCTTCCCTTGACAGAACCTATGCATGTTGGATATCGTTCTGTTCGGGAGATGTTGCTTTTTCAGATTATACTTGTTTTTTCTTGTTTGTATCTAGTTTTTTTAGGAAAATGTGGTTCTGATTCTGCTTTTTTATCCATTTTTTAGGGAAACTCTTTGCAACCAAAGAATACATTGAGGGATTACTTCCAGAAAACTGTGGCCACATCAACAAGCCTGGTACAAATAGAAAGCCTGAGGTGTGTACTTCCAGAGAATATATAGTTTGTGGGGGGTATTTCAAATGTAAAGGGTTGTTTTTCGGGAAAAATTGCAAGGTGCGCATAGCGCATATCATAGTTGTATTTTTTCTGAAAATCCCCTAAAGCTCTGTTTCAGTTTGGGGGAGTCTCCTGGGCTGGAAAGGGTGTCTACTAAGGATGAGCGAACCGGTTCGGACGAACCAGAATTCGCTCCGAATTTCAGGGAAAATTCGATTCGGCACAAACCCGAATTTTTTTTGGTTCGTGACGATCTAATTTTCCCTGAAATAAAAAAAAAAAATGCCGGCATGGTGGGAGCGGGCAGGCCGGCTACGCTGTCAGCGTTTTTTTTAAAGAGCAAACACTTACCTGCATGGTCGGAGCGTGGAGTTCCGCGCCGCTCTCAGGCGCCCTCTGATGACGTGCCCTCATGACCGGAGCGTGGAGGCCGGCGCCGTTCTCAGCTGTCATCAGAGGACGCGTCATCAGAGGGCGCGTCATCAGAGGGCGCCTGTGAGCGGCGCCGGCCTCCACGCTCCGACCATGCAGGTAAGTGTTTGCTTAAAAAAAAAATGCTGGCATGGTGGGAGCGGGCAGGCCGGCTACGCTGTCAGCGGGCCGGCGGCGGCCCGCTGACAGGCGTAGCCGGCATGCCCGCTCCAACCATGCCGGAATTTTTTTTTCAGATGAGCGATTTGTGAAAGTTCGATTCGGGCGAACCCGAATTTCTTGGGGAAATTCGGCGAATTGCCCGAATCGAACTTTCAAGAAGTTCGCTCATCTCTAGTGTCTACCTATACATATGTGGTACCGCTGTGATCGGGAGAAATTGGGATTTCACACGCAATAAGATTTTATTGACAAACTTACATTTTTTTATTACAAAAAAACACTACAAATTGTAAAAAATAGATTTTTTTTTATTTTTCTGCACATATTTCGCCAAAAAATATTGAGAATACACCTAAAAATGACAAACAAGACATTCCATGTTAAAGCTCAGACTCTGTTGAAAAAAAGCAATATATAATTTTCCTGGGAAATCCCTGGAAATCCCTTCAAAAATCACATTTGAACATGGGGAGTGCAAAATAGTGCAAAATGGTCTGGCACCAAGGGTGACAAAAACTCCAGGTAGGCTGGCAGCGAAAGGGTTAATGCATGATAATATCTTGGTGGCCTTATTTAGCCTGTGATCTACCAGTACCCCCAGATCCTTCTCAACAAGTGACTCTCCCAGTTTTACTTCCCCAAGGACATATGGCCTTCAGGTTATTATGTTGATGTGTGCAGCTTTCCCAGGCATTGTGTGCAAAGTCTGAGATAGCAGACAGGGGAGGTGTTTGACATTTAATTAGTTCAGCAGTGTCTGTCATGCATTTATTTGCACTACTGATTAAAGGAAAGCCTGTGCATGTGGTATGACAGATTTGGGATGATCTTGGGGGTACACATACGGGCATTTCAAATTAGATCAGTGGTCTGATCGGAATTCTAGATACTATTGGTGCTGTGTGGGTCGCCGAGAGTGGGCCAAGTGAGGTCTGATTCTTCCATAGGCGCTACTGCAGTATGCTATGTTGGTGCACCCAGGACCAGAGGCATACTGAGGTACCGCTATTCCATTGCTTTTGCCACAGATGCTGCAAGATGGGGGGAGACAGCTTGTATAGGACCCCCTTCTCCCAAGGGCCCGGTAGCAGCTGCTTCCCTTGCCTCTATAGTACAGTACGTACGCCCCTGATGGGATGACACTGAGCCCTGCATAAAAGGGTTCACTGATCCTGGCGCTGTAAAAACAATACCCTGACTTTGTATATAGCAGGGTGACAAGTATGAGGTATTTACTCGAACAGTAGTATTTACCTTGTCACTCCATCCATATTTTTTCATCTCGTCCTTGATTTAACTATATTACTCCAGTGATTTGACATGTTTTACAGGTATTTGACGTGTTTAGAGTTTTATTTTTTGGTTTTACGTATTTGTATTTTAACACTAGCCATCACTAAAATTCTCCTTTAAAACTAAGTAACAGGCCATTCATTATTTATGTTACAGAGTGTGAATGCTGGGTGCAGCGGAGTCAAATCCAGATAGACATTAGTGGTATAACAGGAACTGGCTTTAGTGGAACATGAATGCTGTAATGTCACCTTAATATGGAAGTGACAAAGCAAAGCTGAATATACAGGAACTAAAACTCATCAGAAAAATGTATATAGAGGCTACAGTAAAGCATAGACAACATCGCCATCTACTATCATAACTTGTCAAAGCTGTAAACTGCAGTCACTCCGGAAAAAGTTTTGAATTCACATTCAGCAACAAGCAGAAGCTGTTGCAAAGTATTGTATCTCTAACACCCCTTCTCAACAGCTGAGGCTTAGTCTTTTAAACCCAATTTCTTTGTAAGCTTTGCGTGTCTTTCAGTGGTCAGGGGCTTAGTAAGGGCATATATTGTCATATCCTCAGTAGAGCAAAAAAGTAACTCAAGAAGTCCCTGTTCTTGAAGATCCTCGGTCTCAAAGTGCTGACTTAGGGTCTGTAGTATTTCTGTCTCATCCCGTTTTTATTCCATATATACTCCTCTAAAGTTTGCATACTAGGTCTGGCCTTTGTTCAACTTTGAATCCTGGTTCCATATAGATGTCTTCTGTTAACTTGCTGTGTAAAAATGCTGTTTTCACATCAAAGTGTTTCACTTGTATTGTATTTCTTGTGGTGGCTCCTGTCAGCAAAGTCCTTATTGTAGCATGTTTGACTACTGGAGCAAAAGTCTAATCATAGTCCTCTCCATATTTTTGAGAATATCCCTTATCTATGAATTTTGCTTTGTATCGCTCCACTGTGACATCTTCATTGATACAGATGGTCATCCAGCTTGGCACAAGCTATGGTCTGCTTGCCGTCTAGGATAGAATACATGTCACCTTGGAATTTTACAGTGAGTGCTTTGGCTTTCAGACGCTTCACAGACAAGAGTTCTCCTTCTAGATCAGGAACATAAAGCACATCCCTCACTGTTATGGATAAGTTGTGTCCCACATCATTGGGGCATATAAGGTTTCCATGGCCATATTCCTCTGTATTTTACTTCCATCTGCAAGGTAAATAGTCTCTTTATTGTTCATATCAAGTTCTGTGAAAAAACTTCTATGACTTGTCATGTGACTGGTTGCTCCTCAGTTAATGCACCAGCCTTGAAATGTATGGTTGTCTGTCAGTTAAAATGTGGCATTCCAGTTCCCTTCACATGGATCGGAGACTGTGGCTTTGACTTTCTGTTTAGTGTAAGAGGGATGCTGTCTCATCAGCTTTGTTTTCCATATAATATGGTTTCTCTTTATGTGCTCCTGTTTGCGGCACCTAAAGCACACCCTGGTTTCCTTTCTGTGTATCTTTGTGTCCGTAGCTTTCAGAGTGGTTCTGGTGTCAGTTATTGTGGAGTCATGCACAAACTCCTTTCTTCATCTATGAGCCTGGACTTTACAAATGCTAGTTTCAGATCTGTCTCCAGCGCATTAACCAGAGTAGTATATGTATCGGGTAAGCCACACAACAACATGGCAGCTGCGTGACTGTCTGTTACATTTTATATCACCAAATGATCTGAGTTGTATGAGTTGTATATCACCAAATGATCTGAGCATTTATATGCCCCTGTATGCTCTGCTCTCTGCTTAGCCTCATTTTGTTTCCTCAGCAGAAACAACTTGCTTTTTAGGCTGGATTTTCCATACAGTCTTTTAAGTACATCCCACACGCCTTTCGCTGCATTTTACTGCATATGTGAATAAGCTGATCATCTTCAACTAGTAAGCTTATGGTGGCCCGTGTCTGTCTGCTTTTCCTGTGCCAGTCCTGATAATTATCCTGTGGCCTTTCTGTAGTGATAACCTCCCACAAGTCATATCTGAATAATATCATTTCCACTTTAAAATTTCATAGCTGCTAATTCTTTCTTTAGCTTGGCCACTGAAAGTTTAAGCTCTGAGCTGCTGGCTATTCTCCCTCCTTTATAAATAAGAACAGTCTTACTTGTATACAGGAGATGCCTCTGGAATGTTGCCCTGCCTGGACCTTGTCTGGTCACTGGACTTTATCCCAATGCATTGGCTTCATTTGGTTACTGGGCCCATAGCATGTTGCAGAGTGTAAGTGCTGGGTGGAGTAAAATCCAGACATTTGTGGTGTCCCATGAACTTGCTTTATTGGAACATGAATGCAATAAGAGAATGTCACCTTAACATGGTGGCTAATGATGGTGATGTCGAAGAGCGGTAGTAACTTTTAAAAATAGCCTGGGGGATGTCATGTGGGGGGGAGAACTCCGCCCACTGCTGGCGTTGTGAGCGCCAAAGCTACTAGCTGGAGCAAAGTGGGAGAAGGAGGGGGCGGTGCCAGGGCAGTGGGAGGAGTTAGATGGAGGGAAGTGGGCGATTGCTGATGGTTCTGGGGGCTGTCGCTGCCGGGTATGTTAGAAAATTGGCCGTCACTGCCGGTGATAGTGAAATTAAGCTGTTGTTGAGAGAGATCGCTGGAGAGAGAGAGATCACTGGAGAGAGAGAAAGAGATCACTGGACAGAGAGAAATCGCTGGAGAGAGAGACAGATCATTGGACAGAGATGAATTATTGTATCAAAACTGTGACTTGGCTTGAGCAAGCTAGATAACTCAGTTGGTAAAGTGATGGACTCTAAATTATAGAGTCTAGGATTCAAATGTCTACTTGCATCCATTGTGATTTTTTTTTCCTCATTGTTTTTTTCTGTTTTCATCCAACTTTTGTTGCTTTCTGGATGTATTATTTTTACAGTTTTAATTTCAGGTTACCTCTGCTACACTCTGTAGTATCTTTTGGTTTCCCATTTTCTCGTTCTTATTCTTACAAAGCCAATTTCCTGTTTTCCATGTATTCTTCTTTTCACTATCCCAAGTTTTGTTTCTTGGTTCAGTGGCATCTCCTCAGTTCGCCTGTAGAAAAGTATCTTTCCCCGTCCCATGGCCCATGCGTGTGCTCACATCCAATCTGCAATGTTTTCTTGGCAAACAGCTCTGTTTGCACGCAGAGCTCGGCAATGGGGAGCTGGAGCTGCTGCTGCCTATCTGAATGGCTATATGTTAGATCGCGTCTCAGCCCAGACTTATTTACATTGCCATGGGAGCCAGGAAAGGTTTTCTGGTGACCCAGGTGAAGTTTCATACAGTGAGGCATCCAAATTTAGGATGCCATGGGAAGGCCAGTGGCCAGCAATGGAGTCTTTTAGACTCCAGGGTCAGCCACTCAAGGTTTTGTTCCACATTAATACCCTTATATATAACACAGTCATTCAGTCATTTAGATTTTTTTCCCAGTCAGTTTGGTTTATTTTGTAGCGATTTTATATATTTATTAAGTCACCCATTCAGCAAATGGACTGAGTAATTTTCTCTTTTAAATGTAAAAGTATGACATACGTTTGTTTTCTTTTCTATTGCCACATTATTTATACACGTGTTAGAAGCTATTTTGTGGCTATTTAATTATTTATCTTTTTTAATGCAAATATTCACGATAGTGCATTGGTGACAGTGCCATTTACTGTCATAACTTCTCGTAACTGTAAGCTGCAGTCAATCTGACAAAAGTCCTAGTTGTAATGTATTGTAGCTCCAACAAATTATACAATTTGACCCATCGCTCCAGACTGAAGAGAAAATTAAATATTTTACCTCAGTGCAAAGAAGCTATTCAACTGTTCCGGGAACGATGCATGCTAATAAACTGAACGTTCATTCAGTGGTATGAATGAATAGAATTTAGTGGTATTTGTAACCAATCCCCGCTCACTAATTGGCTTTACTGGGGAATTAATTTGAGTAGTAATGTTGGATTCGGTAAGCAAAGCAGATGTTTGAGGAAATGCATTGTCAGGTTTTTCATTTCATTATAGCTTATAGCTATAACAAATTACACCTACATTTACCAACTGAAAACAAAAGCCATGGTGTTGAGCAGAAAAAACATAGATAAAGCATTATAAGAGGGAGGGGGCATGCAAAAATCTGTAAGTAAGCTCCAAAAAGGCCACAATGTCATGAATACAAGCCAAATTTCATTGTATGGGTAAATATGTTAGTCTGAAGGAGGAGATCAGTAAACTTGACTAAAAGCAATTAAAGCAGACCCCCGGTCAAAAAAAAAAAATTAGGGGGGATTAAAAAAAGAGTGAATACAGGATTTTATAAATGCTTTAAAGTTCACATATGATGGCTTTAACACCTAATAATTTCACATCAGGGTGTTCCGAAGATCCACTGACTGTAGTGCTTAGTGGATCAAAAGCCATTGCCACCAGACTTAAAGTCTAAAAGACTCTAATGCCAGGTAAAAGGACTCCCCGGGGACACCCTGTCTTGGCATGGACCCCTCCCTGGTTTCACTAATACCCTAGCTCAAATGTAGGGGAGCCAATGTGTCTATCCTCTACCCTAGTACATGTACTCCACTATAGGCATAGACCTGGTGTTCTTTCAGAAGTGCCCCTAAAGGTCTAAACTTTCTTTGGGTGACCTCTGGGCTCTGGGTTACCAGCCCCAATGCCAGGTCTTCTGGGCTGGTAGCATAATGGAAGGGGGTATTTTTTTTAAGTTCAAAAATGAAAAAAAATCTTTCCCATAGACATTAATTCTAATGCTCATTTGGGGATACCAAATTCCGGATACCAGGTACTATCCAGCCAGGGGGCTTCCAAACCAGGTAGATTCTAAGAAATGGGCAAAGCCTGAAAGCCCTTAAACTGGGCTCTTGCAACTCTGTGCCAAGAAGGATCAGGGTCCAGAGGGACACTGAACTAAACTTACTTTGTCCCTTAGGACATCAGTGAACCTGTATTACAGAGTTTCCTTTTTAAATTAACTATCTAATTTTGGGCTTTAACAACACAGGGACACCAGGTGCAGCTTGAGTGGAACACTGGAAGGAAACCCTAGGACAGGGTCAGGCTTGTGAGGGGACTTCCCTGGAGCTGGCAAGCTACTTACTCAGTTCCCGGGGAGAGGAAAGCAAACAGAAGACCCCCAATGACTTTAGGTATAGTTCAGGATGAAAATAGCTGCAAGTTCAAGCTCAAAAAAAAAGGTCTTTATTCACTGGCAAAGTAAATTAACCAGAAACTCACAACAGGCACTCAGGCTCTCACTTTTCCAGTTGCTCCCAGCTTGGTTGGCACACACCTGGCTTGGTGGTCTCCCTTCAAGACGCCTGAAGAACACACATCAAGGCCATTGTCCCTGTCCCTTGTCAGACTACTTCAGGCCAATCTCCAGGACTTTGGCACAGCGCAATATTCTCAACAAAGCCGCTCAATTAGCGCTCAACAAAGCCCTTCTGCCCCATCCCTTCCATTCCAAAGTTTCTCCAGGTGAATACTCCAGTGTGATTCTCCAGTGCCTCAGTCTGAATCCATGCTCCAATGCACCAGGGAGTGCACACCTCGGCCCTTCTCTATGCTATTCATGGAGAGGATGCTCTTTGCCTTGCTTCTGAGGTAGCTTTCACACTTTCTCTCATCCTCTTTCTCTCTTTCTCTCGTTCTCATTTTCTTTCTCTCTTGTCCAGACATGTCTAGCCATTTATATAAAAACATTGTAGCCCACCATAGAATTCTGCCTGTCCTTACCTGCTCTGGATCCCAACACGTTTTACCTAGTGTAACAAAGTTGACATCTAGTTTCCACATCCCGTTACTAATTTCCCTCTGCAAGCTGCCTGTAACTTATGGGGCACTAAAGGCTCCCTTCAACTTCAAATAAACTTAACTAGATGATTCTAATCCTTCTTATTTGTAGTTTCTACCTATTTACAACCACTTTCAAGCTGTCACATATATACAAGATAAACACTATAAACATCCCTCTCAACTGTCCCTGATTTGGAGGGACTGTCACTCTTTTGAGTCCATGTCCCCCTGTCCCGTGTTGTTCTCATTTGTCCCCCTTTGGGGTTTAACATGTAGATCTGCGACAATAAATTATTCATTTGACTATTCAAAGTTTTTTAAATTATGTAAAAGTGGCAAAACCACCCCTTTGAAGTGGGGGTAGCCCCCCTGCTCCTCCCATCCATCAATCCACCCATCCCTCCGCCTCTCCTCTCAGCACATCCCACCCATCCCTCCCTTGTGCCTCCCCAGCTCATCTCATCCATTTCTTCTATTCATCCCTCTCCCCCCCTCCACTCCTCCCTGCTAATCCTATTGCCAATGGGCAGGATATTTTGCATGGGGTGCCGCCTGGGTGTGGTGGGGGGATGTGGCTTGATTTTAAAAATTGTCCCTGCTCCAAAAAGAGTAGCTAGGCTTTCTGGAAACCAGGGCAACGATTGGAAATGGTGCCCCCACCTGTTCTCAGGCCCCCCTTTGGCACCCCCTGACCTGCTGCACCCGGGGCAAGTGCCCCCCTTGCTCCTCCCTAGCTAAGCCCCCAGAAAGTTGAAAAGTATGGTATAAACATATAATAGAAACTCTATTCCAGACCATATTCATTTCGAATCTATGATCATCCAAGCCTACTTCTGCTCCACATTGTGACACAATAGCACACAATCAATTGTCAGCTTTTCCAAACGGAGAAAACAGATCAATGACCAGATAAAAACGCTTTCCATGAAATTATTTTTGTCTGCATAACAAGCAAGTCATTGTCATGCGTTGTACATCTGCGGTGATGCCGGGAAATGTATTGTATTCAGAGAACTGGCTGTTTATCCAAAACACAATCTATTATCAATTGTTCTTATAAGGATAAACAGTGAATTGTAACTGGTTCCCATTCATTTAAAGAAATATTATACAGGAGCGCAGCAACTTTAATGGCAGTGTATAACCATAGATATTTACCTTAACACCCTATTGAGAGCCTTGGGTGTCGCCATAAAGCAGGAGATTCTGCCTAATGATGGGGAAGAGGACATAATAGTCCATGCAGCACTTGCATGCATTTGCTCATATTATCCTGATTCATAAAGTTCAAAAGTGTACCGTCCAATGATTTGGCAAAACTTTTTGCTTTTGGTATTTTAGCCACCTAAAGCGGACCTTCATTCAAAAAATCAAAGTTTAGTAAATTCCTCTCTCTAAACCCCATCTCTTGCAATCAGTGATGTAATATAGCTGACAGGGTTTAAATCCATTCAGATGTTGTGAGATTACAGGCAGATTATAGGCTACTGTACTGCATGGGGGCAGCCATCTTGCCACAATTCTGTCGGGAATCCAGCGCTGCAATTGGCCGCCTGGTGCTCACATGGGCAGAGTGACAATGCTGCAATTGTCTGAGTTTGGCAGCTGGAACATTACTACCCATGTGAGCGCCGGGCAGCCAATCACAGCACTGGATACCCGGCAGGGAGGAATGGTTAAGGCAAGCTTTATTGGCATCTGGAGGGCTTATGTGCGGTGGGGGCTCCAGCATTCTGCATGCCCCGAAACATTTTAGCAGCGATGGCCACCAACACTCTGTGTTGGTCCACTTTAATCTTCTGTCCATTCTTGCCATAGTGACCCTTTAAACTATAACCTCAAATAACAGATCAATAAAGATAACAAATCAGAGCTCATTGTGATGTTTCTCTGTGTTTTCGGTGGTCATTATGATAACTAGAATCATAAATACTCATCTCAGCTGGCAGTTACTGATATCTTGTCAGTAGTGTGAATGGGATTGTATTGATTGTTTCAGTCAATTACTATTACTTGTGTGTTGACCTGTGTTAGGCATCATAGAATAGTATATATGAAATGTACAGAGGCAGCAGCACTGACAGCAACATAACTGGGAACTTGTGCTGCTGCACTGTGTGTTATAGAAAGCAGGACAGGAGTCATGCTGTTACACTGCAAAAATCCTGCTGTGTTACATTGTAACAGTGTACTGTACATTGTGGCCAAGGTCACAATGTAATTAATGGCTATTGTAATTAATGGCTGCGTGCTGTGTTACATTGTAACATTGTACTGTACATTGTGGCCAAGGTCACAATGTAATTAATGGCTATTGTAATTAATGGCTGTGTGCTGTGTTACATTGTAACATTGTACTGTACATTGTGGCCAAGGTCACAATGTAATTAATGGCTATTGTAATTAATGGCTGTGTGCTGTGTTACATTGTAACATTGTACTGTACATTGTGGCCAAGGTCACAATGTAATTAATGGCTATTGTAATTAATGGCTGTGTGCTGTGTTACATTGTAACATTGTACTGTACATTGAGGCCAAGGTCACAATGTAATTAATGGCTATTGTAATTAATGGCTGTGTGCTGTGTTACATTGTAACATTGTACTGTACATTGTGGCCAAGGTCACAATATAATTAATGACTACTCTGCGCTGTGTGCTGTGTTACAATGTAGCCAACGATAATTTTAAATGGGCACATTAGTAGGGAAATAAAACAACCAATAGTATTAGTGTGCAAACCACTATGGTAATATCACAACTATACATATCCACAAATATATGAACACAAAGACAGTTAAAAACAAAGGGCCCCTGCTCTTCAGCTATATCCTTCCCTGCCCCCCACATGGCTGCATGATTAAATATTATGTAGAGTGCCTATTAAATGCACAAGATTGCTCAATGCCTTAAACAGTTCTCAAACAATGCATAGACTGAAGTGCATAGGTCACACAAGCAAAAATGTGTACGCAATAAAACATAAATACTAACACAATACCATGTGAAAAGGGCAAGTATAACCCCAAAAAATCCGCACATCCATCAATAAATAATTATATAAAGATAAATCAAATCTTTGAAGGCTCCCTCCGTCCCTCCACTCCTTGCTAGTGGTATTTATTTGATTTATTTTGAAGGTGCAGTATCGCAAATTTTTCTTGGTGACTTATATTTAAATGGTACTTTGAATGTAGGTTAGTGTTGGAGTAAGAATTAAAAATGTAGAAAAAAATGATGTGTGTGTTGAGCAGCTGGAGACTAATAGCTCATGTTTATGTCTTCTGAGTGTCGGAGCCCGACACTCTGGACTGTTCCATGCTTAGGAGAGGGGTGAAACAATGTATCAAAGTATCAGCTGTTCAGTGCTGGCAGCCGTCCAGCATAAGATAACAACATTGCAACATTGCCTGGCCAGAACTTATATATCTAAAACAGAGAGAAAAGCTCTAGAAGTCATTTAGCTGATTTCCCTTCATGTTGGCTCTGCTGCAGAATCTTTCAGTTTACCATTTTCTCTTTCATATTCTTATTTTTCATTTTTCCATATGATCTTTCTTTCAGCTTTGTGTGTTTTGAGCAAAGCCCAACCCGGGATTTTCACTATCTGGAGTTTTGTTTTGTGCCGCTAGGGGCATCCCGACTTGGGATGCCCTGATATGTGAAATCCCCAAGTTCGCCTGTGAAAACGTACCTTTCCCTGTCCCACAGCGCATGCGCGGGCTCTCATCCAATCAGCTCTGTTTGCACACAGATGGGGAGCCTGAGCAGTAACCTTCCTGGCCGCCCGGCCTGTCTAAATGACTATATGCGTGAGTGTGCCAGAAAAATGGGGGGATCTGTGGTTATCCAGGGGTCGTTTCACACAGTGGGGCATCCCGATTTAGAATGCCCAAGGGGGAAGGTCAATGGCCGGGTCTTATAGACTTCAGGGTCGGCCACTCAGGGTTTTGTTCCACTTTAATACCTTTAGATTTTCCTGCACAGTTATTCAAAGAAGAATTTCAGTCGTTTTTAGTCAGTTTAGTTTATTTTGTATAGATTTTACACATTTGAGTCACCTGGTCTCATAACAAAAGCAGCACCTCACACACACACAGCCGTTACCACTGATTACAGTGTCAGCCTCTGAGGTAAAGTGTTGCTAGGAGACCAGTGGGCTAAATGAAGCAGCTCACTAAATACAACCCAGCAGATCCCCCTATTCAGCAAATGGGCTGAGCCATTGTAATTATACAATTTAAAAGAGAGGCATATATGTTTTCCTTTTTCTATCGCCAGATTATTTATACACATGTTATAAGCTATTGTGTGGCTATTTAATTATTTATCTTTTTTAATGCAAATTTCGCGATACTGCTCCTTTAAATTTATTGATTTATGGATGTGAAGATTTTACATACAAGATTTCAAGATGTCAAGATTTTTACATAATAGGTAGTGTGCCAGCTGACACTAGAAGTGTCCATACTCAAGGGGCTGACAGGAAGGGGATCGCAGGGCTCAGGTAAGTTTTTACAGCAGTGCTTCCTGCCCCCCCCCCCCGATACACCCACCATCACAAATGTATTATGTATTGGATGTATGTTTCTACTTCCCTGATTCTGCCTCTGGGGGCCCCTTGACAGGTAAAGGCTAAATCACCCCCCAAAGCTTGTGTCCCTATTGATTTCAGAAGGGACCAGATTCAGACGAACTTGTCGGACCAGGACTGGGGGGTTTGCTCATCCCTATTGGCCACACTTACAGTGAACGTAAACCCACCGCGACCAGCCTGGGAATCTATAAGATGCCCCACTGTGTGAAACCCCCCAGTTTGCTGCATACACTTACCTTGCTTCCCGGTCCAACAGCACATGCGCGAGCCGTGGCTGCATCCCCACTATCCCTCTAGCAGTGTGTGTGCCCGCACCAGGCATTTGTGAATGGCCGGCTTGGGCTTTCTCCCTGTTAGAGGGAAGCAGGTGATGCGGCCGCCAGCACACTCAGAGATGCTTAGCCAATGTGACGTCAGCGGCTCTGAGTGCTCTGATTGGACGAGTGGGCGCCGATGCACCATAGGACCGGGAAGATGTGAGTTAACTTCAGTGATATGGGGGGGTTCACGCAGCGGTGCACCCCGGATCGGGATTCCCCGGGGGAAGGACCAAAACCCAGGATAGTGAAAATCCTGGGTTTTGGTCCTCTTTAATCTTCCTCAGATAACCAGGGGCCATCCCGCTGGAATTTGTATGGTGTGTTTGGAGCATAGAAAAACTCAGATGAGCACCAGTTGCTTTCAAAAGAACAGTCAGTTTACCGATTTATTGACAATAAAAAAATACAATAAAGAGAAAAATAACAGTGGGTTGGGCAGGGGGCTCCTTTAAGGATGGGACCCCGGGCAATTGCTCAGTTTACTCTTTCTTTATGTAATGAGCTGGGTTACCATGGCAACATGTTGCAAGGCTTGTGCAGGCCCATCTTGCAAACTGTATTTGTACTCTGGTGGAGTGCAAGCACACAAAGGTAAGTGTTTTGCCCAAACCGGTTTCAGGTGCCCACATTTACAGTGTCCAATATTAATAAATATTGTCATTTATGAAGGGACAGCCCAGGTAATTAAAGGGACATATCAGCGGCCAAACCAAATTGACAAGGGTCATAAGAAAGGGGCACGACAAAAATTACATAAAATATTCATATTTTATTAAATGTTACACAATAACAGAAATAAAAGCACACACATTGTAAAGGACCACCACAGGAATAGTGGGTGGATTGATTTTATTTATAGTGTCTTTGTGTTGTGTGTGCTTTGTGTTATTGTGTAACATTTAATAAAATACGAATATTTTATGTAATTTTTGGAGTTGTGCCCCTTTCTTATGATCCTTGTCAATTTGGTTTGGCCTCAGTTCTAGTAGCTTCACGGTTTGGGCAGCACGCTCCTTTGTTAATATTAGTAGCTGTGCCCACTATTTCGAATAAGTGAAGGGACATATCAGACAAAGGGTCAAATTAGCCTGCTTTCTGCTTGCCCCATGCTGGCTGTTAAAGTGGGCCAACACCCACCGCTGATCGGCCCGGGAATCTATAAGATTCCCGGGCCGATCAGCTCCCTGCCTGCGGGGCACCCCAACCAGGGGTGCCCCCGCTGTGTGAAACCCCCCAGGATGCCCGCAAATCCTACCTGTTTCTCGTTCCAATGGCGCATGCGCAGGATGCCGCCGCCCCAGGTCGTGGTACCTCGCGGAAGTGGACCAACACCCAGGATAGTGAAAATCCTGGGTGTTGGTCCACTTTAAACATACATATACATCCTGTAACCTGGAAAACAGGGTGATCGATATTCACTATATTCACCAATCGCCCAACCAGGCTCGCCAACGCCCATGCACATTGCTGTGTGTCTGACAGCCACTTGTAGGCTGGTCTATGGGTGCTGTGGAAGGATCCCCTGAAGAGGTGAGTAATGTCAGCCCTGTTCTGCAGGTCACCAGACTTTGGGGTTTATTCATGAAGCTCTAGCGCCAGGTAGTGCTTCGTAGTTGCAGGCAGCGTCTGCTGAACGCTGGACGCAATACCACACGTTTGAAAACAATTGTGTTGAGCGACTGGTACAGCGCCATGTAGAGTATGATTCATCATTAAAGGCGGCTCAGCGTATAGCGCCGGTGCTCTAGCTTCCAGAGCGAGAGGTAAGACCTGTCGCTACCATTCGCTCTCCCATATATTTCAATGGACGTTCCTTCTAATCCCTTTCCTGATCCCACATTTTTTTCTCTCAAATAATTGTGTCACCTCCCCTGGCCTGGAATTATATATTTTTGAAATTTTTTTTTTTTACAATTTTATGCAGAATTGTCATACAGGTCTGGCACTAAAGTGTTAATGTCACAGGATTCCAACAATGTCATTCCATGTGTTATCTCTTTGTTACTGGTGGAAATGTGTCAAAAACTCACTTTAATAACACAGCTTCTGGCGCTCTATGCTACAGCGACCAAATCCAGAGCGCCGACGCTGTGTGTGTCTGATTTATTGTTGAATATGGTGTAAGTCATTGAGAGCAATGAGCTGGCGCTACCTTTCGCTCCCTGCAATGCTGTACTGGTGTTAGAGCGCCCAACATACATCACATTCATAAATGCCGGCCAGGTTACTTCAGCGACTGAGACACGCTGTAACAGCGCTCGATAGCCAATCACAGCGTCTACTAGCGGTCGCTCTTAGTACCTCTGTACCGACGCTCATCTGATGATGCCTGGCGCTAGTAATGAATCAGCCTGCCTTTAGAGTGTCTCTTGACCATTGTTAGGTATAGACATACCTTCCGAGTGTCCCTGATTTGGAGGGACTGTCCCTCTTCTGATTCTTCTGATGTCTTCTGATGTCCCCCTGCTCCTTGTTGTTCTCCGTTGCCCTCCTTTGAGGTATAACATGAATATCTGCATCAATAAATGATTCATTTGCCTATTTAAAGTGTTTATATTGTTTTAACTGTTATCACCTAGCTCCTAGCGATCTCTCGCCGAGGGGGCGTGGACTAATTTAGCAAATGTCCCTCTTTCCCACCCTGAAAAGTTGGTAGGTATGGGTATAGATATATAATGCATTTCTCTGTATAATGTACAACATGGCTCTATTGCATAATAAGATCACAGAAGAGACCTTCAGATTATTTCTTTAACCCAAAACTTATTTTGATTTCATTGCATTTATAAGCTGTGTTTCCTATTCACGCAGCGTGTATCAGTAACCCCGGGAAGCCTCATATTAATCGGAAGGCTCAGCTTCCTGTTGCTTTTTCTAATGAGTCATTTCAACAGTCAGGTCACAACAAAGACTTCTCCGAATGCAATTTCATGTGCTACTGTGACCCAACCAATCAAACACTTAGAGGAATTAGAAACAGTTGAGGGGATATTAACCTATGAAGTGTGGCATTAATGGCTTTGTTTGTCTATAGATATATTGACATCTATGCAGCTTTTTGTTGTTTAGGCCTCATGATGAAACCCTACATCTGTTATAAAGGTTCATTAATGTGAGTTTTGCTATAAGGGCCTTTGTGGCAACGCCAAAGCTGCTCTACTCATTCTAGGTCAGCACATCACTGGAGGCGAGAACAACCTGGCAGCCTAAACTATTCAATACAGTTAATTTTTTCTCTGGTACTCTACTGAGCTCAGGAGATCCGCTTGCTTGTGTCCAGATCCTCAGACCGGGGAGTCCCACAGGCAGGGCTCTTTATCTTGATGTGAATAGAGGGGGGCATCCCAGCATCACTGCAACTGGAGGCATGGCCATTGTGAAGGTGGATATGTCTGACTATTGGGCCCAGACAGCAGGGAACTAATATCTGACAAAGAGATAAGATGAGGGTGTTTCAATATCAGGGGTTCCTTACAGTAGGGTAAGCCCCAGGGCCAATCCTAGGCACATGCCTTGGGGCATTGCCTGGGGATGAGGGGCACCAGCATTTATATATATATAATTTATTTTTTTGGCCACCAATTCTCCTCCCAGCCACCACCTCCGATACCCCGCCAACTTTGTCCCCAAACCCCGCAGGTGGCTTCTGGCAGCACTAAGTCCGTTGGCACCGGCGTCAGCGAGGTGTATGTGCAGCGTGCACTGCTGCCCCCCCCCCTAGCAGGGACAGCCCTGCAACGCCTTTAGTTGCATCAAGCGCCTTGTGATAAAGGACAGCGCTGTCCCCGGGGACCTCAGACACAGCCGGGTAAGAGTCCTTTTCATTCTTTTTTAATTGTGTTGGCACCATGACATCTGGTGCTGGGCTGAGTGAGAGCTCACAGTTGGGGTTTACATGGCTGAGGGGCACCCCAAATCGAGATGCTCCAGGAAGACTGACCTGTGTGACCCTAGGGAGGAGGAGGGGTGCCATTGTTTTCTAGGGGGGTTACAAGGCTTGGAAAGGGCACATGTTGTGAAGGCCTGGGGTGGGGAGAGTGAAAGGATGCTGGATGGTTCCTAAAGTGGAATTCCAGTCTAAATACAACCCCTGCCCTGCCACCCTCTCCTGGTGCTGAGGCAAGGCGGGGGGTGCAAAAAACACTTTGTGTCTACCTGTCTGGCTGTCACCTGTGCCCCAGAGAACAGTGCCGGACCGCAGCTGAGGTAAGGGGTTGTATTTTGACTGGACTTGGAAACCCAGAAATGGGTCCACTGCTCAATCTTGGCGGGGGCCCGAAGGCACATGCGCCATAGGATCACTGGCAAGGTAATGACGGCAATCTAAAGACTTTTCTACACATTCACACATCATAAGGGGGTGTCCTTAAAATGGGCCTATCACCTGTTTTTTTCTATCCTGGTTATAGGTCAGTCTTCCTGGGGCATCCCGATTTGGGATGCCATATCGTTTTAAACCCCCTATATTACCCACACAACTCATCTCTCCACTGCTCCCATGTGCATGTGTGGGCTTTTGTCCAATCAGCACTTTATGCTGTGCATACTAATGCACGGCGTAAAGCATTGTTTTAGACTGAGCTCAGCATAAGGAAATCGGAGGGACAACATCCCCAGTCTCCCTGTCTAAATGGCTGAGTGCTGGAGCGTGCCTCTGCTATAAGGATGCGGCCACAACCAGCGGGACCACAGGAAAGGTAGGCGATTGCGGGGCATGCCCGAAGGGGGGTTAACACCGAAAAGTGTCTACGGCAGCACAAATTCTAAATACGGCCCTGGTCAGCCCTGGTCACCTGGGAGGGTTTCAGTAGCCTGAGTTCCCACCTGTTCAGTTCCAGAGGGCTGCAGAAATTCCTGTCCCCCACCTTGCTTTGTCACTCCAGGCACCCGCCCCATGCCTCAAGGAGTCTCATTTTCTGTTCCAAATGCTGATTCAGTTGGCACTTTCCCAAAAGTAAATGGTGTACTCTGGAACCAGGGTACTCACAGCATTCCATGTAACAGCGTCTTACTCAACCACATGCTCTGGTCACTGCATCAGGCAGCACCACCTCCAGCTTGCCAGAGTTCCACAGGCTAAATCCACTCAGGACTTTTCCCCACCCCCTGCTTATATGCAGCCTGAGCAGGTTGAGATCTTGCGAGATCTTGTGCATTCTCATGCCCAGACATGCTCACACCCACTCTCCTTTCCTGCCATGAAACAAGAAGAGAGCAACAGCCTGGCACCTGCCCTGTGTGTAATTACAACTTCAGCCCCAAACAGCAGCACACGGCACACAGTGCCCAGGCTTTTTCCTGTGCGACCATACCCCTGGCCCTCCTGTCTGTAGGGGCGATTTTTTGGTACACTGGTAGTTCTTATAGACAATTAAGGCATTTGTTTTTAGGCTCAGATGTAACTTTCTTGTAGTCATTGGCATTTGGCTTCATATCATCAAGCCTCAGGCTTCTGAAGTCGGGAGTGTGCCAAGTACAGGCTGCCAATAATTCTAAATGGGCCATCCAATCCAAAATGTAATGGCATGCTTAACTTTACATGAATATTTTAATATTGTTCTAGCCCTTGGTATCCCTTGATATAATGTTCATAATGCATCAAGGGTTGATATTTTGTGCTATTCTCTTTTGCATCAAAAAACACTAAATTGTTATATTTTAGTTTTAGTTTTAGAGTTTCGAAATGTTTGGAAAGGTAAAACCATTGTAAAGATTTTTTTTCGCCTTTACTAACTGAGATGTGTGTGAAACACCCAAGAGAGAGCCAAGACAGGCCGGTAAGAAAAGATAACGAAAAGCAAGCTTGTCATGTTCCTGGTGCATTTAAGATGTAGGGGCAGCCTCTTTTGCCCCTCGGGTCTTTGCTTCTTGGATAGTGGAACAGCAAGTCTTGGGCTGATGAATAAAATGAACACCAGAATGCGTGAATTCATCTGTTGACAGGTGTTGTTGAAGACCAACGTTGCTGGGTGCTTCTGTGCTTTTCTGATGGAGTTTGTCCAAAATGTTTAGACTATTTTGACTTGGCAGCACCCAACTGAATCTAAAAGTACAACATCCAGTAGCATGCATATAAAAGTACACTTACTTTATTGAAACTTTCTAAAAGTCCATAAGAAATCACAATCCAAATACATAAAATCCAGTAAAGGAAAATAATGGCTAAGTTTACCTCCTTAATAAGATTCTAACTCAAAAATAAATCAAGCTTTGTCACCTGCATAGTCATAAATGAAATGACATGCGATGAAGTGTTTTACAACTATCCTGAGTTATACATTTTAGGGCCTGATACTAATGGCTCATATTTGTAGAGCAGGCCATGGCCTAAGTCAGTGGTTCTCAAACGTTTTTTACGCTAAGTACTCCCTAGAGACACGAAGTTCCAACAGAGTACCCCCAAAGAGATGAGCAGTTATAAATATATATGACCAATATAAGTAAGCCACAGAAACTGAGATTGGGGAGTTCTCTTTCCAAATATGCTAGGCTGGGGGGCGTGGCCTACGCATGGCGGAGTGAGGACGCTCAGAAGAGGGGCTCCGGCAACTTACCCGTCCTACAGTGACCCAGCAGCGCAGAGAGCCCGGCGAGACCCTTGTCATGAGAGGCAGTAAGAAGAAGAGAAGTCAGAGAGGTGGAGGAGGCCAGAAGGACAGCGACATCACACGCTACCTGCATCAGGAAGCTCCGTCCAGGGAGTCGGTAGCAATCAAGATGGCGCAGGAGGGGAAAGGAGGGAGCCTCCCGCAGCGTGCGGCGGGGAGACAGAGGTCAGCCGAGAGGCAGCAGCGTCGGCAGCTGGAGATGAGGAGCTGCCCGAGAGACACTGACACGGCGGCAGAGGCGGCGGTGCCTGCGGAGGTAGGACTGAGCGTTGCTTCACACTGTCATCCCCCAGCCATTACAGAGGAGGGAGGGAACCACGTGCCTGATACACAGGCGGCGGCATTGCTAACAGCGGAGGTGAGGGAGGGAGACCTCCTGCGGTGCCGTCCCTCATTCACTGCAGACAAGAGCGAGGAGGGGGGAAGCCCAGTGTCACGGCTGATGGAGCGTGATGCTACAGGAGAAGGGATCTCCTCTCCACAACAAAGCCCCATCATAAATATAATAAATATAAATAAAAATGGGGGCAGTGATTTGCAGCAATCAGAAACCTCACCAACTTCAGTGAAGAATGTTACACCTTTTTCAGCTGCACACATTATAAGGGCTGAAGTGCACCAATTGCCCCCCTCGAGCAGCCTGCTGAATGGACCCCTCCCCTCTGCAGATGCCATACCTATAGAGCAGGATCCCCATATTGAGAGCGACGGAGTGGGGTGGTCACCAGTTTGTAGCCCTTCATTGCCGCCAAGCCACACACCACCACTGGCCTGGTACTCAAGCCCTGGGGGAGATTCACGGGATGGAGCGGGCCCAAGAGAGGGATATTGGGGCATCCCAGATCCAGAGAAGAGATCTTCGGCCAACCCGGGGGGTCAGCCTCAACCCAGCCGCCACCTAACCCAAGCAATGTGGAGCATTCCTACTGAGCTGGATCCCAGCCTAAGGCTCCTCCTCCAGTTTCTCCCCACGAAAGCGGATCTAAAGGAAGATCTGGAGGCAGTCGCACTTAGGATTGAGCGAGCGGTTCGGAAAGAGTTAGAAGATCTTCAACAGCAAACATCAGCTTTGGATACCAGGGTGGCCTCTTTAGAGAGCTCCAGCACAAATCATGAAAACAGAATAGTGGAGCTGGAACGGGCAAGTCGCAGCCAGAAACAACAACTCACAGATGTCATACTTCAAGCCGATGACCTGGAAAACCGGAACAGGCGCAATAACCTGAAGCTGCGGGGTATCCCAGAGTCAATACCCTCAAGTCGGTTACGGTCGGCTGCCTGTGATATCTTTAATGCGGTACTGGGAAGCCCAAAAGACTCAGAGATAATCATAGACCGGATCCATAGGGTGACCAGTCGGCCAGCAGGGGAAGCTGATGCGCCGCGGGATGTCTTATGTCGCATTCACTTCTACACAGTCAAGGAGGACATTTTGCGCAAAGCCTGGGAGCAGCGGCAGGTGGAGTGGGATGGCCGCAGGATCCAAATCCTCCCAGATTTCTCCCGACACACGCTGCGCATGCGGAGAGTGATGCGCCCACTCCTGGACAGGCTCCGGGAGCTTAACGCTTCTTACAAATGGGGACACCCGTTCCACCTTATTGTCCGCAAGGATAACGGCACATTTATCCTACGACGCAGAGAGGACCTCCCTGACCTGTCTAGATTCCTGGACGCCGATCCCGTTGCAGTTCCGGACTGGTTGGACTTTGGAGCAGATCTGCCCCCGCGGAGAGACCGTTGGGACAGAAGAAACCATCGTGGAGGTCGTGGTGGAGCGGGGATCGTACGCCCAGGCCCGCGGAGATAGGGAACCAGGCCAACGGTTGGCAAAATAGTTCCCTGACGAAATTGTCAAGAACTTGTTGTAAATGTATCCTTTTGAGAAATGGCTGCTGCTCACTGAGTTGTGACTATTCAAAACCTGTGAAAGGATGTGAAATGCTTAGTTAGTTTTTTAAAAGTTATAATGTTCGCTAGATGCTTCGTACAAACCGGGCTTCTCGCTAGGTGTCCTTAGGCTGCCTCCTCTCTAAACTGATTACCGGAGGCCTAAACGCTCCATAAGCGTTGGTCTTGAAGGTTAGTAGATTGGAGACGGGGTTGCTGGGGCCCCCCCCGTGGTGCGAGGTTGCTTACCCCCTAATAGTTTTCTGCTCTCTCTCACCGAGCTTCCGCCTGGTGGGACTAAGCAGAATAAGGAACAGTAGTTCCGTTACTAGAACCCGCCCTCTTTTCTCTTAGAGGGTTTTTTCTTTTTTCCGGTTCACTCTCTCCTTCACTTCTTTCCTTCCCTAATCCTACCCCTACCCCTTAACACCCAGAGGTTGAGTCACCTAGGTACATTGGACGGGTTTCCCATCAATCTACCCACTCATAGATTTGGCCCCCCGGTCCCGCCCTCCCGCCCCTCAGATCCTTTATCTTTCATCGGGGACTTGCTTGGGAGGGGGGAGGGCCTGGCGGTATGGCTAGCTTGAAGATATGCTCCCTAAACTCCAAAGGTTTAAATATACCGGAAAAAAGAGCTAAGATTTTGTACGGCCTGCACAAGGAAAAGGTAGACATAATAGTTTTTCAAGAGACCCACTTTCGTAGCGGGAAGATTCCAGAAATTAAGAATAAATACTTCACGAAATGGTATCACTCCCCAAACCCGGACGCCAAATCCAAAGGGGTGTCGATTGCTATCCACAAAAATGCTCAGTTGGAGCCATTGGATGCAAACGTTGATCCCCGGGGGAGATATATCTTTATGAAGTTCTTAACAGGCGGAGAGACCTATACTATAGCAAACCTATACCTACCCAATCAAGACCAAGCCGGGGTGGGATCTTAATCCTAGGTGGGGATTTTAATATGGCGTTAGACCCAAGGCTAGACACCTCCCAGGGCAGGTCAGCGATCCCACAAGCTAAATTGGCGACCTTTAAAAAGGCGCTGAGTGACCTTCAGGTGGTCGATGTGTGGAGAGTCCTGAATCAAGGTGCGAGAGACTATACGTTCTACTCACACACTCACGCCTCCTATAGCAGACTGGACTACTTATTTGTCAGCCATTATGCTCTGGCTAGAGACCTGGGTGCCTCGATTGGCCCTATCATTTGGTCAGACCACTCTCCAGTATATATCGACCTACCGGTCACGGGTGGGGCCAGACGACGGTTCAACTGGAGACTTAATGACAACTTACTTAAGGATTCAATATGTATGGCAGAGGTGGATAGCGCAATAACACACTTCATCGCAGACCATGTAAATGACAACACCTCCCTACCGGTACAGTGGGAAGCGATGAAATGTGTCCTTAGAGGGATATTTTTGAAACATGGCTCTAGATTGAAGAAAGAGAGGACGCAGCAGATCCGATCTACTCTGGACCGTATCCGAACACTCGAGCAATCTCATAAGAGTACCCGCTCCAAGGGAGAGCTGGTGGAACTGGTTGCAGCTAGAGAGACACTCAAAAGGTTATATGACCAATGCTATCTGAAATATCGGGACAGGTGCAGAGCCAAGTTTTATGAATTCTCAGACAAATGCGGGAGATTACTGGCCAGGTCCCTACACCCTCGACAGGACCTAACATATATACCAGTCATTAGAGATAAGGAGGGGAGGGAGATTCACAAACCTAACCATATTGTGGAGGAATTCCAGAAATACTACACAGAGCTGTATAATATAAAAGGTGGAGGGGACACTCTCCCCCCGGAGGAATTAGATTCCCGCATACAAGACTACGTTCAGGAAACGGCAGTCCCCCCTATATCGGAGGAGACGAGGGATTTGTTGGAGACGCCCTTTGAGGAGACGGAGATAGGGAAGGCCATTAAAGGAACTCCAACGGGGAAAAGCCCAGGCCCAGATGGGTTCACACCAAGGTTCTATAAAGCCCTGGGGGGGCGACTTGTTCCCTTCCTGACGAGGGTTTTTAATAGTGTCTCCGATTCCTGCCCCTTCCCAAGACAGGCTCTGGAAGCACATATCTCTGTCATACCAAAACCCAACAAAGATAAGACCCTGACTAGCAACTATAGACCGATCTCACTAATAAACGTGGACATCAAACTTTTCGCAAAAATCATAGCCAGCAGAATACAAGGGTCCCTGGCAGGGATCATCGATAAGGACCAGGTGGGTTTTGTTGTAGGGAGAGAAGCTAGAGACAACACATTAAAGACAATCACCCTTATGCACCATGCACAGACCCAGAAGATCCCTTCCTGCCTTCTATCTGTGGATGCCGAGAAGGCATTTGACAGGGTCCATTGGAGATTCCTCCGAGCAGCTCTGGTCCAAATAGGGATAGGTCCCGAAATGTTGGGGAAGATCATGTCGCTATATAGTGCACCAACAGCGAGAGTCAGGGTGAATGGGCTCCTCTCATCCCCATTTGGGATCGGCAATGGCACGCGACAGGGATGTCCGCTGTCGCCGCTATTGTATGTGATAGTCATGGAACACCTTGCACAAGCCCTGAGAGCGAACCCCACAATCAAGGGAATACACTGTGGGGGGAGGGAGCATAAACTCGCACTGTTTGCAGATGACCTCTTGCTATATATCTCATCCCCTCATATTTCCCTGCCCTCTATACTAAAAGAATTTGAAAGATTTGGCTACCTCAGCAACTTTAAAGTTAACCTTTCTAAAACGGAAGCCCTCAATGTCTCCTTACCCAATGACACCCAGAAACATCTCCAAACAAACTTCTCATTTAAATGGCAGAAAGAATCCATTACCTATCTGGGTATACAGCTGCCTACCAATTTGGACAGTTTGTATAGGCTGAATTACGCCCCCCTCCTCTCTAGGACCCTGGAGAGCCTTAAGACATATAACAAAGGGCAATATTCATGGATGGGTCGGATAAATATACTAAAAATGGATATCCTACCACGCTTTCTCTATGTGTTCCAGGCGGTACCGATTGTGCCAGAACGGGGCTTCTTTGGGGTTCTGAAGAAGGCCTGGACTAAGTTTGTCTGGAATGACAAAAAGCCCAGAATCAGTTACACGACTTTGGTGAGGCCTAGAGGAGAGGGGGGGCTGGGACTGCCAGATCTCAAGGGCTACCACACAGCTGCACTCCTGGTTAGATTAGTCGACTGGTTCCATCACGGGGGGGACAAGCTGTGGGTGGGTGTGGAGGCTGGGGCCTCCCCTCTCAGCCTTACTGCACTCCCCTGGCTGGAACCCTCCCTAAGACCGGAGACTCACAGCCTTCCACTTTTGACACGATCTTTGTTATCTGTATGGGACTCAATACTCAAGAAAAAGAGAATATCACATAGACCGGGACCGCTTACCCCCCTGTTTGATAATCCTGCCTTTCCCCCGGGGGTGGGGTCAAATAAATTCCTAATATGGGAGAAATCACAAGGAGTCAGGCTTGGTGATATCTTACAGAATAATCGACCCCCATGCCTCCAGGAACTCCGGGTCCGGGGGCGGGGCGAGAGGTTGTCCTGGCTTTTGCATAGACAGCTGGTGGCTTTTGTCTCCTCTCATTCCCCGGGGTCCTCGCTCTCTCAGCCTCTAACCACATTTGAGAGTATCCTGAGGGCTGATGAGGGGCCACTGCATACCCTGTCGCTTCTTTACGGGGTGCTCCAGGCGGAGAGGGATTCTTCCGAGGACCTTGCATTTGTTAGAGGATGGGAGCGGGACTTGGGCCGGAAGCTGAGTGCCGAAGACTGGGGCAAGTCTTTTGCCTTGACCCATAAGCTTTCCCTTGCGTGTAAAGCCCAGGAGAAAAACTACAAAATTCTGTCCCGGTGGTATAAGTGCCCGGTTGACTTGGCCAGGTATGGGGGGGCCGACACAGGCACATGCTGGAGGTGTGGACAAGCAGAGGGCAACATGCTCCACATCTGGTGGAGCTGCCCCTTGATATATAAACTATGGGACCAAGTATTTGCGGTCTATAAATTCTTGACCCTAGAGGATGTACCTAGGGAACCACAGATAGCGCTGCTATCAGTGGTGCCTGGTCCGATCTCGGCAGCAAAAAGGGGAATTCTCAGACATCTCCTGACTGCGGCTAGATCGGTGATACCCCGACATTGGCGCTCCCAATGCACCCCAGACATATTGGAGTGGGTTCGGGAGGTGGAGGGGATACGGAGAATGGAGGAGCTGGTGCTTGAGGGTGATGAAAACGGAAGGGAGAAGCTAAACATCACCTGGACAATCTGGATTATGGCGCAAGGCACGCCAGAATTCAGGGCTCTACTCTCTTCTTTGTAATTTTTGTAGGAGACTCTCTATATGGAACGTAACAAGAGATGAGATGGAGTGCGAAGCCACAGAGAGTTGGCCCAGGACCGCCGGGCCCTCCCCAATCTTAATCTTAATATATACCCCCGCCCTCGGGCGCCCCCTTCTCTGGGACCCCCCTTGTCGCCGTCTCCTCCTGAACTGGCCAAGGAGCATTATCCTCTCTCCCCCACCCTTCCCACCCATTCCTCCCGCCCTCCCTTCCACTCCCCCATATCTTGTCCTTTCTTCCTCATGCCTTTTTTTTTCTTAACCCCCCACTATGGGGAAAAAAAAAGAAAACATAGAAGGAAGGGAAGAATACAGGGCTCTTATTTGGTTTATGATACTGTTGTTGCGAATCTAGGTTGCTCCCCCCTGACAAAGACAAGCTTCGGGCCGACTGAGGGCACCTCCTTGGGGAAACGTATTTAGTGGTTTCTGACTAGATCTGAATTGGAGGAGTCGAATAAAGGAGGGTTCACACAGTATATGACTCACTAAGGTCCTGGAAGGGAATAATACTTCTCGATTTACATGTTCGACATTAAGGGGGGGACTCTGTGAAATGTGGATTCATATTTTCATTTTATTCTCTCTCGCCTATTTGGCTTAAGTTGTTGACCACATATGTTATTTGACTTGTCAGTATGCTATGTATTGTACTTTCCTTTCAATAAAGATATATTACACAAAAAAAATATGCTAGGCTGCTGGTCCGACTTAACCTTGGATTCCGTGCTGAGGTATGTACAATACATGTCCCATCTTGAATTGCAGGTAAGAGACTATGCCTTTTCTCTTATCTGATCCATTTTGAGCTTTTTGCTGTTTGGAGTTCAGAAGGCCTTGGGGAAGAAGCTTCTCCGCATTCTTTCAGTGTTACTCTAGAAGCAGAGACGCTTGCCTAATTTCAGTTTGGAGTAGAGCCTGTTGTACAGGTGGTCACATCTTTTGCAGATCTTGCTTTTGCACCATTTGTAGAGGATTGTCTGTAGTTTATGGAATGGCACATTCGTGATGCACTCTGACATCAGCACCACTTTTTGCAGAACCATCCTATCTTGTTTGCTGCTGTTACCATATCAGGCAGGTGATGTTCCTGGTTAAGATGCCTTCAATAATGCAAAACTAAAAGTTCTTAAGCACAGCTGGGCATAGTTTGAAGGCTTTCTTGGTTACATAGGTCATCTTCTCTTATATGAACATCCAAGTGGTCAATCTCTCCACAGGGGCCACACTGATCATAATGATTTGAGACTGCACAAACCTGCTTCCTATGTGTGCACCTGCCTGCCCATTTAAGTGGGCAGCTCGGTGCATAATAAAGTTGTTGTTGACCCTTTTCTGTTGCCCAGTCCCTGGATTTTTTTTATTTATGACCACCTTTATTTAGCACTAAAAGGTGGACTGATACAAAAAAGCAAAACAGAGAGCAGCTATCCTCCCATGTACATACAAGCATTGTGCCTTACACAGATTCAAAAAGGGAGGAGGGGCTGGGTTTAAGGAAATGAGTCAAATCTCATAAATAATTGGTTTATTCAGTAGCATACAAGGATGAATTCTCTATATGGCAGGCAAGCAAACAATTGTTTTTCCACTTATCTTGGAAAATCTCTTTAACCGGTGTTTCAGACTTCCCTACTGTCATCTAGAGTATATTTATTCTAAATACACTAGCTAACCTATTTTCCTACACTTCTATTGAACTAAAGCGTTCTAATTAGAGATGAGCGAACCGGTTCGGACGAACCGGAATTCGCTCCGAATTTCAGGAAATATTCGATTCGGCACGAACCCGAATATTTTGTGGTTCGTGCCGATCGAATTTTTCCTGAAATTAAAAAATAAAATGCCGGCATGGTGGGAGCGGGCCCGCTCCCACCATGCCGGCATTTAAAAAAAAAAAAAAAAAAAAAAGCATTTTTGCCGGCATGGTGGGAGCGGGCCGGCCGGCTCCGCTGTCAGCGGAACCGGCCGGCCCACTCCCACCATGCCGGCATTTAAAAAAAAAGCAAACACTTACCTGCAGGTCCGGAGCATGGAGGCCGGCGCCGCTCTCAGCTGTCATCTGAGGGCGCGTCTGATGACCGCTCCCACCATGCCGGTAAAAATGCTTTTTTTTTTTTTTTTTTGTTTTTTAAATGCCGGCATGGTGGGAGCGGGCCGTCCGGCTTTACCGGCCCGCCGGCCGGCTCCCACCATGCCGGCATTTTTGATGGGGAACTTCGTAAAAGTTCGATTCGGCCGAACCCGAATTTCTTTGTGAAATTCGGCGAATCGGCCGAATCGAACTTTTCAAAAGTTCGCTCATCTCTAGTTCTAATGCTTCACCTGTTTGTTCTATACAGGTTACTGATTAAACCAACTGATCCCCCATACCAACTTGTAACAGATATTATAGTACTCATCCTTTGAATTCTAATAAAAAGAATGAAACTTTTTCAAGTTCCAGACTGAAGCTCACTCACATGTGCAGCTGTAGCTATACACCAGCTCAAAAACAATGGAATCCATGCAAGCTTATTGTTCTGAAATCCTCCTGTTACTTGTGTAGTATACCATACCATACCAACCTTTCCTTAAAATAAGGGGGTTTACTGGATACAGGGGGAGGAAGCAGTTTAACGCAGTTCAGGTGGGTTTCTTCCTTTGGGTCTGGAGAGTGAGAAGTGTTAAAGATGCCGGTTAGCAGGATAATAATGGATTCAGTTACTAAAGGGAACTGGGTCTGATTCCTATCTAAGAATCTTGCCCTGCATGATCCCTTGCCTAAAGAGTTGATCGTGAGGGAGTAGTTCTATTAAATTGGGGTGGCCTATGCCCATATTACTCCCATTATCAAGGTGAACTATGAACAAAGAGTTAAGAGCATTAAGTGAGACTGATTTGGATTAATTGGATGCTTTTGAACTGTGCTGAGATCTGTTCCATGGATTGAAGTTAAAGTCTGCTTTCTTTCATGGATGTGATATGAGCTAATGTCTTGCTAACAAATAAATAAAGAGAAACTAAACTACTTAAGAAACCACTGAGTACTGTGAAAGTTTATCAGCCGACCGTGTGAGTACCGTGATATACCGAGAGCTATTGAAGTCATAACTGTGATATATATCTATTGGATTATAAAGATTGTGTGTTTGCCCGTGACAAATATTAGCCAATCTTTATTACCACTGCAGTCTGTGACCACCTGTGAGCTGGGTGGTCCCCTGCACTTTTGGGCTTCTTTAAATTATAACATATATTTCTGTGCACCCTGGATGGGTGTAGTGATGCAGAAGTTGCACACTGAAGTTTTTGGAAGGATAGCTGGAGGTGGTGTGTGGGAGGGGTGGCGAGGCTATTAGAGTAATCAGTGAGGCAATAAGGGCGGCTATTGAAGTGTAAGGCTGGCATTAAACCTGGAAGCAAGAGGCGTTACAGTGAAATGTCAGCGGAGCCTTTATCCAGGCCGCCGGCTGGTGAGCCATTAGGACAAGGGGAAATATTAACTCATCGGGCTCTTAGAAAATGTCACGGCTTGGATGATGCACGGCAGGTTTTCAAAGAAGACCTGTCAGTGCCAGCAGTGAAGCTAGGTTTGTTTTACCTGTATTTTACAGTACTGATGCTACCAGATCAAGGCTTGCTGTGAAAACACATAAGTGAGAGGGTCCAGTGGGCAGCGAATCACTTGTGACTGCCAGCTGATCATAATTGCCCCTCAATTGAAGCGTAACCCAACAGTGTAAACCAGGTCTCACATATGTTAGACCCATTCTGTCTGGCCTGAATCTGGTCACAGCTGGACTTACATTAGTATGTGAGTCCTCAGGTATTGGTTCCAATCTAAAGACCATTAGGCTGACACTAGTCTTCCAATCACTAACTACTAGCTTCTCACAAGTGTTACTCTTCTTCCCTCTTCTATCTTCCTGAGCTCCTCATCTATAATTCATTACGTGGTTGGCTTCCTCTCGAAATACTCTGTGGTCCGACCCTACACCCCTGTCTCCTCCCTTTCACATGGCTCACAGGTTAGTCCACACTCCGTCAGGTAGGGCCGGTGCCAGCACAGGGCAAACCTGGGCAATGGCCAGGGCCCCTGGCATCTTCAGGGGCCCACTCAAGCTCACACTTAGACATGGCATTATTTTTCAGTGGACCCAAACTACCAAATTCTGGGTGTTGTGTGCAGACCTACTCATGGCTGGTCTCAGCAACAGGGGATAATCAGCAACACATGGAGAAGGTGGCATGGAACAGAGGTAAAAAGAACCAGGTGACAGCTGACAGCAATGATGGTTTCTTTAGTGGCAGTGGAGCAAGTCTTTAGTGGCAGTGGAGAAAGCAGTAAAGGCTGAAGGGTGCTTGGTGGCAGTAGAGAAAGACAAGAGGACCATTGGTGACTATAGGAAAGGCAATAAGGACTTGAGGGCGATCAGCAGCAGAAGATGACCCATTTGTGGCAGCAGAGCTGAAAGGTGACATCATGTGACACACTACTTTGGGGCCCACTAAGACTCTCTTGAGCCGGCCCTGCTGTCAGGCCTCGTGGGGCACCCGCCTTCAGGTGAGCCTGCCTGAAGACAAGCCCCTGTTTGCCGGGACGCTGGATACACCTCACTGGACACGGTTGCCCCCCAGGACTTTGCACAAAGGATCCAGACTTACATGGGGAAGAAAGATGAACCAGTGACCAGGCTAGGCAGAATTTGGGCTAGCTGGGGTCATACACAGGAATGACAGTCCTTCTGAATTGGGGTTTCAAGGGGATACGCAGAAAAATGGTCCAGGGTCAAACCAGGGGTCAAGCCGGTTTGTCAGAGGGTTCACGGTACAGATGAGTAGACACAGGGCTGGATTAAGTATGGTGGAGGCCCCTGGGCACAAAATCTGGTGGAGGCCTAAGATACAGTATTTTTTTTTATAATATATAGTCCAGCCAAATAACTGATTGGTTACCGCCTATTTACTGGAACGTCAGATCGGGTCCCCTGTGTCACCCTTGTGTGGGTGTATGCTCAGGGCCATATCTGGTTTTCATGGTGCCCAAGGCACTTTAAGTGCTTGCACCCTCTTTTTTAAGTTAGGTCACGTTCGGTATAAAAAAAAAATGTTTAAGGGGAAAGGGTGCAATGGGCTAGTGGGCGAAATGCAGAGAAGCAGGCAAGCATGTTCCATTTTTCACTGCATTCTGACATACAGGAGTCACATGACCACACCAGTGGAGGGGAGATGCTCTGGCCTGTGTTCAACTGACTGCACCCCTCCTTCACACAAATACACTCTGCATCCTTCTGTGGCTTGGGAGGGGGTGCCTGTTAGGAGGCATTAATGTTCTGGCTATGTGAGTTTTAATTTCTTTTCTTTATTGTAGTAGTAAGGGCAGCACCCTCCCCTCTTCCAGGTTGCCACCCTAGGCACGTGCCTAGGGTTGCCTAATTGTAAATACAGCCCTATGTGTGCTGCTTGGAAACCCAGCTGGTCCAGCAGAAAAATGTTTCCTCGCATTGAGCTGCCAGCGGCTGGGCTTGGTGGCTTATTTGCAGTGAGTGGCTGCCGACTGAAAGCTCTGCACGCACCCATCACTGTGGCGTTGCTGATGGCAGCTTTGCTGCTCTACACTCTCCATCCTGCCCTGCGGTGGCTTTGGCTGCGGGTTTGCAAAAACAAAAAAGGCTTGCCCAGGCATGGGGTTCCACTCCTGCCGCGGATAGCTTTGTTTCTGGCCCCTCAGGCCAAAGACTGAAAAGTCTCCTGGACCACACCATAACCCAAAGGTTGGTGGAGGCCCCCTTTGCAGGGCAAGTGGTGGAGGCCCCCCTCATAATCTGGCCCTGAGTAGACAAGCTCGAGATCAGGCAGGCAAGTGTTGCTCCAGGCAGTGGAGGCGTCAGAGGAGGATCAGACAAAGCGAAAGTCAGCAACAGGTAATCAGAATCCAGCTAACATTGGTACAATAACACGCAGCAAAAGCTATAATGGGCAATACATGCTGGGAGAGGCCTGCTTTTATGTGGCCATTGGCCAGTCAGGACAGGAGGCCAGAGTCAGCCCACCACTTTGACCCCAGCAATACCTGTGGGGAAGCTGACCTGCAAAACGTTGGTCCCCACTAAACCTGCCAGAATAAGAGGGACACCATTCCCATAAGAGGATTGTCCCCTTGACTGGCCTGTGCTCCTGGACCAGTGCGAACTAACTGGAGTTGTAGGAAACCATATAAAGGGACCAGGGGTACCTTCTTCCCCTTTTTTTTGCCCCCTAAATCTCCAGCGCTGGATGTGGAGTCCCACCCGCCCTCTCGTTATTGGGTTAATTTTGATATTGAATCTCTAATGGAAGTGTATATATATGTATCCTGTGTGATGTATACAAAAAATGAAAAAAGTGTGAGGTAATGGATTTCAACAAAGTATTTATTTTACATATGTTTTGTTAAAATGATAAGAAAATTGAGAAGCTTTGGTTTTACATTGTTGTTCATTGTATTTTGGGATTATGCTTGTCACAGCCGGTGAGCGGTCTCCCTTCCTTTTTGGGTCTGAGTTGTCAGGTCAGATTAAAATCTGAGGCATGGAAAGGCTTCTGTTTTATGGCTGAAACAAGCCAGTGTGGTTGTGAGGTTTTGGAGGATGGTAACCAGGCTTCGGTAATTTTGCACCCTGGTGGATAGCCATGTTGAGCTCTGAGCCTAACAGAGATGTGGCAGAGCTTAATCGGCTTCCACTTACTGTATGTAAATGTGTTAATGATTTTTTCCTTACGCTCCTCAGTTTAGCACATTTAGTTTGGTTGCTGGCCACTCAGATTGAAAAGGGTTGGGAGGTTTGTGTTGTCTTGTTGTATTGATTTGTTTAGCCGATTAAACTTTTATCATTCCAAAGGTGTATAGGTTGTACAAAGGGGGTTTAGGGTAGTAGATGCAGAATATATGGAGCGCTAGTCCAGTAAAGTTCTTGTTTGTCTAGCTTTTCCCTCAATTTCATAACCGTTCACCCCTCGACCTAACTGAAGTGCGATTCAAGCTATAGCCTTCTCCTCTATATGGTCATCTTTTGCATCTGCAAAAATTTAAAGTGGACCAAAACCCAATATTTTGACTATCCTTGGTTTTGGTTCCTTCCTTCTGTGTCAAACCCCCCAGGACGTCGAGACCAACTCACCTCTTCCGGGTCCCATGGCACGTCTAAGAGCAGCGGCTCTGAGTGCCCTGAAGGCCGCATCCTCTGCTTCCCTCCATCAGGGAGCGGGCCCGGCACTATCCCTGCTAGAGGTATAGCGGGATGCGGCTGTGGTTCACGAAAGTGCCGTTGGACCAGGAAACAAGGTAAGTAAATGGGGTGACCTGGGGGGTTTCACACAGCAGGGCATCCCGAATTTGGATGCTCTGGGGGGGAAATCAATAGGTCTGGGAATCTTTTATAAATTCTCAGACCAATCGTTGTGGGTTTTGGTCCACTTTAAAGAGGACCGACCGTCAAAATGACTTAAAACAGACCAACACAACAACAGTGCTCATTAAGACCCTTCCCCAGGACAATTTAGATTGCTGCACATAAAAATCCATTTACCTTTTTCTAACTCTGTGGTCAATTTTAGGAACAAAACGGCAGCTCATGCATTTGCAGGCAGCCTGCAATCAGGAAGTTCTGCTGGGCTTCCTGTTACTGTGCATTGTTAGTTATGTCAGTTGAGTGTGCTGAGATGCTGGGAGAGGAAGCTCCAAAATGGCCGCTACCTCATTTCCAATTGTGCCAGGGTGTTGGTCCTGTTAAATTAAGTTCCTATCACTCCCAGTCCAATAAATACTGAGTACAGAAGGGCTCAAACTTTTCTACTGTAATTCTACTTCTATCTTAGCAGTTGCTAACTGACACTACCATCCAGTCACATGTCACACACGGGCTCTCATGCTAACTGAATAGAGGGATGCATGCTGTGTTGGAGATTTTAGGAGAATTTTTCCAGAGTCCAACTAAAGAGGACAAATAAATAGTGGCAGCAGAACTGGATCATGTCCCTAAGGGTTAACTGTGAGGTGTGCATCATAAAATGTTGTTTATGAGTTGAAACTATAATAAGGCTTATGAGGGAAATGTCACATACTGAAGAATGGTCAAATGCTGGTGACATGTCAAAAGACAACTTGTCAATTAACAGATGCAAATGAGTGCTTTGTCTGGGGCTTCCCAACAGGATTCCATTTACATATGACATATTACAGGAAAACAATCTGTTCACATTGCCTGGCTAGATACCTGGTTTAATTGGAACCTCAATTGCGGGGGGGGGGGGGGGGGGGGACTGCCACACAATCTTAATGGCTTCTGTTCAAAAGACAATGTGCATTCAAGTCTAACTTTTGAATTATGGGTCGTCCAGATATCAGCTGGCTGGGTTGCTGGCGGCATAAGCTTCACTCTGATACCAAATGTACATATCAAGTGGGTCCATAAAAGCCAATAAATCATTAAAGAACAAGGAACTGGTTCTAAAAATATGACTGTCAGCCCTTATATCAGAACCAACAATCCTAAAACTCACTGAAATATTTTTAGGGGCCAGAACTGCTATGTCCCTGGCCAGGAATCCCCCTGAGACCCATTAGGCTGCATACAGTATGCAGAATGCATACTCCAAATGAGAAATGAGAAAACTCCAAATGAGTTTAAAGTGGAGCAATAGTCACAATCCTGGGTTTTGGTCCTTGCCCCCCCCAGGGCAGCCTGATCAGGGATGTCCCGCTGTGTGAAACCCCCCAGGTCGCCCAACCTCACTCACCCTTCCCCAGTCCTACGCTCATCAGCACAATCTGATCCTCTCCTCTAAAAGCTTATCTAAGGCGATCTAAGTGCTTATCTAAGTGCCCTGGACGGTCGCATCCCCCGCTACCCTCTAACAGGGTGCGTGCGCGCACCGGCCATTCACAAATGCCTGGCACGGGCACGCACCCTGCTAGAGGGGTAGAGAGGATGCGGCCGCAGATGGCGCATGCGCCATTGGAATGGGCAAGGAGGTGTGTTTCCGGCCAACCTAGGGGTTTCACACAGCGGGGCATCTCGATTCTGGATGCCCCGGGGAGAGGGAGTTTAGTGGCCATGGAATCTTATAGCTTTCAGGGCCATTGAGATGTGGGTTTCGAGACACCTAAAAACCAGACTGTTAGGATTATCTGTGTAACTCTCCACCAAAGGATTTTTTGTTTATTTTTATTTCTCCTAATTATCTTAAAAGCAGCTTGTCATGTTTTTCTGTAATATTTTTTTATTATACATTTTTTGTATGCACTGCCCCTATGTGGGTGAATTAAATCCAAAATTTATAAAATCGCCTTTTATGTGCTAACCCTGGAATCCCCTTCCCTTCACCCTGAATAAGAGCATGTTTCCCACACCCTGTACATACACATTGCCCACATTAAAAATCATCTTACCTGCATCTACTGCATGTTATGAGCCTTTAACTATCCAAGATGGTGGCTCATGGAGCATCAGACAGCCTGCATACAGGAAGTGTCTTCTGACTGTGTTGCTCTGCATTCTGGGATTGTCCTTTCCCTGACCCCATCTCTGCTCTGTCTGAGCAAAGCACAGCTATAACCCCGCCCCCTGCACTTTATTCCGCTCTCCTCTCCTCAGTATGTGTGATGCTTCTGAGTCAAGATGGCGGCACCCGTACCTTAGAGTCCTGAACAGAGTTGCAGCCCGGTGGGGGAAAGAATAATTAGTGACTAAAAACGATATTAATTTTAGATGCTGGCAAATAGTTTTTTAAGGGTTGAGCTTTTCATTAAATCATGCTGAAGGTCCGGTTTAACTCAGGCGATACTTTGCATGTGTGCTAAATCGTGTGCCCTTGTCTGTGTGTGACTATCACTATTAGTGCTTGGCTGTTTGGGGGCGTGAGATTGCTTTAGAATCCGAAAATCTGTGTGCGTTTGGATGTGCCTAGCCTTGCCTTGTGTCTGATATGACAGTGACAGTGTATCCGAAGGAACCTTAGCTTGAGATCTGTGACCTGTAGGTGTATAGTGTCCAATGGTAGTGGCATCCCTCCCAAAGACCTGTGTGCGTGTAGGTAAAGTGTACCACCTAGTAAATTGGTGGCTGTTCCCTGTCTGGATCGGGATCCCCCTGATTCATGACGATAATCATAGGTGGCAAAGGCATTTTTACAGCAACCATCTTCTTGTTGTAGAAGGCAAGCACACTAGCAATGTAAACCTCCTAATTATAACAGATTGTGAATGAATGTACCCCTTCAATCATTATTGACTTTAGACCCCCATCTCAAAACCACTTGCAGTAGATCTACATGTTGCGACAATTAGGTGACAAAAGTATCCCTTGTGGTATCGAAATGTTGCAGGAGAACATGGCTAATTTCACAGACCAGATAAGTATTTCTATAATTGAAAAGTCAGGGTGGGAGAAAGAAGCGTCATAGAAGTTCTCATGCTCAAGCGATATCATAAATGTGACTTTCCTCTGGTTCCACACTTAGCTCTACCCATGTATTTTTCTGAACCTAAGCTCAGTGAGCTGAGTGGCTAAATTGGAGTTAACTGTATTTTTGCCCTTAGCTTTCCTTTAAACAGTGTAATATGGCACCTTACACTGGCCAGAGCTGCAAGGTTTAGATGCAGGCTTTCTTTTTTGCCCAGCATTTCCTTTCACACCCCAGATTCACCGCATTTTTAGATAATATTAATTTGCTTACATTTGCCTGCAGAGCCTTCAATAATTCCTTGTTTATTTTAATCAATTAACAAAAAGCAAAGTAATTCAACAGAAGTGGAATTTACATCAAATCAATATTTGGCATTGTCATCTCTCCCTCCCTTCAAAACAGCATAAGTTCTTCTACATTAGGTGCACTTGCATCCTTTCAGAGGTTTTGTAGGAATCTAGGTTGAAACATGCTTATAAACTGAATCAGAAATAGCTGTGTAGGAGGCTTAAAACTGTGTGAGGAACAACCAAACTCTAATACAAATGTGAGGTTTTAGAGGATGAGATTTATGTCGCAGGTCATATACCATATTTTCTGCCTCATAGGACGCACATGCCCATAAGAGGCAAAAAAAATATCCTAAACCTAATGTTGTACTAAAACACACATTACAAGCAGTGGGTCATTCCCCCCTTCCATTCCCATAGGCAGTGTGTCATCCCCCCCTTCCATTCCCATAAGCAGTGTGGCATTCCCCCCTTCCATTCCCATAGACAGTGTGGTATCCCCCCTCCCATTCCCATAGGCAGTGTGACATTCTCCCCTCCCATTCCCATAGGCAGTGTGGCATTCCCCCCTCCCATTCCCATAGGCAGTGTGGCATTCCCCCCTCCCATTCCCATAGGCAGTGTGGCATTCCCCCCTCCCATTCCCATAGGCGGTGTGGCATTCCCCCCTCCCATTCCCATAGGCAGTGTGGCATTCCCCCTCCCATTCCCATAGGCAGTGTGGCATTCCCCCCTCCCATTCCCATAGGCAGTGTGGCATTCCCCCCTTCCATTCCCATAAGCAGTGTGGCATCCCCCCCTTCCATTCCCATAGACAGTGTGGTATCCCCCCTCCCATTCCCATAGGCAGTGTGACATTCTCCCCTCCCATTCCCATAGGCAGTGTGGCATTCCCCCCTCCCATTCCCATTGGCAGTGTGGCATTCCCCCCTCCCATTCCCATAGGCAGTGGGGCATTCCCCCCTTCCATTCCCATAGGCAGTGTGGCATTCCCCCCTTCCATTCCCATAGGCAGTGTGGTATCCCCCCTCCCATTCCCATAGGCAGTTTGCCATTCTCCCCTCCCATTCCCATAGGCAGTGTGGCATTCCCCCCTCCCATTCCCATAGGCCAGCGTTCAGCCTTGCACAGCGCCAGGTATGACCTCTCGCTACCTGTCGCTCTCCCATACATTTCAATGGACGATCCTTTTCTTCGCTTATAACGGGGTTTTTTTTTTTTTTTAAAAAATCACAAATAATTCTTGGACGTCTTCTGGCATTGAAATAGCAGTTTTTTCATAATTTTTTCATTTTTTATATATTTCCTCAGAAATGACATTACAGGTCTGGCATTAAAGTGTTCATGTTTAAATGTTGTTATTCCATATGTTCTTGCTTTGTTACTAGTTGATAGATACTTGAAAACACACTTTAAACACACCGCCTCCTGCGCTCTGTGCTTCAAACAAGTATTTTACAGCGCCAGAGATTTGTGAGGCTGTTTTTTTGCTGAATATGGTGTATTTTGAGTATGGAGTCGGTCGCTATGAGCAGTCGCTACCATGTGCTCCCATACAGCGCTGTACTGGTCAAATAACGACTCCTCACAATGTATTCAACATTACTGAACAGCGACTGAGTCGCTATAAACTAGCCACTTACGGCCGAGCACTGCGACTACTAGCAGGCGCTCTGAAAATGCCTGCTACCGACGCTCATCTGTCACTACCTGCCGCTAATGATGAATCAGCCTCCATGGACATCTTGCTCTAATTTACATTAGCGCGCTAAAGGTATTGCACGACCACATGGAGCTTGCTTGGGAAAATCATGATGCACAAGCCCAAATCATATTGCATTGAATGTGCCATGTGGTAAAAAACTCACAGCACATTTTTTTTCATTATGATCACAGCTGCATTGCAGTGAATTGCCGTATCAGCAGAAAGAATATTTTTTTGACAGACAATCAATCTTACAGTGAGGCCTGCTGCTTCCCAAGAATTGTTGAGATGCCTTGCCAATGATTTTGATTCAACCGTGTGAGATGGAGGCTTCATTGATATGGTTTATTGTATATTTATTGATATTTTCTTTGTTAATAATAACTTTACTTCTTAGAAATTTTTTGTAAAAAAAAATCACTGTAACAAAAGTTTCTGACTTCCATATAAATTTAAACTAACCGACAGTTGAACCTGACACTATATTCAAGTTATCAGTTGGTTACTGGCAGCCATAACATAAGTGAGGAACTTGGCTTAATAAACTTTAGTGCTGAGTTAAAGCTTACTTTCACTATTAGGTCTGGGTCTGTCCAAGTACTGTACTGGGCAGGGGGTGGAGAGGGGTTCTGTACTTGGCAGGGGGTGGAGATGGAGTTCTGTACTGGGCAGAGGGTGGAGATTGAGTTCTGTACTGAGCAGGGTGTGGAGATGGAGTTCTGTACTTGGCAGGGGGTGGAGAGGGGTTCTGTACTGGACAGGGGGTGGACAGGGGTTCTGTACTGGGCAGGGGGTGGAGATGGAGTTCTGTACTGGGCAGGGGGTGGAGATGGAGTTCTGTACTGGGCAGGGGGTGGAGATGGAGTTCTGTACTGGGCAGGGGGTGGAGATGGAGTTCTGTACTGGGCAGAGGGTGGAGATTGAGTTCTGTACTGAGCAGGGTGTGGAGATGGAGTTCTGTACTTGGCAGGGGGTGGAGAGGGGTTCTGTACTGGACAGGGGGTGGAGATGGAGTTCTGTACTGAGCAGGGGGTGGAGATGGAGTTCTGTACCGGGCAGGGGGTGGAGAGGGGTTCTGTCCTGGACAGGGGGTGGACAGGGGTTCTGTACTGGGCAGGGGGTGGAGATGGAGTTCTGTACTGAGCAGGGGGTGGAGATGGAGTTCTGTACTGGGCAGGGGGTGGAGAGGGGTTCTGTACTGGGCAGGGGGTGGAGATGGAGTTCTGTACTGGGCAGGGGGTGGAGATGGAGTTCTGTACTTGGCAGGGGGTGGGGATGGAGTTCTGTACTGGGCAGAGGGTGGAGATTGAGTTCTGTACTGAGCAGGGTGTGGAGATGGAGTTCTGTACTTGGCAGGGGGTGGAGAGGGGTTCTGTACTGGACAGGGGGTGGACAGGGGTTCTGTACTGGGCAGGGGGTGGAGATGGAGTTCTGTACTGGGCAGGGGGTGGAGATGGAGTTCTGTACTGGGCAGGGGGTGGAGATGGAGTTCTGTACTGGGCAGGGGGTGGAGATGGAGTTCTGTACTGGGCAGGGGGTGGAGATGGAGTTCTGTACTGGGCAGAAGGTGGAGATTGAGTTCTGTACTGAGCAGGGTGTGGAGATGGAGTTCTGTACTTGGCAGGGGGTGGAGAGGGGTTCTGTACTGGACAGGGGGTGGACAGGGGTTCTGTACTGGGCAGGGGGTGGAGATGGAGTTCTGTACTGGGCAGGGGGTGGAGATGGAGTTCTGTACTGAGCAGGGGGTGGAGATGGAGTTCTGTACCGGGCAGGGGGTGGAGAGGGGTTCTGTCCTGGACAGGGGGTGGACAGGGGTTCTGTACTGGGCAGGGGGTGGAGATGGAGTTCTGTACTGGGCAGGGGGTGGAGATGGAGTTCTGTACTGAGCAGGGGGTGGAGATGGAGTTCTGTACCGGGCAGGGGGTGGAGAGGGGTTCTGTCCTGGACAGGGGGTGGACAGGGGTTCTGTACTGGGCAGGGGGTGGAGATGGAGTTCTGTACTGGGCAGGGGGTGGAGAGGGGTTCTGTACTTGGCAGGGGGTGGAGATGGAGTTCTGTACTGAGCAGGGGGTGGAGATGGAGTTCTGTACCGGGCAGGGGGTGGAGAGGGGTTCTGTCCTGGACAGGGGGTGGACAGGGGTTCTGTACTGGGCAGGGGGTGGAGATGGAGTTCTGTACTGGGCAGGGGGTGGAGAGGGGTTCTGTACTTGGCAGGGGGTGGAGATGGAGTTCTGTACTGAGCAGGGGGTGGAGATGGAGTTCTGTACCGGGCAGGGGGTGGAGAGGGGTTCTGTCCTGGACAGGGGGTGGACAGGGGTTCTGTACTGGGCAGGGGGTGGAGATGGAGTTCTGTACTGAGCAGGGGGTGGAGATGGAGTTCTGTACTGGGCAGGGGGTGGAGAGGGGTTCTGTACTGGGCAGGGGGTGGAGATGGAGTTCTGTACTGGGCAGGGGGTGGAGATGGAGTTCTGTACTGGGCAGGGGGTGGAGATGGAGTTCTGTACTGGGCAGGGGGGGGGGGAGATGAAGTTCTGTACTGGGCAGGGGGTGGAGATGGAGTTCTGTACTGGGCAGGGGGTGGAGATGGAGTTCTGTACTGGGAAGGGGGTGGAGAGGGGTTCTGTACTTGGCAGGGGGTGGAGATGGAGTTCTGTACTGGGCAGGGGGTGGAGATGGAGTTCTGTACTGGGCAGGGGGTGGAGATGGAGTTCTGTACTGGGCAGGGGGTGGAGATGGAGTTCTGTACTGGGCAGGGGGTGGAGATGGAGTTCTGTACTGGGCAGGGGGTGGAGATGGAGTTCTGTACTGGGCAGGGGGTGGAGATGGAGTTCTGTACTGGGCAGGGGGTGGAGATGGAGTTCTGTACTGGGCAGGGGGGGGGAGAGGGGTTCTGTACTGGGCAGGGGGTGGAGATGGAGTTCTGTACTGGGCAGTGGGTGGAGATGGAGTTCTGTACTGGGCAGGGGGTGGAGATGGAGTTCTGTACTGGGCAGGGGGTAGAGATGGAGTTCTGTACTGGGCAGGGGGTGGAGATGGAGTTCTGTACTGGGCAGGGGGTGGATATGGAGTTCTGTACTGGGCAGGGGGTGGAGATGGAGTTCTGTACTGGACAGGGGGTGAAGATGGAGTTCTGTACTGGGCAGGGGGTGGAGATGGAGTTCTGTACTGGGCAGGGGGTGGATATGGAGTTCTGTACTGGGCAGGGGGTTGAGATGGAGTTCTGTACTGGGCAGGGGGTGGAGATGGAGTTCTGTACTGGGCAGGGGGTGGAGATGGAGTTCTGTACTGGACAGGGGGTGAAGATGGAGTTCTGTACTGGGCAGGGGGTGGAGATGGAGTTCTGTACTGGGCAGGGGGTGGAGATGGAGTTCTGTACTGGGCAGGGGGTGGAGATGGAGTTCTGTACTGGACAGGGGGTGGAGATGGAGTTCTGTACTGGGCAGGGGGTGGAGATGGAGTTCTGTACTGGGCAGGGGGTGGAGATGGAGTTCTGTACTGGGCAGGGGGTGGAGATGGAGTTCTGTACTGGGCAGGGAGTTCTGTGCTTCTCACCATGCTTCCTTCTGCAGAGCATCTAAAGGTTGCCATGTTCACTAAAAGACCAGCAGCTGATTTGGTCTACTTTTACTTTGTAAGATGTCTTATCTGTGTTCAACTTCAACTCTTTTGTTTTTCTTATCGTCTTTGCTTCTCTTCATACAGGTAACCACTCTGGTGAACACTAGTAACAAGGGCCCCTCTGGTAAAAAGAAAGGGCGATCTAAAAAGGCCCATGTTCTTGCAGCGTCGGTGGAACAAGCCACCCAAAACTTCCTGGAAAAAGGAGAACAGATCGCAAAAGAGAGCCAGGACTTAAAGGAAGACCTTATCTCCTCTGTGGAAGATGTGCGGAAACAAGGTATGTGTGACCATCATCCTCGAATCGGAGACACGTTACATTACAATTAAGGACATGAATCACCATCACTCTCTAGCTAATACAGGAGAGCTCATCATCTTACATGATGTCTTACCTTTCCATGTGGAATCTCTCTATAGTTTACTGAATAATCTGTAACATGCCCCCAGGACATGAAACAAACCTACTGCCTCTGTAGACTAATATGGAATGTATCATACTGGTATGCACTTATACTATATAACAGGGTGGTGTTATAATGGTTACATTGGTTAGTGTAGATTTGGTTAGGCTTTAAGAGGAGGACCTCTTCCAATTGCCATAAACAGAGTCATATGCCGGACCTTACATACGTACTGCAAACAGCTCTAATTGAATGACAGTCTGTGCATGTGTCGTAGGACCGGGGGAAAGGTGAGTTTTTCTGGGCGATCTGGGGGGTTTCACACAGCGGGCCATTCATAATCGGGATACCCAAGGGCAGGGAACAAAACCCTGGATAGTCAAAATCCTAGATTGTATTCTGCTTTCATACAAGGCAAGCACTGCCAGTACCAACGAGGGGAAGGACTGTCCCTCTTTGAGCCCATGGCCCCCTGTCCCTCGTTGTTCTCATTGGTCCCTCTTTGAGGTGTAACATGCACAACTGCATAAATAAATGATTAATTTGCCTATTTAAAGTGTTTATATTGTTGTAACTGTTACACCCTATCTCCTATCCATCCCTCAATGAGAGGGTGTGGCATAACTTACAAATTGTCCCTCTTTCCCACCCTGAAAAGTTGGAAGATATGGTAATCTATGGGCGCTTTTACTTGTGAATCGGGCATCCAGATGGAGCAGTGCTTGTGATATCCCTTCATGTGAATGGAGAGCTCTAGCGCAGAATGCCCCCCCCCCCACACGCTGCACACAGCGATTGCGGAGCGCTCACCCGTAGGCGCAAGTGCTCCCCAATCGCCGTAGTGTGAAACCAGCCAAGTTGTTTGGGATAAGATTCCCGACCACCCTCTTATGCTTCTTTTTAGGTTCTCATAACTTGTCCTCATGCACTGTGCCTTGTTACCTTGTGCCTGATTATTGAACACGCACATTGTTAGCTATGCAAAACCTAGAAAGGCCTTTGATTATTGAAGTGCAAATGTATTTTTTGAAAAGTGTGACCAAACACCTGGAGGCTCACTATCACTCCCTTTTCACCTGAAAATGTTCTGTTCTCCACTTTGATATCTGTCACAAGGCAGCTAATTAATGGCATGTGTAGGCCCTATGCTATGGAATAATACGGATAATGTAGAATACACTTCATCTCTGTGCATACAGAAACATCAGCCGTCCTTCTTTCATTTTGGCATATGAAGCAAATTCTTCTTAGCTAGGAAATGATCATTGTTCTGCTACGGTTTCAAAGTGACAAGATGCTTTCAATTAAAAAAAGAAGTAAAAAAAAGACATTTGGCAAAACAAATGTGGAGAAATAAGCCTGTTAGAGATATACCTGGCGTGTTCTCTTCTGCAGACCTGACACATATTAGGAACAGTCTTTCTTGTTCCCTTAACACAAACAGACCGGCATCATTTGGGCCAGCAGGCAGGAAGGGCGGACTGGTCTTAGGTAGCACAGGGAGAACACCCGATTGGCTGCACTGCTTGGCCCCCACTATGTAGCCCAACACACCATGTTGACCATGCCAATGATATGTTCCCGCAATCCCATAGCCTCTGTTGCCTTATGCACATTTTGCACAGTTGGAAAGCACATTAAGAGTGGACTCAGCAGCCAGGGGAGTGTACACAGGCATAACTCCCAACTGGCCCTGATTTGGAGAGACTGTCCCTCTTTTGAGTTTGTGTCCTTCTGTCCCTCGTTGTTCTCAGTTTTCCCTCTTTGAGGTGTAAAATGCAGATCTGCATCAATAAATGATTAATTTGCCTATTTAAAGTGAACCAAAACCCTCAATTGATTCCCTCCCTCCGGGGCATCCAAAATTTGGATGCCCCGCTGTGTGAAACCTCCCAGGTCACCACATACACTTACCTTCTTTCCCGACGTAACAGTGCATGCGCGAGCAGCGGCCACATCCCCGATATCCCTCTAGCAGGGCGCGTGCTCACACTAGGCATTTGTGAATGGCCGCCGCGGGCCTGCTCCCTGCTAGAGGGTAGCGAGGGATGCGGATGTCAGCGCTTTGGTTTTAGGCGACCTGGGGGTTTCACACAGCCCCGATGGGGGTGCCCCGGGGGCAAAGACCAAAACCCAGGAAGAAATCCTGGATTTTGGTCCACTTTAAAGTGTTTATATTGTTTTAACCATTATAACCTATCCATCTCTCATTGAGAGGTTGTGACCTTATTTAACAAATGTTCCTCTTTCCCACCCTGAAAAGTTGGTAGGTATGGGAAAGGACATCAAGAGTGGACTCAGCAGCCAGGTGGGTGTACATAGGTAGGCACAGGGTCCCCTAACAATAGACAGAGTGGGCCTCATAAACCCCCAGCAGTAAATGACCTACGGCTTTGGTTTGTGAGTAGACCAATCAGTCAGTTCCGTTTGGCCCACTGGGTTATCAGGGAATCCCCTGGTGGGCCTCTGAACTTGGGGCCCTAGTTCCAAAAGGTGATAGCAAATACTGTGCTGTCCATTTTCCTATACTAGAAGCAGTGGTTAATGCTGGATGTCACTGTTCTATGGCAGGAGAGGAGAGCACAGGTTATCCACTCACACACAATACAGTTCGGTTTAATGTATGTGTTCATGAGCCCTAAAAATAAGCTAGTAATATTTGCATGCAACTGTGGGCATCCAGAGTCCGTTGTCCTGGGGGGCCCCAGATAACACTAGAATCAGACATTTCTAGATACTTTAGCTGTCCTGTGGGACCTGGGTTGGTGAGGGCCTAGTAAGGTCAGTTTCTTTTTGGGGGGGCTTGTTTCACCAACTTATACAAAGAGTGCCAAGGGCAGGGGGGTATACTCTGCCATCTTAGATCTGCCCTGAAGAACCTATTGTGCTCTTTGTAGACAGCGATCCAACACTACATACTGCTGTGACCCCAGTCTGATGCTGTGGCCATAGGTGCTACAAGATGGGGGAGGGAAGCTTATATTGGTCCCCCTTCTGCCATGGGCCCAGTAGCAGTTGCTTCCTCTGCTCCTTTGGTATGTACACCCATGTCAGCAGCTCATGGGCTGTCCAATGCAAGTAAAATCCTGGGTTGATTCTGATTTTCTCATGGTTGCAGCCATTTTGCAGGACCTGGAAGGCTTCATTTAGCATCATCAGCCATGCTGCCTGAATTTAAAATGATCCCATACCCAAAAAGGAAGTTTATGTCATCAAGTTCTATCCCCAGCTCAGTGCCCCAAAACAGCCCATGTTTCCTTTTTCTTTTTCACTAAAGTCTTTCCCCAATATTGATAAAAATACAACAAGGATGCACATCATGTGGCAGTTTAGCTTGTAAGCTGAAGAGCTCCAGGGGTCACTGCATGCACGGCCAGGGAGCCATACAGCCAAAATTTAAACATCATACTCCTTTCTGTTAGCATTTTAATGAATATTGAGGTTTTAGTCAAAAAAGAACCACATTGTCCTCACTCATGGGAGCCAGCAGCCATCTTTTTGTAGCCCCGGCTGGGGCTTCTTTAAAATGTTGCCCCGCCATCTCTGCCCCACCACCGCTGAGAGAAGAGGATTTGGGCTCAGGTGAGTTACAGCAGCTTCCTGTTGCTGCAACCTTAGGCTCAGCAGCCCATCAACCAGCTTTTCTGTGTTCGAGCGAACATGGAACTCGAACACAGACTTCTGGCTGAAGTCTGTGTTTAGGTTAAGGAACCCGAACTCACAAAGTTTGGTACAAACCCGGGTTCGCCCATCTCTTTTGATGGTCAATATGTGACCTGCCTTTTATGTTTCTATCTACTTTATGCAGTGGGCCCTTTTCTGCTTCTATTTCTTGTTCTGTATACAGCTGTAAAGTGCTACATGTACACATAGTCGACAGCACTGTGAAGTATGACGGTGAAATGATAAGAACATAATACATTTTTGGATGTAAGTGTTTCTTTAGAAAATAGCTATTTTTTACGTTTTTCAATTTCTAACTTCCTACATTTCCCCCCACTAACCAGAACATGAAAGCGAGGGATGATAAGAGCTAAGCAAATATTTCTTGTGAAATCCTTTAAGCACAGGTCTTACTTGTTCAGCTCAGTGTTGAGTCTGAATCAATAGAAACCAGCAGTCCCTGTTCTAGAACATAAAGAAGCATGACTGAGAGGAGCAGCCAAAAAAAAGTGTTGCTCTGATGAAATGCGTCTATTGTGGCCGAGTGAGAAACCAGCAGCAGACAATGGCTGGCATAAGCTTTCATCTTCCCTTAGAGGTGTTATCAGCAGTCCGGCTACTGGGTTACCATGCATTTAATCCGGGCCTGCTGATGTGATGCCCCCCAGAGAATAACTCAGACCCTTTTCTGAATAACTCTCGGGGGCAGGTATAGCAGTAGTGTTAGATACGAAAGCCGTCCAGCGTTTGCATTAAAATTCCAATCTTTATTGATCCATCGTTAAAATTCAATCAAAGTACAGGTAATCCCAATAAAAAAAAATGGGCTGGAGGATCCTCTATCTATGCGTTTCAGACTCAGGGGCCCTTAATCATGACATGAGGTCTCCAAACCCCTATGCTGTTCATATTTACAAAACCCTGCCCCACATACCCCCCTCCTCTAATTTATGTCAAGGAATTTGACAGATGCCAATGAGGATAATAGATATACCTACCTATGTCATTGTTTATCAGCTGTTGTTAATGTGACTGGGAAATGAGAGGAGGGGGGTATGTGGGGCGGGGTTTTGTATATATAAACAGCATAGGGGTTTGGAGACCTCATGTCATGAATAAGGGCCCCCGAGTCTGAAACGTGTAGACAGAGGATCCTCCAGCCCATTTTTTTATTGGGATTACCTGTACTTTGATTGAATTTTATCGATGGATCAATAAAGATTGGAGTTTTATTGCAAACGCTGGCTGACTTTTGTATTCACTGCACAGAAATAGCGAGAGGAGCGCTCGCAGCCACAGCCGCCCTGCTACAAGGCTTGGACTCTGGCTTCTGATACTAAGGTAGAGCTGACAATCCTGATAGCAGTACTGTTAACCTGAGGTCCTGGACCTATTGGAAAGTAAATCAAGCATAAACAAAAATGCTAATGCGGTAAACTGCTGCTAACAAAAATTCCCTGAAATTAAGTTATACCAGTTTTTTCCCTTCTAATCCCACCCAACGTATTAATAAAAAAGTCATTAATAAGAGAAACCCAGCAGACAATTTTGCCTTACTATGCACAAAGCTGATTTATTAGTTAATATGAACTTGATTTAATAGGCTGGTTACAATACCAATAGTTTTTATAAACAAGAACTCCTTGCAGTGGGGAGAGCCATGACAATCATATCTTTATGCTTCAGGGCCATCCAGAGCACTAAGTAAGCCGCTGAATGTGCAGTGCCAAGGATTAGCTTAAAATGTACACAGACAAACAGCTTCCACTTGTGGATATGTATTTTGAGCTTGTAATTCTCAACAGAACAAGGCTGGAAATATTTATCTGTATGGGGGGGGGGGGGAGGAATTGGTGAGTACTAAAACAGAGTAGTGACCAACCATGAGGACAGATCCATGTTAGTCTTAATATGGGGGAGGTAAATAGACCCAATAACCCTTCACTCAATAATAAAGAAAAAGAAGTGCCTACCTAGAACGAAAAGTTTTATCCATCACTACTTGCCGTAAGCAGAGCCATGCAACAACTCTCTTTACATATTAGTTTCATCCAAGACATTCAAAAACCTGCTGAGTGTGCAATGCCAAGGTTCAGCTTAAAATTTACACAGCCAAACACTTTCCACATGTGGGCACATGTTTTTAGCGTGTGACTCTCAGCAGCATAAGGCTGGCAGTATTTAGCTGTATTGGGGGACACTTGGTGAGTACCAAAAGACAGTTGCAACTCACTATGTCGAGAGACCCATGTTGGTATTTCTTAATAGGGAGGGGGGGGGGTCTAAAGAGACCTAAAGACAAACCTTCACTCAATGGTAAAGGAAAGGAGGTGCTTTCTTGGAACAAAAAGTATTTACACAACATTCAGCATAAGAAATTATGGATTTACTCATCACTCCTTGTATTTGATGGAGCCATGCAAATAATCTCTTTACATCTCGGTGCCATCCAAGGCAATCAAAAATATGTTGAGTGTGCAATGTTAAGATTTAGCTTAAAATGTGCACAGCCAAACACTTTCCACTTGTGGACATTTGTTTCTAACGTGTGGTCCTCATCAGCCCAAAGCTGGAAGTATCTGGCTGTATGAGGGTGAAATTTGGTGAGTACCAAAACACATAAGGCTGACCCCCAATTTAGCCAAATACTTCCAGCTTTGTGCACACAGATTGCGCACATCTGTCTGCATGCAAATTGTGTACTTCAAGTTCCAGTTGATTTTCTACGTCCAACCCGGATTTTTACTTGACCTTGATCCTGATCTCATGACCTTGCCCTGTCTCTCCACTATGATCCTGAGCTGGCTGCTCACAACCTTGGTCTGCCTAGCCTAGTCTATCCTCCCTTCCGGGGGAACCCATTGAAGAGAAGGTTGACTCTTAAACTCCAGGCTTCCTGGTTGAGAGGTCAGTTGGTCTGTCCTCTTCCACAAGGGATGTGAACCCAACTGAGGGAGTGGCAAGTATAAATATCTCTTCAACAAGGTGCAGCAGATGAGAGCTGATGGCCAGCCATCCCCCCGGCGCCTGCTGGTTGTCCACAGACTATAACATAGCCTTTTGTAGCTCCTGTACTGGTTGCACTTACAATGACGCGGTGCACTTAGATTATCAGGGATTGTCTCTAGAAATCATAAAATGTGATAACCAACTGTGAGTTTGTTTTTATGCATCAACAACAAACAGGGTCACACAAGTGGAACCTGGAGAGACAGGCTTATTTAATATTATTATCAGCTATGTGTTTACAATTGTATCTGCAAACCACATCAGCCGCCATAAAGCCAGAGAGCTTAATAAGACCCTCAAGCTATTTGATCATCAACTGAACCCAGAAAATGGAAAATAATCATTGTGTTACGGGACACATGCTATGGTTTATCGCTTGTCCTTTGGGCGTACAGTATCTCAAGTGTGCAGGCCTCGGCTTAGCAAAAATGGGATATTTTTCTTTTATGTAGGCGATTATTGTAGCCAGTATGAAATGTAAAAGAAAAATGGCTTTATCACAATCCTAGCTTTGTTTAAATTTCTTGCCTGCCCTCATGCCTGCTCCATAAATTGCAATGAGTTCAGCTGGCCAGCAGGTTCTGTGCTGCGCATTTAATCCTGATTTTTTCTTCACAATAGAACATCCTAATTTCATAGGTTACATAGATTTTTCAAGATCGTTTCAAGGGCATCTATGCCCATAATATATTACGTCAGCCCCCCTCCAAATCACTAACCCCAGCTCCAGGTGCTAAAAGACAAAGGATCTGCATGGAAATTGTCATGTCCCATGACGTGTGCTTCATTTCCACCCAGGATAACTGCTTGATATAGTGTTTATTTACATGGGCTGAACAGTGTGCCTTTAACTGCTTTTGTTCCTTCCTGGCTCACTTAGTCTAGCTGTAATGCAGTCAGCTCCTCTTTTCTTCCCCTCTCCCTTCAGCAATTTCTAGTTTTGCATCCAATAAGTGCACACCTGCTGCTGCCTCCTGCAGTTTACAGTCTTTTTACCTGCTGCTGTTATGGGTCTACAGCACAAGTTTCACATACACTGAACATACATTTCAAGATTCCTGCTGTAAGAAGTGTTTATTGCAAGATTCTGTACTGAAATAAAGCTTCTGAAAAGTATCTACTTCACTCCTGACAAGCCAAGTAAGCTATCTGCCAAGCCTTATGGAGTAAGATCACATCTGTCACAGACACACTCAGAGGAAAGGTGAAGCTGTCTTCAGAATCCACATTACTGCCATCTGGTGAGTCAGAGTAGAGATCCTGAATGGCTGTTGACAGAGGAAGGGCTACTTGTTTCAGCACTAAAATAGCCACTACAAGGGAAGAAGAAAGAGCTGTTCCTGGTCAAGACAGCTGGAGTTGAAACACGGTAGCTGGAAGAGGACAGTTTTAAGAAAAACATTGTCCTTAACATGGACCAAATCCTATAATACACTAGGTCCGGTTTGCAAATCGGGAGGCCTTGCAGTGTAAAACACCCCCAGTTGCCTATATGCTTACCTTTCCAACAAGCCCCATGTGTGTCCCACAGTAGCATCACTCTTCTGGCTGCCCAATGCAACACCTGCTCCAAGCATTAGTCCCAAAAATGCGACTCTGGTGGCTTGCAGGGCTCACTCATGCTAGAAACCTATGGGACAGGGGCAGCCACGTGACCACATTGCAAGTGTGGTTCATTGCAGGAAATGAAGGGGACCGGCTTCAGGTGAGCTCCTTGCTGCTTTATTATGGACATTGCCTGGGCTGTCCCTTTAACAGTGAGCTCATTACTTATTTAAAGCAGACCTCCAGTCGAAAAATCAAAGTCTAGTAATTTGCTAAACCCCCTCTCTCGCAATCAGTATTTGAGAGGGTCTAACTCCATGCAGATGTTGTGGAATACAGGCAGATTCTATGCTCCAGAACTGCATGGGTGTGGCTGTCTTGCCACAATTCTGCCAGACCTGCTTCTGAAAAACCTAGTCCTACAGTCAAAATTACCCTAAATCTCATTAAAATAATACTTAATCTCCAGCCAGAAGTAAACAGCCATCATCTGTAATGGCTCATCACTGCTCAGAAAGCTCTTATAACATTGTAGCAACATTGTAAACAACCATTGTAATTCGAGGCCATTGACTTACATTCATACATAGTTACATTGATCCCCTCCAGCAGATGGTGATCAGTGTGTGAGTGCGTTTAACATGATAACATGAAAGACATGCTGATCAAATCTCTTAGCTTGATGTGATATGCTTATAGCAAAATCCTAAGCTACTGACTGCCTTTCCTATGTGGAGAAGCAATATCTCACTTACCCATTGCAGCCACACTGATCTTTATATCAATGCAACCAGCTAGAGAATGATTATATCTCCTTCTAACATTCTCTATGGAAACAGATGAAGTCTCTCTCTGGCTGGTTGGGCTGATCATATGGAAGTCCCCAGCTTAACTGGAGTGTGTCTGTGTGCAAGCAAAGGTTCTCCCCCCATCTCCCCACTCTTGCTTGTGTGTAAGCAGTGCTTTTTTTTTATTAGTTTCTACAAACAGACCTTAAGGTCTAATTATGATGCGCCATAATTGGGCCTTATTTACTTTTCATTTTCAGTCTTTATGATAAATAATGTAAAACCTGACCGCACCCCCAAATACAGTTTAACATGTTCTAGACAGCTGGTAAGCTTTAAAAAAGTTTTCAGCTGTCACGCTTCATGCTCTCCAATATCTCTCTCCACTTAACACAGCCACTGTCACTTACATAATTTATTGCTGCAATTCCCCATGAAGAAACAAATGAGAGCATTTTCTCTAATGTGTGTCTGAATTTGCAGGCCTCTGGGACATAGCTTCTCACAGTACACAATGTTCTATGCTGTAAAATAAATGCAACATTTAAACCCACAGATTTATTATGACAAACGCAGAGGAATGCCTCAGTCAACTGCTGGTCGAGGTCTTTTATTGAAACGATTCGTTCACATAATAGACAGTTTTTTTTCTTTAGATTTAACTTTTACAAAATTGGGATAAGGAAGAAGAGTGTAACCCATAGCAATGACCTATACCAGACAAACACATGGGTAATATGACAAGCATACAGTGACCATATATTTCCAAAAATAAAAGAAAAATCCAACTTCTAAAATACGAGGGACTTTCGTTAGTTCTTTTGGTTGGGTTTTCTTCTGGGTGGCATCATCATAAACCATACTGTTAGGCGCCGGACACCCTTCTCTCTTAAGCCAGATAATCCCCAATCTCCACCGCCTCTTCTGCCTTTAGACAAGTCCCCGCTCGCAGGAGACGCGGATTGTGCCTCTCCAGACTCGGTTACCCCCAGGACTTAGTTGGCGCAAAGATTACCGGCTTAAGGTGGAGACGGGTGAACGGCGGGGTATCCCGAATATGGATGCCGGGATGTAAATGGGATTACAAACGGAGAGTCAATCAGAGAGGTCCAGAAACAAGCCAAGGTCAAGCCGGGTGGTCACTGAGCGCGGTATCCAAGGGGTCAAGCGAAGAGTAGTCAAAAACGAGCCGAGGTCAAACCAGGTGAGCACCAAAACGCAGTAACAGAGGGATCAGGCACAAGCGGAGTCAGGACAGGTGAAAAGGTCAGGACGGGCAGCAGACGAGGATGGTCAGAGACGAAGCCGAGTTGAACATAGTAAACGCAGACTATAACGCACACCCTACTAACCAGAGGCTATAACGGGCACTGGACAATGGGGCAGCCTGATAATAAAGGGAAGACTGGCCAATGGGAAGGGGAAAGGGAAAGGAGAGGGAAGTGTGCTGATTGGTGCGACTGTAACTACCCCATGGGAGCGGTCCCAGGAACTGGACCTGACCAGGCCAGACGGGCTGTCCAGTCCCTGGGCCCGACTCCCATCAGGACAGCTGACAATTAACTAGACACTTGCCCCCGGCGGATGCGCTGGGAGCAGCGCCGCCTGGGGGCATATACAGAGCGTGCTCGCGCGCGTGCGCGAGCACGCGAATGGCCGGGCGCGCTCCCGGCCGGGGGAAGCACAGCCGCGCCGGCAGAGGACACCACGGGGCCGCCTGCCCCCGCCGCACGGCTCGCAGCGAGGCCGCCGCACCCCGCCGTCGCCACGCTGGCCCCAGAGCGGTACCGAGAGCCAGCAGCAGGACGGGGCCGTGACGCGCCGCGGGACCGGGGCCGGGAGGCAGGTAAGATCCTAACACATACCTCATGACTCATAAGTCAACTGGTACTTACCGCTGAGATCTGTTTGACAGCCAGTTACACAGTTAGATCTCAAATGGAACGCCAGAAATGCCAGAAACTCAAAGTTCAAGTTCAAAGTACAGTAAGCCACAATAATAAACTAGACCTTCACCCTGAATAAGAGCCTATCTTATATGTCCCCCCCCGTACATACAGATTGCCCACATAAAAATAATCCTACCTGCATCTACTGCCTTTTCTGAGCCTTTACACATTCAAGATGGCTGCACATGGAGTCTCATGCTGCCTGCAAATAGGAAGTGTCTTCTGACGGTGTTGCTCTGCATTCGGGGATTGCTGTCCTTTTCCTCTCCACTCCAGCTGGGGGGGGGGGGGGTGATCTAATAACTATGTATAAATATATTCGGGGTCAATACAAAGATCTGTCCCACAATCTATACCCCAGAGCGTAACCATAACCCGAGGACATCCACTAAGGTTAGAGGAAAGGAGCTTTCTCCACCCACATAGGAGGGGATTCTTCTCTGTAAGAGCAGTGAGACTATGGAACTCGCTGCCAGAGGAGGTAGATATGAAGGATATAGTAAAAACTTTCAAAAGTGGCCTGGATGCCTTCCTGGCATGTAATAACATTTCCAGCTATGGCTACTAGACCACTGGAAGGAGTTAAACAGGCTGGACTGCCTGGACTAAAGTCTTTATTCAGCCTTACATACTGTGTTACTGTGCAGTAAACCCACTGACAATAATACTGCAGCAAGCAGCTTACCTGATACCTTCCCACCTGCCCCTCCATTTTTTGCATTGCTGGGTAGAAGCCATAGCAAGGCTCCAAAGTTTGCCTCTCCTTTCAATTCTATTCTTCCAGGACCATGCAAAAAAGTGGTCTAACAGCCTCTCTGTCCCCTGGGACTTACAAAGCTGTGCCAAAGAAAGCAGCTTTGATTGGAAACCTAAAGGTAGAGACACTGTAAATGTTTTGCAAAGCCTCATTTTAAATAGTTCCCAAGGGGGCTAGGATGGGAAGAAGTTAGTGTGTCCCTGTGCAGGGACTTTTTAAATAGGGAAATTTCTAATACTCTTGTCCCAATTTTAATAGGGATGAGTTTTAATACCACATTTTTTGTCTCCCTCCATGCGGGCCAGACCGAAGGAGGCTTCAGTCATTGAGGTCAGCTATGTACCTTTGCTCCTAAACGTTCTTTAGATTTTTTATTTGAAAAACTGGATGAAGGGATGAAGGGTTTAACATACAACGCTTGGCCATTGGTTGGACAAAAAGATAGTAAATATAAGGGTCTGGGCTTGGACCACATGATATACCACTCGTATCTTGTTAGATCTTTTGGGGCTAGAAATGAAAAATTCAATTTCCTTTAGTTTCTTATTTCACAAAGCTCTGGCAGTGTCTAGCTCACAACAAACAAACATATTAAGAAAACAATGTATTTAAGGGACAATTTCCTGGATTTACAGAAGCTAGATTTTACCTGGTTGGATTTAAGATAAACCATACATTAGGGAACTGGCTATCTACCTTATATAACCCTGTAAAGTAGACCTTAGGCACATCAAACTGGAAGTTCTGCCAAATATTCTTCCTATAAATGGAACTCCACCAAAAACTTTTGTTTGAGGTTATGCTAGAATGGTGGGATAATCTTTTTTTTAACCTATGACCCCACTGTGGAGATTTAGCAGTACTAACACCATTAAGGGAAAGTGCTAATGCACAGAAAAATATTGTTACCTTTCGGTTACTCCTGCTATGGTCCTTTTTCCCCCCTCAGTGGCATCCTATGGATCTGCCCAGCAGCCTGCAAAAAGAAGGTGCTGCTGTTTTTTTGCATTTACATTGTAGGTTAAATCCAGACAACAGCACAGCTGGGATGCTGGGAAGTGAAGCCTCCAGGTACTCCAAGATGGCCACAAACGGGAGAGAATCGTTAGGGGGGTTCAAAAATCTCACCAATACTTCTTCTTCTTTAATCATTCACCCCTCCTCCTTCATTGGTGTCTCACCAAGCTAATGTTGGGCCACTGGGGCAGGGAGGCTTTTATACCCCAGAAGAGGAGCCTCTGTGGAACCTGCTCTATGTGACTAATGATGTTACTGGAAGAAAATTGCCCTCCAAGTCCCTCCTATCCAATGGCATTGGGAAATTTGACCTGGATCTTGCCGATATCTGGAATGGTGAAAACTGGAGCGAATCAACAAAATCTTGGTCGAATCAAGCTTTGACCCAAATCCAAAGCCTGGGATGGTGTGCAGGTTCTCTGTCAGAGGGACATCCAGACTGGAAGGGCTAAATATTGCTCCATGTGGGGCCTCACGTCAGTGAGGTGGGGAATAGTTGCCCAGTGGGACAGGCTTCTTCTTGGGACCTAACAGGATGGAGATCAGTGTTAACAACTAGACCAACACCCCTACAAAAAGAGTGCTCATGCATCCCATCTCAAAGCAATTCCCATCGCTGCAAATAAATTACCTTTTTGTTACTCCATTCATGGTCTATTTTAGCCCCAATATCCTATAGTCTGTTAAGAGGAAGGGCTGCAGGGTTTTCTGCCGCTGTGTATTTATAGTTATGTTGGTTAAATCCAGGAAGCAGTGCGGCTGGAAAGCTGATAAAGGACGCCTAAGGGGTGCTTCAAGAAGGCTGCAACCAGGAGAAAAGTGATAGTTTAGTTTTGAGTGGATTCTGACTGAAAATGATTCAGTATCATGTATTCAGATGGGGCAAGTGAGTTTTGGGACTTTTTTCAACCGTGCAAGACTTGTTAGTCCAGTTTAAAGAAGGAAAACTGATACAAAATAATTTATTCTATACTGGATATTCACCAATATGTAGTAAACCCACACTCTAAAAAGAGTTTAGCATGTTCCAGTTAAGATGGTCTGAAGGATGTCTATCTGCCTGCAATAAAAATTGTTGTAACACGTAAACCCTTTCCTCGGTCCCCATACATGTGTATACAGAAATCTGATGCGAGCATAGCTTCTCTATAAACCCTTCACTTATAAAATAACAATTGATAAGTATATACACCTACCAGTGTCAGACTGTCAAGGTCACATTGTCTTTGTGCAATAGAAGAGGATGTCTTTCCAAATTATCCCTAGCACATTTTAACAGGATACATTCTCATTTCACCCTCCGGTCTGTTCAGAATTTGATTAAGAAATCAAAGTAAGGCTGTACGCATTGTTAAGTGTAACCTTTTGTGACAGCAAGGCTCGTAAGTTAATATTATTGTGTTCCAAGGATAATCACTGCACAGATTGGAAATAACATTTTAGAGGTTGATTCCTTTTAAATGCTCTTAACACAGTATATACATTCTCTGTCTATTAATTGCAGGGATTATGAAAGAGTGTCTAGGTAACTATTTGCTTAAAAAATACTTTATATAAAGTACCAAATAAAATGTACTTTATTAACACAAAAAAAGTGCAATCATCTTAAAAAAGCAAAAAACTGCCCAGAATATAGCCATTGCTGCCAGCATAATCCATCAGTTGAATCAAAACAATAGCAAAGCACCTATACATAAACCTAACGCCAAGAAGGCATATGATAGGTCATCGTGGCAGTTCTTGGAATCAGCACTTCTAAAATTTGGATTTGGGGCAACACTGGTAGATAATATTATTGCTCTCTTTAACCAAACAATGAAAATTGAAATCAGTTATTTCAAAACCCAGAAAAATAGAAATATGCATTGGAGCCCAGACAGGAATGTCCCCTTTCTCCTCTCCTCTTCAATATCCATCTGGACATCTTATTAAAACTCATAACTAGATGTCATGGCACCAAAGGTAAAATGATACAGAAGTTAAGACCTGGCATTAGGGCTGGTAACTGAGGAATCAGAGGCCATGCCTGCTGGCCCCTGGCCCTGCCAGTTTACCAGCCATTATGCCCCTTGACATGGGTTTGGGACTCATACCATTGGGCACTGGGCTCTTTTACACACCCCCATTGTCCCAAATAGGGGTGTGGGTAATCCGGTGGGTTACGCCATGTCACCGACCAATGCCAGCGGGTGACACAGCGGCTCCCTATGCTGTGAACTGGTGAACTCTACCAATCCACAGCAAAAACACACAAAAAACACACAAATACATTTATGAATCTTAATTTGACTACTTAAAGGTCCCCCCAACGGGCACCATCCTCACCTGGTAAGGTGGTGTTCAAGGTCCCCCACTGGGTCATCCCTCCATCTTTGGGGCTCTTCTGCTCCTCCTCCACTATTTTGGTGGGGGCGGGTGTCACTGCTGACACCTGCCACCACTATTTGTTGCGTGCGGAGACGCAGGTTCACCAATAATTGATTAGCTGCGGGGAGCTGCCTACTATGCAGAGAGACAGAACCTCTCTGGGATCTTCCCCAGGTTACTACATACATTACAGGAGTGGAGGGGATGGAGGGGGTTTCCCTTCCTGTGACATGTAAGTTACACGGGGAGAATCCTGAGAGGCTCCGGCTCTCTGTATAAAAGAACATAGTGAAAAAAAAAATGCTGGCTGTCATTTTCATTGATTAAAAACATTTATCAATGAAAAAAGCTTGTCAACTAGTAAAGCGCTTTAACTGTTGGGAAATGCGCGCGCACAAAAACCTGATCTCGCCAAAAAAGCTCAGTAAAACACACTCCCTGAATCACAAGAGCTTACAGTTTTGGAGAGAAATAAGCTATTAAACAGCTGCTGAATCCAGAAGAAAAAAACGGGCAAGGTTGCAATCTCGTCTGGCGCTAAATCGATCAGCTTTAGAAAGTGTTGGTAGTAGGGGGTAGTATGAGTACATGCCACAGAACCCCTGGAGAAACTTAGACTTTGTACCAAGTGATTAAATCAAATGATAAAATCTATTCTAAAAGTTATAATTGAAGAACATTCTATAACAGGCCTGGGGTTAGACGTACAGTGAGATCCCTGCAATAGGGTGATATGTAGCATCTGTTCTCCCTCAGTAGGTCTTTCATAGTTTAAAATGCCAGCATGGATTTAACTAGCTGCAGGGTTTTCGATAAAATGCCATCAATCTGAACAAAAAAGTCAAAATACTCATAAATCATTCATCTTAGAGCTAGACATAAAAATCTGCTCGGGGAAAGCGTGCACTAGATTTTATGTGCTAAACTCTGAGATTTCTCATAGGTAAGCCAAAAAGAGGCTATCACCGGGCTCGTAGCCATTCAAACATTTTATGCGCTATCCCTATGGGAGCTGCTGTCAGGAAAACAAGCCATTACTCTTCTCATTGCTTGTCTTTACTTACACTTCCATAATGAACAACTGAAACAATAATAACTGCTTTATAATATTTAAATAGCATTCTAAGGCGCTGGCAGTCACCAGCCATCATTAAACCCTCACTGTGGTAGGCATAAAAATACTGCATTTAAAGGGCCCCTTTCACCTTTTCTTTAATGCTCAGTATTAAAATGTATTTTCATTTTTCTACCTATTTATTTTGACGTTTTTTTTTTTTTTTTTTTTTTGCCTTATGTTCCCCTATTAGAGGTTTGTGTATTAAAACAAAAAGTTTTATTAAAATAAACCCAGAGCTGCCTTATTACCTCTCCCTAAGGCATCACAATTTGGGATGCCCCACTCTGTGACTCTCCCCTAGTCTCCAGCAAAACCTAATTGATCCCCAATCCAATGGTGCATGTGGGGGCCACGGCCGCACTTTGCTATAGCTTTATGCACACCCACGCCAGGCATTTGAGAATAGTCTAGCTCCCTCCATTTGGCTTTATTTGGCCCTTAGCTGAATCTTAGCTGAAAATGATGAATGGAGCTGAGTGCAGTGATTGAATGCAAGCCTGATGATGCATAGTGGAACCCGGGAATGGGAGGGCTTCACACAGCGTAGCATCCCAAATCAGGATGCCGGGGATGTGGACCAAAACCCAGGAAAGTCAAAATTGGGATAGGTCCCTTTTAAAGTACCCATGTAGGCAACCTTTTTTTTAACCAAATTTCTAGTTTATATCTATGTCTACTATTTAATTTCTCATTAAAACCTTTAATACATATTTTTATTTTCTGCTATCCTCTCCTGAGTTACTCAAGGCTTTTCCGAGGCTTGTTAACTTCGCTCTTGAATAACCCTCTGACATGTTTCACTAGAAAGTGGCATCATCAGAGAGGTGGTCCTGCCTCTTGTTTGATTTTGTCCTCTTGTTTTAATGGTAATCTCTCAACTTTGCCTCTGGTGTTGTTATTGGGTTCACATGTGATGTCCTTGCTTTAGGACGCATGTGCTTAACCTGCGGCCCTAAAAGATGTTGCTCTTGACCTGCTGTGAAAGTGGGAGGGGTAAATGGGGGGGGGGGGTAAACTGAGGTGACAGCGTTGCCTTGGAGGAACACAGTGGCATTAATTATACAACACCACCCCTGGGAGAAATCTTGGCAGAATAATTTGGTAAAATAGTTTATCTATATTAATTGTATGCTTAGTATTAATGGGAGCTTAGATGGGTTGAATATTGGAAACATGGTTAAGATGTGTGGCTGATGGGGAGGGGAAGGAATATAAATAAGGGACCCATATATTCAGAGAAGAAAGCTAATCAGCATGTGCATTGCTAGCATGTTGGTATTGCCACATATGAATGTAAGGATGTGGTGGAATGACATACAAATGGAATTTGTAGACAATAGGTATCCTGATTGTTGTAGAAAATCTTCACTATGCCATTCCAAATGAAAAAATTCTGAACCTATTCAAAGTGGCCCGCGACCAGGTTTCAAACCATATAAGTAAACTGCACTCCTCAACAGGTTGAGTACCCCTGATTTTGGACAATATAACTGCACTGACTGTACACAGGATATCGGTACACTGTGCAATTTTCACAGAACATCCTAAGACATGAGAACACAGGAATCTGAATCATTGCTGAGCATTACCATTCGAACAGAACATTAGGAGACAAATTAATGGATCATCCTGGGGATATGTTTATATGCACATATTAGCCTTGATTTAGTAGGAATTAAAGAAAAATCTTATGATAGTAAAAATGTTACCTTAGGAGAATTTCACTGTTGCTGAATCACCATCCAATGAAAGTCAATGGTACCTTTTTACTCCTAGGAAAAGTAGAGAACGTTTTACTCCTTTTTACACTATAGTAAAAAGTGCCATTGACTTTCATTATCTTCCTATCTGGTGATTCAGCAACAGTGACACTCTCTGGCTTTTTTCACCTAAAGTGAATTTTTTACTATCATTTTAAATCACAATTTTTTTCAACTCTTACTAAATCAAGACCATTGAGTGTAATAGAAATTGGAAATACAGACAGGGCCTAAGGGGTTCTTGCCAGTGGCCACCCTCACTTAGTACAGCCATAGGTCTTCCTGATCTAGTACAAAAAAATTTGTCAATTCTTGCAATGCCTGCATTTAGAGAAGACGCCATATTCATGATTTGGTGATAGCACTGGATCCTGCCTCAGTGCCAGGGGATGGAGGTCGGTCAGGCGAAGGAGTTGTGTTATGACTGGACTTTTAAGAGACAAATAACAGTATGGTGGCCCCATCAGACTTTTGGCCCAGCAGCTTCCACCATATTTAATCCAGACCTGTGGGTGATGAACTTTATATGAGAATTCAATTATAAGGTTACTCATGTTGGTAGTTGAAGACCGGTGTGACTATAGAGCAGTTCTCCACAACCCTCTCCACGTCACCAACAGTCCTTGGGCTATTTGGATTGCTGTAGGGTCAAGGACATGGCTGATGGAAAGCTGGTAGTGCCTGGGCCGGTTGACTGTTGGAGGAGATTGCATGACCATGTAAGTGGAAGGTATAAAGTTTTCACGTGTCACGTTTCAATGTCTAAGCTCTATGGAGACAATAACCAGTTCTACGAATCGTATTTTGTAGATTGTTCTTTTTCCATCTACACAGTCCCCATTCACGCCGCTGTTCTGTCAATAATTCTTTTTCGGAGCCTTTTTGGTTTGCACAATAATGAGCATATTTTCAGCAGCATCTTTTGGGGAATTTTAGAAAACAAAATAAATGAGTTTTCTGGGGTAACTCAATGTTCCCATTGCCCGGCGTGCGAGCTCTTGGCAAAAATAAAAGCTGAAATTTGTTAAATTCTGAATAGTCTTAAGATGGAATACAAAGACTCCTCAAGGCTTATTTTTTTTGTTTTATTTGTTTCTTAAGGAAAATGTTCCATACACTGTCAAAAGGCAGCGCTGTCAAGCAAGAGCTCATACTGTTTATTCTGCTGCTGACTGTGATTTGAAATGCAGGGCATGGGCACTCACTTTATCACTCACTGGACGGGGCCATTTCAGGTTACTTGAACTATTTATTAGTTCACATAGAGAGGATATGAGCCATATGTGCGATAGCCTTGCCAAGCACTCAATATGTATTACCCTCTTGAGCTGAACCTTTTGTAATGGTCAGCTATAGAAGAGTAGCTAGGCTTTCTGGAACCCGGGACATAGATTAAAAATGGCACCGCCCACCTGTTCTCAGGCCCCCTTTTGGCACCCCCCTGACCTGCTGCACATGGGGCAAGTGCCCCCTCTGCTCCCCCCTAGCTACACCCCTGGTCAGCTAGTTACACTGGCATCCTGCTGGTGACACTGTGCTGTTATTCGGCAGGAGGTACAGTTCCAGTACCCACCAGCAGGTGTCCTTCTGAGCTGCTCTGGTCATTAGATATCCTTAAAGGAGCACTATCGCGAAATTGTGTAATATTAAAAATCCATATAAACACTACAGCTAAGAAGGGGAGGCGCCACTTATAAACCCGAACTGAATAAAACTCCCGCCAAACTTATGGTTTTCTTCCCCTGATAGGAATAAAATCCTGGGGTTACAGGTTTAGTCTATGAGGGGTGACGTCATCCGAGATGTCCTCTTCCTTCCATTAAAATAAAAACAACAAGCCTGGCTGGATATTTCTCGATACCGGTTGTATAAGTGACCCCTCCTCCCTCCATCCAGCTTATTTATATGGATTTTTATTATTGGGCCATTTTTTCGCGATAGTGCTCCTTTAGGTGATATACCTGGCTGGAGGGGACGTGAAGGTACTCAGGTCAAAGGGATGTTCCCTAGGCAGACTCTGCTGCTGACTCCAGGTCAGCTCAAGAGCTACAAAAATGGCAACCAGAGTCAGAAAAACATTACAAACAGGTTCTCTCTTTATTGAGGCAGGAAAAGCAAACTTTCCAGGGCCCTACACAACCTGACTCCTACTGTTGAACCTCCCCCAGTCCTGCCCTCCAGGATCCTTTTCTAGCATGGTGTTCCTCCCATCATGACCCCGGTAAATAAATCCTCATGTAAAACTCCAGATGTTGCCCGGAAGCTCACCTTCTTTCCCGGGACAATGGCACATGTGGGAACAGTGGGCGCATTCCTGCTATCCCTCTAGCAGGGTGCATGCCCTCGCCAGGCATTTGTAAATGACTGGCACGGGCACACTCCCTGTTAAAAGGTAGTGGGGAATGCGGCACCCAGCGCATTAGGATCCGCTCGCCTTAGACAAGCTCTTGGATGAAAGGGCGGGAGCGGATACGAGTGCGCTGACTGGAATAGAGGCTGCGCATGCGCCGTATGACTGGGGAAGGGTGAGTGAGATCGGGTGATCTGGGGGGTTTCAGGGGCAAGGTCCAAAACCCAGGATAGTCAAAATCCTGGGTTTTGGTACACTTTAATAGGGGCCTATATTCCCCCTTGGGCCTTCCATTTACATGTCTCTACAGTCGAAGATCCCTAGGAAGCAGTGGAGTAACTGAACGTGATGGGGCCCTGGTGCGGACATTAAATGGGGCCCTTTCACAGATCATACGGAAAACTGTTTTCTGTATTTTAACTCAATCGGATGCAGCTAGAAGAATACAGACTGAAATAGTCGATATAGCTGCTGCTTGCTTTTTCTAAGTGATGCTAAGTGAGCACAAATATGAGTGGAGAAGCAGCAATGATGGGGCCCCCTGGCCTTCTGGGCCCGGTGCGGTCACACCCCCTGCACCCTCTCAAGTTACACCCCTGCTAGGAAGCCAAGTATGGGAGCCAGGAAATAGCTTCAAACTCCAGTGACGCCTGTCTTCTGAAAAGCTGCTGATTCCACATGTGTAGCTAACTAATGACTCCCATCGGATGGAGTTCTGCCAGGAAAATATAAGAAATTCACTAATACAGGCTCACCGATGGCTTGAGGGGGGGGGGTACAGAGTTTCAGGGGGGGGGGCATGACTGTAACTTGAGAGGGAGGTCAGAGGGACCCCATCATTGTTTCTCATCCACCTTTTTTATCATACTTGTGCTCACTTGGCATTAGAGAAAGGAATTAGAGGCACCGGACAGGCATTAGAGAAAGGAAGAAGCATTTGTCTCGGCTATTTCAGTCTTTAGTTGTCTAACTGCATCCAACTGATTTAAAAACAGAATAAAGTAATGTATGATCCTTGAAAGAGCCCAATTTAATGTTCACTCCAGGGCCCTGTCACATTATTTAGTGTTAGGGTGGTTTGGGTCTGCTTTTAAAAATTAGAAAGTTGGATTACTCTATATCCTATCCCTCCATAACGAGATCCTTTCATCTGAACAAAGATTGTTGCAGTTTTTTATGTTTATTAGCAGGCCTTGCTATGGAAACAAGAAATCACATACTTAAAGGCAACTCTCCCGCCAGGTAGCCTAAAGAGTGTTCTTTCTCTTTTTTTAACAGGAGAAACAATGAGAATTGCATCGGCAGAATTCGCAGATGACCCTTGCTCCTCGGTAAAGCGCGGCACCATGGTGCGGGCTGCACGGGCACTGCTTTCTGCCGTCACCCGCCTGCTCATACTGGCTGATATGGCTGATGTCATGCGACTACTGACCCATCTGAAAATTGTAAGTATTCTGTGTTCCTTTAATAAAGTATTAAAGCAAGAGTTTCCAACCAGTGGTACAGGTATCACTGGTGATACTTAGGATCGTATTAGGTGGGCTCTACCCCAACCCCTGTGATGCCATCTATATTATGCCCAAGCATAGTTATGCATTTCTTTGGTTCTTGTATGTGTTTTAACTTGGTTTAAGGTGAATGAACACCCATATTGGACACCCAGGTGGATTTAAAGCAGACCAAAGCCATGCTTGGCTGGCCCTGAAATCTAAAAGATACCTGGCTGCACTGTATAACCTGCTATGTGAAACTTCTGGGATCACCCATAGAATCTCACCTCTCCAATAGGCTGGGGATGAGGGCACACCTCAGACTACATGGAACCTCGAGAGGCAGCCAGCGGGCATGTTATGCCACCAGACAAAGTTTATATTAGCCAGTTGGTGACCTAAATTTGCCACATGGGCAAGAATTTATTTGTTAGAAAACTGAACTATGGCAGAGTATATAGAATGTATCCAGTTGGGGTGTGCAGAGGGTTTTAGTCTGATTTAAGATAATTGGAAAATGTAAAATTGTTCTTGATTGGGAACTCTATTTTTATTGGGGGTTGTAAAAAATCAGCGCAGTCAGAGCTATATACAGTGCATATCAATGCACGGGCAATCCACTCTATTTGAAAGAGAGCATCAGCATAGAAAATTGGGAGCAGCTGCATACTTGAGCTCCCCAACAACTGTGGTGTTCTCCTGCCCCCAGCCTATCTGAATGACTGGGCGCAGGAGGACTGATAAGCCAGGGCTCAAGAGCCAAATTGCTGACCCCTAGCCAAGCACTTACCAACTCCTATGTCCTTCAGCTTCTGATGCCAGTGCCAGCCATTGCTGTTGCAGTCCCCATACTGGCTTCTGGTTCCCCTTCCCTCTACCTTGGGGTCCAGATAAGAGTAATGGTTGGCTGCCGCAGAGGGAACCAATGTGATTATTATGCCACTGTAGGGCAGGGGCATGGAGGGGCATACGTCAGGAGAGCCCCTCCATGCCCCTTCCCTCCACTGACATACAGCCTCTGTGGTATAGAAGGTTCCCTCCCTGGGTTACAGTCTGGACGCCAAGGTAGAAAAAAGGAGGACCTGTGTCCCATTACCCACTAGATTCCAGAGGGGCAGCTGTAATAGCCACCAGACAAGGAGGGAGCTCCTGAGCCTGGGGACCCTGCCCATCAGGGGACAGGCGGAGGAAGAGGTGGAGCTGGTGAGTTTTATTAATATACCAGTTCACAGGAAGGTGGTGGTCGGAATGCCACCTGCTGGCAGGGGTGGGTCGCAGGCTGGATAAGGTTAACCCCTGCCAATAGCAGTTACTAGCTTAGGGTTTCCGAATTTGCTGGTTTAGATGATGGAGTTACAAGGATTTAAATCCATCTGTCTGCCAGTGTAGAACATTATTACATTATTATTGTTTAATGGAGAATTTTAAGGCAAGTAAGCCCTGCAATGTGGTGCAGAATATCCCCCCAAATCCCCCATTACAGGCAGTGTGGCACAATATCCACCAGTGGACGGGCAGGGTAACTAATCCTCGTCCGCCACCACTCCTCCTTGGGTGTGGCCTCCCGGGCCACACCAGGTCACACCCACTGACTGCCCGGACAAGAGTGTGTATGCATGCGTGTGTGTGTGTGCGTGTGCCCGAGGTGAGGGAGAGGTGACAGTGACAACAGCGGTAGTGGTTGGGGCGGGTGGGTGGTCATGAATCAGTTACCCTGCCCACTCCTGGGCTGCCTGTCCATCTGCCGCTCCAAAATTACTGTAGATTATACATCCAAATGTCGCTTGCAAATTCATTTGATTTAAGTTCTCATGAAAGAGCTTCTTTAAATCTTCCTTAAACAACTTTATACAAGTCCACTGTATAATTCTGGGTGAATCATCTTCTAGCTATTCCCCACAGGTCACAATCTAGGCCCTGTCTCCAAGATCAGGTTCACGGTGCGCTACTGAGAAGTTCAGGTTTGAGTAATCTGCCTGGCATTGACTAAAGAGGTTGGTTTATTGAGGTGACCCTGACCGCTGTGGCTTGGTTCAGCTTCTTAACATTCTAGACGGGAGCTGCTCATCAGCTTTACCATGCATCATATCATCTGGTTTAATTGTAGCTCGATCAAGCAGTCAATAGTAATTATATTTTTTTAAGTGAGTAATAGTCTGTGGAGAGGCTTATAGACCTCATACTCACAACCACTTTTATTGTGGGTATTGAGCAAGCTATAAAGATCTTTTTTCAAGTTCTTTGTTATTTGTTATTTGTTGACAAGAGCATTAAATCTTAAAGCTAAGTTCCAAAGTAACTGGTGGCATTTTAAAATAGAACCATGACCTTGACATGTCTAACTAGCATAAGTTTTTCAGTGTTAAAGGGACAGTTCAGGCAATGTCAATAACATATCAGCAAGGAGCTTGCCTGAAGCCTGTCCCATGTGCCTCTTCACCACTTTCTGTAGCACACTGTAGATACTGTAGCAGGGCTCTAAAATGTGCGTTTCCTTTCCATTTTTCCCTGACCACGATCCAAATGTGGTCACAAGGTCACTTTAGACGAGCTCCTTAGTGCCTTATTATTGTCAGTCCCCAGACTGTTCCATTAAGTTCCTTCACAGACCAGTTTTAATCAAGCTATATTTAATTGTTGACAAAGAAGGGTACTCTAGATCTGAACAGTATTTGGTGTGTAGTGTCACCATTGCTATGATATATGCACATGCATCATTGAACACAACCAAGAGAGTAAGGAGACTAGACATAAGCAAAGATTTGGCATAAATATAATTCCTTAAATCCCAGGATGGCACCAAATAGGAAACATTAGGGCAGGGGCGTAGCTAGTGGGGGAGCAGAGGGGGCACAGCTGTTCACAGGTGGGGGCGCCATTACGAATGTTTGCCCCGGGTGCCAGAAAGCCTAGCTACTCCTCTTTATTAGGGATCCCTTTGAGTGCATTTTTAAATGCCAAAAGCCCTGGTTTCTTTACTTTCCAAACCTGAGCACTTTAAATATGGAACAAAAGTATTTCAACCACAGCAAGTATTGCGACTAAAATAGCTGGATACAGTAGGTACTGTAAATGAATTATAGTAATCTCTAAAGTTTTGCCCTTTACTGGTTTTCACATGCTGTAGATCTTCTAAAGATGGTTTTCCATATAAACTCATGCACATATTTCATTTGCTTATCCGCTTCAGATGTTGCTGTATTAATGGGGGATGACAGTAAACATAATATTATAAGGAAAGGAACACAAGAAAGGTTGGGAGTAGTGTGTGAGCCTCTTGTGCCTCATGGACCCCAACTGTATGGCTCACTAGTTGTCTCTGAGAGCAGGACACTAGCAGAGATATAGCACATTGATGAGCTTAGCGGGTTACATGAAGTGATACACTGGAGTTCACCAGTTCATAAACAGTTAAAAAAATTGATGTGTCTTACTTCATTTGTCCCGCACCGAGAAGAGTCCTCCCTGGTTCGTCCAGTTGGGGGTTTCCTGGTGGGCTGTGATCTTTTTGATGCTGAGGAGCCAGTATTGCAGCCATCCCGCCAGCATCTGTAGGAGAGGGGGACACAGGCCCCCCCTTCTCCTTCCTTGATGTCCTGCCAAGCTACTGCAGTGCTATAAGGGCAGGGGGGCTTTTATATCACAAAGGAGGAGCCTCTGTGGAAACCCCCATGTTACTAATGATGTCACTGGAGAGGAGGGGAGGGGAAGGGAATCCTTTGTGATATGAAAGCCTCCCTGCCCTGAAAGCCCAGCAAGCTGATGTCGGGCCAGGCGAGACTCTTCCTTTGTGGTATAAACCTTCCTGGCCTACACTTGCTGGAAGGTAAGGAGGAAGGACCTGTGTCCATCCTTACTACAGATCCCAGGGTGGCAGCTGCAAAACTGGCTCCCCTGCATCAAGAAGAGCTCAACCAACAGAACCAGGGAGGAGCCCTGACCAGACAGACCTACAGAGATGACGCCATCTGGTGGGGATAAATGAAGGAAGACTCTGCAATGGTGAGTTAACTGTTTGTGAACTGGTAAGGAGTCCAAACAAGGATGTCCCGCTATATGAACTCCCTCATCACCGGTTCCGAGCAAAACTCACCTTTTCAAGAGGCTCCCTTGGCAATGTGAACAATGGGCTCGGAGACAGCAGCGTGCCCTCATCTGGGGATGCAGCCAGTTTCGCTCCCAATTTCCAAGTGCAGAGCTATTTACTGAGCATTAATTAGTGTAGCAAATGCCTCTGATTGGATGAGAGCCAGCACATGCACCATAGGACATGAAAAAGGTAAGTTTGTACTGGTCGATCTGGGGAGTTTCACAAAGCAAGGCATCCTAAATTGTGATATCCCGGAGTCAAGGAACAAAAACCATGATAGTCAAAATCCCAGCTTCTGTTGCGCCTTAAATCTGTTTTGTGTTTTGATATGAAATTGTACATTCTTATAAGTCATAGTGTATATATATCGTTGGCAGTTGATTGTCATTCAGCAACAATCAGTAACATAAATTGAGCATGATACATTAGCAACACATCTCTGGTATGAAGCAAAGGACACAGCTCCCCTCTGTTAGCAAGTTAAACACACTATGCATACAGTCACATGGTCTGCCTGAGACTTCTTGTATTATTTTAAACTAACTTTATCAACAGCATAACAGGTAGACACTCACATACAGGATGTAGTTGGTGCATTAAAACAATATATATATATATATATATATATATATATATATATATATATAGTATGTTCTATGACACTTCAGGATTGAGCAAATTCTTTTTGTGGGTACCGTATTGTTTTATTTTGTGGCCGTTACAGAGTATCTTCATATGTGTAATGGTCTTGGCACAGCAGGCCTCTGCACAGGCTTTGCCTAAAGACCTCAGGTATATCATTAGATGAAGGGAGATGAATTCACTTTCTCCAGTCAGCATTAAAGATTTCCCAAGAATCAATTCAAGTCTTCTGTGTTCTGTGCCAGAACGTGCAAAGACAGTCAATATTTATCTCACTTCTTATTTTCCCTGGGTGGCCATTGTTAACCTGCGAAGCCTATAGAGTGGTGGCGACTGACACACGGTTCACTGGCACAGGCTGAATACAATGGGGGGATTACAAAGAAAGGATTCTAAATTCAATAGGTATTTAAATGAAAAAAAACATATATTTCCTGATTGGCAGATTAGGCAATAATCATTTCGCACATAATAGTGCAATAATATAAAATGATAGAGCATAATATAAAACAAATTTAAAATAATGATATGGAGCCAACTCGAACCCCCCCCCCCCCCCCACCTCTCACCACCCGCTCAGATTTATTAAAAACAGGAAAGTTAGAATTAGTAGTAAAGAGAAAAACTACACAACAGACCAGGGGATCTGATTCTGATTTCTAAAACTTTTTAAATCATCTTTCGACCTAAATGCCATATAGTAGTCTTCCGGAGAAATAATCCAATGATAACACAAACATATACGTTACACGGAGCGTGCAATAATCTCCAATCTGTCAACCAATGGCTTTTCCACCTCTTTAAATATATATATATATATATATATATATATATATATATATATATATATATATATATGTAAAAGTAATTGCAGTGTGTGCAGCAGTGCAGCTGTACAACTTATAAGAGCCCCGCAATTCCGTGGGCGGTCAACATTCTTTTGCTGTCAAATCGGCCATGTCTCCGTGATGATTGCCGCTGCTGCCATAAGTGTGGCAGCTGGCAATGGAAGTCCTCACTCATAGTAGTGACGGTCATCTTTCTGGAGCCCCAGGCGTAGCCAATTTGACAGCAGAAAGAACACCGACCATCCATTTCTGCCTCAGGTAAGCTCTGATACACACACTGCATTTGTTTAAGCTGGTTGATGGGCTGCTCAGTGGCTCATCAACCAGTTTTTGTGGGTTTGGACCGAACGCCAAATTTGAACATGAACTTCTGGCTGGGGAACCCAAACTCGCAAAGTTCAGTACGAACCCGAAATTTCTGATTCGGGTTCACCCAACACTAACTGTAAGCTATTAAAATTCCAATAGTAGGCTCATTACAGCCTATTACAACAGCTTATTACAATAGAAACAATTAAGACAAATGAATTGCTCCTTGCTAGTAACAATGTAACAAAATTGACAGGGAGCTGGCAGGCTTTTCAGAATGACTCATCTGTTAGTATCTCAGCAGATGGTATATAAATATTTTAAACTACCATTGCAATATATGGCTCTGTAAGCTCTGTCACGTCTGTATAACATAATTAAGTTTCACAATTCATGATGAAGAGATACCAATATCGGGGTATGCTTTAGGGTAAGTGGGGAATGACCCTCAAACCAGGTAACCATACGCAGTATATAGATCCTCCATTCCGGGGCAGGATAGTTTGAGCGCATGCTGCTTTTGAACTCTCTTGTTTGCTCCAGGTCCACCTGAAGAGATTTATTTGGACTACAATTTCTGGTTCAACAACCCAATTCTTATTGACTGGTAGATTATCATCTAGTTACAGTACATATGCAAGCCCTCCTGGTACTGTGGGCTTCCTTAAATTTGCTTTATTGCTCCTTCTGTCACTCCCAGCCACATGCTTCAATATAGTAACAGCGCAGTTCAATAGAAGTCTATGGCAAAGCAAGCGCAACGCAGGTATAACACACACACACACACACACACACACACACACACACACACACACACACACACTTAAGCAGCCAGGGATGGGGGTTTTCTTTTACACACAGACTACCACTACCACGGGGAACAAGCTCTAAAAGTTCAGAGGGCAGCATGAACACCAAATATGACCCAGTGTCTGGGGTGCTAAATGTCTTTATGGGGGCCCTCTTCTTAGCTGAAATAACTGGCTTTTGTTCATTGGGATGGCTACTTCACTTAGAAATGGTGCACACAAGCAGCTCCAAAAGATTCCAAATGAGTGGTAGTGAGAAGACAAAAGAGGATGACCAAATGGCCAGCAGAGACGTTGAGGACATGGCAGTAGCTAAAGAGACCATCAGCGACTTCAGAGGACTCGACTGTGAGGACCTAGGATTTGTCTTTTATCTCTATTTGTCACTTGGGTTGAACCTGTTGGTCCACCACCTGTTGGACCAGGAGGGAGCCCCTGACCAGGTGGACCTGCAGAGAGATTTTTTTTAAACAGTTTTTTTGTTTTCTTTGTTTCTTGTTTGTGAACTGGAAAGGGATCCAAGATACCCTTATACCAGTTCACAGGGTAGTAATAGCATACTACCTGCCACCACTGGCAAACCGAAGCGAATCAGCAATATCGGGGTTGAGTCTATCTTCAGGCCGGGTCTGAAACCCATTACTACTCATTTATCCTTCAGTATACATAGCAAACTTTACAAAAAATCAAAAGACAGCAGAATATTTCAATGTTTTCAGCCTCTTATGGAAGGAACAGCCCTCCCCTACTACCCAGAGAACTAAATTTTAAACAGTGTCAGCTGTCAGGATCCAGGATCTGGCAGAGACCACCTGCTCTCGTCTTTGTTATCTGTACCTGTTGGTCATTACTGAGCTGGAAACCGCATGAATACTGCTCAAGATGTATAAAGTACAATAGAGGTTAACACCACCTTCACCGCTTTCACTCCACCTCCACCACCTGGATATTCAGGTTCTCTATTTATAACAATTTGTTTTTGTTCTCCTGATCATGATAAGCATGTTATCCACCCACAGTCTATCTTCTTGCTGTAGAGCGTATTTTTAGGTTAGGTTCTATACAAGCACAATTCAGTTGTTGCACTTTTGCAGCATAAACATCTCTTCAGTAGAGCTCAGGGAGGGTGTCGCGTTGACGTGTGACCTCGGCCATGCAGATCCAGTAATTGAAATGTCCTATCGATTGCGCCCAGCGCCATAAATTAGGCCTCTGTGTAACACAGGGTAAATGTTTGACCTATACCAGCAAACCATGACCGCAGCAAGAACTAGGCGGCTTCAGAAACAGCTCTGTAATGCGCAACCCTGTGGAGCAATCCTCAGCTGTGGAAAGCAGCTGGAATGTGCAGTGTAACCGCAGATAATTGGATTGCCATTTAACTGGCGATTTAGAGAGCATACAGACAAAAACAGTTTTGTCCAGAGAGGAGCTTTGTCTTCTTCTTGTTGACAGCTTGATAAAACATTTTTCAATATAGGAGTGTTACTACAATTAAAGGGTTTTCATACGAAACACCTGATGAGTAGCCATTAGAGATGAGCAAACTTTTTGGAAGTTCGATTCAGGCGATTCGCTAAATTTTCCCAAGGAATTTGGGTTTGTCCAAAACAAACTTTCACTAACCTGCGCCAGCTCAATCTGCCAATATAAAAGGCCCCTCCATGCGGTGAGCTCGAGATGTAAGAAGGTGGAGACATCAGTGGAAGCCAGTTGTGGGGCAACTGATTGTGGGGCCTGATCAGAAGCAGCGAATAAGAAGAAAATTCAGATTGGTGCCGAACTGATTTTTACCTGATATTTGGAGCGAAGTCGTGTTCTCGCTAACCGGTTAAATCATCTCTAGTAGCCACCTAAAAATATTGATTGGCCTTTAGAAGACACCTGGGATGCTAAAAGACTCTCTGGGACCAAAACAATTTGTTAGGGGTGGTGTTGGGCCTATTGGCCCAGTCTTAGTAACTCTTATAGAGTCTGCTGGTGTCCAACGCTACCCTCTCTTGTCAGTCTACATGCTCTATATGTGTCTTCTTATTACATCTACCTAATTGAATGTGGTTGAAAACATGGATACCATAAGGAATTACTGCATCCTTTAGCTAGTCCTTCTAGGCTACTTACCCATCCTGAGTAGCTCTCAAACCACCTGCTTCCCCAATACCATCCAGGGGTACCATTATGTGGACCACCTATACCATCTAAGGGCATAGAATTTATGGGGCATTGGAGACCCATATATCTGCTGTGGTCCCATAGAATCCTAATCCTAACATCCTCATTTAACCCAAGATCCAGTCATGATCTTCATTTTCCATACTGCAACAGCAGAGACCCACCCATATAGTTTCCATCCATTTGTTCTGGTTGAAGTTGAAGAATTTGAAGAAATATTTTCATTCATTACTTTAAAGTGTAGCTAGTTTGTGTGGTAGAGGAATAATTTGTTGCCATATAACCATGACCAGTCCTCCACCACCAGGGAGTTCCATAGGCCATGGCCAGGGGCATACTGGGAACAAGGATTAGCCTGGGAATTTACAGGGCCTAACAAGCCCATCACCTGCCCATGAGCTCCCTAACCCCACCCCAAGGAGCTTCTCAGCTGATGAGTGAGTGTTAAAGCATTGCAGGAGCAGATCGTAGGCAGGAGTAGATATATGGTAACTAATGATACTGGGGCTTTAGTATTGAAGCGGCAGGAATAAAGATTGTCTCCTCTGTATGAGAAGAGGGGTTGCGAAGCAGAAAGTGGAGGGAGGTGTTAGATGAAAGCAATGTATAGGCTTTGGGTAAGGTGGGCTGCATGCTAGATGATTCACCCAGCCCAGTAGTTACACCAGTTCTTCTAACTTACAGGTCAGCTGTTTTATCATTTTATTTATATAATGTATTTATTGCTTGATGTCCTTTAGTGCCATATTTTGGCTCAGTTGAAGGAGTGTTACAATAATACTTCATATCAAATGCACAGGTACATGGGGTACAGCAGTACAGACTGTATTAGGAACTTTGATATTAGCGGGTGATCTAGCCCATGTGCCCCAGTATATACCCCATTTTAATTAAGTAAATAACACTATAGTACAACTAGAACTTAGTTAAAAGATATTTTTTGTATGACCAAGCAGGGGGTTCCACTGGTTGATTCACAAAAAGTAGAAAGGTTAAGCCTTTCTTTTAAGTGACCCTGTTAAGAGACCTTTAATGCAGGTAACCTTTTCTCCATTTTGCCCCAACCAGCAGGGCTTCGTCTGGCCACCAATGTCTCTATTGTCAGCTAGGGAGCTTCCACAGTTTGCATAATTTGCTACTGTAAAGCAACTAAGAGGCAGGGAGGCAGGGAGGCAGTCAGCTTGTTCTGGTCTTTCCCCTTGCGTATTTAGTAATGTAGCCCGGATCAGAAAGACACAAGCAGCTTGTAATTATTCAGACTGTTCCCAGTCAACTTAATCCAATCAGCCACCTCTGTGTATTGATACGCACTGCATTTCTTGTGTTAGAGTAAATATAGACACAGGAATAAGCCAGTCACCTAATCTAATTTACATATAAACTGCACTCTTATACAGCAGAACTACTATCCAGGCCAACAAAAAAACTTAATTGTGACAGGTAACTGTTGTTTAGTTTGTAACTTGTATAGCAATGTCATATTGAGAGAGCTAGTCTGTGGGGCAACAATTGTGTCATATGTTACAGTATACTATAGCAGTCATGCCTTGAAGTGTTAGAGATAGGAATAGATACACAGGAACCAGTGTCAAATGCACCGAAACTCAGACGGATAGGTTTTTACCTCGGGCAGCTGCCTCCCCCTTCCCTGCTGTGCAATGTAGCATCATGGTAATGGTTTTACATTGTAACATCCAGCCAGCTCTCTGCATTTCATTACATTGTAACAGCCAGTCAGCTCTCTGCATTTCATTACATTGTAACAGCCAGGTTGAGGTTGATGATAAAATTGTAATAATAGCAAACCTACTGTGATACATCAGCTAAGATCCTGCTGTTAAAATGTAAATAGCTCACAGATGACGCATTGCTTTCTGCAATGTGTGAGTGCTTTGTCCACAACAGAGCTACGATGGAAGTATTACAATAAAGTATGCTGCATCCATAGGTAAAGAGAATCAATAATCCAAAAAGATTGTGGTTCCTATGCACCCTGCAGCATTGGGGCATCCCCATTTCTGCACATTTCAGACCTGGAAAGACAGGTGACTGGGCAGCTTGTACTTATCCTTGACTTGTTCTAACTACCACCAAGATCACACAGCATGGTTCCTTGATATAGATCTTCAAGACCCAGACAGGCTGCAGGGTCTTTTCACTACCACCAGTCAACATAGCCCCACCAGCCCCTAGGAATGCCACTAGGTCTGATATAGCCCTGGTCAGTTAACAAGATTATATCGGGCCAGAAGCCAGGCCAGGTATCGTATAATATGACTATAATATAATGAGAAGCACTGATGAGTGGGTTCAGGATCAAGATAACAGAGCAGGCCAAGCTTCATTTATATATTTAATGACTTTAAGAGCACACTAGACAAACTATATACATGCAATGAAGAGCTATATATACAGGTCAGAAGGGCAATTACAAGTGATAAGTTACAATCAGAATAAGCAGATGACCTGTATGTCAGTTACAGTAAGCTGTTGGTCCTTAGTGATATGATGCAAACAGCAACATGGAGCATGTAGATCTGACTGGCTCCTGGTCCCTCCTGGCAAGTGGTACGACGTGACATCCCCAGACAAAAGACAAATAGCTCTGGGCACTTCTGACCTTTATACAAAGGTGGGGCCATCCCTCCTTGGATGAATCTTGGTCTTTGCCTCTTAGTACTGACTAGCTAAACCTTAACCTCTCTTAGCTTTCCATCAGAAAGCGAATGCATCTTATTTATTCCATTTATTAATCTTCCCTCTCCATATCGACTTGCAGCTACCTAGAATTAATAAAGATATCTGCAAAAAGAAGCCCAAGACTCTACGAAATAACACAGAATAAAATATTATTGTGGCTCTATCCAGACATCATTGACAGAGGAAAGATTGCCCGGGAATGGTGTACTGCCTGTACTGCCATGATGGGTTAACCTGGGCACTGGCCTGGCCGCTGATAGTGCTACAAATAAAGAGAGATGTTATATGTGGAGAACTCTCCCCTCTCCCCGCTGCTTTTTCACTGCAAATGATGCATGAACTTACACCTTAATGAAAAGCTCATGAATGTGTAATTTGCTCATCTGCATATGGAGTTGCCATATCTGCCTGGCATTTCACAACTGCCAACAAATTACTTTCAAGAAGTCTTGTGGATTTTTCACACACAGAGTAACCCTGTGTTGTCCAAGAAGCACAGCATCCACCCAGTAAAGTGGAAGGGCCTTTTATTTATCCCAAGAATTTAAAGTAACAATATCTCCATCTTTAGATGGACGCCAAATTAAAGACTGAAATGGGCACACCCTTAGGCTTTGCCCCCTACTAACAATGTACGGAACATATCTGCAGCCTGTGGGATGCCCCCTATGAGTGAGGTGTGTAGGGAAGTGTGAGGGATGGCCCAGGGCCGGAGTCATGTGGCTTCTTGGGTCAGGGAAGCAAGGGGTGCTTAAGTTCTTACTCAGGCCCAAGGTTGTTCTCATGGCAGGAGTCCCAGGCAACTTCAGGCTGAGTGTAGAAATAATTGCAAGCAGACTCAACAGAAGGGTAACATGGCTTCCCCACTTTTTTAGGGACGATTCAAGCAAAAGGGTCCATGGCATGCAGGGCTTCCATGAGGTGACCACCTTCACTGCTTAGCCCCTACCCAGTCTGCCTTCAAGAAGTCTGTCCAGCTGGGCATTCCCCTCTCCGGCCACTGCCAGCCATTCCAGTTTTGTCCCAATGGGATCCAGTTTTGTTACAAGGGGTACTACTCCTTAACAACCTCCAAGGCTCTTCAGGTAGGAAGTTCTTCTGGGGTGCTTCCATAAGCTCCCCCTCAGAGGGTATGCACTAGTGCTCTCTCCTTGGATACTGGTCCTGAACCTCACATCTCAGCAGCATCCAGGTTCTGTCTTTGCATTCTTAACAACTACTGAACTCCTTGAGTCTGCCTTATATCAGACTCAAGAACCAATCAGCGTTGAGGTGGGCAGTCCCTATCTAGTGCCTAAAACTTAACCCCTCTGAGGCAGCAACCTAAGGAATCCCCGCCACAGTTCCTAAACAAACAAACTAAGCCCCTTATACTACACTACCCTTAATTCTATTTTACCATTTCAATCTGGGCGACAAGACCACTTTTATTCAGTCAGAGACATTAGAGTGTCTTAGTAAAGCTGAAGTGAGCACAAGTTGCTGCCCTCTGTTTATCCACGTTTGCAATTCAAAAATGCCCGGTGGCCACATACCACACATGTTCCACGGGAACGGCGATGAGGTGGCACCCCAAAGGTTGTAGACACCAGGGAGGTCGATGTTTCTCTTTAAATCACAATCATATTAGATTCAGATTCAATGCACAGCTGGCACTGAAGCTGGTACTGAAGATGTAGGGCACACACACTAAACCAATACGGTGCAGGGTGAGCAGGAGGGGTGTTCATATTCAATGCCTTTGTCTATGGTGCAGAGTGAGTGCTGTGCAGTTCTCAGTACTCACAGTTCTGCTGCATTCAATTAAAGCAAAACTTCACGTTGTATTCTCCCTCTTGTTTGTAGGTGCGAGCATGAGGGATTAGATCAGACTTCAGTGGATCATCAGAAGTACTGAGAAGATCAATAACACTCCCCCCTTGTGACTTGTGCAAGCAGAGTGGCGTGGTATGTGCCATAAGGTGATCGTGTGCTGTTTACCCTCTCATCAGATCACCATTATGGATTACCACTACAGTTGGACAAACCCGAACAGCAAAGTTCGTGTTCGTACCGAAATTTGCGAGTTCGGGTTCCCAAACCCGAACACAGACTTCAGCCAGAAGTCCGTGTTCCAGTTCCACGTCCAGCTGCTGATCTGCCCATCAACCAGCCTCACCTAAGTTTACAGCAGCAGGAAGCTGCTGTAATGCACTTGAACTCCGATCCTCTTCCTGTCAGCATGGCGGAGTGTCTGCGGCAGCAGCATTTCAAACTGGCTCCAGCCGGGGCTACAAAAAGTTGGCCGCCGGCTCCCATGACTGAGGCCACTCCTAGTGCTGGCACTAGAATTGTCCTCACTTACGGGAGCCAGAGGCCATCTTTGTGTAGCCCAGACTGGGGCCAGTTTAAAACGCTACCATCTCCGATGCAGCTGCTCACAGGAAGAGGATCAGTGAGTTTAAGCAGCGTGCTTATGCTGCACACTCTGTGCCCCCCCCATGCCACAGCCATCCCCCCCCCCCCCCAAAGTTTGGGTCCCCGAACACATCTCTAATTACCACCATGTAAGACCACTAGATGCAAGAGTGGCTTCTATGCTTCAGCCATCCGCTTACCCAACTGAGTCCGTTCCCTGAGCGGTGCATCCAGTTGTCGATACTGACCCATGGAGACTGAACTGTTGTCGATACTGACCTTATGCAGACACAGGGCTTCTTACATATTGCATAGCTTAACTTTGTACTATGGGTCATATCATGTCTAATACTTGTGTATCACATTGTATTGTATTCTATTAGAATGGTGTAAACTGCCAAAAAGTATTCCTTGTGCACTTTGTGCACTTGACAAATAAAGTTATTCTATTTTGAAGCCTCTGTATTGGCTTCTTGGGAGAACATTCAACTGCAGACGGCATACAACAGTTCTTCAGCATATACAACACAATCTTGCAGACAAGTTCCTCCTCAGCATAGTCTTGGTCACAGTGGACATGGCCAGAGGTCCCTGGGGAAGGTCAGCGGCCTGCCTTGGAATCTTTAAGATCATTTATCAGGAGCATAGAGTGAGGTTTTAGTTAGGGTCAGTATAGTACTGTAGGACCAGGTCTTCAGAAAAATGGCTGCCCCCATGAGTGAGGACATTTTATATTGTAAGCTACTGCAATAAGTGTTCTTATTCATGGGAGCGGCCATTTTTCTTTAGCCCTTGCCATGGTCATTTTGACAGTGCAGCACTGAGGTAAGTTGTGCTTCCTGTAGCTGCACCTTTAAGTTAAAGCTTTTATGCCTTTACTTTGGAATTCTTGATATTGAAATGTTTGCTCTAATGCAATTTATAGTTGAAAAAGGAAATTTCTTTGGGGAAGGAGGTTGGGGGAGGCGGTCTACTTGGAAATATTAATTTGTTTTCTTTATATATTGTAAGGTGCCAGGAAGGAAATATGCATTTTGTAGAAATAAATTAAACACAGTGTGGTTTCTGTCCAACAGAGAGACTCATTTAATGCCCAATTTACAATTAAGTACAGGAGTGTATAACACATATAACACGCTTTCATGTGAAAGTAGATGATAAAATAAGGAAGGGAGGGGGTATCAGTTACCCTAACTTCTGAAAGGGCACCTGTCACCAAAGAATCTTGAGGGCTGCCGTTAGTGACACTGTAACCAAAGTCCTCGAAGGGGACAGGAATTTCACAGTGGGTGCACACCATACAGATAGCGGACGGATCTTTAAAGCTTTTCTTTATTGAAGAGATGAAACAAACAGAGCTGTCGGGTCTGAGCGCAACAATTCAACTTAAAGAATCCCAGGCTGATTGATTCCCTTCCCCCGGAGCATCCAAAATTGGGATGCCCCGCTGTGTGAAACCCCCCAGATTGCCCCGTTCACTCACCTTTGTTCCCTTTCCAACAGCGCATGCATGGGCTGCGGCTGCATCCCCGCTATCTCTTTAGCAGGCACGCCCCCTGTTAGAGGGAAGCGGGGATGTGGCCACCAGCGCCCTCTGAGTTGCTGGAATTAGACGCCATCTTAGATGGCGTGACGTCAGCAGTTCCGAGCGCGCTGATTGGATGAGCAGCCACACATGCACCATAGGACTGGGAAGAGGTGAGTTTCTTTGGGCGACCTTGGGGGGTTTCACACAGTGGGTGCCCCGAGGGGACAGAACCAAAACCCAGGATAGTCAAAATCCTAGGTTTTGGTCCACTTTGAGTGTCCTTAGGGGGTGCCAGCCAGCCGCTAGCCACCCCGCTGCACGGTGACCACCTGGTGGTATGGCTAGCAAACAGCAGAACGTAGAGTCTAAGTCACACTTGCCTTTCTCTGGTGGGTAGGGAGGCTCCTCAGAATCTGTTGAGGCCTGTTAGTTGGGGCCCTGCGTTTGCAGCCTTGTCGTCTCCCAACTCCCATGTGGCGCCTCTCTCCCGCTTTGTCAAGACCCCACCTTTTAAATAGTTTGCTGAAACACTCCTCTCCTCCACACCAAAGCACAGATTTTGAAACCAGGTGCATCAGAGACCACTTTTGCGGTGGTCTGATATCGAGTCTGTATGATACCCTAGTGTCTCCACCATCCCCAGTGAGACACAAATATATGTCTCATTGGGAGAGAGAATTGGGGCCTGGCATGGGGGAAAAGGACTGACAGAGAATGTGGGACAATACAAAGAAAATATCCTGTAACACTGTCGTCCTGGAGAATGCCTACAAGATACTTCTCAGATGGTACCTCACCCCAGATCGCATTCACAAGTTTTCTCCGACAGGACTCGCCACTCTGTTTTAGAGGATGCGCATCCCTGGGGACAATGGCCCACATTTGGTGGGAGTGTCCAATAGCCACGGCCACATGGAACAGGGCTTACAGACTACTCTCTGACATCACACACACTCCAATAACCAAAAATTCATGGGAAGCCTTGCTCTCCCATAAATCAGAAAAACACTCCAAAAACTAATGGAAATTGACCCAGCACATTCTAGCCGCAGTTAGAGTCACCATAGCCAGAAACTGGAAGTCCCCCAGAATCCCCTGGCAAGAAATACTGAACAGAATTTCTGACACCTTATGTAATGAGAAAATTACAGCAATTAAAAATGACACATATGAAAGCTACCGTAACGTTTGGGACCCCTGGTTAGAGTATATAGGTGTATGCCACCATCAAACAGACCCGGTCCACCCAGTTTGATGAGGTGAACGTACCAGTTCTCACAAAAGGCCTGGCCCCGCGGCTTACTCTCCCTTCCTGCCCCCCCCCCCCCCTGCATCCCTCCTTCCCCACTTTCCTCTCTCTTCAATTTTTTTCTCTTTTCTCTTCCATTTCTCTTCTTTCCCCCCTTTTCTTTTCTTCTTTTTTCTCTTCTTCATCTAAACTGAATAGGTATGCATTAGCCATCTTACATGACTATCCTCTGCACCGGTGAAAAGAATGCATGTTACATACGCCATTCACGTAAGATTCAATAAGTCAATATATCAAAGCACTAGACAGTCCAAACACTCGCTGTTACCTAATAGGAGAAGGAATTCAATCAGGTACCAGCTGCTCATCCGGCTGGAAGTGACAGTTATTATAATTCCTTTGACCACCGTCCGTATTTTTATAAATGTCTAATTTTCTCTGATGCCTGTACATTTGATATCACCAGTGCATATGTCAATGTTTGATTTCTGTGTATACCCCATGGAAAACTCTTTGTAAAAGACCCCACCTTTTTATATTAGTCTCACCCTTTCACCTGCGTACTTCTCGTGAAAACCCGAAGGCCCCCAGCTGGCAGGAAGGTCCCTTTTTCCCAAGACAAGTATGACAAAGTGTCCCAGCAGGGTGCTTTCTAAACTAATGAGGCTTTACCTCAAAACAACAAACAGGTATACTTACCTTTCCTACAACACTCTTCTGGAAAGGATATTTTCTAGGCTAATATGTTGCTCCACAGCATCATTATTTAAAGTGGTTCTTGTAAGGTCTGTGAAGAATTTAGGTCCACTCAATCCCATCCCTCAAAGTGTCTCACATTTGGGATGCCTCTCCATTTCAAATAAGTAAGAAGGCCTTAAATCAGACTTTAAATCTTACTTTTCCAGGTGCCTGTGGTGTGTCTCACTGCAGCTAACAGGGGCCATGCGTGCTGCCACCTCTTTTTTGCTGACCAGTCAGGTTTGTCAGGAGGATGTACATTGCACTGTGCATGCGTACCCAGAAAACCTGGTTAGTCAGTAAAAGTTATGAGAGCTTCGAGCTTGATGAAGGCATACAGGCAAATAATCTAGCCCATTTTCAGGCTTCCTACCTATTTTTAAATAAAGGCACATCCCAAACCATTCTTAAAGTGAACCAAAACTCATGATTTTATCTATCCCAGGTTTTGGTCCATACCCCTGGGGCAACTCTATTTTTGGATGCCCCGATGTGTGAAACCCCGACAGTGGCCCAGTATACATACTTCACCAGCAATCCCACAGCACATGCATGCATACAGCTTATATGACCGTACGTATAAATAAGCGACTAAAAAAGCTGAATAGGAGCCTAGCCGCTTTTCACAATCAGCACAAAGCCAAAGAGAGATGCAGGGGAAGCCCCTGTCGGCTGCACATGTGCTGTGGGATTGCCAGCAAGATATGTATAATGGGAGACCTGCGGGGGTTTCACAAAGATTGGGATGCCCCATGTCTGGGTATTTAGCCGGACCTAGCATCTTATAGATGCTAGGTTCACTATTGGCCCATTAAAAGTACACCAAAGTCATTAAAACCACGTCTAAAAGACTCTAGGGCTGGGTGAAAGTGCTCCCCAGGGGCATCCTGACTTGCGAGAACCCCCCCAACAGTTCACCATGCCCTCAACTCAGTCTTGTGATTCCATGGCCTTGACAGACCATTTCATGCACAGGTGTCAAACTCTGGCCCGCAGTGGCATCAGATTTGGCCCGCAAGCAAAAATACGCAGCTTGTATCCTAACCGGTACTGCCGCATTCTGTCTGTCTTACTAGTGAGCATGCACACCACAACTGTGTCTGTCAGAATCGATTAGGACACAGATCCTGTGTGTCTTGAATGCTTGCTAGGAAGACAGACAGACAGCTGCCCCCCCTCTCTCCTTAGCTCACTCTGAAGACCGATAAAGTGCCCCCCCTCTCCTCAGCTCTCTAGGAAAACAGACCCCCACACCTCTCTTCAGCTCGCTATTAAGACATACCCCCTCAGCTCGCTAGGAAGACTGATCTCTGCACCTCTCATCAGCTCACTAGGAAGACAGACCCTCACACCTCTTCTCAGCTCACTAGGAAGACAGACCCTCACACCTCTTCTCAGCTCACTAGGAAGACAGACCCTCACACCTCTTCTCAGCTCACTAGGAAGACAGACCCTCACATCTCTTCTCAGCTCACTAGGAAGACAGACCCTCACACCTCTTCTCAGCTCACTAGGAAGACAGACCCTGACACCTCTTCTAAGCTCACTAGGAAGACAGACCCTCACACCTCTTCTAAGCTCCCTAGGATGACAGACCCTCACACCTCTTCTCAGCTCACTAGGAAGACAGACCCTCACACCTCTTCTAAGCTCCCTAGGATGACAGACCCTCACACCTCTTCTCAGCTCACTAGGAAGACAGACCCTCACACCTCTTCTAAGCTCCCTAGGATGACAGACCCTCACACCTCTTCTCAGCTCACTAGGAAGATAAACCCTTGCACCCCTTCTCTGCTCGCTAGGAAGATGCTCCCTCACACCACTCCTGAGCTTGCTAGGAAAATGCACTCTCACACCTCTTTCCAGCTCACTAGGAAGATGCACCCTTACACCTCTACTCAGCTCGCAAGGTAGCTAGACCCTCTCACCTCCTCTAGCACACTAGGAATGCAGACCATCCCCCCTCTTCTCAGCTTGCAAGGAAGACAGACCCTCTCACCTACTCTAGCTCACTAGGAAGGCAGACCCTCTCACCTCTTCTCAGCTTGCTAGGAAGGCAGATCCTCACCCCTTCTCAGCCCACTAGGAAGGCAGATCCTCACACCTCTCCTCAGCTTGCTAGAAAGACACACTCTCACACCTCAACTTAGCTTGCTAGGAAGACAGACCCCCTCACCTCTTCCCAGCTTGCTAGGAAGACAGACCCTCTAACCTTTTATCAGTTGCTAGGAATACAGACCCTCTCACCCCTTCTCAGCCTACTAGGAAGGCAGACCCTCACACCTCTCCTCAGCTTGCTAGAAAGACACACCCTCACACCTCAACTCAGCTTGCTAGGAAGACATACCCTCTCATCTCTCCTCAGCCCACTAGGAAGACACACCCTCACAACGCTCCTCAACTCGCTAGGACAGACAGACGATGGCAGTGTTAACTTCGCACGCCCCCACGCTTCACTACAGCCCAAGTGGGCAGAAATGTTCTTATCTAGTGCCTCTTAAAGGTTCAAAAGCTGTATGTGCCAACTCCCAGACTACACTGAATGATGCTCACTATGCATCCATCTAGTGACCCTCTGTCAGCACGCTGCATCTCCTTTCATGCAGACCCAGACATCTGCACATCTTTCATTCGGTCAGCTACTGGCGCAAACGTCCTGCTTTCATATCTGGGATCTCTGATGAACACTCTGCATGAGTTACAGGGTGGAAGGCTGGCCATCTGCATATTTCATTTGGGATCTGGGACATTCGCTTTAACTCCACCAGTGATTTGTGTAATGGAATTCTTCTACACAGCTGGAAGCCCAAGAACAGGCTTGTCTATTTCTTCATCTTCTTGTCCCATGCGTGGCCTGGGACAAGTTTGCATGGCCTAAGTACGGAGCACTCTCATTAAATTTATTAGGCGACTTCGTACATGGGGATCTTTTGTGTATGGAGGTTTGTTCAGTGTGAATTACTGTAATAGTGAATAGATGTAAGGAGCATGTATATAAAACTCTTATATACCTGCAAATTGCCATGGTGGTGATGAACATCTGTCCCTCAAAAGCCCACAAATAAGCTACCCCCCTAAATCACTTCCCCGCCATGACCATCACCCTGTCAACTGGTCTCCAAGGTTGGCATCTCTTCCCATAAGGGTAGTTATCTCCTATTATTGGAAAGACATATTTGACTCCTTGGAAATTTATCAGACTCAGGTTATTAATATGGTGTCTCGCTGGACAGCTCTTACTGCCGGGTGTGCAGAAGGTGACAACAACTCTCCTGTGATTGAGGGAATGTGGAAGGGCGGCCTGGGCTTCCCGCATGAGATTATTAAGCCTTGTTACCTCAGCCATGTTTGTACATATGGCCTCCAGAGGCCTCCTCTATTACAGCCATGACAGGCCTAAGTGTGATTTATTACTATGACCCCCAGCACAATATCTACGTGCAGCACGGAAAGCCAGATGTATTTGTATTATGGCCATTTCATAAAAATAATAATACTGTTCAGTAGCTATGTTTGGGTTCACCGAGTTTAGCAGAACTTATCACCAAAGTTTGGTTCAGGTCACTGGACTTGACCCGAACCCCATTGATTTCAGCTTGGGGGTAAAATGGGGGTAGCTAGGGCTAGAGGGCTGCAAATCGAGGGGGGCACCCGGGCAATTGCTCTGCACAAAATGGGCTAGGGGAAGAGCTCAAAAAGAAAACAATGTAATAAATATAAAAAGAAATAAATACTTCAATCAATATATACATAATTTAATAAATAAATAATGTCAATTAATATATACATACCGTATTTGCCAGCGTATAAGACGACTTTTTCTCCCTGTAATACATGCCTCCCAGTGGGGGGGTCGTCTTATACGCCGGGTGCACCTTATACGGTGAGGGTGAGCGGGTGGCCATTGCGGCTGGCTGGCCTGCCTGTCCCTGCTGTTCTTGACGCCGCCGCTCTCATACACACTAACACACACACACACATTCATGCTTACTTCACTTCCTGGCTGTTGCGCGCTGGTCGTCGGTGGGCGTGTCCCAGATGGCCGCCGTCCAATGAAAACAATGGACGCTGGCCATCTGGGGCACGCCCACCGACGACCAGCGCGTAACAGCCAGGAAGTGCCTGTAAGCATGAATGTGTGTGCGTGTTTGTGTGTATGAGAGCGGCGGGTCGGCGGTAGCGGCGGCGGTGGCGGTGGCGACAGGAACAGCAGGGACGGGCAGACCGGCCCTCTGACCATCGGTAAGTGTGTGAGCAGTAGGGCGGGCGGGGGGAGGAGGGAGTGGGGCCACTCGCTGGCTGTACTGAGGGATGCTCCCATTCCTGTACTGAGGGATGCCCCCATGCCTGTACTGAGGGATGCCCCCATGCCTGTACTGAGGGATGCCCCCATGCCTGTATTGAGGGATGCCCCATGCCTGTATTGAGGGATGCCCCCATGACTGTATTGAGGGATGCCCCCATGACTGTATTGAGGAATGTCCCCATGCCTGTACTGAGGGATGCCCCCATGCCTGTACTGAGGGATGCCCCCATGCCTGTACTGAGGGATGCCCCCATGCCTGTACTGAGGGATGCCCCCATTCCTGTACTGAGGGATGCCCCATGCCTGTACTGAGGGATGCCCCCATGCCTGTACTGAGGGATGCCCCCATACCTGTACTGAGGGATGCCCCATGCCTGTACTGAGGGATGCCCCATGCCTGTATTGAGGGATGCCCCATGCCTGTATTGAGGGATGCCCCCATGACTGTATTGAGGGATGCCCCCATGACTGTATTGAGGAATGCCCCCATGCCTGTACTGAGGGATGCCCCCATGCCTGTACTGAGGGATGCCCCATGCCTGTACTGAGGGATGCCCCCATGCCTGTACTGAGGGATGCCCCCATGCCTGTACCGAGGGATGCCCCCATGCCAGTACTGAGGGATGCCCCCATGCCTGTACTGAGGGATGCCCCCATGCCTGTACTGAGGGATGCCCCCATGACTGTATTGAGGGATGCCTCCATGATTGTATTGAGGTATGCCCCCATGACTGTATTGAGGGATGCCCCCATGACTGTATTGAGGGATGCCCCCATGACTGTAAGAAGCCAGAAAAGTATGACTGTAAGAAGCCACCCAGGGACTCTGGGGAAGGGAATTAACATGTTGAAATAAAATCTGATGTTCTTTTATGTTTTATTTGGTGTGCGGAAGAGGGAGTAGTCTTATACGGTGAGTATATAACAAACTCTATATTTTGAGTGGAAATGTTGGGGGGTCGTCTTATACGCCCAGTCGTCTTATACGCCGGCAAATACGGTAAATAACTATATACATACATAATTTAAAAAATAAATATAAACATCAATAAATAAATATATACATACATAAATATATACATACATAAATAAAATGTAAATATTACAATTTTTACAGGTGTCAGAGGTCCAGGGGGTGAGGGAGGAGGTGGACGTGGGGGTGTAAGCAAAAGAGATGGAGGAGGTGAAGGTGGAAGAGGCAGAGGAGGTACCAAACACTTTAACCACCTACTCAGTAACAAGCAACAAGTCCACACATGGTTCATCTTAAGGAATGCAAGCATTTCCCCGTTGGCTGTGGATAGGCAGATCCTCCTGTCGGTGATGACACCCCTGCAGTGCTTAACACAAGTTCTGATAGAACACTTGCCGCAGCGCAGGCCAGCACCTCCAAGGCCACCCAGAAATCGGCACTGGTGACTATACAGGCAAGTCTACGTTCATTCTGCAGGCACTGGAGCATGCTGTCCTTAGTGTCAGGTTTCTTCTTATCTTCCTTCTGCTCCCCCCTCAAGCTACGTTCCAGTGATGCCCGTGAGCTACGCTGGGTGCCACCCTGCTGTGAGAGAAAGTCCTCTTCCTCCTCCTCTGAATGCTCTGACTCCTCCAAAACTGTCCGCTGGCTGGGCAAAGGAGTACCTGTCCGCTGTTGGCCCCGCAACTCACCCTGCGAATCATGTGACACCTGGGAAAAATGGCCCTTCCTCCTCTTCTTCCTCCTGTGCGACCATCACGTCTTCCATCATGGCCTGAAGGGTTTTTTTGAGTGGGGATGGTAGCACTGACCATGGCGTCATCAGCACTCACCATATTGGTGACGTATTGGAAGCACTGCAGAACATCACAAATGTCCCTCATGGAGGCCCACTCATTGGTGGTGAAAGACTCTTGGTCTGCACTTCGACTCACCCGGGCTGAAACTCCACTATTGGTTGCAGCTGCTCACACAGCCTTTTCAGCATATACAACGTGGAATTCCACCTGGTTGGCAAGTCACATATGGGGCGGTGGGTGGGAAGTCCGAAGTTTCTGCAGTGCAGTCAGGCAAGCGTCAACAGGGCAAGAATGTGTAAAGTGCAAAAACACGCTACACACTTTATGCAGCAGCTTCAGCATCTCTGGATAATGGGTCAGGAAGCTCTGCATCACCAAGTTGAGCACATGCACCAGGCAAGGGATGTACCTCAACCCGGCTTGACCCAAGGCTTCTACAAGGTTACGCCCATTGTTGCCCACCACCTTGCTGGGCTTCAGGTGCAACAGCAGCAGCCACTTATCTGTCTGCTCCTGGATACCGTTCCACAGCTCCTGGGCGGTGTGGGGTCTTTTGCCCAGACAGATGAGTTTTAGCACCGCATGCTGCCGTTTCCCCATGGCAGTTCTCAAATTGGTGGTGCAGGGGCTGCGCTGACTGCATAAGAAGGAAGCCGAGGGGGGAAAGCAGAGTAAGAGGCAAAATGAGACGCAGACTAATTTTCGGAAATATATAGAAATCGGCACTAGAAATATGAAAAACATGGAAACAGCATGCTGATAAATAAATCACAGGTATGGAAGCACAACCCTAACAAAAATGTTGTTTTACATCCCAGAAGAGGAAAACAATAAGGCAAAAAAAAAACACTTCAGTGGTCTGAGCAAGTGTATATTACACTAATACTTGTTATTAAAGAGCAGTGACACCCAAGTGGCCTGAACAAGTGCTCCACTAATACTTGATGTTAAACAGCAGTGACATCCAAGTGGTCTGTGAAGTGGATACTGTACTAATGCTTGATGTTAAACAGCACTCCAGCCGCTGCCCCTAAATAACTGTCCTGAAAAGGGCAATAGCATTCTTAACAACACTCACTCCAGCCACTGTCCCTAACTAACTGCCCTAAAAAGGACAATTACTGTCCCTAAATAAATTTCCTGAAAAGGACAGTTTTCTGTCCCTCACTCAGCAGCAGAAAATACCATTTTGTGATTACTCACCTGTAAAATGGGTATTATAAGTATGTCACACACCCCGCTTCCACTATTCATGACATATGGGACATCCAATAGCAGTGTCCGTCATGGGTGGGGATCCAAATACAGCAAAAATATGCACCAATTAAACCACTGCAGCTTGCAGAACCTAGCGGCCAAAAACAGCATCCGCTGAGGCCCGCACATCAACCTTATAAAACTTTGAAAAAGTATGAACGGAAGACCAAGTAGCAGCCTTACAAACTTGTTTAACAGAAGCCTGGTGCTGAAAAGCCCAGGAGGCCCCAACAGCACGAGTAGAATGAGCAGTGATCTTAAAAGGAGAAACCCTCCCCTTAGCAGAATAGGCCCCAACAATGGCATGGCGTATCCATTTACTAATGGTAGACTTGGCGGGCGCCAAACCTTTTCTGGGCCCGGAAGGCACCACGAACAAGGCGTCCGTCTTACGAAAAGGAGAAGTAGCCACCAAATAGTACTTCACACAACGAACCACATCCAAAGAGTGCAAAACTCTCTCATTGCTAGGCTTAGGACACAAGGAAGGGAGAACTACATCCTGATTGAGATGGAAAGCAGAAACCACCTTAGGAAGGAAATCTGGTTTAAAACAAAAAAAACACCTTGTCCTGGTGTCTCTCAAAGTAAGGGGCCTGAATAGACAGAGCCGCCAACTCAGAGACACGCGGAACAGTGGTAATAGCCATCAAAAAAGCAACCTTTTGAGTGAGCACAGAAAGAGCCACATCCTGCATCGGTTCAAAAGGAGGCCCCTGTAGGACAGAGAGAACCAAATTTAGTGACCCCATGAGTGACCCCTTGGAAAAAAGTCTTGACCAGATGATGCAAAGCAAAAGACCTTTGAAAAAAGACAGCCAGGGCAGAAACCTGACCCTTCAAAGTACTGAGCTGGAACCCCAGATCCAGACCGTGTTGTAGAAACTCCCTAGCCTCACACCAGTCAATATAGGACCGCCAAGTCCTATAGTAAATGGTAGAGGAAGACCTCTTCCTAGCTCTAATCAAGGTTTGAATAACTGCCTCAGACAAACCTTCCTCCCTCAGGATGAAGGTTTCAGCAGCCACGCCGTCAAAGCAAGCGTTTGTAAATTGGGGTAACGTAGTTGACCATGAGAGATCAGATCCAGAAACAGGGGCAGCCTGTACTGACCTACCGCCAATCTTACGACGTCTGCGAACCAAACCTGTCTTGGCCACCTTGGGGCCACCAGAATTGCTGGTGCCCCCTCTAGAGCCAGCTTGCGCACTACCTTGCCTACCATGGAGAAGGGGGGAAACAGGTACAGAAACCCCAGATCCCTCCAGGCAAGGGACAAGGCATCTACTGCCAGGGCCAGAGGATCCTGAGACAGAGATACAAAGGTTGGGAGCTTGTGATTGTGCCGAGAGGCAAAGAGATCCACCTCCGGAGTCCCCCACTTGTGACACAGGGCCCAAAATACCCTGTGGTTGAGAGACCATTCCCCTCGGCGAGAGAATCCCCTGCTCAGGGAGTCCACCTCCGTGTTCTCCACTCCCGGAATGTACACTGCCAAGATGCAAGAAACATTGCTCTCTGCCCATGTCAGAATCAGAGAGACTTCCCTGAGGGCACTCCTGCTGCGAGTCCCACCTTGGTGATTGATGTAAGCTACTGCAGTACGATTGTCTGATCGAACCTGAACCGGTAAACCCTGTAGGTGAAGTGTCAGACGCGACAGAACCAAGCGGATAGCTCTGAGCTCCAAGACATTGATGGGGGTGTGAGCCTCCTGAGGACCCCACAACCCCTGGAACTGATGATCCTTCCAGAAACCTCCCCAGCCCGACAGGCTGGCATCCATGGTAACCGTCTCCCAACAAGGGGCCCTCATCAGATTGCTTGATTCCAGCCACCACTGAAGGGACTGCCGAGCCCTGGGAGACATCGGAAATTACTGATCCAAGGACTGTGGACATTTGTCCCATTTCAGCAATAGATGGAGTTGTAGTGACCTCATGTGGAATTGAGCAAAAGGGACTGCCTCGAAGGAGGCCACCATCAAACCTACCCTAGCCGAATAGAAGGGCGAGGATTGGTCAGGAGAACACGTATCAGATCCTGAACCCTCTGCACCTTTGGCTGAGGTAGGAACACTCTGGCCTGACTGGTATCCAGATTCATGCCCAGAAAGGGTCAGCCCGAACGGGAGGGCCACAAACTGAAAATGCTGATCTCCGACCACAAACCTGAGAAATCTCTGGTGTGCTGGGAAAATTAGCACATGAAGGTAAGCATCCTTGATGTCTATGGACGTCATGAAATCCCCCTGACGAAGGGAACCTATGGCTGAGCGCAGAGTCTCCAAGCGGAACCTCTTGGTTCTGATGAACCTGTTGAGAAGCTTCAAATTCAGAATGGGTCTTATGGAGCCATCCCTTTTGGGAACCGTGGAAAGGTTGGAATAATAGCCCTGGCCTCTCTCTGAAAGAGGCACCGGGCATATGACCGCCATGTCCAGGAAGTCTTTTACAGCCGACAGGAGCCCCTGCACCGCCCGAGGATCCGAAGCCACCTGAGACCTTAGGAATCTGGGAGGAGGCCGGTACTCGAACTCCAGTTTGTACGCAGACGAGACCACTTCCAATATCCAATTGTCCGTAGCTTCCTGGGCCCAGACCTGGAAGAAGAGCCACAGCCGTCCCCCCACCCATAAGGGTGAGGGTGCCTCCTCATTGCTGAGCTGGCTTGGCAGCGGGCTTGGAACCCCAGGTAGAGGCTGGACGGGTACGTCCTCTACCTCTGTTCCAGGAACCCCCTCTGAAGCCAGATTAGGCAAGACTTCTGCCCCCTCTGGCGCCGTAAAAGGAAGGACTGAAGGAGCTTGCCCCCCGAAAGGAGCGACGCTGCTTCTTACGCTGAGGTAGCTTTCCACCTTTCGCCACAGAATCCAATTTGTCTCCAAACAGCCGCGTTCCCAGGAAGGCAGAGCTGTAAGTGATTTCTTGGCCGCAATGTCAGCCGCCCACTGGCGCAGCCAGACCGATCGGCGCATGGCCACCAACAGAGCCGAAGTTTAACTACACATGGTAATAGTGTCGTCCATAGCCGACAAAACAAAAATCATGAACAATTCACACCTCTTAAGGGCTGTCCCTGATCTCTGACCTGGTAGCCACAGCCACGAGTGCCGATGCACAGACAGGCCGCAAGGCTGAACCCACACTGGCAAAGGCATGGCAAGCCATCTGATCAATGTGCTTGTTCTCGCCGTCCTTAAGGGTAGTGGCGTCAGGAGTATGTACAACGGAGGTGTTGGACAGTCCTAAGATGGGCGCATCAACCTTGGGAGGGGAAGACCAGCGCTTCACCGCATCCCCCGCAAAGAGATACTTCCTATCCCATCCCTGAGGAACACCATGAAGGCTACTCGGCTTCTCCCATTCTTTAAGAATCATGCTATCAAAATGATTCTGATTTGGAAACTCCAAGCGGGGCTTAGAGAACCCAAAGAATTCCCCCTTCTTCGGAGGGGCCTCCACTGGTGGGGAAATACCCAGAACCTCTGATAGATAGGTCAGGACCCTGGGAGTATCCACAGCATCCCCCAGCGCCTGCCCGGCATCATAATCAAAGAACTGCAGTTCCTCAGTCTCAGATTCCTCAAATAATTCCCCCTCCTCGAGCGGGGAATAATCAGCCCAGTCAGGGGAGTCATAATCATCAAAACCAATTACCGGCGTAGCCGGTTACAGATGCCTTTTCTTAGCAGGGGCCTTTCTGCCCGCTGAGCTAGAAATTATTTTCTCGAGGTTGGCCAGTCTAGCACATACATCCGAGTGCGACTCCCCACTAATGACAGTGTCACTTGGGGTACGGATGATGCGGGAGGGGTAGGAGATGAGGCGGGAGGTACGGACCCAGACGCCTGGGATCCCGACTGCCACGTAATGACCTGTTGCGCACATGGTATGCAAATTAGTACATTCTCACCCGTAAGGGGTACCCCACAACCCACACATAGCCGGGATTGCCCCGAAGGGAGCCCAAGCCCGGTATCCTGTGGAGCCTCCATATGGTGATTTTAAGGTAGTCGCAATGACCAGAGGGAATTATGCTGGTAAGCAACCCGGGATGCCCCTTTAAGTCCCGAGTGGGAGGATTTATACATTTTGCCCCAAATTACAGCTAGGGACCCTAGGACCGGGAGAACCCCTTTTTAAGCAAGACACAGGGAGTCCTCCTGAAAGACACAAGATATGTGGCCATAAGCACATGCACACACACAGCATGTGTCCTGTCTGGCCAATCACACCCATGCCCAGAACCAGCCCAGAAGTTTCTCGCTAGGACAGCAAGAGGGTTGATTGGCTGCATGTGATTGTGAGCAGCCTATCAGCGCCATGACAGTGCTAGGTGACAGGCTGCTTCAAGAGGGCTTACACACACAGGAGTCACATGACCACAAAAGTGGAGAAAGATGCTCTGGATGGCAGCCACATTCATCCCCTTGGACCTTTATCCTCCTCCACACATGTTCTGCGTCCTTCTGTGACTGGGCTACTCATAAGGGGGACATTCAAGCGCTGGCAATGGACTATTTTTTTATATAGTGGTAATGCCAGCACGATTGCCTAATAGGAAATACAGCCCTGTGTAGGGGCCCACATCCAGCATTACCTGCTCTTTATATCCTAGTAGAATGGACCATGCAACCACTATCCACCTGTGCAGTATCATCAGAGAGCTGGGGCTGTGCACAGGAATAAATTCTAGACACAGCTGAGCATGTTGCTCAAAAGGGAGAGCACCAGGGCTGTGAACCAGGGCACCTTGAGCAGGGTTCTCTAAATTCAGGGGGCCACTAGGAGATTCCCCTGTTGGCGAGCCCCAGATCCTGTATTCACCTCCTAGTTGTGTGACCCCTATTCTAGTGATGCAACTATTGAGCCAGTCACTTTGTGCACCAGAACTTATATAAAAAAGCCGTCCTTCCTTAATGAATTTCCCTAGTGACATCCTGATTTGGGATGTGTGTGAAACCCCCTTATTCCCCATACATTCACCTAAATTCCACTGCAGTGGCTTAACTGTGGGTATGCTCAGACGCACTCTGTAACACCCCATAGCATCCCCACTCTTTCAGACCTACACGGCCCCACAAGCAGATAACTCTACAGATAAGTCTACAGGGTATGGCAAGCATGCAGAATAGAAATGCTGCCAGAGCCTGTGCATGCACTGTGGGAGCAAATATCTAGGTGAGTATATGCAGTAACCAAAGGATTTCATATTGCAAGGAATCTCAGATACCCCTAAGGGAAAGATTTAAACTGGACCACAATATTTTAGACTGTACTGCACTATTTTGGTCCACTTTACCAGGAGGCAGTAGCTACTACAGTCAGTGTGTAGGTATATATATATATATATATATATATATATATATATATACATTATATAAGCAGAGTTTGAGGTGGTGAGGTGAATTTAGTTTTCCTGTGAACCAGGACCCTTCCTTGCACAAGGAGGGTGTAGGTCTGCTTTAATTTCCATATACAGTTCCCCTGATCTGTAGTTGGATCTGGGGTGTATGGATTTGGGAGTTCTGGGTTATAAGAAGATCAGCAGTTTTTTGGGGGAGGCAGTAAAGAGTCTTTTCTACTCACTATCTTCTCAGCCTTGTATGTTGAACATTCTGGAGTTTCCCTTTAGGTTTGGCTCTTTCTTATAAATGCCTTTCAGGCAGCATTAATAGGCTGCATATCTCCCTCCGGTGGATTTGAACTTGAACACAATAAAAATGATCCAATTGTTCATGTTCAGGCTGCAATTATTTATTTAGCATTTTACATCTCCACCCTTCAGTGAGAGATTACCGATCCCCAGAGGAGCAGGGGGCAGTTTATTCCTCCTCAGAAGCTGTCAGAGCTAATTGCAAACAAACTGACCCGCTGGAGCTCAGCCTTCGCCTTCAACACGCAAAAAAGTTTAGCGGTGAAACTGCGAGAGTGCGCTTCTGCCACCCAGTGGCTAAATATTATATGGCAGACAATGCTTCCAAACTGTAATAATAATTGATAATATTAATAAATAATTCAATATAATAATAATAGACAATAGACAAGCTTGACTGGAAAAAGTGGGGTGGGTTTATAAAGTATATTAGTAAAATATATTTCAAGATCCAGGCTATAATTGGTGGTATATGATTGGGGGTGCCCCACTGCGTAAACCCCCCCAGGTCGTTTGAATGAAACTCACCTCCACGTGGTCCTATGGCGCATGCGCATCCGCTAGTCCAATCAATGCGCTTGGAGCCACTGACATCACGTCGTCTAAGTTTCAACTAAGCTCAGCGGCTCTGAGCGTGCTGGCGGCCGCATCTCCAGCTACCCTGTAACAGGGAGCGTGCCCGCCTTGGCCATTCGCAAATGCCTGGTGTGGCTACGCACCCTACTAGAGGGAAAGGGTGGATGCGGCCGCATCTCACGCATGTACCGTTGGACTGGGAAACAAGGTGCAGTAAGAGTTAGCAGGTGAGGGCATATGGAGGTTCTCAGGCCTAGAAGGGTGTGGCAAAGGATCAATGGGTGATGCCACGGTTCCACGAATATGCCACAGGGGCCCCTGATTATAATTTCCAGATTATAATCATTCAGGTCTGATGCTGTGGGGTCCTCATCGTGCTGCTAGAGCATGGTTGGTGTCTGGCCAAACGCTGTGCTCAAGACTGGGAGGGCTGGGATCTCCGGCTCCTCACAGTTTGGGTTGGAGCTTTGTGGTTCTGGGTCTGCTTAAGAAGATGGGTAGTCCTGTGCTGTGGTGTCAGTACTGGCAACAGCTCCTTCCCATCTCTACCACTGCCCTCCATCATGACCGGTGATGGGAGGAGCTACCCTTTAAAAGGGGAGCAAGTGGGCATATTTAGCTTATATCTGACAGTCAAGTGGGTTGAGTTAGTATTTAACCAGAGAGCAGGGGTTGGGTTTCCCTTAAAAAGAGACCAGAGTGGGGGGAGTTAGAGCCCCAGGGAAGTGTGGAACCTGGTTGGGAGTTTTGTTGGTACTGTAACTGAACCAAGTAAGCCATAGCCCTAAGGTTGAGAAGGTCACCATTAGTAAATATTGTCCTGTGAAATTCCCTGCTGTAAAGAGTTAAAAAGTTGTCCATGAGAGAGTAGTTCCATTCAAGTGGGAATGCCCATACCCTGTTACTGCCATTGCTGAAGAGAGCTATATACTCTGTACTGCATCCTAAAGAATTAAACAAGCATTAAGCCGGACCTTCAGCATCATTTAATGAAAAGCCCAAACCTTTAAAAAAACTATTCGCCAGCATCCAAAATTATTTTTTTCACGGTTTTGGCACTTACTTATTATTCTTTCCCCCACTGGGCTGCAACTCTGCCCAGGACTCAAGGATACGGGCGCTGCCATCTTGACTTGGTTATAGCTGTGCTTTGCACACACAGAACAGAGCTGGGGTCAGGAAAAATACAGCAATCCCAGAATGCAGAGCGGCACAGTCAGAAGACACTTCCTGTTTGCAGGCAGTCTGACACTGCATGTGCCGCCATCTTGGATTTTTAAAGGCTCAGAAAATGCAGTAGATGATTGGGTGATTTTTAATGTGGGCAATCTGTATGTACAGGGTGTGGGAAACATATCAGATAGACTCTTATTCAGGGTGAAGGTCCGGATTAATGTGGACAATCTGTATGTACAGGGTGGGGGAAATATATTTAAAAGATGCTCTTATTCAGGGTGAAGGTCCAGTTTAATGGAAACTGAATTGGATTAACTGAATGCTTTTGAACTGTACTGAAATCTGTTTTTGGATTGGAATTAAAGGAGGACTATCGTGAAAAAAAGACCCAATGCTAAAAATCCATATAAATATTCTGGATGGCGGGAGGAGAGGTCACTTATACACCCGGCATCAAGGAATATCCAGCCAGGCTTGTTTCATCCTTTTATTGGAAGGAAGAGGAATTCCTGTGTATCATTCATACACTCAAACCTGTCACTCCTGGATTTTATTCCTACCAGAAGGAAATCACAAGCTTGGATGAAGGTTTTATTCCGTTTGGGTGTATACGTGACCCCTCCTCTCATTAGCTGATGTGTTTATATAGATTTTAACTATCTGTATATTACACAATTTCACAATACACCACTATAGATAGCCAGTGGTCCAACAGTTCCATTGAAATGATGGCATTTACTTGAATCCTTTTAAAATAGTCCATGAAGCACTCACCATAAAATATAAACAGATCAGGAGCGTCCTACACCGTCCTCAAATGTGAGTAAACACTTTAAGGATAAACATGGAGGGGGTTTAAGAGGTTTAAAATGCAAGGCAATAGAAAAAGTAGTCCCCAATGTAAGACGGGGCGACACTCATGAGAAATTACTTCAGAGGGAAGTATACTGGATTTTCAGTTTAAAGACTCGCATCCCAGATAGGATGAATTCCCACTGGGATGTAGATTTATTTCTGAAATAACATTAGTATTGTCCCTCCTTTGGGATGAGATGGAGTCCCGAACTATATTTGCGCTTATCTGTGGAGGTGGATTAACGGAGATTTAAACTGGATCTAATAGCTGGATAGATTAGGGCCCTTATTTAACAAGGGTTAGCGCCAGGTAGCGAATGGTGAGCGAACGGTAATGACGCTCACAGCCACGAGAACGCCGGCTCTCCTCCGCAATCACACATTTATCAAGCCGATCCTGCTTAGCGACTGACAGAGCGCCAGATAGCGAATCATTCATCATTATTCCAGCCTCACCCCACAGCGCCAGCGAGCGACCTTGAACAGCGACAGGTATGACCTCTCGCTACCTGGCGCTCTCCAATGCATTTCAATGGAGCAATCTTTAAATATTCATAATTAATTGCTATTAATTTTTTTTTTTTAAATGTTAAAAATTCTGTGACCACTTCTGCAATGTTAGATATTTTTTTTAAGGTAAAAATTGTGCAGAATTGATATTACAGGTCTGATATTAATGTATTCATATTACAAAATGTTTGTAAAAACATGTTTTTTTTTTTTTTCTTCAAAAATATGGTTGTTTGGGGGTTAAAAAACTACTTTTAACCCATCGCCGCCAGCGCTCTGGGGTTTAAACAAGCATTTCACAGCGCGATAATTTTTTGAGCGTGATTTGTTAATGAATATGCTTGGAGCCGTTCGCTATGGCCATTCGCTGTCATGCGCTCCCATACAGCGCGGAACCTGTCAAACAGCGACTTCTAACCCCGTATTCAACATTACCGCACACCGACTGAGTCGCTGTCAACAGCCGAACAACGGCCAAGCACAGCAAATACTAGCGTGCGCTGTGAAAATAACGCTACTGGCGCTCATCTGTCGCTACCTGGTGCTATTAATGAATCGGCCTCTTAGTGTTCCATATGAGCTGGAGATGAGATGTCTGCGGTTGTATGTGGGACACTGAATACTATAATAGATAAATGAGCAGACATTTCTCTCTCAAAATAAAAGAATATATCACCTTTCTGAATTAATCAAATTAATTAATTAATTTAATAATGAAATAGTTGGGTAAAGGTTTTCAGTAAAAATCATGTAGAAGTTTATTAAATAGTAGGGAGGTGCTAGAAGGAGTCAGATAATAATGTACTTAATAGCATTTATGGGCCGTCTATCTTATAAAATATCTATTTCATTGGTAAGAAAATAGGTAGACTTGCTAATATATGAATAGACCTGCTAGCTTTTATAGATTATGAATGATGATACATAGTTGGAACTGTCTGACCTGGTGACATTTATCCACTGAATGAAATCTGCTTTTGATGTATATATATTTTTATGTCTAATGGCTGTGTTCTTCTCTTTAACTTTTTGATGTAAAATAATATATTTGATGTAATATGATGAATTATAAATGAGGATGAATGTGTTTTTCCTCTTTCGCGCCCTGGAAATGTATTATTTTTATATGCTTTCCAGAGGACAACCAGGATGCCTGATTTCTAGGGGTTAATATACTGACTCGGATAGGATGATATGTATGGCAGTCACAAATTACCCTAATGATCAACAGGCTGGTGGTTGAATGAGCGAATGAATGGAATCCTGTTATGGAGTATTTAAGGTTTAGTTACTCTTACCGTTGGATGTCATGATTAAGGAATCGCTGTCCGAAACGCGTTGGCGTTGGGGCCCATCATGTACATTTTGATGAATGCTTTGACCTGTTGGATTACTGATTTTAAATCGAGACAATAAATACTTGAAGAATTTTAAACGACTGCTGGCTGGCTTTCCTCTTTCTACTATAAACAGATTAGGCAGATGGTAACACCACCCATCGGCATTTCGGGCATCCTTTCGCCTTTATTCACCTGACTATGCTGCTTAAAGTGGAACATTAAGACAAACCCGTCCTTAGACCAAAAAGTTTGTGCCCCTTCCCCCCCTTCAATCTAGTGCAAATCATTCTTTAACTTTCTCCCATTACTGAATCACATCATAGTTTAGCTCACACCTTATTTTGAAATAAAGCAAGAAAACAGTCCTTATTTTTAGATCTACTGAATCATGCTATTTGTCATAAAAATCAATACTGATACTTTTTATTAACAGAATGTATTCCATTCATTCTTAGGTGGAAGAAGCACTTGAAACAGTGAAAAGCGCCACCAATGAGCAAGACCTGGCGCATCGCTTCAAGGAGTTTGGCAAGGAAATGGTCAAACTCAACTACGTGGCAGCTAGAAGGCAACAGGTACAACCTACAACACAACTAAGAGGGAACAGTAGCCGTAGGCCTATTATTATTATTATTTATATAGCGCCATCATCTTCCATAGCGCTTTACAAAGTAGTAGTTACAGACAGGCTAGAAACATACGGTACATATAATATATCAGCTTTGTTGGGACATATAAGAAATTAGAGATGAGCGCACTTCTTGAAAGTTCGATTTGGGCGATTCGCCGAATTTCCCCAATAAATTCGGGTTCGCCCGAATCAAACTTTCACGAATCGCTCATCTGAAAAAAAAAAATGCCGGCATGGTGGGAGCGGGCAGGCCGGCGCCGCTCTCAGCTGTCATCAGAGGGCGCGTCATCAGAGGGCGCCTGAGAGCGGCGCCGGCCTCCACGCTCCGACCATGCAGGTAAGTGTTTGCTTTTTAAACAAATGCCAGCATGGTGGGAGCGGGCAGGCCGGCTGCTCTGTCAGCGGGCCGGCTTCCCCCGCCCACTGACAGCGTAGCCGGCCTGCTGCTCCCACCATGCCGGCATTTTTTTTTTTGTATACATTTCTTATAGGGATGAGCGAACTGGTTCGGACAAACCGGAATTCGCTCCGAATTTCAGGGAAAATTCGATTCGGCACGAACCCAAATTTTTTTTTGGTTCGTGCTGAATCGAATTTTCCCTGAAATTCGGAGCGAATTCTGGTTCGTCTGAACCGGTTCGCTCATCCCTATAAGAAATGTATACAAGAGAAAAAAATGGTTTGTCTGGACAGGAGCTTAAACACTCCATCCTGGGTTCCAGGGACAACGTACAACTAGAAAAGGTATCTTTACCTGTTGTCCACTTGGCGCAAACAGAAAAAAACGTAGATTCCTTTTATCCCAGGATCGCTTTTTCTGTTTGCCCCAAGTGGACAACAGAGGAAATACCTTATATAAGAAATGTACCTTAAACCGGACCTTCGGCATGATTTAATGAAATCCCAAACCATTAAAACACTATTCCCCAGCATCTAAAATTAATATATTTTACATTTTAGTCGGTTACTTATTATTCTTTCGCCCACCGGGCGGCAACACTGTTCAAGACTCTAGGATATGGGCGCCGCCATCTTGCCTCAGAAGCATCACATATTGAGGAGAGGAGAGTGGGATAAAATACAGTCAGTGGTTTATAGCTCTGCTTTGCACAGACAGAACAGAGCTGGGGTCAGGAAAAGGACAGCAATCCCAGAATGCAGAGCAGCACAGTCAGAAGACACTTCCTGTTTGCAGGCTGCCTGACGTTCCACATCTTGGATGTTTAAAGGCTCATAACATGCAGTAGATGCAGGTAGGGTGATTTTTAATGTGAGCAATCTGTATGTACAGGGTGTGGGAAACATATAAGATAGGCTCTTATTCAGGGTGAAGGTCCGCTTTAAGTGAAGAACTCATCTAGAAAGATCAGCACAGGGTAAGGTGGAGCTAAATTAGAGCAGTCACTAAGCTCAGCCAATCAGATTTCAGGTGCTTTTCAAACTTGGGAATATGATTGACTAACCTAGACAACCGCTCCTGTTCTGCTCCTTAATTCATCAAATCCCATTTCAAATGCATGAAGGGATTTTACACTTATGGGGTTGATTTTAAAAAAGGCAAGTGTCTTTTTTGTTTTGTTTTTTGCATGTGTGTGTTTTGAGTCCTTTTAGGATAGACCTGGTGTGGATCCTCACATTAGTCAGAGGGATGCTGTGAATGCTTCTGTGGCCTGTGACTGTGCCATCAGATCCAGTTAAAGTGGACCCTCACCCTGAATAAGAGCCTATCTTGTATGTGTCTCTCACCCCCTACATACAGATTGCCCACATTAAAAACCACCATACTTGTACCTATTGCGTTTTTTTTTAACCTTTTAACATCCAAGATGGTGACCCATGGAGTCTCAGGCTGCCTGCAGGAAGAAAGTGTCTTCTGAATATGCCACTCTGAATTCTGGGATTGTTATCCTTTTCCTGACCCAAGCTCTGCTTTGCTATAACCCCACCCCCTGCACGTTTTACCCCTCTCCTCTTCTCAATATGTGATGCGTGTGAGGCTAGATGCCGGTGCCCGTATCCTGGAGTCCTGAACAGAGTTGAAGCCCAGTGGGGGAAAGAATAATAAATAAGCAACTAAAAACTGAAAATATATGAATTTTAGATGCTGGGGAATAGTTGTTTTAAGGATTTGGGCATTTCATTAAATGATGATGAAGGTCTACTTTAAGTAAAATAAGAGATTTAACATAGCGTGGCATCCCAAATCAGAATGCCCCAGGGATAGTCTTATAGTCTTAGGGCTGGTGATTGGTCCACTGTAATTTTGTTCAACATGTGTTTAAGAGGCCCAACCGTGGAATTTGACCTGGGTTTTGGTCCTCTCTGAGGTTTGATTTTGAATGTGACCCTTATCTCTTCTCTTCCCTAGGAACTGAAAGATGCCCAGTGTCGGGATGAGATGGCAGCTGCTCGGGGAGCTCTAAAGAAGAATGCCACCATGCTCTACACAGCCTCACAAGCGTTCCTCCGCCATCCTGATGTGGCAGCTACCAGGGCCAACAGGGACTATGTGTTTAAACAAGTGCAGGAGGCAATAGCAGGGATCTCCAACGCCGCCCAGGCCACCTCGCCCACTGATGAGAAGCAGGGCCATACAGGCATTGGGGAGCTGGCCGCAGCCCTCAACGAGTTTGATGTGAGTAATTCCTTATATGTTTTCTTATCATACTGAATGTAATGTCCAACATGCAAAAAAGCAATTAGGTGAATCAGCCGAGGACATCTACCCTCAACAAGGGGTCATGATGAAAATGTTGGAGCCCGGCTGGGTATAGGGTTTCGGTCCCAATGTCGACCATCTAGTAAAAATGTCAGTGTATTAGCTCCATGAGGAACCACTGGTCTTCAGTGGTCTACACAGAGGTTCTTAAAGAGAAGGTCCCTCACTGGACACTGCTGAGTATATCCTTCCTGGTGCTGAGATAAAACATAAATATTAAGCTTACCTTACCGGCACGAACTGCCCACTCCCCTGCTGATGGGAGATTGCCCGTTACAATGAATAAATAGAAGGAGGATATATGCACACCAAAAACTCAAAAGGTTACTTGCAATTAAAAAGGTATTTATGTAGAGTTGCTGCACATGCTCATATATTTACATATTTACATATTTGTAGGTAACATAGTAAAGGATACAATATAGTGGCAGATCTTGGTCTTTCCATGCCAGTTGTAAATCAGTTGCTTTTGGATTGCTCACCCGTGTACCGACCTCAGCCTGTTCCCGACTGAACCTTTGCTGCCTGCCCCGACTTTGGCTACTCACCTTTACCACGAACCTGTGCTGCCAGCCCTGACCTCTGCCTGTACTCACTACGTTTTTTGCCTGCCCCTGTGCACCACGCTGAACCTCGGCTAACTGTGGAACTGGGCCGCTGTTGGGGGGTAGCGACCTGGGGGTCACTCGCCGCTACAAGACCAACCTGCCTTGCTGTGGGCTCTGGTGAATACCGGTGGCCTCTTAGACTCCGCTCCCCCGACACGGCACTCGCCATCAGTTCCACAGTCAAAGCGGATCCACATCCAAGTCCGCTCCACCCGGTCCGTGACAGTAAGATCCGGCCATGGATCCCGCTGAGGTGCCGTTGCCTGATGCCACTAAATTGCCTGCTATTGTGGCTATGCAGTCCCGCCAAATGAATCAGCTCTCGGCTATGATGCAGCAGTTACTATCGATTCAGCAACAGCAAGTACCACCACCGGCCGCAGCTTTGCCGCCACAGAGTCCTGTAGCATCTACAGCTAGAATCTGTCTCTCCTTGCCGGCTAAATTTGACGGAGATGCCAAGTTATGCCGAGGCTTCCTTGCTCAGTGTTCCTTGCATTTGGAGATGTTGGCGGATCAATTCCCCACTGAACGAGCTAAGGTGGCCTTTGTCATTAGTTTGCTTTCTGGAAAGGCCTTGACCTGGGCCACTCCCTTGTGGGATCGCAATGACCCAGTCTCTTCCAACATCCACACCTTTGTCTCGAAGTTTCACCAGGTCTTTGAAGAACCAGCCCGGGCTTCATCTGCTGAATCGGCCCTTTTGAATTTGGTCCAGGGCGAGTGGTCTGTTGGGGAATATGCCATTCGGTTCCATACTCTAGCATCCGAACTGTCTTGGAATAATGAGGCCTTGTGTGCCTGCTTTAAGAAGGGACTTTCCAGCAAAATGAAAGACGCTCTAGCTGCACTCGATTTGCCTTCATCTCTTACCGACCTCATCATCCATTTGGCTACACGCATTGATGTGCGTTTTACTGAAAGGCGTGAGGAACTTCGCCAGGATAGAGACTCTCGGCGCCCTAGGATGGCATTTCGTCTGGCTTCCGTGTTTCAACAGCCTTGGTCCGCGCATGTGCCTTCCAGTGAAGAGGCCATGCAGGTCGACCGATCTCGCTTGACCCAGCTAGGGAGAACTCGTAGAAGGAACGAGAACCTTTGCTTGTATTGTGCCAGCTCTGAGCATTTTTTGAAAGACTGTCCTATTTGCCCCCCCACGTCAGGGAAACGGGCGCACCTAGTGGATGTGGGAGAGGCGTCCCTGGGTGTATGTGCTTCCTTTCCACGTCACACGGTTCCTGTGCAACTTACCGTCGCACCTAACACTTCTTTGAATTTGACTGCCTTCTTGGATTCGGGCTCTGCAGGGAACTTTATAGAGGACTCCTTGATTAATAGATATAATATCTGTGAACCGCCTCGCCAAGCCCTTATTTATCGCCTCGGTCAATGGTGACAGGCTTGACTGTACCATGCGTTATCGCACCGTTCCCCTCCTTTTAAAGATTGGACTGTTCCATCAAGAGAGTCTTGAGATTTACGTCCTCCCAAATTGCGCCTCTCAGATTCTACGGCCTACCCTGGCTTCAATGTCATGATTCCACTGTTGACTGGAACACCGGTGAAATCAAGACTTGGGGTACAGCTTGTTTTAAGAGGTGTTTGAAGTCCTGTCCGACCTATTCCTGCGTCTATCTCTCTACCTGGCCTGCCTGCGATCTACCAGGTCTTTTCTGATGTGTTCTGCAAAAAACAAGCGGAGGTACTTCCGCCTCATCGCCCTTACGATTGCCTTATTGACCTCTTGCCGGGTACCACTCCACCTCGTGGCCGAGTTTACCCCCTTTTGGCTCCGGAGACACAGGCCATGCCAGAGTATATCCAAGAAAACCTTCAAAGAGGGCTCATAGAAAGTCTTCCTCTCCAGCAGGCACGGGTTTCTTCTTTGTGGCCAAAAAAGACGTCTCTCTACGCCCCTGTATCGATTAGCGTGGCCTCAACAAGATTACCATAAAGAATTGTTACCCCTTACCGTTGATTGCTGAATTATTTGACCGACTGCGTGGGGCTAAGGTCTTTACCAAACTTGACCTGAGGGGGGCCTATAATTTGATACGTATACGCGAGGGTGATGAATGGAAGACTGCCTTCAATACCCATGATGGCCACTTCGAATACCTAGTGATGCTCTTTGGACTTTGCAATGCACCCGCTGTTTTCCAAGAATACGTGAATGACATTTTCAGGGACTTGCTCTACTCCTGTGTAGTCGTATATTTGGATGATATACTCGTCTTTTCGTCCAATTTGGAGGAACATCACCGTCACGTCCGGCATGTCCTGTCTCGCCTTCGCCAACACCGCCTGCACGCCAAGCTGGAGAAGAGCCTTTTTGACCGTACCACCTTACCTTTTTTAGGGTACATAGTTTCTGCTCGAGGTCTCCAGCAAATTGAAAGCAGTTTTGGATTGGCCACGTCCTTCCGGCCTTCGGGCTATTCAGCGTTTCTTGGGATTCGCCAATTACTATCGACAGTTTATTCCTCACTTTTCTACTGTGGTCGCGCCCATTGTGGCTCTCACAAAGAAAAGCGCGAGACCTTTATTTCCCTAAAAAAGGCATTCTCCTCCGCTCCGGTGTTGTCTAGGCCTGATCCAGCCAGGCCCTTCGCCCTTGAAGTAGATGCCTCCTCCAATGGAGCGGGAGCTGTGCTCACACAAAAATCTCCTACTGGCAGAATTCTCACCTGCGGATTCTTTTCGATTACATTTTCTCCGGCAGAGAGGAATTACTCCATTGGTGATCGGGAGCTACTCACCATCAAGTTGGCCTTAGAGGAGTGGAGACATCTCTTAGAGGGTTCTGCCCATCAGGTGTCCATCTATACGGACCATAAAAATCTGTCCTACTTAGAAACTGCCCAGCGACTGAACCCTCGACAAGCTCGTTGGTCGTTGTTTTTCGCCCGCTTCAACTTCCAAATATACTTCCGCCCAGTCGCCAAGAACATCAGGGTGGACGCCCTTTCTCGCTCGTCGGACATCTCTGATGCTGAATACTTTTCACAACATATTATCCCACCTGAATGCCTTGTCCACTCTGCTCCCACTACACTAGTACAGGCTCCGCCTGGAAACACCTTTGTGCCATCTCGCCAACGTCGCAAAATATTAAGATGGGGTCATTCTTCACATGTAGCCGGCCACGCTGGTATCAGAAAACCTTGTTCTCTAATTTCCAGGTATTATTGGTGGCCTACTCTCGAGAAGGACGTGACGGAATTCATTCAGGCCTGTACCATCTGTGCCCGTGAGAAGACTCCTCGCCAAAGACCTGCTGGCCTACTCCTTCCTCTGCCAATTCCAGATATCCAATGGACACACATTGCTATGGACTTTATCACTGATCTCCCTTCTTCGTATGGCAATACTGTTATTTAGGTGGTAGTGGATAGGTTTTCTAAGATGGCGCATTTTGTACCCTTGCCTGGCCTCCCATCGGCTCCTCAGTTGGCTAAATACTTCCTAATGTTTATCTTTCGGCTTCATGGGCTTCCTACACACATTCCCCTCGATTCAAAGAGCAAAAGTTAATTGATTTCGTATCGAGAATCGTAAGTTTGGGTGGGTGTTAGTCATTTTTTCCTGTTTTTTTGGCCATTTCCGACTCGCACGAGCCTACGTACGAATGCGTATATGCTCTTACGATCAGCGGAAGTTCGTTCCTAAATTTTAGGATCAAAACGTAAAACTTAGGATCAAATCCTAAAACTTACGATCAAAACGTAAAACTTAGGTTAATTGGATGTGTTTAGGTGTGATTCAGAGAAACCTCTAAACGCGTTTTAAAAGAAAGCCACAGCCGACACCTTTTAGCAGTCGGATTGCTGTTCGTGAACAGGTTTTTTGGCTATGTGGAGGAGTCTGCGCGTCTTGTGCTCCAATGAACTGCATGTATCAGCATGGCCGAGGCCATAAATTGAATGGCAATGCATACCTGATTCATGTATGCCTTCTAAAAGCATTTTAATGTGGACCTTAATTAGTCCTTTGCATGTAAACCTTTATTTTGCAATATATTTGCGTTAATTAAAGAAACTTATGTCCTTTGTTATTTATTTTAAAATTGAGGTACTAGAATAATATTTTTAGATTGCATTTATTGGTGTAGTTGTTTACCTTTGCTTTGTTTAATTATTTAAGCACATCTTTGGTCAGATGCATCACACTTACTGAGGAGAGGAGAGCGGGATAAAGTGCAGGATGTGGGTTACTGCTGTATTTTGCACAGACACAGCAGAGCTGGGGGCATGGAAAGGTCAGAAATCAAAGAATCCAGAGCAACACAGTCACAAGGCCCTTTCTGTTTGCAGGCTGCCCGATAATACCTGAGCCGCCATCTTGGCTGTTTCTAGGCTCATAACATGCAGAAGTTGCTGGGTGTTTTTTAATATTTGTGAGCAATCTGTATGTAGAGGGTGTGGGTAACCACACTAAAAATTTAAAGTTGTACCATTTGAAGCATAAATATTAAAATTAAATCCACAAGTAAAAAATGCAAGTTAACTAAAAATTAAACAAAGTAAGATTTACTTATGCAAATGCATTCATTAATGGTTGGTTACTACAAAATGAATGAAATAAAGAAAAATAAAAGACCAAATATTTAGAATGCACTTTAATGAGGTAAGTTTGTAGTGCGGAGCCGCAAGATCAGAAGGATTTACGTCCAGACAAAAAAGGCAAAAGGGCAAAACCAATGTTGCAACCTGAGAAATGAAACGGAAAATTCAGGATGGAAACTGACATAGGTCTGATTCCCGAACTGCCATACGAACGGACGTATATTTTAGGATAGAAACGTATTTGCTTATTGAATCACTCGCAAGTTCATACGAACGCACGAGCGGACGTGAAAAATAGGATGATCGTGACCCAAATCCAAGCTGTTACATGTTTCTTTGAATCAACCCAATTGTGTCTGACAGAGGTCTGCAGTTTGTTTCCAAGTTCTGGAGAGCCCTTTGTAAACAAATGAAAATTAAACTGGACGTTTCCTCCGCTTATCACCCTGTGGGATATTGGGGGCGAACGGTAGTGACACAGACAACAGTTCTCTCTCGGCAAAGCAGGTTTATTGCAGAAAAATGAAAGTATTCAAATGAAATAATACTTCTCCATTCATAGGTTGCAGCGTCAATGCAGAAAATCAAAACAAATGGTTACATCACCAAATAAAGGTAAATCCAGGGCTGGGGATTCCAGCAAGCTGTGGGTCAAAGGAAAGTCCAATCCAGATTGCAGGGCAAACCAGCCCGCCGCTTCTCACCCCCAATGGTCCAAGAGTGGAGCGCAGAAGCCGAGTCCTCCGGCTTAATAGTCCAGTATTGTTATTCACACAACATGCAGTTCAGCCTGAGCTCCCTCCATCAGGCTGGTCAAAGACAAATGACTGGCTCAGTGGGAGCCTTTTATTCAGGCTCCTTCCTGAAATCAATCTAACCAGGTGTGCAAGGCCTGAGAAGAAACCTAGGAGTGGGGAATGTGACCAGGGTTCTGAAATCCTGGCATGGATCGTGCTCTATACAGCACTGTAGGGGAAAAATATACTCCATCCAGGACTTCTCCACACACTTTACCATAACCCCCAGTCACACGGGCCAGGTGGAAAGAGTTAACCAGATTCTCGGGAATTATCTTCGCCATTTTGTTTCTGCCCGTCAAGATGATTGGGTCGATCTTCTGCCCTGGGAGGAATTCTCATACAATTTCAAGGATTCTGAGTCTACGAGGAAGTCCCCATTCTTGGTGGTATACGGTCAGCATCTTCTTCCGCCTCTGCCCTTGTCCACGTCCTCTGGAGTACCCGCAGTGGATGACATCACACAGGATTTCTCTACCATCTGGCAAGAGACCCAACGTGCCCTTTGTCAAGCTTCTGCCCGTATGAAAGTTAGTGCTGATAAGAGGAGAAGGGCTCTGCCTGTCTATTCTCCAGGAGATAAGGTGTGGCTGTCGGCGAAATACATCCGCTTCCGAATTCCTAGCTACAAACTGGGTCCCCGTTACCTGGGTCCTTATAAGATCAAACAGATCAATCCAGTTTGCTATAAGCTTCACCTACCCACATCGCTGCGAATCCCCAACTCCTTCTTCCACGTCTCTCTGTTGAAGCCAGTAACCTTGGTGCCTGCTCCAATCTCTGGTACCGAGGATGACTTTACGGTGAAAGAGATTCTGGCCACTAAGCTCTCCAGAGATAAAAGATATTTTTTAGTCGACTTGGAAGGCTGTGGACCGGAAAAAAGATCTTGGGAACCCGAAGAGAACATTCTGGACCGCAGTCTCATCTCGGATTTTCTTGGTTCCAAGAAGAGGGGGAGACCCAAGGGGGGTGGGGGTACTGTTAGGGCGAGCGCTGCGCACCCATCTTGTAGCACTTCACTTATCTCCATGGCTGCATCCAGCCGTCATCCATCTCACAGCACTTCCCTCACCTCCATGGTTGCTCCCAGCTGCCCCCCTTCCCCCCATGCTTCCTCCTCACATGGTCAGGTGCGCGCACGTCCCCGTCTACTAGAGGGAGCGCACCGGATTCCTGAGATTTAAAGGGCCTGTACACCACTGATTGGTGTCTAGTCATCCAATCCTGCATCCACTTCCCCTAATTTAAGGGGCACTTCCTTCCCATCAGTTGCTTTTGGATTGCTCACCCATGTACCGACCTCTGCCTGCCCCCGACTCTGAACCTTTGCTGCCTGCCCCGACCTTGGCTACTCACCTTTACCATGAACCTGTGCTGCCAGCCCTGACCTCTGCCTGTACTCACTATAACTTTTGCCTGCCCCTGTGCACCACGCTGAACCTCGGCTAACTTTAGAACTGGGTCGCTGTTGGGGGGTAGCGACCTGGGGGTCACTCGCCGGTACAAGACCAACCTGCCTTGCGGTGGGCTCTGGTGAATACCGGTGGCCTCTTAGACTCCGCTCCCCTGACACGGCACTCGCCATCAGTTCCACAGTCAAAGCAGATCCACATCCAAGTCCGCTCCACCCGGTCCGTGACACAGGCCAGGGGCTGGTAAAATCCAGAGCTGATTTTTGGCCACAGTTCACCACTGGCTACAGCCAACTGACATCCAAGCCCAGAGGATACAAACTACTATACCTGGTGTGCTGAGATAAATGCTAAATGCTACGTTTTTTTGTTTAATAAAATAGCCAAAATGTACCCAAATTACTACTTCAGGTAGCGGGCGTGTGCCTGGCCAATGGCACACACTCTTAGGAGCGAGGGGGGTTTTTGGACCTAGGGTAGGGCGACTCAGGTTGGTGTGACATGTGTGGGGTGGAGGTGCACTTACTTTTTCAGCCGTCGCTGGTATCCAATTATGACACTTCTTGTAGCAAACAACAGGGTCTTTAGTTGAGGGCTTCCATCCATCTCAACAGCATAATCCAGTACAGGCAATATTCCTTAGCAGTTACAGCAAACAGTCTTTACAGCTTCCAATGACTATCTACAAGCTTCTTCCCTCACTGTTACTCGGCTCCTCCACTATATTAACACTTCCCCTCTTCAAACCTAAGCAGTACTTTGAACAGAACTAAGAACACTCTAGAAGGGTTGGGTCCTCCCTTATATAACCTCTGAAATGTTGCCTTACCAACTATGTCGCTTGGCTCAACCAATGGCAGGGCAGTTAATGTTGCCAATGCCACCTGGCTGAGTCTCTATTTACCTACTTTAAGGTGTACACTAGACTAATAATATTATCTACTGTTATTCCTTAGGCAACACTGCCATCATGTGGATACATGACACAATGGTACCTAAGTCCCACATTTAACTACTATTATTAACGTTCCTATCACTATCAGGGACCACTGTATCCACCCGTCACATTCAGTCATGTGTAATCATTTGTACAGCGATTGTAGTCTTTGCAGACAGGACAGGGGCCTATTATAGCAGCTTTTTGCTGCCCTGGTTATAGCAGTCAGATGAAAAGGGGCTGTTTGGAACCGTCCTGGCTCATTATGTTTCTGGTGGCTCTGATGGGTTCTTCTGGACTTATCTGGGCCAGATTTGGGGTAAGTGTCGCCCTGTGCCAAATTTCAGGATGGCGCCCCCTCAGACAAACACACACAAATGGAGAACGAGCAACAGGGAGGGGACATTGAAAAGAGGGAGACAGAGAGATGGGACAAGAATAACGGAGGTAATGCAGAAAAAAGACCGAAGTAATATGAAAAAGAGAAAACAACAAGAAAATGTGTAATAGAGAGAAGTAGGAAGGAATGTAATATAAAGAGAAGGTGAAAAGAGAGAAGATGAGGGAAGAGAAAGGAGAAAGTAGGAAGACAGTAGGAGACAAGATAGAAAAGAGAGGATGGCACAGAAAGTGAGAGTGAAAAAACAGATTGAAGGAAAGTGACAAGAGCAAGAATGTGGTAAAAGGAGAGCAAGACAGAGAATGCATAACGGAATGAGATCAAGATGGGAGGAATGTAGAAAAACAACATCGTTAACAGAGTGTGATAGAAAGAAGGGAGACAAAAAGAGAGAGAAAAAAGAAAGAATGAAAGAGAGGGAGAGAAGAGAGACAAAGAGAGGGAAAGAAAGAAAGAAAGAAAGAAAGAAAGAAAGAAAGAAAGAAAGAAAGCTGTGTAAATAAGGAAGGAGATGTAAGGAAGCTGAAAAGAGAGACTAACGGAATATGACAAGACAAAGATGGGTGGAATGTGGAAATGACATGAAAAGGGGGGGTACAGAAAGAAAGGAAATGGAGGGATCATGACATAAAAGAGAAAGGGAAATTCAAGAAGAAAGAAAGCACAGAGATGGGGATATTTTGGAAAAACGAGGCCCGCCGCTCCAGTTGAGAGCTCCTGGTGCCCCTTTGCATAGACTGCACACCCCAAACACCAGCCATGTAGACTAAATACATTCTATTCGGTTGAGTGCTTGTTTTCATGTTTTCTGACAATTCGCCCTGTAATTCCCCATCAGCAGTTATTGAAGTATGCTGTTTGGCTGCAGCTGGGTTCAGTCTGCAAAATAACTTTTCTTTATAAACAGATAATTACACGCCATAATTTGAATGCTCACCTACGCACCTAGCAACATGCGCCGCACCGGCTAATCAGTTTTTTTTTTGCAGCTGCCGGTGTAGGCTCCTCATCCAGGGACTTACCAGAAGAGCTAAAGGAGTAAATTAAGCTCCCCATCAAGCAGTCAGGAACATGTTACTATTTTAAAGTGGACCAAAACCCAGGATTTTGACTATCCTGGATCTTGGTCTTTGCCCTACAGACACCCCGATCAGGGATGTCCTGCTGTGTGAAAGCCCCCAGGTCACCCGATCTTACTCACCCTTCCTCGGTCATACGGCACATGCACAGCCTCTTGTCCAGTTAGAGCTTGCGCGCTGCTAGACGCATCCCCCGCTGCCCTTTAACAGGGAGCGTGCCCACACCGGCCATTCACAAATGCCTGACACGGACACGCAACTTGCTAAAGGGATAATGGGGATTCAGCCCCTGCTTACGCATGCGTTGTTGGACCAGATAAGAAAGTGAGTTCTGGTCCACTTTAAAGGGATTAACCACCCAACCAAAAACAAAAGAATACTCACCTTTTGTCCCCCGCAGCTGGTTGGTTCTACTCCAGCGACTCAGCTGATCACTGGATTGCATCCCTTGTTGGCCATGTTAGAATGCCATTCCCTGGCACTTCTGTATCAGTATTATCCCCTTCTGCTATTAGCGATGGGTAGGAAATGTTAATATAGCCAGTTTCTTTCAGCGACACCAAAAAAAAACACACTAACAAAAACAGAAAAATGCAGCCGAGAAGAATAAACATCACTTGCCTGCCAGGGATTGCAGTAGACCCAGCTTCGATTTTGCACTGTTATATGGCACGTTGTATTGAAAACTAGGCAGATTCTCAGCGTTCACAAGCTGGAATCCCTGTCCATGTCAGTCTAGGGGCCCCTCACACTGGAGGAGCAATTGCAATGAGATTAAGAAAAAGTCCTTCTTGTAGCATATTTGGGAAGTTGAAGCACAATCGCTCCCCCCAGTGTGAGGAGTCCATAGACTGACATGGACTTGAATTCTCACAATTGCAGGGCACTGAATCACAAATCAAATCACAGCCAACCAGCTCGCCTTAAAGTGATCCTATACCCAGAAAGGAAAATTATGTCTCACCTTCTATTCCCAACCCAGTGCCCATATTTCTTTTTTTTGTACAAAAGCCTCTGTCCAATATTCATAAAAATACTAACATGATGCAATATGTTGTTTGAATGGAGGCCGTGTGGCTCCCTGGCCATGCAGCAGCACCCCCTGGAGCTCTCCAGCCACACTGCCACGTGTGGTGTATATGGCAGTTTATTTTAGAATAGAGAGCATTAGAGGCCTCTGCTGCAAAGCCAGTGAGCCACACTCATGCCATTCGAACATCAGGTTGCATCCTGCTACAGTTTTTAGGAATATTTGGCAAAGGTTTAAAGTAGACCAACCCCCCCCTACCAGAACGCCCATAAATCTTAACTTTACCTTGGTTCACCGCCGAGAATCCAGCACAGCGATTGGCCACCTGGCGCTCACATGGGTATTGAGCAGCACCATTGTTCGAGCCATCGTAACACCCTGCCCACATTAGAGCCGTCAGCCAATTGCGGTGCAGGATTCTGGGAAGAGGACAGAGGTTAAAGTAAGGGTTACCGGCGTTATGGGGGGGGGGGGTATGTGTGGGGGATCATTCTGCATGCCCCACTTATCTTATAACATCGGAGACCAACACCTGTGCCACATGAGTGTTGGTCCACTTTAAGTGAAAAAGGAAACACAGGCTGTTTTTGTACACTGGGCTGGGAATAGAAGTTGACAACATAAACCTCATTTCTGTATATAGGATGACTTATATCTGGGCAGTACACAGAGGGGACTTGGTATCTAAGTATCTAATCTACTGGCAGCATCAGAAGCATGATATACATGGAAAGATAGGCAGAACCAGCTACAAATATGTCATCTACATATTAACTACAGCTTTTGTAAACTATATATAATATAAATATATATATATATATATATATATATATATATATATATAGTTTACATTCTCATCCCCACCTTTTTTTCTCGAAAGAGTGTATGTTATTCTGGTAGATCCAAATCAAAAGTAAAAATGGGCTATTATACATTTTTGGTCACACACTGCCACCTTGTGGACAACTATGATGTTACAACAAGGTTTCTTTCCACATGAGATTATTGTATTTGTTTAGTTTATAATGAATTATTATTATTATTATATTCCATTGTGCTTTTAACGGCTATAAGGTTAAACTCTTAAAATCAGAAAACACAGAAAAGGATAAGCAGAAATAGCAGTTGAATGAAACCAGACCACTAGCCTGGTACAGTTGGAAAAGAAAGGTAGCGGCCATTTTGGAACTTCCTCTCCCAACTGATAAATGAAATGCAAAGTAACAGGAAGCCCAGTACGACTTCCTGTTTGCAGGTGGACTGCAAGCCTATGAGGTGCCATCTTGTTTTTAAAATTCATCCCAGTAGGCATTAGAAAAAAGGGAAATACATTTTTATGTGCAGCAATCTAAATTGCCCTGGAGAGGGATGTATATGGGCACTGTATGTTGTGTTGATCTTAATTCGTTTGACTTTTGGTCTGCTTTAAAGTATTATTTCACACAAAAATCAAACAGCTCATATTTAATAATGCATTTTGCTTAATATAATTTATTTAAAAATAATTTTGCTGTTAATCTTTGAATTCTGAGATGGGCAGAGGAGATTAGAGCAGGGAGCAGTGACAGCTGGAACCTAAACGTGGAAAATCTTCCAGCTGAAATGCGAGAGTTTACCTTCTAATGTATTGAGTTCCCATCTCAGTTTTCTGCTTTACACTAGTTTACTGGTTGCTTCTCATAAAAAAAAAAAAAAAAAAAAAAAAATGTTTTTGTTTTCCAACCCCTGATTGAGTTTTAAGATGAAGTTCTCTGGGTATTAAAGAGGAACTTTAAAGAGGAAGACTCCGGGGCCGTCCAAGTTCCACTCCGCTGTATAAACCCCTCGGATCCCCAGTTCTCACCTGCTCCCGGAGCCCACGCCATGTATCTGTGCCCTGGCTGCATCCCCGCTCACCTCTAGGTGTGCGCGCACCCGGCCTTTAGGAATGGGAATGCTGCAACTAGAAGCTGCGCGGGGGATGCAGCCAGTGGGCACATGGCTCTGCTTGGCTGCTTAGCCATCCAGGCAACTTATCCCGAGGGGGGTCGAGTGAAATCGAGTGTGCTGATTGGATGAGCGGGGTGCCAATCAGCGCGCTCATTTTCGGCCAAGCCTGCACCTTGGGAACCCCAGAAAGGCAAGTGAAATGGGCAAACTGGGGGAATACGCACAGCACCAAATTGGGATGCCCCATCTGAGAGAAACAACACACGAGAAAGTGAAATTCCTCTTTAAGATGGAGTTACTTTTCTTTCTACAATTGTATCTACGCTGTCCATCTCTCTAGTATCTGTCTATCTATAGATTTATTTATTTAAAGTGGATCAAATCCCTTGCTGCCTAGCCCTGGAATCTAAAATACACCAGGCTGGGTGGCTAGCCTACCCCTGGGGTATGCTACACCGGATGGCCCGTTATTTGACCCCCCCCCCCCCCCCCGGGGCGGCTGTAATCCTCTCTGAATGGCTTGGCGCGGGAGTGCATGCGCCCAAACAGCGTGCCAGGGATGCGGGCAGCCAGCTTGCACCTCATCACAGCAGCACTATTAAGAGAGCCAATTGGCTGTCTCAAAAAGTGCAGCAGGGCGTGGCTTCGGTGGTGCCAACAGCAGCGCATGGCTGTTTGGGGGCAGGGGCGAAGATTGAGCGGTGGATGGACCGAAAAATGAGTTTCCATCCATTCTAACCATGTACATCTATAGTAAGTCTTTAGAATGGCTATTTATGTATTTATTTGTTATTAGTGTTAGGTGAACCCCAATTGTAAAGTTTGGCTTCGGACCAAGCTTTGGAGTTCAGGTTCCCAAACCCAAACACAGAAAATCTGGTTGATGGGCTGCTGAGCAGTGCTGGCACTAGGTGTGTCCTCATTCATGGGATCAGCGGCCATCTTTTTGAAAAGAACGCAGATTGTGGGGTTCAGGTGAGTTACAGCAGGCTTCCTGCTGCACGCTCTGCACCCCCCCCCCCCACCACATTCTTTTTTTATCCCCGATTCTGCCTCTGGGGCAGAATCATCCCCTAAAGTTCGGGCTTCTATTGATTTCAATCGGAACCTTTGGGGGTTTGCCCAACACTATTTATTATGTTTCCATCTATCTAATATTTAACATACAGGTATTTGTCATCTTAATATTTATCTCCATAGTTTCTAGTCTATTTCTACATCTATTTATTTATGTATCATTATCTATATTTTTATTTATTGATTATATGTATTCATCTCTTGATATAATGTATATATTTATTTAGTTCCCGGATCAATGAGCTTCCCTAATTACTGGGGGAAGGCTCAGGAGTCCTGCTCAAGAACACTTGAGTCATGTCCCATGGCTGGGAATCAAAGCTGCCACCCTTCAGTCACAAAGTTGCTTCCTAACTGTTAAAGTGAACTAAAACCCAGGATTTTGACTAACCTGAGTTTTGTTCCTTTCCTCCGGGGCACCCCGATCAGGGATTCCCCGCTGTGTGAAACTCCCCAGGTCATCTGAACAAAACTCACCTCTTCCCAGTCCTACGGCACATGTGCGGGCGCTCGTTCAATCAGTGTGCCGCTGACACATCATCTAAGCTTCGTCTAAAGCCAGTGGCTCAAAGCACACTGAAGACTGCATCCCCCGCTTCCCTCTAACTGGGAGCATGCCTGCACCAGCCAACCCACAAATGCCTGATGCGGGCACGTGCCCTGCTATAGGGATAGCAGGAATGCAGCCACGGCTTGCGCACGCGCTATTGGACCGGGGGAAAAGGTAAGTGTATGGGGTAACCTGGGGGGTTTCACACAGTGGGGCATCCCGATTTTAGATGCCCCCGGGAGGAGGGAATAGAATTTATAAGAGTCCCGGGTCGATCAGTGTGGGTTTTGGTCCACTTTACTATTTTACATCTATCTATCTATCTATCTATCTATCTATCTATCTATCTATCTATCTACTATTTATATATTTATTTAGTTATTTATATACTCTCTAGTATATGTATATCTATATATGTATCAGTTTTGTTTCTATTTATCTTCCTATCTGTCTCTCTATATATTATTTCTCTATATATTTATTTTTTTGTGTGCTTGTACTATGCAACATTGTGCTCTCTGCTTTCTACAACAAATATTCATTTTACATTTTTTTTAATAGACCACATTGTACGCAGTTAACACATTACCATTTGCAGTATTGTCAGTAACAGTCTGGTAATAACAGCAGGCGCATGGAGGGTTGCAGCGAGGCATCAGCCCAGCACACAAGCTGCAATTTCAGCACCATGGAGAGCGAGGACAGGCAGAATTGCAGGACACTGTATGGAAGCAGCATTGGGTTGCGTCACGTTAGACATTCCAAGCAGTAGAAAGTGAAGAATTACGGTGATACTTTTCAGGCTGACTGAGTATTTTTAACCCTTTCAGTGCCAGTCTACCTAGAGATTTTGTCACCCTCTGTTGTCAGGGCATTTTTCACCAGTTTGCCCTATGGATGTTAAACTGGGAATTTGCTGGAATTTGGGGATTGGCCTTTAACATGAAATGTCTTGTTTTGTCTTTTTTTTTTCAGTGCTTTCCGGGTAATTTTGGGTGAAATATGTGGGAATTTTCCTTTTATTATTTTGTAGAATTTTTTTAAATAAAAAATTTCGTTTTTCAAGAAAATCCTCCTGTTTAAAGTGGACCAAAAGCCAGGATTTTGACTATCCTGAGTTTTGGTCCTTTCCTCCGGGGCACCCCGATCGGGGGTGCCCCGCTGTGTCAAACCCCTAGCTCCTACGGCACATGCAAGGCCGCTTGTCCAATCAGTGTGCTGGGAGCCGCTGACGTCATAAGCCTTTGTCTAAGGCCAGCAGCTCAGAGCATGCTGGAGGCCGCATCTCCGGCTTTAACAGGGAGCGTACCTACGCTGGCCATTCACAAATGCTGGCTGTGGGCACGCACCCTGCTAGAGGGATAGCAGGGATGCAGCTGCGGCTTGCGCATGTGCCGTTTGACCAGGAACCAAGGTAAGTGTATGGGCGACCTGGGGGGGTTTCACACAGCAGGACAACTAGATTTTGGATGCCCCGGGGGAAGGAATCGGTTGGCCTGGGAAACTTCTAGCTTCCAGGACCGATCAGCGTGGGTTTTGGTCCACTTTAAATCAGTTACTAATATGTCCCTTCACAGGAGACCCCCTCTTCCGAACTGAAAAGAGTGCTTTATTATATTTTCAAATAAAATACAACCACTATGCACACTATCAAGGGTTAAACCCTTAAAAAAAAAACATTTTTAATGTTGTTTGATCCCCCCTAACCAGCAAAACTGTCCTGGGGCACCATCTCTGGAGGCTGTGGGCTGGAGGTCGAGCGTCCGCCCCCCCGTCCCTGAAAGCTACCAGCCTGCATAACCCATGGTCCACAGGCTCTTCGGAACCCCCCCGGGCATGCAGGTAATGGGCAGACTATTGTGGCAAGTTACCCGTTTGCTTGCAGGTGACCTGGCAGCCCCTCCTGCCCTGCCCCAGTTCACAAAATATATAAAAAAAAAAAACAGACACTAAAAAAGTCCTTTATTTTATTTCTACTTACCTCCATTCAACACCGATCGCCGATGTCAATACCAATCCAATCAAAGTGAGTGATCGGTGGAAGCTTGGCGTGGGACGGGGTATCGGAGTCCCCTCCCCTGCTCCCGGCTTCCATTGATCCCTCCTAGCTTCTAACTCTCACTCCACTTGCCGAGAGGAGCCATTTATACTGGCTGAGTGAGATGACCCCATCTCACTTGGGGTATAAAAGTCCCCTTCCAGAAGACCCTGACCGGTAATCGAAGGTCTGTCAGGGGAAGAGGAGACCCCTGTTTCTGGATCCTGGATGGAAGTGAACGTTTTTTTTTTTAATGTACAGATAAGTGAGCACCTGGACTCACCTGGGCATGGCATTTAAGGTAAGTTTTCTGGAAAACCCATTCTCTTCATCAGACATGATCTTATAAAAAAAAACGAACAATCGGAGGCTTTTGTACACACAGAGCAATGAAAATCAAAAGGTCTTCAAAGAAGAAAAACAGGCCAGTTGCAGAGATTTAGAGATCAGTTAGTTATAAACAAAAAGCTAAGCTATAAATGTATCCCTCCTTGTCCGCGTCTCCATTTTCAACAATTTATATTTACGCTCCACCACAGTTCACACATACGGCATCATAAAACTGGTGTGAATATTGAGCACCCTTTGTAGCATATCAAATATTTTCATCAATTTATATTTCCACATTGTTCTCTCTGTGTTTTGAAACTATCAAAACAGTAACATTCAAATGGTCTATTGTGTGGTCTGCTCTAGACAGAGCAAAGCTGAGGTCAGGAAAAGGACAGCAATCTCAAAATGCAAAGCAGCATCGTCAGGAGACACAGCCTGAGACTCCATGAGTCTCCATCTTGGATGTTTAGAGAAAACAGAAAATACAATTGGTGCAGGTAGAATGATTTTTTAATGTGGGCAATCTGTATGTACAGGATGGGGTAAACATACAAGATAGGCTCCTAATCAGGGTGAAGGTCCACTTTAAGACTGTTTGATGTTCATTGCATTGAGTGCACAAAAGCCAGTGATTTTTCTGTTATTGTGCACAACATCATGTCTGATGAAGAGAACTAAATTTTCTAGTATGCATACTGTATGTAGTAATTCATATTAAGTGTGTCACTACTAACACTCAGTAGCATCCGTTTCATCATAAGCTGTAAGACTATACAAATATTAGTGGGACTTTTACACTTTTAGAAGAATTTAGAATGGCCTGGTGCCCGACGGCATGGGCCAGGTGTTTGTTTTTTAAAGAGTGCAGAGGATTCCCCCTAGAGAAATACTGGACCTGTACCGAAGGGCATAGGGTCTGGAAACTGCTAGGGCCAGGGGCCGGTAGTTTGGCTGCCGGACTCAAACACGGACTTCTGGCTCAAGTCCGTGTTTGAGTTTGGGAATCCGAACTCGCAAAGTTCTGTACGAACCTGAACTTTGCGGTTCGGGTTTGCCCATCTCTAGTTAACACAAAAATTGGGTTTGAAAAATTTCAGTATTTATAGTATAAATAATAACATGAATTAATTTAATGTCAGCCTTGAAGGAGAGACCTATAAAACACACATGGTGCCCTTTGCAAATTGGCTAAATGAGAGTTCTTTTCATGCCTAATTTACATAACTCGCCAATAGTTTGCAAGATCATTAACACCGATGTGATAAAACTATGTGCCATTATTTTCCCAAGCTTTTATGAATCTTCCTCTCATCTCCTTGATTAAAAAAATAATTGGAGGAGCCTCATCTAGCTGCCCCCTAATTGTTTTCCTGCACTAATTGCCGGGATTTTATCATGGTAGGTCGGGACGTTTCTGCTTAGCTCGGTGCTTTGTTTAGCGAGCAAACAACTTGCTTGTTATGTTGTCTCGTAAAAGTTAAAAGTACGGTTGTGGATTTTATGTGCGCGGTTTATTGTACGTCACAAGGAATACAGACGGCAGGATGTAGAGCTGGTTAGGAGCAGCAATTTTATTGCCTCTCCTCCAGATTTGATGAGACGCCTGTTTCATGTTGTTCAGAAGGTAACGATATGTGAAAAGGACAGGTAATGGAATCAAACGTGATGGCGGAGAATTGTTATGTTGGATTCTTGACGAAATGTATTTTTCCTGCCATGAAATGATGTCACATAGGCTGGTCACACTTCACTGTATGAATATCCTGTCGGAGGAAGGCTCCAGTCTTGATCATGTTTGTGAAACAATAAAAAGTATAGTTGTGTTTTTTTTTTAAGGATTCAAATTAAGGACCATTTTGGTCTGTTTGAAGTTTCACCAGTACCAGTGTCCTGTCTCCATTGCATGTACCCCTGCATTTTATATGATGCTCGACAGGATGTACACTCTCCGACAAAAGGGTTTCCTGCTCCCTGGCATCTATTTTTTTTACCATGATCTCTGCACCAGGTCCCCCACCTCTGACCTCCATCCATGGGTGAGACTAACCTCTTTGCTGCCTGGGGAGAGCAATAGAAAGGTGTCCTTGTGCATGGCACATCCTGGGGAAGTCTTAGAATGTGTCTGACACAGCAAGCGCCTATCAGTATTGCACTTGCTATGACCTGGACGAGCAGTGGCCATCAGGCAAATATTGTTTCAGTAGCTTTGTGTCAGGACAACAGGTCTACAGTGCATAGAGTACCGCTCAGCCTGTCACTGAAGCACTAATTTACATTGCCCTAGGCACTTTCATTGATAGCCCCCTATAGGTTTGCTTTAAACCAGACCAGCAGCCTTACATACTGTATTTGTAGAAAAAAAAACTTCCTAATACTTACTTACCCCATCTGCATGCATGATACTGAATCATTGTCATCCAAGCAAAGCTGAAATGTCGCCTCACCGATTTTCTCCTGGTGAGTCATCTTGAAGCACACAGGAAACACAGGAGATTCCCAGCATCTCAGTCATAATGCTGGCTGAATTTAACCAACCTAACCCAAAAAGCACAGCGACAAGAAAAGCAGCCTTATAAGATGTCATTGGGGGGGATCGACCACGCATTTACCTTTAAAAGGTACATGAATTTTTATGTGTAGTAATCTAAATTGCCCTGGGGAGGGATGCATATAAGCACTGCTTCTTGAAACAGTGTTGGTCCGCTTCAAAGTGTACCAAAACCCAGGATTTTGACTATCCTGGGTTTTGGTCCTTGCCCCTATCCTAGTCCCATAAACCGATTGGGGGTGCCCCGCTGTGTGAAACTTATCTCTTCCCAGTCCTATGGCGCATGTGCGGCTGCTCATCCAACCACGCGGATCCCGATCTGGGTTCCCAGGGGGGAACGAGTATGCCTGCCTTGGAGTTTCATAGACTCCAGAGCGGCTTTGGTCCTCTTTAAGCAACTGGCTATTGTCAGTTGATTGAACGCTGGTGGCAGGGGAACAGAAGCCACAGCACAAACTGGAGCTGACATTGGCTCCTCCAAGTAAGTTTTAGTTAAACAGTCCAGTGCTGCATGCAAACTACCTTCTCCTTTTAGTGGCTGAGGAAGCTGCCTCATCTCACCTTATTATAGGAGCACCTCTGCATCCGTCTGGCCAAATGTGTAGAGCATAGTATGGGACTAGACTGAGGCTTCCATATAGAATAAAGAGTGCCTCAGTTTGGGCACATATACCACGCACTACCACCTTGAGGTCATAAACACGAACAGCGGGACCCAGGGAGGAGAGCAATAGTTGACTCATGGTATATCTCACTCATTTTTGGTGCTCCCTGGCCAGCAAGAGTCCTATGGTCTGCATCAGTTGTGATTGTTCAATGGAAATCGTACGTCTTCGACTTCTACACCAATGAGCACAAGATGTTGCAATTGTACAGGAGCCAAAGGGAACTGCTTTGACTAATGAATTTACATAAGAAGATTTAAATAGTGGCCAGGCCAAAACAATATTGTCTGATAGTCTTCCCATGATTCATTGAGGAAAATATCATGTTATTGCTTCTAATGTGTAAGATCTGACTCTGACTACTATTCTGTTAAATTGACCTACTATTGGCCAACTCTGGCTCACATCTTGATAATGATATTGATATGTCTGCCCAAAACTTCAGCCTCTCTGTGCAACTATGATTCTGTACTGCCTTCTCCTGAGCTTGGCTTGTACTTCTACTTTGCCTCTGCTCCACTGCCATATTCATTGTCTTCAGGTAGAGCCTTGCTTAATGACTTGCAGGGCTCGAGATCCTCCTGCAGCAAAATCTATTTCCACTATCAGCAGATTAGGTGGTAAAAAACAGGGTTTCTCCTAGACTACTGGATTTGTGGTTTTCTGATGGCTTATGACTTATGGCCCTCATCATCCTTGCATCCGTATTTCCGCTTAAGGGGTAAGTCCACTTTCGATGGAATTTTTGAAAGTGCACAGTATATTTTTGTGCTCTAGTATTTTTTTTCCCAATATTAGCAGATATTTGTTTTATGGAAGCAGTTTTCATTACCTGCATACACAAAGTCTGTACACCAAGAAGAGAGCTGTGAGTGCTGTACACACAGAACACTTCTGCTATGGCCACTTCTGAGGTGAGGGAGCTCACTCAACCTTACACATGCCCAGCAGCAGTGTTCTCTGCAACTATCTGCAATCTGTGGCTATTGGCAACGAGCTATTACACACATTTGCTAACATTAGAAAGAATTTAAAAACACTAGATCAGCCCAGCACCTTTAAAGAGGAACATCAAAAACGCTGACATATGGCAGCATTCCTGGCCCTTTTCCACCCCCTTAGCCGTCCCAGATGGAAGGCTGCAAAGCCTTAGCCGTACTCACCCTTGTCCGCCCTTCTCCAAATGCTCCGCACCGCTCTTCACATCTTGCAGGACATGCGCCGAGTGTCATTGCAGTCTATGCAGTGACACTGCGCATGCACAAGATCTGAAGGGCGGCACAGTGCATGACGGGACAGCAAGACGGGGTTGCGCGATGGAGATGGCGCAGAGGACCGACTGATGCCAGAGCACAATGCGCCCAGAGAGGTTAATTTAAAGTTGTAAATTGTGAAACCCGGAGGGGAACATCGAAAGTGGACTTACCCTTTAAGTTCCCAGATGTGAACAGAACAGCCTCACTCCTAGTCTTCAGAGCCTAGATGAACATGATGACATGATGAATCTGCCAGAAAACTCATGGGTACCACTAAAGAGGTGACCAAAGAGATGCTGGTGACACAGACAGATATCTTGTTCTTCATAGTAATCTTTGAGCTGATCACATTTTAATGGCATTTGTGTTCCTACTATACAATGTATCACAGCATGTACTTGCCCTTGTTACATTAAAAACAGCCACAAGAGCTGTGAGCCTGGCTGTTACAATGTAGCACAGCAGGGAAATGTAGCCGTTTACAGTATAACAGCAGAAGCATGTTACATTGTACAGCATGAGCAGAGAGCCATTAGTGCTAGTTTAAATCTTCCAGCCTGAGTTTTATTAAAATGAGCTGTTCTGTATACTGGACACCAGATTTTGGTTCACAATACTTTTTCATATTTTCTTTTTGAATGAATTTTCTCTCTTCAGTGACCAGAGAGATAAGGCTAAAACTCTCAGGTGGGATTAAAGGCAATAAAACTAAATGAGTTACATGAAAAAAAACTGAAATTGAAGACACAATTAAAGTTTATAATTAATTCAAGACTTACCCAATTACCTGCTGTTGCTCCTGGGGGAACCTGTCGCAATATTCCGCATCCAGCACTGTATTAGAGTCGATTCAGCAGCGCACAAGAATGTATTCTTATCTATCTTCCCCTCTCTGCCAATTCAGCAGACATTTTTTGGAGCAAGATTTTTTTTCTCTGAGACTTTGTGCAAGAAATCACAGGAAGATTCTCTCAAAAAGTGTAAACTAGTGTGATTCAGGAAGTGTTTAGAACAGGGACATTTGGGCAACCATTGTATGCCTGGTTTCTTGCTTTCTCAAGCTGATGAGAAACATGCCACATGTGCAAACTCTAAATTTTTGTTTTTATTTGTTCTGAAAAATCTGACCCCCACTTCCCAAAGTCAGCTATTCTGGGAACCAGGCACTGGGGCTCATAAGCCAGGGCTCAGAGACCCTCCTATCCCTGCCGGTGTGAACTGGTATAGGGGTCTGCTGGACCCCATAGTAGTTTACCCCAAGTAGTAGAAAAAAAGACACACACACACACACAAAAATACATTTTAATACTATAAATGTGACTACTTACTGTTCGGCAAACATCTTTCTTCTTTCCCCTATCGGTGGCACCTTCCTCCGGCCCCGGCGGGGTCTTCATTGTCCAGGGTTGGAATCCCGCTGCATATTCGGGGGCTCTACAGGGCTCCTCCATTGCCGTGTGCATCACAGGGGGACACCTTCTGTCCCAGCTTCAAGCTGCGAGTAGTATATTTTAGGTCGGTCTAGATGTCAAGCCTCTAAAGAATCCCCCTCCCTCCCATGCATCCCAAACTGAGGGGGATGAATGAAAACATGGGTTAATCTCGGGTTTTGGTCCACTATAAATGTGTGGAGTGTCATTTATATGTATATATATACAGTCATGGCCGTAAGTGTCAGCACCCCGAAATGTTTCCAGAAAATGAAGCAGTATTTCTCTGAGAATATTATTGCACTTACACAAGTTTTGTTATGCACAGATTTATTTCCTCTGTGTGTACTGGAACAAGGCAATAAGGCCTTTGGTCCCTTGGTTATTGGTGTGGGTACAGAAAGAAGTAGACCCTTGTCAATTACGTAGTGCAATATTTAATTTACAATGTTAACATCACAGCAAAGGTACAGGGATACATTTATTATACAGATATATACATACAAGTTCTTTTTAGACAAATAGTTATTTTTTGGCAAATAGCACAGTTCATGTGATCACCATGGTAGTTAGTTAAACCAGACCAACTCCCAGTAAAGAAAAAAACAGGCGCAGTCAGCTAATGAAAACAAGCTTGAGGGGGCATTCAGAATGCTGGGTTCCCCCCCCCCCCCGCACATAACCCTCCAAAACGCCCGGAATCCTCACCTTTAGTACGAGCCAGCGCCGGGAAAGGAGTCCCACGATTGGCCACTGGGCACTCATGGACAAACAACTGTTAAAGAAAAAACAGGTGTTGGTCCTTACCAAAGTAAGGTATAGTTCATGAGGTCACTGTATTGGCTGCATCAGAATATTAGAAGAAATCCCTGACATGTTCGTTTCGCATGCTTGCTCCATCAGATGGAATATTGTATGAACCAAGGGACCCAGGGTCTTTTTAGCTAATAGCTTCTTTCTCTTATAAGCCAACCCCCCGGTTTAAGCCCCATCCACTATTCACCGGGGTTGCATTGCAGGATAGTCTGAGCAACCCCAATCAAGATCCTAATAAATTCAAGCTGTCCTGCAGGCTCACTGTCAATGCAAAATATCTGTTGACATATGAGTGAAATTAAAATGCTAGTACAGACCCCACTACTAACACAGATAAATAGAAAACCTAGACTGTAGTTTGCCAATATGTACACGAGTAAGCCAAAATCCTTCTGGGGAAACAGAAGTGTAAAGGTGAGACCAAGATGAAGATTTTTGGTAAAGCAAATCATGCTGCTGTTTACCAAAATGGAATGAAGCCTCCAAAAAAAAGAACACTGTACCTACAGTCAAATATGGTGGAGGGTCAAATATGTTTTGAGGTTGCTTTGCTGCCTCTGGTACTGGGTGCCTTGACTGTCTGCAAAGCATCATGAAATCTGAAGGATTACCCAAGCATTTTTTGTTGCAACATAGGGCCCAGTGTCAGAAAGCTGGATTAGCGTCCTAGGCCATGGGTCTTCCAGTAGAACAATAGCCCCAAACATACTTCAAGAAGCACCCATATATGGATGGGAACAAAGCACTAAGGAGTTCTGAATTGGCTAGCAATGAGTCTGGATATAAATCCCATTAAACACCTGTGGAAAGATCTTAAAATTGCTTTTGGGAGAAGGTGCCCTTCAAATATAAAAGACCTGGAGCAGTTTGCAAAAGAAGAGTGGGTGAGAATTCCAGTTAAGAGGTCTAAGATGTTTGCTGATGGTTATATGAAGCAAAATATTTCATTTATATATTACCAAGGGTGTGTAATGTATTTAATAGGACCAAAACCCAGGGTTTTAACCATTCTGGGTTTTGGTTCTTGCCCTCGGTGCACCCGGATCGGGGGTGCCCCGCTGTAGGAAACCCCCCAGGTTGCCTGAACAAACTCACCTCTTCCAGGTCCTACAATGCATGCGTGGCCACATGTCCAATCAGCACAATCTGATCCGCTCATGCCCCTTCCCCCAGGAGCTTGTCTAATAGATCCAAGCGCATCCCCTGCATTCACAAATGCCTGGCGCAGGCACACGCCCTGCTAAAGGGATAGCTTGGATGCGCTGCTGGACTGGGAAAGAAGGTGAGTTTCCCGATTCTGGATTGCCTGAAGGGAGAGAATCCAGGGTCCCTGGAATCTTATAGATTTCAGGGGCTGATGGGGTCTAGGTTTTGGTCCTCGTTTAGGGTGGCAGTGAAATTGCACAGCCCATTTTTGGAGTTTTTCATGAAATTATATTATTTTTAGCTTTTTTTTTAATTTGTTGTTGTTCCAATACACACAAAGTAAATATACATGTTTATTATTTTCTGGAAATAATACTTAACTTTCTGGAAACATATCAGGGATGCCAACACTTACCGCCATAACTGTTATAGGTATTAAAAGTTCTGTATTTTTCTGTTTATAAAATGGACCTAGGGTTTAGAGGTGAAAAATAAGAAAATAAAAATCTGAAACAAATGGTTTCCACCCACCCCAAGAACCTAATAATAGGAAGTACCCGAATCCCCCCTAATCCCCCTATAACAGGTAGATTGCAGAATTCCCCAGCCCCCTATAACAAGCAGTATGGCAGAATGCTCCCTAATCCGCCAATAACAAGAAGTGTGGCAGATTCCCCCCAATCCTCTATAATAGGCAGTGTGGTAGAATCCTTCAATCCTCCTATAGCAGGCAGTGTGGTAGAATCCCTCAATCCCCCTATAACAAGCAGAGTGTATAATCCCCGAATCCCCCCTATAACAAGCAGTTTGGAAGATTCCCCCAATACTCTTAGAACGAGCATTGTGTCATTTGTCCCCCAAAGCCCTATATTATACATTGTGGCAGAATCCCCTATAATAGGCAGTGTGGCAGAATCCCCCCAATTTAGCTATATCAGCAGTCCAAGCGGGCAGCAGCAGACTGTTCACAGACATTCTTCCCTCATTATGTACGTGTAGGTTCTGTACTGCTTTGTCTTTGCATGGTGTGCTGAGCTATACTAGACTGGCACATCCTGACACAAGTTTAGTAAATTAGGTGCTGAGACAGATCAGGGAATAGATAACTTAAAGTGGATCAAAACCTGGACTACAGTCTAGAAGATTTTAGTTCTTGTTAAATCCTTCCCTAAAGAGAATCCCTATTTGGAATGGCCCACAGTGTAAAATTTATACTGACCATTTTTGGGGGGGCTTAAATTGGGACACCTATTTAAACTGAAGACTTTACAGGGTTTGGGTGTGGTGTAGGTGTGGTTTAGCGTATCCACAGGCTTTTGAGGAACAAATGTCTGCAGCCATGCTACTGCTCTGTGTATCAGTAGGTGTAGCCCTGCCCAGTACATTTGCTTAAAGCATAGCTTGAATCTTAAAGGGGCAACGACACTCAACTCAGTTAGCTTGCCAACCAGTCCTATAATTGGTCTCTAAAATCTGGTTGGCACACGTCTGCAAAAGTATGTTGAAGCTGCACCACCAAGGCCAAGGTGCCCCTGTGCAGCCCTAACTCTAATTCATGAGAGCACCATTTATTTGGGACCTACAATGCAATGGGTTAACTGGGAGCAGCTTACCTTATAATGTCAACGGTAGAACATGGGGGCGTCAAAAGCACTTGGATATCTTCGGTTTGTAAAGAATGTTGATGATTGGTCTAATATTTAGACAACCCATTCGTTACACTACCGCTGTTCAGAAGAAACAAAGGAGGGGTGGCAGCCGCTCAGACCATTTTATAACTAACCTGGGAGGTGCACGTTAGCAGGGAAATTACTGCTGTTCAGCCAATTAGCAGGGCTTCAGTTTAAACTGATCTTACATCCTGGATTGGGTGGAATTGCGTGGTTCTTCCCTCTGAGTTTTCCCCAGAGTTTTTAGGGGGCAGTGAGACAAAATGCCTAAAAGTGGGACTGTCCTGTTGGAACATCTGAGCAGTTTAGTAAAACTCCTTAGTTTCTTTGTCTTGTGTATTCCTTAGCGCCTGCATTGGGCCATTGGCGGTATCCCTGCTCCATGCAGTTGCCATGCTCAGCAGATTTGAATTTCTGCAAGCTAGACGGAGTGGGGATGCTACGGGGTACAGCAAAATGCAGCTAAAGCTAAGGATCTAGCTGCAGCTAGAAGGCCACCTCATTTATTTTAGTTTTGGTCCACTTTAAAAGTGTAAAAATCACAGTAAAATCCTGCAGGAAAAAATCTAAATATTCTTAGTATACAGTACGTCCTGCTCCAAATCTAATACTTACAGTTGGGATATACTCCGTCAGATGGCGCTGGACTGCAGAGACATCGAAAATAGGCTCCTCCCGGCCCCTCAAATACCCGGGGACCTCCCACAAATCCCCAGAATTTCTCTGCAGTCTGGCTGCGAAGGGCGAGAAATGGCTCTCTACTCGCAGGTGAGCGGGGCTATTACCCTGCGGCCCTGTAGGACTATTCCCACTCGTTCCACTAGTAATATGCCTCCCAGCCTTGGCTGTGCTGGTCGGGTGATTGTAGGCAGCACCGCTGTTAGGTGCTTAGGAGCGCTGCTCCACCGCAATCCCCCACCAAAGGGTAGGCGGTTCAGGCTTATGGTGAGCCTCTATGGGATGCCCCTCCCACACTAGTGCCCCCTTGCCCCTGCCCATCGGTGGGCCCTATTTAAGTGGCCGCTGTCCTCCCTCATCCTCCTTGTAGGCTTCGGGGGAAAAGAGGGGGGGGGTGTAAATATGTATGCTATGCATTCTGTGTTTTACACCTTTTTTCCATTCTGTTTAGTCTTGTGTCAGCCGCCGCGCTGGCTTGTCTTTACTGTCTTTTAAAATTGCCGCCACCACGCGCTGACTTGGTTCCGCACTTGGTGGCGGCATTACCTCAGGCGCTGGTGCGCCATCATTGGCTGCTTGCACGTTCTGGCTTCGCGCTCTTCGGGGGGGGCGGGGCCCGTCTATGGCGCACTCTGCATCATCGCTGATACCGGTCCGCCCCTCGAGGTATACCGACGCCATCTTTAACCTGCTTGGTTGGCCCATGCACGATGGACCTCTATCTACCGTGGTCCGTAAGTGCCCTCGCGGGCGGCTTTATATCTTTCACTTTTGTTACTGTGTGCTTACAGGTCTTGTCTGCTTATGTCTTTCAGGCGGGGCGAACCCTTTTGGCTTCTCCCTGCCCTGTTTTAGTATATAACTTGTAGGCTTTGTAAAAATAATACTCCCACTTCCCTAGTGGGTTATTGGGGCATCCGGGGTTGCTATATAGCGTTATTCCCTATCGGCGTATAGCGCCGCTATAATCACCACATGGAGGCATCCCAGGATAATGTGACCGGGGTCCGTTCGGGACAAGACCGGCTGTGTGTAGCGTGTGGGCAGCCTCATGCTGACGCTGACAAGGCGCGGGTCTGTGTAACCTGTGCTGAGCAGGTGCTAGCATTACAATCTGGCCTGCCAGTGGCTGCACCTCGTTTCACTTCACCTACTCCCCCAAGCTTAAACCTCACTCCTGCTGAGCTGCATACTAGTGGGGATTCTCAGCCTGATGTGTCTTCTAGACTGGCTACTGTTGAGCAGTTGATTGCTAAGTCCTTAGCAATGTAAGGCCCCTGCTAAGAAGCGGCACTTGACACCTAATGTCACTGTTTTCCCTATGGGAACTGAGGAGTTTTGAAATCTTTGTGGCTACACCCCGTCTGATGAAGGGGAGCTCTTTTCTGATTCAGGCTCATCTGATGAGAGATCAAGGGGTCATGACGATTCTGGCTCTGACCCCTGGACCCCGGATGACACTGACAGATTATTGACCCAGATTTTTGAGGTTCTGTCCATCTCTCTCCCTGTTGAGGCTCCCAGGCAAAGAGGGGAGCTATTCCATACGGCAAAATCACGTTTGGAATTTCCAGAGCAGGCACATTTCCATAACCTTGTGCTCAAGGAATGGGAACGCCCCAGTAAACTTCCCGGGGTTCCAAAGAGTTGGGATAGGAGGTATCCCTTTCCTGCTGAGGTGGTTAAATGTTGGTCATCCCCTCCCGAGGTGGATGCCCCGATCCTAGGGCTATCTAACACCTCTGTCATGCATTCCCCTGACTCTACTACCCTGCGGGATGCTGAGGACCGGTGCATTGACCAGCTGGCATCCTATGCCTTTGCATGTGCGGGGAAGGCGCTGCGCCCGGTCTGTGCCTCTGCCATTACTGCTGTGGCTACTAGAACCCTTATCAGAAATATGCTTGATAGTGCCCCTGATGATTTGCCTTGTGAGGTGTTTAATGCACTCTCCAGTTGTGATGTTTTTGTAAATTTTGTCCTCTCAGCATTGGATGACACCATCAGAATGTGTGCCAGAACTTCTGCCCTTGTGGTGGCTATACGCCGCTCTGTTTGGCTGCGCCAGTGGGCCGCTGACAACGCTGCCAAGAAGGCCCTCACTGGTTTTCCCTTTAAAGGACTGCGCCTGTTTGGGGACCACCTGGACCTTTTTGCTAAGGGAGGCAGGTTACCCCAGCGCAGGCGGCAATCTCGGCCCTTTCGGGTTCAGGGTTCCTTCTCCTTCCCTTACCGTGGTGCAAGACAGGGAAGGGGGGTTTCCTTCCCTGGGGCCCAGGGAGATTTCTGAGGTAGAGGCAGAGGACGTGGACGTCCTGGCTCCTCCTGGGGTCCCAAAGCAAAATCCTCTCCCAAGCCCCCTCAGGCATGATGGGGTGCCCTCACCCATCTGGGTGGGGGGACGGCTGCAGCACTTCGCTCACGTCTGGAGGCTTCATGTCTCAGACCGGTGGATTCAGGAGGTAGTGTCCTCCGGTTACAAGTTGGAGTTTGCTGCCGATCCCCCTCCAAGATTCATCAGATCCCGAATTCCTCAGGACCCTGTGTCAGCTCAGGAGCTAGTGCAAGCAGTGCAAGGCCTCCTGGAGCTGGTGGTCATCTGCCAGGGCCCCTTAAGAGAAAAAGGCAAGGGCTTTTATTCCAAGCTATTCACAGTACCCAAAAAAGATGATTCAGTCATGCCCATCCTGGACTTGAAGATCCTCAACAAGTTTGTCAGGGGCAGGCGCTTTCGCATGGAAACTCTGTGCTCTGCCATCAGTTCCCTGCGCCAAGGGGATTTCATGACTTCTGTGGACATCAAAGATGCTTACCTTCATATTCCTGTGTTCCCAGGTCATCAAAGATTCCTCAGGTTCGCTCTGATGGATCAACACTACCAGTTTGTGGCCTTGCCCTTCGGCCTCACTTCAGCTCCCAGGGTGTTCACCAAGGTGCTGGCAGGAGTGATGTCTCTGCTCAGATGTCAGGGCGTCCGCCTGCTTCCCTATCTGGACTACATTCTCATCACTTCCCAGTCTCTACATCAGGCAGAGTTGGATACTCAGCTGGTGGTGTCCACTCTGGAGTCATTTGGATGGGTGATCAACCACCCCAAGTCCTCACTGTCCCCTTCCTTGGTAACTCCATTTCTAGGAATGAACCTGGATACAGTTCAGGCAAGGATCTTCCTTCCTCAACAGAAGGTGGACAGTCTGATTGCACAGGCTCAGTCCCTTCTAGCTTGTCCCCATCCCTCCATCAGGCAGGGGATGCAGCTGGTGGGCCTGATGGTGGCATGCTTCGAAGCAGTCCCTTATGCTCAGTTCCACTTGAGGCCCCTGCAACTTCACCTATTGTCAGTATGGGACAAGGACCCAGCATCCCTGGACAGGGTTTGTGTGCTCTCCCCCCTGGTCAGGTCCCTCTCGTGGTGGATGGACTCAAGGAACCTGTTGGGGGGCAGATCCTTTCTTGCCCCTTCCTGGGAGACGGTCACCACGGATGCCAGTCTGTCAGGTTGTGGGGGGGGGGTTCTGGAAGTCCCTGCGGTTCCAGGGAAGGTGGGGCCCTCAGGAGGCCCACACACCTATCAATGTCTTGGAACTGCGGGCGATCAGGCTAGTTCTGACTCACTTGACTACTCACCTTCGGGGCCTGCCTGTTCAGGTGCGCTCGGACAACCAGACGGCAGTTGCCTACATCAATCATCAGGGAGGGACCCGGAGCAAGGGGGCCCTCCAGGAAGCGTCTCTGATCCTGACTTGGGCGGAGGCCAATGTCCCCTGCATATCAGCTGTGTACATCCCGGGGGTGGAAAATCGCCTGGCGGACTCTCTGAGCAGGGGGACCTCTCGCCAGGGAGAATGGTCCCTATGCAGCAGGGTGTTTCAATCTCTGTGTCACCGTTGGGCCAACCAGATGTGGATCTGTTTTCATCCCGCCACAATCACAAGCTCCCAGCCTTTGTCTCTCTGTCCCAGGATCTTCTGGCCTTGTCCTCGGATGCGCTAGCAATGTCATGGCAGGACTTTCAGTTCCTGTATGTTTTCCCTCCAATCCCCCTGCTGGGCAGGGTTCTGCGCAAGATTGCTCTGGAAAGGGTGCCAGCAATTCTGGTGACCCCCAGGTGGCCAAGAAGAGTGTGGTTCGCAGACGTGGTACAGCTGGCAGTAGATCAGTACGCTCTGCCCTTGGTGCCAGATCTGATCACCCAGGGCTCACTATGCCATCCCAATTTACAAACTCTGGCTTTGACGGCTTGGCTGCTGAAACCTCCATCTTGATGGAGAAGGGGCTGTCTTCCTCGGTTGTGGATACTTTGGTTAAAGCTAGGAAGAAGTCTTCCTCTTCCATTTATTACAGGGTTTGGCATGCCTACATTGACTGGTGTGAGTCTAAGTCTCTTCCCTGTTGTGTGTTCTCTATTCCCAGGATTCTGGAGTTCCTGCAGCATGGGTTGGAGATGGGGCTCCAACTCAATACTCTGAAGGGTCAGGTTTCTGCCCTGGCTATTTTCTTCCAGAAGTCCTTTGCTCAGCACCCTCTGATCAGGACTTTTTTCCAGGGGGTCACTCATGTGCACCCCCCACGTAAGCCTATGGTGCCTGTTTGGGATCTGAACTTGGTTCTGTCAGCCTTGCAGGGTGCTCCCTTTGAACCTGTGCAGGATGCTGCCTTGGCCATTCTTACGCTCAAGGTTGTATTTCTGGTGGCTATCACTTCTGTCAGGCGTGTGTCTGAGTTGGCGGCACTTTCCATTCAGCCCCCCTACTATGAGAGACACCAGGACAAGGTGGTGTTTTGTTTCAAACCTGACTTTCTGCCTAAGGTAGTGTCTGCCTTTCATTTGAATCAGGATATTGTTCTTCCTTCTTTGTGCCCTAATCCTAGCAATGCTAAGGAGAGGGTTTTGCACTCTTTGGATGTGGTTAGGTGTCTGAAGTACTATCTGGTGGCTACTGCACCTTTCAGGAAAACTGATGCTCTTTTTGTGGTCCCTTCTGGTCCTAGGAAGGGTTTGGCTCCTGCCAAGTTTACTATCAACAAGTGGATTTGTCAGGCTGTGATTCAGGCCTACTCTACTAAGGGGAAGAATCCTCCCTTCCGCCTTACGGCTCATTCCACTCATGCTATTGGTGCCTCTTGGGCTTTTCAGCACCAGGCTTCTGTTGAACAAGTTTGCAAGGCCGCTACTTGGTCTTCTGTTCATACCTTTTCAAAGTTTTACAAGGTTGATGTTAAGGCCTCAGCTGATGCTGCTTTTGGCCGAAAGGTTCTGCAGGCGGCAGTGGTTTAAACTGTCTGCTGCTGATTTTTCTTGGGGATCCCACCCTACTTTATGGACACTGCTGTTGGATGTCCCAACTGTAAGTATTAGATTTGGAGCAGGACGTACTGTATACTAAGAATAACACAATTCTGTGATTACTCACCGGTAGAATTGGTATTATGAGTATACAGTACGTCCTGCTCCAACCCACCCTTGGTTTGCATTATCTTGGATCCCCTGTATGGTGATTATTATCATTGTTATAGTTGATAGTTTGGATTGTTTAATTCTTCTGGCTTCTCATTAACTGCTTTTCAATGCTGGGGATTTGTGGGAGGTCCCCGGGTATTTGAGGGGCCGAAAGGAGCCTATTTTCGATGTCTCTGCAGTCCAGCGCCATCTGGCGGAGTATATCCCAACTGTAAGTATTAGATTTGGAGCAGGACGTACTGTATACTCATAATACCAATTCTACAGGTGAGTAATCACAGAATTGTATTTTTCTTTTTTCACCCTAAACATGGAGGGGTATCATTTCTGTGTCTCTCTCTTAATACTATCCTGGACATGAAATGTCTCCAGCAGTAATGAGATTACACCGGAAATAGCAACACAGAAAGGTTAGCTGAGAAATAACTTCACTCAATGTTTGTTGATGGCAGGCCACATGTTTATCAGAAACAGGGAACATCGAAACATGCTCCGTGAGGAGATAATATTAGCTTTGGAAAGGTTAGCTGCTTTCTAATGGAACCTTTCAGTAAATAGAATACGACCTTTTACAACACGGCAAGCCAGCGTGAAGTGTGCAGAGTGTTTGCATTAGGTCAAGCAGGAGAGTGTGGCTAATCTCAATGTTTCATGTTTCCGTTCCCATAACATGACCCCGAGCATCGCTCAATCAGACCCCAGGAACGCGCTGCTGTGCAAACCGGATTACAGGTCCCTGTCTGACAGCTCCAATATAAGCTGCTCTCTTTTACCCAAAGGTTTAATTGTGGAATTTATTTGTGCACTGCTGTGGAGGAGATGGAAAGCTTCCCTTGTTTCCTCTCAGTATTAAGTTGCCTTACGTGAACTGGAAATCTTAGAAAACTACAGTTCAGAAATGTTTCTCAGACTACTGTCCGACAAATGACACCTCATTCCAGTCCCACAAGCTCCACCTGTAGCCCAGCTGTTGTTCTAGAACAGGCATCCCCAATCTTCTTCCCAGGGACCACTAACCGGTCATGCTTTGCGGATATCCATAAACAGTAGCTGTCTACTAACTCTGCCTGAGAACAAATGTGTGGAGATCTGAAAACCTGGCCTGTTGGAGGCCCTTTGAGCACATGTGTTTTAGGAGAACACTTTATTTATCTTACAGCAGGGATCCCCAACCCTCTTATCTAGGCCCACCAACTTCATTCAAAAAATATTTTAAGTTTCATATTTGGATTTAGTCTGAGATTTAAGGAAATTATTTAAACAGAGATGAGCAATTTTTTTTTGATTAGGATGAATTGCTGAATTTCCCTGAAAAATGGTGTGTTTGTCCAAATGGAAATTTTAACAAACTCTGCTCATAAAACAATAAAAAATAAGCTTACCTTAGTCCCTGTTTCCATGCAGGGCGATGTCCTGATCTTGTGGTATCAGTGGACCATCCTCCACTACCCTCCAGGTATCTCCCTCCCTGCCGAAGGGACAGGGCTATTTATACTGTAAAGTGAGGTCACTCTGCCAGTATGAAAGGCCCTACCGTGCAGCGAGAGCGAGATGTCCGAAGCCAGAGTATTCAGTGTACCTGGCTTCCACTGATCACTCCAGCTGTCAGAAGCAGCAGATGATGGCGTGGGATACATGGATCGGCGATGGATCTGAGGTAAGTAAGGGGAAAAACATTTTGAAAGACCCTTTACTTTTATATGTGGCTTGTTTAACCACTTGGTGAATTGGTAAACTGCCAGCAAGTGGGTGACTTCTCATAACTCCCTGCCCCATTAGCTGGGGCCTGGGCGCTAGTTTTATTTGGAATTTGATTTTTTTTTTTAAATAGGGGTGGAGTTTCCTCCTCCTGGAAAAGGAGGAACCATTACATTTTTTTAAATGCGTGGGGTCCCCCTATCCAAGCAAAACCAGTCTGGGAACCACCTGATGCCTGAGCTGCCTGGGGTGTAAGTAAAACACTTTTTTATTCACTTTGAAGAAAAGTAGATTCATGATATAGGCATGTCATGGTAAAGAGACTTGCCCCTGCCCAAAGACCTTAATAACGTTCAGCATTCTGGAGTATAGTATGCCGGACACTGGGAACTATTTGGCTTTTTATCTATCTTATGAATTTGAATAGTTTTTCCAGAGATTTATTTCCTTCTATATAGCCTTTGACAAAATATTGTGAAAACCTCAGAGGAGTGAATTCTTTTTATAGGTTCTGTATAAGTGATGCGGGGCTTAGAAATGCTCATGTTCCTAGAATGCTGATTAATTAATGCTACCTTATTCTATAATGACTTGTTTGCCTAGAGTCGGTATACTGTGGGTCTGATTACATGTCTCAGTTGTGTTTATAATTATATATTAGTTGCGGGGGATGCTGCATTGTTTATTTTGCATTACTTATTCATCAGGTAATTACGGGTAATTGGTGCATATAGTATATTATAGAACGTCTTTAGCTCTATTTGGCAGTGTATTTCTTCTCTGGGGATTTCTCCCAGGAGAATTAAAGAAAAATATACCATTATGTAGATTTATTTTTAAAATGTGATAATTATCTAAGAGAAGATAAGAGCAATTTACAGAGAGAGAATGTCCACCATAAATGTCATCCAACAACACACACCCAACAGTTACTATTTGTTCCTCCCAAGGCAATAAATGTTGCTGGTTCCCTTCCTACATAAGGCGACGGGCTTATAAAAACGTTGCCGATAACTGGATCACCAATAGATTCTGGTGAGAAAACACGCAAACTTAAGTCTGCTCTAAATGTACTAAATTGGCTGAAGTTGCTGTTGACATGGTCGGAATTTAAAGCATTGCTCAACATAAACTGTCTAGGAGTTGTCCATCTTGAAAGTGTCCCCCCTTTCTAATATAGAAGCAGCCTATGACAAGTTGCTGAGTTGCAGTGTTTTTCCCAACTGTTAAGCTAGTGTGTAAAACCCCCTCCTATACCTGGTTCCAATGGTGCGGCCTCTCGTGTGAGCCGTCTGCCTTGACTTTGGGGTTGTTTCAGAGCCTGTCGAGAATTCTCACTTCTTTTTTTAGGAACGAAAGTTGCCATTGACTTTCATCACTGTCTACCAGGTGGCCCTGATTCAGCCCCAAAGTAAACAATTAAAGTAAATTGCAGTTTTCTCTCTTAAAGAATAGAGTGAGAATTCTCACCTGGCTCTGAATTGCTCCCTATACAGGATTGTACTGTTTGGCCAATCATTCCTGTGCGTGTACACACACCTGTCCTCCATTCCTCCATACTGGGCACCAACACTGCCAGTTGCAAGATGACCTCTGGTAATGAAATTAGAGGTTATCAGACTGTAGAGCTGGTTTTATTTATTTTTTTTTAATTTTTGTCTTGGGAGCAGAGTTTAAAGCTAAGACTAGACAGATTGCATTGATCATAAAAAAGAAAATTAGATTTTCCGTTTTTGTTATTTTAAAAAAAAAAAAAAAAAAAAAAAAACAGCAGAGGTAGTTGAAAAATCAACAGTCACTGAATTTAAACATGCCTGGGATAAGCACACATCTATCCTAAGATAAAGAGTACATACAGTATACACATAAGGGCAGACTAGATGGAGCGTAAGCTCTCCTTCTGCCGTCAACCTTCTATGTTTCTATGTTTCTATGCCATTCGGCAAACAGTTCTCATTGACTAAAATGGAGAGCACACTTCCCCATACGAGGGAAGTAGATGTTAATAAAATTAAAGCGGGTTTTGCTCCACTTTAAGTTTATCAATATTTTTAAGTGTATTTGTACATATACATATAAAAACAATAACTTCCTAGTTTACAATGGTGAACAGTAGTTCTCCCCTTATTCCAACCTCTCCTGTTCCGAAATGTTCTCTTGTCTGCATTTCATGGCAGTCATCATTATTTGCATTGTAGGATTGACAGCAGCATCTCCCTACAAAACATAAAAGATATAATGGCACTCTGGTCAGGTAATAAAGCTCTGGTATTAACTTATTTTTTGTCCCATAAGATGCACAGCGAGTTTATAGAAGGGAAATAGGAAAAAAAAAATTCTGAACCAAATGGTGTGCTAAAATACTGCCCTTCCAATTGCCCCATTACAGGCTGTGTGCAGCATCCCTCATTAAAGGCAGTATGAGGCATCCCTCATTAAAGCCAGTGAGCGACATCCATCATTACAGCCAGTGAGCAACACCCCTCATTATATCCAGTGAGCGGCATCCCTCTTTACAACTAGTGAGTGGCACCCCTCAATACAGCCAGTAAGCGACATCACTCTTTAAAGGCAGGGAGTGGCATCCCTCATTACAGACAGTGAGCAGCATCCCTCCTTACAACCCGTGAGCGGCATACCTTATTACAGACAGTAAGCGGCATCCCTCCTAACAGCCCGTGAGCAGCATCCCTTATTACAGCCACTGTGCGGCATCCCCTCCCCAATTGCATGGGTGAGGAGAGAGCACAATGGCGGAACAGTTAAACTTGCTGCCTGCCAGTCCTCCAATGCCCAGCACTATACACACACACACACACACACACACACACACACACACATAGATTCACAGAGACAAAGATCCACACACACACACACACATGCACGGAGACAAAGACACACACAAAACGACATACCTACAGGCTCCCGGGCAGCTGATTTCCTTGCTCTATGGGTGGGTATGGCTTATTCACAGGTCATGCATGTAATTGGATGTGCCAGTTCATAGTCCACACCCACCTGCACCTAGTCCATGCCCCTGCACATAGGTCGCACCCCCACCCACTGAAGCATAGAAGTTGTGGAAGCGCCTGTAATGTACGTTTTTCTATTTCTTTACATTCGCTTCATAAGATGCACAGACATTTCCCCCCATCTTTTTCTTTACGGTAGTTGTGGAGGACCTCTGGCTTTATCAAGTGGTTGGGGCCCCTGCAACACTCCGGTCACTAGGCCACGACCACCCCAAGTGTATAATTATACATTTTTGTGTTTTGATACAAGAGAGCAATGAATTTCTAGTCTATAATAGTGAAAAGTGGTTTCCACCCTTATTCTAATTTCTCCTGTTTTAATGTGTTATCTTGTATGTATGTCATGCCAGCCCTTCATCGTGCATTGCAGCATTCATTCACAGTAGTCTCTCCCTATCTAAATTTCCAAACATAAAAGTTATAATAAAGGGACTATAATAAATATGTGACTTTCCAAAAACCAAGGACTAATTCCTAAAGTAAAAATCCAGCTACACTGTAACTCCCTAATAGGCCATTAGCATATAATTGAGCTAGCTTCCCCAAGAACTTATTTAGGATGAAAAAAAGGTGACTTAATCGTGCTGAATAATTGAAGCGTGACCATGTAATCCAGATTCAGGTTTCCAAAACCCATAAATCATCCCTTAACCAGACTGACAGCTCCTCTAATTTGTGAACTCCAATATTTGCTTGAATTATCAAGAAATTGTAAATTAAACCGACGTGGCTAAGTAAAAAAAAATGGCTTCCCGGTGACCTCGGGAAATGCGAGTGGGCATTTTTTCAAGTTCTGGAATAAGCCGGCCTTAGATTGAAAGTGATGTCTTGTAATCAGATTAGTGACATTTCCATCTTGAAGACTCGGAAACAAGCACATGTTAGCTAATTGCTGCCGCTGCATATTTATGGCCTGGATAGAGCGGGCTTTCCCTGCCTCCCTTATTGACATTTCAGTGGGACGCTGCATAACAGCCATGCCAAGCGTATGAAACTAGGCAAAATAAAAACTGAATATACTAAATTAAAAATATTTAAAAATGCTTTCAGATTTATTTAATAATTTTCAAGACTATAAAATGATTAGATGCTGCCCCCAACATGTTTTTTTAGTCTCATAACTAATTTACAATTAAGACAGCATTCATTTTGACTTTGGGTTTCTTTTACCACCCACCCTTGGGCTTACCGATTTTGGATACTCCTTTAGCTAAATATCTTTAAGAGCCCAGAAGTGGGCAGGATTACTCACCATTGTAATCTTGCACCTCTGGCCAAAGAGGCTAGTTTCATCAATGCTCACCTAACAAACTTGATTAGTCACCGCCAACGAGGGGATGTTGTGATGTGGTTGCTGCGGAACCTGGAGAAGTAAGTATTAATGCAGAAATCCAGTCTAAAACTGCACTTCATGGGTGCCCCCCTCCCTGATGGCTTCCCGGGATCCCTGCTGTATTAAGCTCTTGGTTTGCTGGATATACTCTCCTCTCTAGATTTTGATCTAGCTTCCAATCTAACACCACCAGCTTCACCTATAGTCAAGGCCCTGTTTGCTGGGAGACATTACACACCTGCCCGAACACGGTTGCCCCCAGGACTTAAGGGCAGAAAGAATGGCATCTGAGGCCACAAAGGCAGATGTAAAGCACTGCAAAACTGTAACAAATGCACAGGGAATGTCAGAGATAGCCGGGTCTGCAACAGATTATCAGTCCTACCAGTGTCTTGACAGGAGAAGTAAACATAGTCCAGGGAAAGCCAAAGGTCGAAAACATAAATTAGAGAGTCACAGTATCCAGGGTCAGGCAAAAGTGTAGTCGGGATGCAGAGCAAACTAATCCGGTCAGCAAAAAATAAATAAGCAGAGTAACACACCACAAGCTAGATGCTGTCACAGGCAGTGTGTGCTGAAACCTGGACAGTTTTCTGTGACCACTGACCAATGGGAGGCTGGACGGCTGGGGCTGCACAGCAGTTGCTTAATTGACACACTGCTCCTAGTGAGCCAGACAGAACTTCTGAGTTAACCCTTAACTGGCCCTTAAGCTTTGCTGACCACAACGAGCAGTAATGCAGTAATGCGCATATAAGGGACGGGCCCCTAAGCGTGTCAGTCTGTGTTTCCGCAATGATGTTTGGATGCTGTGATGAGTGTGGACAGGTAAATTCTTGGATCTAACGGGACCTGATCGGTCACTGTGGCAGAAGGGGATGCTTGAATGAGGTTAAAGCTTTCCAGTAACATGGAACATGGAAGAGTGTGTATTTAAGAGATTGATATTGACTGGCAGCTTAACATGTTGTTTCAGTCCCATGCTCTCTGTTTTAAGTAGTCGCAGAAAGTAGGGAAACTTTCTTCTTCCTCTTCCTCTGCCTCCAGCACCCCCCCATCCAGACCACCAATATAATCCTGAGGCTCGTGTGAGGTTGATACCCCCTGACGCCAATGCAAAGCACACAGTGCGCTTGCATCATTCAGCCCTGCCACTCCCATCACAAAGAACAGCACAGGGGGAGAAATTTTGATTTATAATTATAATTACTCTGGAAACAAGGCGTCATTTTTAAAAAGAAAACAGATGAGAGCATTGCCATGTGTACTTGTATGTACTATGAATACTTTTGAGTGTGCCTGGACAATTGCTTTAAAACGAAAGTCTAGTTGAATACTGTACTCCATGTGTGCCCCCATCTGACCTAGGATGACCCTGCTGTGTGAAACCATTTTGAGGGTGATCCCACAGCACATGGATGGACTCTAGTCCAAGGTCGTACATTTTAATAACCAGCATAGAATTCTGATTACACCCAGAACCAACACAGAGCTCTGGCAGTATCCGGCATAGTGCTCTGGGAGGGGCCTCCAGCTATGCGTGCCTACTCCAGGCTTATCTGAATGCTTGTCCCAGGCATGTATAGCCGGAGGGGAGCAGCCAAAGGGATTCCGGCCACACCCAGGGATTTATGCAGAAGCATGCACCAGCCAGGGAGATGTCAGGAATGCCAACGTAGGATCAACAGAAGAGATATCTGGCATACCGCCAACAGTTCTTGCCACTGGGGATCAGAACCTTGGCCATGTTACTGTGAGTGTTTCCACTTATAATGTATAATAATAATATAATGTATACTATGCATTTACGACCATTGTATAGTTGTGCACACAGATGAATTTGTGCTCCGTTTTTTGTCCATTTGTGCAGAGAAACAAAATACTAACCCATGAATACTCCAGGGAACACACAATGGGACAGTAAGTGCACATGTGCCCAGCACCAGGGTATTTTATTGCTGGGCAGAGGAGGAAGGGGCGTTGACTTCTTGCTTCTTTAACAACCAGTTTTATAAAACTTAGAACTGGAATTCCCCTCCTCCTGACTTTCCGACATTGAATATGAATTTGGGTGCAGAACCAGAATATTAAATAAAAAATTAATAATAATCAGAGCTGCACAGAACAGAAGCACATTTCAGTAACACCCTTCCCAGCTAGTGGCCAAACTTTACAGAACATTATTTTTCCTCTACGAGAGACATTGAAAACACAAAGCAGGGATAAGAAATTAACTGGTTTAGTTGCCTGTTTATCTTCCTTTTCTGCCTTTTTGTTTTGTGCTCAGGATCTTAATGAAACCCCTTATAAGTAGTAGGTAAACTGTTAAAACTCCCACAGTTCCAATTTATCCCGACTTATGATCTAGACAATACTCATAGGCCGCATAACTTAAATAATAAATCACCTCTGCGGAATGAGTTGAGGTCCGGGGAGGTTTTATTACACAGCTTAATAAAGTCAGGGCTATAAAAACATGGCTGTACAATGACACTAGGCTCATGGATATAAATCTAGAGGAGGTGCCTATTATTTATTTACTGGCCCCTCTGGGTATAAGGATGCAAAGTAGAGGAGATATCGCAAAGGATCAAATTAAACAAAAAAAATCTAATGAAAGAAAAGAGAATACTGCAATGTCACCGTAGACCCTTAGGATCTCTTTTTAGACTTTGATTCACTTGCATTCCATGTCGCTATAATAAATTGAAATAGAAAACATCTGTTGAGATGTAAGATGTCCTCTTCACCTAATAGAGTGAAAACTCTGCACCTTTTTGGGTTTGGAGACTGAGAAGTTCTGCAGGTCAATAGAAGAGGTTCTCCAAAAGGGAGGAGCCATTTTCCAAAAATAAATACCAGCCATTTATGGGGAATTTAGTGAAGCATTGTGCTGGTAGAATTGCCTTTACTTGTTGTAAACCTGATTGCTTTGACCTCTATTCTTACCCCCCCTCCCCCCACTTGAACAGCCTGTACCCCAACCACCATCTATGTTTGACCCTTTGGATACTGCACACTTCTGACCTTTGAGTTTTGACCCCAGACTAATCTCTGGATTACATTTCTAATGTTTCCCTTAAGCTCTGATGTTTGGAGGACTGACCATATGTTGCTGACCCGGCCTTTAAACTGTCTATCTCCATCCTTTGCGCTTTCAACTGTAACTTGGCATATTATATCTCCCTGTACATTAACTTGTGATTAGCCAGGCATTGCTGATTTTGACTTTTTATGCAGCACTTTAGACAGAGCCACTGGCACATCCACATTTGGGATACCTGGACACTTCTAACCCTCTGGCAATATTGGAATTAGGAGAAAAAAGTAATCCGCAGTGCTTTGGTCCATGTGACAGAGGAGATGCCTGTGGCAGAGTGGACACAGTTGCCCTGAGGCCTGCTGTAGGTTATATATGGCATGTCCATGTTGCTCATTTTTGGGTTGAGTTATGATAAATGCTCTACTCAAGACAGCCTATTCTGCTAACCTGTTGGTAATAGCGAAAATCGTAGCTTTCACTAAGTAGAAGAGAGGGTTTGGTAATAAATTTGTCTGTGCCTCTACCCAGAATAGGGTATCCCCTTTTCTGGAAACTGAATTGGTGCACCAAGGAAGCGGCAGAGGAACTACTGAACCCACCAAGCATTAACCGCAACAAGCCTTTTTCTTGTTTACTTTTAGACTTTAAAAAACAAACAAAAGTCATTAATAAGCATTCAAAGAGCTGCATGCTTATTAATGACTTACTCACTGTACATGCCCACTGCCCCCTGGACATTTCACTGCTGCGCTGCCATCTTGCTACACCCAAGAGTGCAGCCTTGGACCCTCCCAGTGAGACAGCCGCTCTCTTTTCATACAGCGGGAGCAGCAGTGAGAGGCGGCTCAGTGAGCGGGAGGTGTGGGAGCGGGCAACAGCATGGTGCGACGCAAGTCCCGCGGGTAAGTCGCTGCTAAGCTCAGCCGGTGACTTGTGTCAACCGCCAGTAGTATGCAGCAGTTGATTGAACAGGAAAGCAGCTTGCAGAAGAAGCCGCACAGCCTGAAATCAGTCGGATGTGTGGCTGCAGGGACATCTGGACTTGCACCGGAAAGGTGTGGATTTTGACTGTTGGTCCACTTTAAAGGGATTAAGAAGGCAAAAGCAATTCTTAGAATATTGTGTTGAGCTGCGTTTGGCACTGTCCTAAACTGTTTTCCGTTTTTAAATTGAAGACGAAATGGCAGAGATATCAAGGTTTCCACTTTCAATTTATGATCTTTTCTTTCTCTGAGTGTGTCAGAGAGGCATATTCTCATCACCCTAGCTGTTCTCCCTCTCTCCCAGTGTCCATAGGCTGATGATGTGGAGCCTCAGACCACCAGCTTAGCCCTATTATTTGTGGTCTATGGTTAAGGAATTCAGGGGATGGGCCACTACTCTTTGCCTTGTTTCTATTTTCAGAAGCATCTGTGTTTTGAGTTAATCTATTTGCAGAAGGTAGAGCATTCCTAAGAATTGATGAAGGTCCGGAGAAATCTTGTAAACAGAAGTGGGAGGCCTAGACTATGGTGGTTGTAGATTGATTTCAGAGCATAGAGTAAAGGGTGGGGCAGTAAGAAGTAATAGGGGAAGGACATATGGGTGGTGCAGCACTATGTGGGTGAGAATGTGTTGCTTATTCTGTATCCCATACTAAATCGGCAACCAGTGCAATAACTGGCAAAGGATGGGGGGGGGGGGGGGGAGGGGGTCAACGTTGCAATTAGACAGATAGATGAGCCAGTATACTGCATTCAGGATGGATTGGAGTTACAGTAATCAAGACGAGAATAACTCAGGGCAACACTTTTTTCTACAGTAAGAAAGGGGCAGATTGTAGAGATACAGAGGAGAAAATCATTAGAAAGTCTTCTCTATCCCACAGTGTGATGCACACATCACATTGCACTGTAAGCTATCTGAATTCTAATAAAATGCTCATGTCTGATTTAGAAAGTATCACAGCTGATTACAATAGAAACAATTAAGATAAATGAAATGCAATGGACTTCCCAGCAGGGAGCTGGCTTGCAGAATGACTCATCTTGTTTGTTATAGTCACAGCAGGGGAAGAGATAGACCATCCCAAAATATGGCTCCCTAAGCTTTGTTGTCTCTGTACTTCCCAATTGCCAATGATGTCCTAGACTTCCACATGTCTTCTGATCCAGCAGACACCCCACGAGCCAAGCATGTCACCTAAACACCTGGCCTTCTGCTTAGGCGTTATATTAGTGCCACACACTAAGATGGAGATGTCAGGTTTAGGTAAGTTAGCTGATGGTGAAAACATAAGTACTTCCATTTTTGAAAGATTCAGTTTCAAAGAGAGGATATCATGTTAGAGACAGCAGACATCTCTGAAGTTTTTTCCCAGAGCTCCCATAGACCGGTGGGGGGGTGGGGGGATGCATTTCACTAGCCATCCACTCCAATTTGTGGACACATATTTCCCTTATTTCCCCTATTCTAAAATTATCTAAGCCAGAATTTAAACCTAAACCTTTTTTGTATATACATTCCTGCCTGAATGAGGGGTAAGTTGTCTGCCTTGAAAGCTTGCTAGGTTCACTCTTAACAATACAGTAAAGTTATAGAAGTCTTGCTTTAACAAAGGTTGAGTGCCTGGCTGTCGTCATTATTTTGAGGGATTACATATGCCCATTATCTACCAAAAACTGAAAGTGACCATTTTACAACAATCTGTCTGGTTATATATTGAGTGATATCCCTTCCAGAAGAGCGTGTTTGATGTATTGTATGCATGGAAAGAGAAACTGGCATCGCTTTTCAGCGCTATCTGATTCACTCAGGTCAAACCCCTACAATTTTTTGGCAGTATCGAGATTTTGCCAATGTTAGTAGAACAGTAAAAGTGTCATAAAACTCAATAAAATTGTAATTGATACACGCTAACAGGCTTAGAGGTCACCTTGTTGTTTTGCTTTAGACTACAAAATGCTCATTCAGCAAACCATCTGCTGAGCGCACCCTTGCCAGACATAAAAGGAGCCTTTTCTGACAATTAGATTTTTCCGGGTAAGTCACAATAAAGGGAGTTTTTTAATTGATTTTTTAAAACATACGCCTACAGTATTTTCCCCATAATAAGACGCGCCTGCCAATAAAACACACCTAGGATTTGGATGAGGCATTTTCCCCCATCTTATAGGCAGTATGGCATTTCCCCCTCCCATTCCCCATAGGCAGTGAGGCATCCCCCCTCCCATAGCCAGTGTAGCATTTCCCCCTCCCATTCCCCATAGGCAGTGTGGCATTCCTCCCATACCATTCCATAGGCAGTGTGGCATTCCCCCATCCCCTTATTCGGAGTGGCATTTCCCTCCTTCCCATTCCCCATAGGTAGTGTGGCATTCCCCCTCTCATTTCCATAGGCAGTGTGGCATTCCTTCCATTCCCCATATAAAGTGTGACATCCCCCCATTCCATTCCCGTAGGCAGTGAGGCATCCCCCCTCCCATTCTCATAGGCAGTGAGGCATCCCCCCTCCCATTCCCCATAGGCAGTGTGGCATCCCCCCTATCGAATTCCCCATATAGACAGCGTTAAATTATCCCCCATCCCTTCATTGTGTCATCCCCCATCCCATTCCTATAGGCAGTGTGGCATCCCCTTCCCATTCACCATAGACAGTGTGGCATCCCCTCCATCCCATTCCCTATATAGGCAGTGTGGCATCCCCCCCTCTTATTTCCCATAGGCAGTGTGGCATCTCCCCCTCTTATTTCCAATAGGCAGTGTGGCATCCCCCCCTCTTATTTCCCATAGGCAGTGTGGCATCTCCCCCTCTTATTTCCCATAGGCAGTGTGGCATCCCCCCCTCTTATTTCCCATAGGCAGTGTGGCATCTTCCCCTCTTATTTCCCATAGGCAGTGTGGCATCCCCCCCTCTTATTTCCCATAGGCAGTGTGGCATCTCCCCCTCTTATTTCTCATAGGCAGTGTGGCATCCCCCCCCTCTTATTTCCCATAGGCAGTGTGGCACCCTCCCTCCCATTCCCTTAAGAAATGTGGCAGAATCACTCCAACCCCCCAGAAAAAAATGGATGCTGTCCCTGCTCTGGCTTCCAACGCTGCCACTGCCTTTCGGGTGTCAGCATGCGCTGGCACAAACACTCGGGTGTCAACGCGCGCCAGCTGAGAGGTGGTGACGGTGCCAGAAGCTGAACCTGCAGAAAAAATGTGCCCTCCAATAGCCTAGGCACCCAGGGCAATCACCCTGCTCACCCTCCCCTAGAAACAGCCCTGAATTTGGGGTTAAAGGAGCACTATTGCGAAATTGTGTAATGTCAGAAATCCATATAAACACCTTGGCTAATGAGGGATCGCTTTTACGCCGGAGCTGAATAAAACTCCCAACAAGCTTGTGGTTTTCTTCTACTGATAGGAATAAAATCCAGGGGTGATAGGCTCTGTCACCCCTCATAGACTAAACCTATCACCCGTGACTTCCTTTTTCTTCTATTAAAATAATAAAAAGCCTGGCTGGATATTTCCTGATGCTGGGCATGTAAGTGACCCCTCCTCCGGCCATCCAGCATATTTATATGGATTTTTATCATCGGGCCATTTTTCGCGATAGCGCTCCTTTAAGTTACCCAGGCCAAATTGAGAGCTATTTTATGGGTGTGGCACGAACAGTAAACGGGCTGAGAGTGGCAGGAGGCAGACATCACATATATAAACCTTTGAGTTTCTAAAATACCGGTTATGGTTCAGTTTATAAGACAGACCCCTCATACCCCAATATTTGGCTTATTCATGATAGGGGGCACCGACTGCTGCTATGGTAGACACACAGCATGGCACATACTGGTATGGTAAACATAAGCAAACAATAACCAGCTCACCCTCAGACCCAAACAGCACGGACCTCAGGATCTCCTGAAAAAACTCCCCAAATCGTTTCCAGTTGCAATGTCCAGCTTGAGAATGGTTAAAATTTAGCTTAAAATGAGGATAATTCCAATTGTAAACACACAGCCATCAAACGTCTTGTATGTCAGAAAGTGCTCCCCTCCACCACTGGGACCAGGTAACGCATTTCAGGCTGTTACCAGCCCTTAGTCATACGAATATGACTAAGGGCTGGCCACAGCCTGAAGCGCGTGTTTGGCAAGTCAAAAGTTAAAAAATAAATGTCAGTATATTACCTTTCATTGGCCTTGATTCACTAAGAGAAAAAAATTCTCATGGTAGTAGAAAATTCAATTCATGAGAAAAAGCCTGAGCATTTCACTGTTAGTGAATCAAAGTTAGTTAGTGAAGAAAGTAGTGATCTTTTTACCCCTTTTTACCTGTAGTAAAAGGTGCCGTTGACTTTTCATTGTTTTCCTATCTGATGACTCAATAACAGTGATATTCTTAGGCTTTTTCTCATTAATTGAATGTTTTACTACCATGAGAGTTTTTTTCAACTCTTTGTGAATCGAGGCCATTGAGTATTTCCAGTGCACTTCTTCATCTCCTTAGTGAAGAAAATCACTTTCTCATTCAGTTTTCAGTCTCCATCCTGCTGACCTAGTCCTTCAATAAACCTTCAGTGGACCAAGAACAGAAACACCCCCCCACTCCCTGACCAGATGTCCTGATTGGCTGCCTGTCTCTACAGCTCTGAAACCCCGCCCTCTTCTCTCCCCTCACACTGTGCTTAGAACACATCACTGTTGCCACACCCACTGTTGCTCTTGTTCTAATACTTTAAAGGATACTTAGGAACTACGGGGTCATTTTGAAAACGGATTGTTGTTTAGGACAGTGCAACGTGAAGCCCGAGACAATGAAACAACTATCGGGCTTGACTTTGCTCTAACTTTAATTTACCTTTTTTTAACACCTGCTTTGGATGATTTTGCCCCATTAATGTCATCCCATGGACCTTCAATGAGGAAGTGCTATTGGTGCTGCGGTTTCCTGCCACTTTGCATTCTGGGTTATGTCCAGGCAGCAGCACAAGTGGAATGCTAGGAAAGGAAGTCTTCCATGTCCTGCCATGACCAGGAGAACATTGGAGCACTCAGCTTTGAGTGGAGGCAGGAGCAAATGTAAGTGCTGACAATGATTCAGCATCATGCGTGCCGATGGGGCAAGTGAGTTTGGGGTTTTTTTTTCCATCTGTGCCAGACTGTTGGTCTGGTTTATGAACATTCACACTGGCATGAACCTATCTCTAATGCTTACCTACTTTATGTGACCCTAATCCTAAGGAAGGGGGGGTGGAAGTGGGGGGTCGGGGGTTTCCATCCACTTTAAATCATTATCTTTTCTTCTAGAACTCTTCTAGTCCACTGCCCTCATAATCCTCATAATCTCTTAATTACTTCCCAGCATTTTCATAAACCTCTTCATAATCTCCAAGCTACCCAGCTAATATGTTATCCTTACTAGTTACTAGTGAGTGGTTTCAGGGCCCAGGAGGTCAGAGGAACACCATCATTGTTGCTCCTCCACCTTATTTATCATATTTGTGATGACTTGGTATCATTTAGAGAAAGGAAGCAGCATACATTTCTGTTGTTTCAGTCTTTAGTAGGCCTTGTTCTTCTCCTTTAGCTTGTTCTGTAGATGTTTGTTTAGTTCTTACTGTAAATTTCTTATTATTCTAAAATCTGCTTTATCCGTCCCATAGAACAAGATTATTCTAGACCCAATGACCTTCAGTGAGGCCCGCTTCCGGCCGTCTCTTGAAGAGCGGCTAGAGAGCATCATCAGTGGTGCGGCCCTAATGGCGGACTCTTCGTGCACACGTGATGACAGAAGAGAGAGGATCGTGGCAGAGTGCAACGCTGTCCGTCAAGCCCTTCAAGACCTACTGAGCGAGTACATGAACAATGTAAGTCTGTCTTTAACTTTTCTTGTAATATCCAGTGGACCATTGCTAAAATGTAAGTAAGAAAATAGTGTATTACCTCATGAGATAGTCAGCAACCTGCGAGACAAAGAGCAGAAAAAGTCCATGTGGCCAATCGCGTCTCACCAAACAGATCTAAACTAATATAATCATCCACATGCTTGTGTGAACCCTATTGGTCAGCACAGTCACTTTGCCACAACAGCATTAGACGTCTTGGAAGTATGAAGGGATGCAAGAAAGGGGGAAAAGATGAAGGAAGATAGTGAGAATGAGAACGGCACAAAAAAAATTGGATAAATAAAGAACGTGTTAAAGAAAGAAAGAAAGAAAGAAAGAAAGAAAGAAAGAAAGAAAGAAAGAAAGAAAGAAAGAAAGAAAAAGAGAGGGGGCAAGAGATGGAGAAATTGAGAAACAAGAAAGCAAGAGAAAAGGAAGGAATTAAGTAAGGGAGGAAAAAAAAAACTTGGGAAAGAAGTAAGGCGAAAAAGGATAGATAGAAAGAAAGAAAGGCACAAACAAAAGAAAAAAGAAAGGTGGGGAGAAGGAGTAGAAGAAAGAAAGAGAAAGACATACATAGAATAAAAGATACAAGGGAGAAAAGAGGAAGGGAGAAGAAAGGGAGGAATTAAGTAAGGGAGAATAAAGAATGATGGAAAGAAAAAGAAGAGAAAAGGGAAGGGAGGCAAGTAATGTTAGAGGGAAAAGGGAGAGAGAACGAAAGAAAGAAAGAAAGAAAGAAAGGAAGGGAACATGAGAAAAAGAATGGGGAGAGGAAAGAAAGAAAGAAGGAGAGGAAAAAATAGGAGGAAGGAAGAAAAGAGGGAGAGCAAAGAAAGAAAACAGGTTATCAGCAGTCATGTTCACAAACAAGCAACACTAGGTGCCTGATTTATCAAGCATCAGCACCAGTCAATGTCATTCAGTGCCAATATTTTATCCTTTGCGGCACTCAGTGTGCGATTTAACCAACTAAAAACAGGCAGTGCCGAAGTTTCCCCCAGTATGCATCTAATTTATGACAGACACCATATAGTTTGTGTTGACCAGCACTCTTGTTTAAGCTGCGCCAGTTTATACTGGTGCTGTAGGTCAAGATCCCATTGAGGATAATAAGCAGAACTATATTGAACTTGTTTTTCTTGCCTTTTTTTGCTTACCAATGTGTAATTTGGAAAACAACAAAATAAAATGCTGCATAAATGCACTGTAAAGTTTGTCCCCTTTGATATGTTGTAAATGCAATGAAGAAACGCAAACCAGAACCGCTAAAATACAACGCCAAACTTTTCACCTTGCCAAAAATTAATAGGAAGGAGCCATCAAATCCCATGCAGAGAGCTCCCTCTCTTAAAAAACATCAGACCCTCAGACAGTCGGCACCAACATGAAATCGACCATAAATGTGCCCCAGCACAGAATCGGAAGGGGGCCAAAAAATGCACCCAGACATCGTTCGCTTATGGCAGTGCAGAACCTGCTAAAATGGAGATCTCAGGTTCTGATCCAGCCTATCCCCCCCATTCTTGAACCTGATAGATACAGCATGACTAGCCCATGGATGCCAGGATCGGCCCGGAACCCATCTTCGTTTAGGAGTTATGTCCAAAATAGTGTTTGTAGGTTGCAAGCTATCTCCGAGCAGCTGGATACTCCACCCATAGGGGCATTGGGTATGTCCAGCTCGGAGTTAGGCAGAACCCATTCTAGGTCAAGCAGTTCATATTCCTCGGGCTTTACCTAGAACGTGCCAGGAGTAGTTCCAGAATCCCAGCAGGCTGCGTTATGCCCCGAAGACCGTCTTGCCAACATCTCATCTGAACGCATCAAGGAAATCAGACTTTGTGATGTATTTACTTAACTGTAATCTGTATCCCACTCCTCAGAACCAGTATTTGTACTATTTCCACCATATCAAATGCTGTATAATGGTCTAGTGTATCTTCCGCATTAAAATAATAATATTTAACTTAAGCTATCTTTTTGCCTTAACCAAGAATCTGTGTGTGTGTCTATTGCCACGTTGGGCTTTGTAGTCTGCTAGGCCGGTGAAATGGACTATGATTTAGGAAAGTGTGTTGCGTGATCATAGGTGCTGTGTTGTTAGCGTGATCATGTGATACGCATTTCCCTGACTGGTGAGGCTACTCAGCAAATGAGCAGGTCCCTTAGTCTTTTATTCCTCAGTAAAATAAAAGAAAATGAAACTTTTAGGTGGAGGTCAGCTTTAATGTGACTCTTCCTACATCTCCTGTGGGCAGTTGTGAAAGAGATTTGATCGGTAACACATCAGCTCTGCTCACAGAATTCATTTGAATATTAATAAAGCATTGATGAAGGTGGATTCCAGTTATTATTTGGGAGCCATCTGTTGCGTGATCCTTTGGAGTCAATTTTTAGCTCTTGTGTGGGGGCTGCGGAATTAACGGCTTCATTTTACCTCTTTACCCAACTTCTCTGCATTTCATTTTCTAAGTTCTAATGCAAGATTTGATGTGCTTTAGAGTGAGTGAATTCTCTTACACACTAATGTCCATCCTGAGAGGCCAAACATATGGTCTGATATCCTGCAGCTCAAGTGCTACAATAGCATAGCCAGCTTGTATTCTCAAGCATAATAGCAGACTTAAAGTCTAGAAAGGCTTTAGATCTTCTGACCAGCCCCACCTCTGGGTATCCCAATTTGGGATTGGCACTCAGAAAGATGGAAAAGGACATTTCTGAAGTCCTCTGGTGAGGCAATTGCAGGCTTTACCTTTGTGATTAATAGGGTTGTTTGCTGGTGGCAGGGCCCAGCGTCAGCACTGGCAAGGGCCCACACCGATTGATGGATCATATGACACAACTCTTCTCAGTGGTGATCATACTCATGCATCCTGGCCATTGGATATTTCCTTACTTTCTTTCATACCTTCAATTCTGTCTTCTTCTTCCTATTATTCCTTTTATTTTTTATTTTTTTCTTTCATTATTTCCTGCTCTTCCTTCTTTCATTCATTCTATGCTGTGTCTTTCTTTATTTCATTCTTTTTTCTCTTTCTTTCTCTCATTCCTTCTATGCTTTATTTTTTTCTTCTTTTCTCTATGTTTTATGTCTGACATTCTTTCTCTGTGTTTTCTTTCTGACTTTCTTGCTTCTAATCTTCCTTTATCTTTATTTCATATCTTTCTTTCTTTCCTTCTATTCTTTCTTTTATTTCATTAATTTACTTGTTCTATGCTTTCTTTCCTTCTAAGCGTTCTTCTTTCTTTTTCTTTCTTTCTTTCTTTCTTTCTTTCTTTCTTTCTTTCTTTCTTTCTTTCTTTCTTTCTTTCTTTCTATTAAATTTATTCTTTCTTTCTATTCTTTCATCCCTTATATTGTCTCTTCAAGTTTCAGGCTCACCCACTCCCCCCTGCCCATGAGGTGGTAACTTGCTTTGCTCACTGAGAGCTCCATGGGACAGAATGGTTTTTAGACTTCTTTACTGTGTGGTCCAAGTAGAATGAAATTAAAAGGAGGGGACAACTTTGGAGTCTTAGTGCTACAGGAAAGGGGGGGGGGAGGGACTCATGAAACAGGCATCGGATGAGCTACTTGCTGCCTTATTATTGCCAGGTTAACAGTCCCTTTCAAATTGCTCACAAAATTAAGGGCCTTTATTGCCAAATCAGACATTATTTAAAATAGGGTGTGTTTCGAACCTAAAAGACTCCAGGGTTGGCCATCTATGCCCCACTTGTAAACCTCCCCCCCCCCCCAGACAGGCCTGTATTCACAACCTTTTTGGGGCGCTCCTTGTGCTGTGCCCGCACCCATAGTCTCTCTGCAGCCACACACAGCAGTGAGACTGAACTTGCTCTGTATGCCGGTTTTCTGTTCAAAACAACGCTTTATTCCATGCAATTGGTATACACGCTATTAAGCACTGATTAGCTGAGAGCTCATGCATGTTCCATGGGAAGGGTGCAAAGCTGAGTTGTATGGGTGATCTGGGTGGCTTTACACACTGGGGCACATTCACTCCATGTTAAATGGTAAAATGATTCACTGAATGTAAAATATATACTTAAAGGGTAAGTTTGCTAGAAGAATGAAAAAGCAGTGGAAGGTGCCTGTCTGTACACTGTCAGTGCAGCCGCTCACATGCCGATGGCATCACTGCATTTGGATAGAACTGACCAAGATAAGTTATTTTTTGCTGTCTGATTCAGTATGATAATGGCCACACTGCCTTTTATAGGGGGAGGGGGATTTTGCACACTGCTTGTTATTGGGCATTGGAGGGAAGAGATCTGCCACACTGCCTATAATAGGGGGTTGGGGGTTTTCTGAACTCAGACTGTCATGAAGTGATTGGGGGGATTCTGCAACCAGCTTGTTACTAGTTATTGGGGGGATTCTGCACACTGCATATTATGGGGTGTGATTAGGTTCTTGGGCACACCATTTGGTTCGGAATATTTTTTCCCTTATTTACCTCCTCCAAACCCTGGGTACAACTTATAGTTAGAAGGCTATGGGCAGAGGAGAGGACCACACTCTCCACTAAGTGCTATGAAATGAGTGGCACCACCTTACAAAGATATCTAAAAATATCAATTTATTGCATAATGACTATCAATTAAAACCACATGTAAACAAACAAATTCACATATACAGACATAACATAACACCACCAGGATAGAATCCCTAGACCGGGAAAAACAAACAAGGTGGCACCAAAGATGAGGTTCAATTTTGTAGTGGTGCAATCTACCTGGATAACATTAACCATACACGTGAGTTAATAAAATGGGGGTGCCCACACCCCAAAAGGAGTCCCCAGGATTTTATAGATGCACTCACAAAGTATATAGGAAAAATATGTCTAAATTTTATTGTCTTTTACATAATAAAAAGTTATGACAGACTAAACATTCTAAAAAACATTTAACACATAAAACACAGATCTGCCACCAGGGGGCGCAGTTGGTCTGAGTTGCTATGGATCCATCAATATATCAACAGTAAAATCCACATGTATACAATCCCTATTAGTATGTGTTCCCTAAATATTAGTGATTAAACCTATTTACATGTTAAAGTGCCTAGTGCCTGTGCAAATGTATAAAATAACATCCCAATATCTACTCATAAACAATCAAGAGGAAACAGAAATCAAATACAAAAAACAATTAGTGTATCACTTATCTATCCGCATAAAGGTATCCACAGCAACCGAATGGCAGCCCCCCGTAGAGCCCACGCGTTCCGAGCCAAACGCTCTTTCTCAAGGCAGTATCTACCATTATATAACACCACCAGGAGGCGCCGGGGGTCTCATATATTAAACATAATACTAGTGAATAAATTCATTCCAAGGAAAGAAATTCCTTCAAAAACATCTATATTAAGGTGCATGAATCTCTCTATACAATCATGTGCAAATTAGTGCAAAAATGTGCAAAGTACAAACACAGTATATAACTCAATCTGAAACCTATCATAAGGTAAATAAAACCCTAACCGGGTACAGACCAACGCGCCAGGGTAGGCCGAAAGAAAAGAGAGCAAAAAAAGGGGTGCATACAAACCGACCACAGGCGCCCCCACAAACCGTCGCCAACGCGTATCGTGGTGTCACCACACCACTTCCTCAGGGCAATGTGCTCATAGGGGGCCCATCCCCGTAATATAAAGGGTAAGTAAGGGCCACCCCCGACCCTTCGGGGGCCAATAAGAGCCCATATTCTATTTCAAATACAGCGGGACTCCCCCAGGTTGCCCGAAGTACCGCCCCATACACATAATCATCCCCATGTCTCTATAACACATCTGTGTCCACTAATAGCGTCCGATGATACACATGGCCGGGTGTGTAAGGAAGCAGCGAGGCCGCGCGCGCACACTCCGGCCGGAAGCATGCAGCGCGTCCGTCCCGCCCCCGTTGCCAAGCAACGGCCGCCAACATAGAACCTGCACAAATAACCAAAAGTAAAGGTATTGTGCAGGGTATAGAGGCCGCAAGCAACACACATACACCCTATCTGCCAGGTAATCAAAAAATCAAAGAATGACGCCAAAGCTTGGAACACAGGTGTAGGCGCGCGCAGGCGCATAGTAAGGGACATAGGGAACTAGTGATGTAGGTGGAGCATGCGCGATGCGCTTACTCCCAGACTGAGAGACAGAGGGGGCGGAGTTATAACCATGGCGACAGGCAAAGCATGTCACTGGAGGCGCTGACATATGCGGGCAAGATGGGTCTGGGTCACCCATGAGCACAGAGATGGTTGTTGGAACATACATTATATGACACATATTATAAAAAGACATACATTATAGTCAATTGCTATACCCATAGGGTATACCTAAACTATACAGTTAGAGGTATATATATACAAATTCATAAGATAAAGCATATATTTTAGAAAAGATAAATATTAGCGGTCTACAGGCATTATATATTAGAAAATACATATCAAACGTCAGGGTAAACACGAACCCATTGGTAAGTATTCAAAGCATTAACATGCTATAATAAGATTGCAAGTTCGAGGACAAAGGGGAATACCCAATTATATGGCGTATCTCAATTCAAGTCCAAGAGCCACAATGTCCACTTGCTGGCAACAACTTTAACTGGTTCTGTGACAAAAAATTACTTGAGCTATTCCACCTAGTGAACTCCAGGGATTCCAGACGAAGGTCAAACAGGCGTATGAAGCTCATATTAGGTTACTGATTATTATTCCAATATATGGATTCACCAGAACACCAAAGGAAAAGGAAAAGTGGAAAAAAGCGGAGGGGGGGAAAAAAAGGGGGGGGGGAAGGCTAATCCTGATTGTCCCCAGATCTGGGGATCTTAATGATGGCACTGGATCAACGGTCAACGTCCTGATGGTCTTATTCACATCTATCATGGTGTTGGCCATCCATTTGGCACACAATTGCCAGGATACATCCACTACTGGTGTCCACCTCAGAAAGATGTAACTGTTGTGAAGGTAGGGGCAGCTCGATCCCGGTTATCCCCAGGTCTGAGGATCTTGATGGAATCGCTGGGTCGCCAATCAGCATCTTAATATAGATGTTTTTGAAGGAATTTCTTTCCTTGGAATGAATTTATTCACTAGTATTATGTTTAATATATGAGACCCCCGGCGCCCCCTGGTGGTGTTATGTTATGTCTGTATATGTGAATTTGTTTGTTTACATGTGGTTTTAATTGATAGTCATTATGCAATAAATTGATATTTTTAGATATCTTTGTAAGGTGGTGCCACTCATTTCATAGCACTTAGTGGAGAGTGTGGTCCTCTCCTCTGCCCATAGCCTTCTGTGTATTTCGTGCTAGGGTGGTTGTGCACACCATTATTTACCAGTACATACCTTTTGGTTAATTATTCACTAGTACATACCTTTGGTTAACTAACTGGTGCTGCCCACTTTTTGAGCCTGTATATTTAGTACAACTTATAGTTAGGTGTGTCTTATAGTGTGAAAAATATGGTACCTGGAGGAGCATATTATAGTGGGAGAATTCCCACTGCTTTTGGGTCAGCTGGACTGCTGATTCTAACACCCCTATCCAATATCTGCCTCTTTACCCTCTCCCTAGATACTTGTACCCCCCAAATGCTCTACCCCCATGGCCATAGCCTCTACAGCATGGCTGTGGGGGTACATATCCAGCTCTGCCACCCAGCGGGGATGTCATGGGCTTGTTGGTGAAATCTGGGGCTGATTTTGCCCTCCTTTAATGCTGGGGCAGTTAATCCGACAGGCAGTAATGGCAAACCACCACTGGCATGTCTGGCAGGTGGCTTACCCCCCCCCCCCCCCCTTTTGCTGGTATGGGGTCCATGTTGTGCTGAAGATATGTCACGAGAAACAAAAGTAAAGTAATAGTGGACACATCTGTATAGTTGCAATGTACTCAGCAATCAGAAGATTTAATCTTGGTAATAATGGTGTGTTTTGCCATTGGTACATTGTGTAAGGCAGAGCTTTGAAAGAAATATCATCTGAAATGCATTTATAAGCCTCTGCAGACACCGTCCCCATCAGAAATCACATTTCAAGTGCTGCCGCAATTTGCACAGGGGAGATGGAGAGCCGCATCCACAGCTAGATCTGCTGAAGCTAATTTATTGTGATTCCAGCCCCATTCCCCTCACCTGGGCCACACAGAGAAGCCGAGCTGTCTGACCTAAGCGATTGTCAGTAAAACATGTCGTACGTCACCTCCCATTATATGATGGCAAATATAATATCTTGGTAATATCCCAATTTTCAACCACACTCAACCACCTTGACAAGAGGGAAACCAAGACGGTTGCTCTTGAAATCTATTTCATTTCTCATTTTTGGAACCCATCTCATTTCTTTTATATAGCAGCAGGAGACGTGGAAGGAAGAAATCATTTCATATATGCCGTAGAGTTTCTAACACATTAAACACATTAAACACCCCATGCTGTTCACATATATGAACCCCCAGACATTATCTTTACTTAGTTTGAGGTCATGAATAAGTGTTTATTGACAAAACTGTATGGCACTTAAAGTGGAACAAAACCCACTAAGGCCGGCGCTGGCCTTCCCTGGGGGCACCCTAAAAAAGGAAGCCCGCTGTGTGGACCCATCACTGGGTGCCGCAGATCTCACCTGCCGGGTGCCCTCTGCAAAGTAAACATCCAGCGGCTGCATCCCCTCATCTTCAGGCTGTGAGCATGATCCCACCCGCCTATTTAGATAGCCTGGGGGTGGAAGCACACGCGCTGATGGGTTTGCCGTCTCTGCACTCCCAATTGCCGAAGCCCTGCATGTAAGTATGCATGGCAAATGGCTCTGATTGGGCAATAACCCATGTATGCGCCGTTAAATCAGGAAGAGGTGAGCTTTTCTGGGTGTTTTGGGGGAATTACATAGCAGGGCAACCCTATCTTGGATAGTTCTGGAACACTAAACAAAACCCGTGATCCCGGGTTTTGTTGCGCTTTAAGGCCAAATAAGACTTTAGGTTGTTGGAATACCCTTCCCTCAGAGCATCCTTATTGGGGATTTACCATTTCTTAAAGAGCATGCAAGCATTCTATAACCCTTGACCACCCTCCCTCCCCCTGCACTTGGCCCATTTAGGGAAATAATCTAAAAAACTCACATGAAATACATAATGATGTTCCAATTTCGGCTGGGGGAGTCATGTGACTGGCCTCTCACTTATGTACAGCTGTCACTCAAGTCCACGACTGTCGTGCCAAACTCCATCCCCATACAGGCATTGGAAGAGTATTCCGGAGATCAAATTAGATGGTTTATTTGCATAGGAGGAGGAAGTGGTGGCCAGGAGATTACAAAAAACCTGGACTTCCTTTTTACTTACCCAAAAAGCCCCAAAACAGGGCTTCCCAGGGGTGGTTAGGGTGCAGGGCTAGTCCCATTTCTAGTCCCATTTCTCCTCCATTTTAAGCTTACTTGCTCCTGACAATAACTGAATGAGGGGTTTTGTCTTAAATAGCCAACTATGACAGTCTCTACTCAACAATGTAACAATGTGGGAGACACAACTGGCATGTGACACACTTATTCCTTATACTAACTAAACCAGTTTTTACTGATTCTTTACTGCAATACCCTCTAGTGATTCATCTTCTGACCTTGGTCAAACTATTTTTCTGCTCTTCTTGATCTTGAGGTTTTTTTTTTTTTTTGCTTACTATATTGGCATAATTGTATTTACTTTACTTTCACTTTAAACTGTATTTGCTGACTAAAAGGGATCTAGTTCTTTCCAATCTTGAACAGTTACTGTTACTGTTAATGACACACACACATGATTTTCACCTGACTAGTGTTGCTGGAATATGCATCTGCTCTGTTCTGCTTGAGTTTGGCTGAACTATTTTGAAGGCACCCACATCCAAATACAGTCCAAGGCTATGAAGTGTAATTCTAGTGGTGTGTTTTGGTCCCTGGAAAACAGCAATTATATGCTACCAATTTGCATGGAAATACCAACAAACCTTTAAAAAACAATGTGTCCAAAGCTCATAACCATTTAAGTATATAAATCCTTGATGCACCCATTCATAGAAAGGACGCTCTGACTATGGAAAAGGTGCAGAGGAGAGCCAACAAACTAATAAGGGGAATGAAGGATCTTAGTTATGAGGAAAGATTATGGGAATTTAATCTGTTAAATGAATGAGGGGGGAAATGATTAACTTGTATAAATATATAAATGGACAATACAAAAAATATGGGGAAACACTATTTCAGGTAAAATCCTCTCAAAAGACATGGGGGCACTCCCTTCGACTGAAAAAAAAGAGATTCTCCGGAGGCGACAATCATTCTTTACCACAAAAACTATAAATCTGTGGAATAGCCTCCCCCAGAAGCTTGACAGCTGACAGCTTTAAAAAAAGGATTAGATGCTTATTTAGAAGAAAATAACATTAACAGTTACTATTAGTGGTTATCAGTAAATAAAATAAAATAAAAAATAACTTCCCCTACCCAACACCCTTGGTTGAACTTGATGGACATATGTCTTATTTCAACCGTATTAACAAAGTAACTATGTAATATGTAACCGTAATTAATTAAATGATAACTCACTGTTCGTGTGTATTGCAGTGCAATAAACTGTCTGTTGGGTACATAGTTTCTTATGCACCTCCAATAGGAGGATGGAGACAGGGAGCATATTAACACACAAAGTTAGGAGTTCCCAAATAGTCAGATCTTTGGCCCATAGACTTGTTGTAGCAAACATTTTGGGAAAGAAGGATCACACCGCAACATGCAACAGAAGATGAGATCCATCTAAACCAGACCTGGAACAAAGCAAGGGTCAGGACAAAGTACAGTTTACAGTGCCAAATAGTTGGCCAATGATTAGCTTACCATAAGTCGTAGTAAGAAACCAAAGGCAAGTTTAGTTGGAAAAGTCAGGGATAAGACTTAGAGGTCATGCCAGGAGGATGGTCATAGGAAGTAGATTGTCAGGTTCGGGAATACATTGCTGAAAATAAATCAGGGCAAAAGCAGATGCTAACTAAGGTACTTACTTTATTTTGAATATAAATGTGCACACATGCCAGATCTTCACAGCTGGGCCTATACTTGCAAGACCACAGCCTGAGAACTTCCGGAGGTTATTTCATAGCACTGCCCCTTTGAAAAATGGTTGATTCAACAGAGGAAAAAAATACCCGCTTTCATTTAATTCACAGACAGGTGCTCTTAAACAGTGGAGTTGCCCCAGAAAGGCCAGGGAGATGAAGAAATTGTCAGGCACGCTCAGACACAATATTTTAAACAAGTTGACAATACATAAACAAGGATGTTACTATTCATCTCATGCTGGTACAAAGCGCAGACGAGAAAGCAATTTCTGAAGCCCTCTTTCTTTTTCTGTTCCTTGTTGTGATTGACAGTTTATCATCACAGGGATTATTAAGCCTCGTCTCGACAAGCTTGTGTCTAGTGAGGAATATTACTGTGACGGTTTTCGCCTAGCTGCCTCCAAGGATTAAAGCAAACACAAAGAAAAGAAAGCAACATTGCTAGGCAGGCTCTACGGGCTTATACAGGTACAGGGCAGGATTTTGAGTCTTTATCGAAGAGGTACAACTTTGGAGGGTCGTCTGATTGAAGAGTCCCTCCTCTTCTTGTCTTTGGCAGGTCCTTCAGTCGAATGGCTCCTTGCAACTTAAAGGTGACTCCCCTGTGTCCAGTTCTGCACACAAGTCCTAAGTTCAGGCAGATAGAGGCCTCAAGATAACATCAATGGTCTCCAAAGTACTTTCAGCCTCCATGTTTCTCCACCCTCCTGGCTGGAGAAGCTGTGCCGGACGGAGACTGAACCCTGGGTGACTGGGCAGCGCAGGGTTTCACTTCAGCTTTTGGGGGAGTTGCTGAGCAGACCAATCAGCTGTGGGGGATGGGGGGTCAAAATGTGAGTAGCCTTTTGTTGTTTTTTTTATTTAGGTGGGCAAAAACTTTAAAATTCCTATTTCTATCCAGCGATGGGGTGAGTTGCTGAGCGCTGGATTCAGACCATTCAGATTTGGATGGAAAAGGTAAACGCCCTTTAGTTTTTTTTTTATTTGGTGGTCAACACTTTTAAGGCTGCTCCATTTATACTGTACTGTTTCAGGCTAGGAAAAGCAGTTACCACAAAACACATAAGAAATATACGAGAAATAGGCAATATAGTTATATTGCGGAATATCGGAATATTTATATTGGAGTTATCTATTAAAATGTATTCAGGTGGAGTTTCCCAATTTTATTATATATATATATATATATATATATATATATATATATATATATATATATATATTCTCATTTACATCTCCTGTTTTTTATGAACTCACTATCTGTCACCGGTTTATTACCCCTCAGTTAAAATGGAAAGTAGAGAGCAGGGTGTAGAGTGAATAACAATAAAAGAGGAATCTGCTTTCCATTTTCATAAGTCAGATGGGAATACACAGGGGGGTTATGTTAGTCAGTTTATAGCTGGCAAAATTGGAATTTTATAATGTTGACTGTATTTATGAGCAGCCTATGCTCCGTTTATTTCACAGTATAAACCAGTAAAGTTGTAAAATTACATGTCGTTTTAACAACTAATTAAATTACTAAAGGGCACGAAGATCGTTTGCAGAAAAGAAGAGAAAAATACAAAAGTAATCTGTCACAAACTGTTTTTTTTTTCATTATTTTATGCAATGTTTTTAAGCACAGGAACACTGGCAGTGTCTATATGTACTACTATCACTTGTAACATATATTCCATCCAGCTGGTGGAATGAGAACAAATTATAAAAAAAGGAAGAAAAAAGTGTGAAAAGTAGTTTCAATACACTACAAGGGTAAATTATGTGACAAGACCTTCAAATTAACGGGCTTGTCTATTTAATATCCATTAGTTGCTAACAGTAGCATAAAATTAAATTACAAAAGCACCTTTTTGGTTGCCCCAACACTCAACCCACCCCTAGAGAACCCCCTCCCCAGTCACACAATTATGTTATCCAATTCCCCTCCAGTGGAAGGAATCAGCTGTTGCTAAAACAGCCCAGTTTGCTTTTTACCTAGTGAAACACCCAGGGCGGGATTGTAAGGGTGACACCGGGGGCCTCCACCACTTGCCCTGCAAAGTGGGACTCCACCAACCTTTGGGTTATGGTCTGGTCCAGGAGGCTTTTCAGTCTTTGGTCTGACGGGTTGCGGGGCCAGCAACTAAGCTATTGGCGGCAGTGGGGCCCCCAGTCCTGGGCAAGCTCTTTTTTTGTTTTTGCAAACCTGCAGCCAAAGCCACCATATAGCAGGACGGAGAATCCAGAGCAGCGAAGCCACCATCAGCTGACAGTGATGGGTGGATGCAGAGTCTTCAATCGGCGGCCGCTCACTGTACATAAGCCACCACACAGCTGGCAGCTCAATGCAGGGAACTGTTTTCTGCTGGACCAGCTGAGTGACTACAGTTCCGCCTGCCCAGAATGGCAAAGCAGGAGTTCCCGAGTAGCACACACCCGCACTGACATTCTAGTCCAAGTTTTCAGTGGATAGACACTAGTGCATCTTTTGTACATCAGGCCATGCAGCATTGTAGCAGCTGGAGATGTGGGTATGCCTTGTGGCATGGAGGAGCAGAAGCACTGGAGCTAGTGGATGATCAGTGGTGGCAGTTGTTAAGCAATAGAGTGAAGACCAAAAAGGGCCAGCCATAGCCTTAGAGGAACTGGAAAGGAATGAGGACCCAGTGGGGACTGGTAACAAGTCTTCTGAAGGCAATTGTCCACATTTTGAGGCCACATTTAAATGGAAAGACACTAGTGCAACTTTTGTACATCAGACTATGCAGCATTGTCACTGCCTTGTAGCAGCTTGTGATGTGGGTGTACCTTGTGGCATGGGGGAGCAGAAGCAAGTCAAGACCAAAAAGGGCCAGCCATAGCCATAGAGGAACTGGAAAGGATTGAGGACCCAGTGGGGACTGGTAACAAGTCTGCTAAAGGGAATTGTTCACATGTGAGGCCAGTTTTAGGGGACAGGAAATTGGTGGTGGGTATTGAACTGGACCACAGTGCCGAATTTAGATTGTGGTCCAAACAAAGCCATTAGCATTTGCCAGGATGCAGCACATAGGTGTTGAAGACTGTGCTGATTTCAACAAACACAATCCTCTTTCCACTTTGCGTGGCATTGGAATATTACATAACCCAAGTGGGAGGTGTAAGCAGGTTTCAGCCTGATCTGTATTGGCTGTGATTACTAAACTTCAGAACTGCTTTTGGTCTGAGAATTTTCTGACCTTGAATTCGGCTGTTCCTGTGTTAGAAACATAGAAACATAGAAGGTTGATGGCAGAAGGAGACCATACGGTTCATCTAGTCTGCCCTTATGTGTATACTGTATGTTCTCTTTATCTTGGGATAGATGGAGGCCTATCCCAGACATGTTTAAATTCACTGACTGTCGATTTTTCAACTAGCTCTTCTGGAAGTTTGTTTCAGGCATCTACTGCTCTTTCTGTAACATAATGTTTTCTAACATTGCTCCTGATCTTCCCCCCGACTAGCTTCAGGTTGGGCCCCTTGTTCTATCACTAAGTTTCTTCTTAAAAAAACTTCCCTCCTCAGCCTTATTGATTGCTTTCACATATATGAAGGTCTCAATCATGTCCCTTCTCTCCCTTCTTTCCTCCAGACCATACAAATTACGTTTTTTAAGTCTTTCCTGATAAGTTTTAAGTTTAAGCGCTGCTACCATTTCTGTTGCCCGCCATTGGACCCGTTCTATTTGAATAATGTCTATTTGCAACCTCCCTCTTCCTACTGGTGATGTCTCGAGCTATGCAGCCGAGCATCCAACTTGCTTTTCCCACTGCCTGGCTATACTGTCCACTCATCTTGCAGTTTTCAGAGGAAGGCCTTGATTCAATAAAGGTCAAAAAAAATTCTCATGTTAGTAAAAGATTCAATTCATGAGAAAAAAGCCTGAGAATGTCACTGTTACTGAATCACTAGATAAAAAGACAATGAAAGTAAATGGCAGCTTTTACTACAGTGTAGAAAGAAGTAAACAGTTTTCTACTTTTCTTAGGAGTAAAAAAGTGCCATTGACTTTAATTGTTTTCCTATCAGTGAAATTCTCAGGCTTTTTTCTCATGAATTGAATCTTTTAATACAATGAAAATTGTTTCTACCTTTATTGAATCGAGGCCAAAATCTCTTTCCTCCGAGGTCCTAGCTAACACAGTACTGCCCATATGGTGCTCAGAGCAGGGATTCCTTCTACTCAAGTGCATGATTTTACATTTAGAGACATTAAACTCCACAGTTTTGACCATTTATCTAGTAAAGCTAAATCATTTTCCATGTTGCAGATACCTCCAGGAATATCCACCCTATTACTAACCTTTGTATCACCAGCAAACAGGCAAACTTTTCCTACCAGGCCTTCTTTGTCTGCTTACATTATTCTTTACTTGGCTCTGTGGGTGCCTAGCCTAGTTTCCCCCTGATTTACTTCTATATTAATTTAATCTAATTCCATTTTGATTCAGATCATTGTTTATACATTATCTGGATGTATGAACAAAACCTATTATTGTACAGTACATTAGCCTTGTGCTATAGATTGCTGACACATTGGAAATTACTTCAGACCAACTCCCTTACAAGAAATAGTGCTCATATACATCCCTCCCCAGGGCAACAGATTGATGCACATAACAATTCCTGCTCCTGCTATGGTTGATTTCCCCCCCTCAGTGGAGTCCTATGGATCTGCCAGTGGCCTACAAAGAGAAACTGCCCCTGGATTTCCTGTTGCTTTGCATAGTGGGCTATGTTGGTTGAGTCCAGGCAGCAGCGCGGCTGGGATGCTGGGAAAGGAAAAAGCAAATCTGGGTGCTTCAAGATGACATCTAGGAGAAAATCATTGAGGCTGACAATGATTCAGTATTATGCATGCAGATAGGGCAAGTGAGTTTTGGGGTTATTATTTTTCTAGCTGTGCAAGACTGTTGGTCCAGTTTCAAGGCAACCTCTCTACATCTTACCCTAATCTAAGTCCTGGCCTAGAGCTGCAACCTCGGTCTTATTTGGGCTACAATCTAAATCATGGTTGTCTAACTTATAGATGCCTGGTTTAGGCTCACTTTAAGGTACACAATTTTAAAGAAGCATTAAGGTTGGGTTGCAGATTCTGTCATAGTCCCTTAACCTATTTTCAACAGCGCCTGCCTCTGGAGGCGGCATCACTGTGTCTGATTGCGGGGACCCAGGCGGCACAGGATTTCGATTCAGTTTTCGGGGGGAGACCAATCAGCTGTGGGGGGGGGGGGTCAAAAGGTGAGTAGCCTTTTGTTGTTATTTTATTTAGGTGGCTGGGATGCTAGGAAAAGAAAAAGCCATTCTGGGTGCTTCAAGATGGTGGCTACCTGGAGAAAATCATTGAGGCTGACAATGATTCAGTATTATGCATGCAGATGGGGGCAAGTGAGTTTTAGGGTTATTATTTTTCTAGCTTTGCAAAACTGTTGGTCTAGTTTCAAGGCAACTCTCTGCATCTTACCCTGATCTTAGTCCTGGCCTAGAGCTGCAACCTTAGTATTATCTGGGCTAAAATCTAAATCATATCAGCCAATATCTGAAAATGTGGCCCCACACTCTTAGCTTTAGTTGTATATGATTCGGCATTCTTTTCCCAGAATGCCACAGTTTTTTTTTTTTTTATTTTGTTTTAAGTTGTTGCTAAAACAATCAGATGTGGCCTGGCAGTTGCCCTTTAGGGTAATCCTGTCGCAGAATTTGGGTACTGGGTGTAAGCTATAATCTGTTTCATAGTATCTCCACGCAGAAAATCCAAGGTTAAGGTAATACCATTTATTGGCTAACTCAATAAGATTGAGAATGCAAGCTTTCGAAGCTGTTCAAGCTTCTTCTTCAGGCATAATACAGGTCTGCAACACACCTGAAGAAACTGGCGCAAATGGACAACGACATCTTTTTTCTGACCACATGCAAAAAAAAGCATCTATACCACATAGTATCTCCAACAAATTCAAAGAGGAATGTTCAAGGATCAGGAGAGTTCACAGTCAGAAAGTCAGTATCCAGGATCAGAATGAAGTAAGGTCAGAAGCAGATGCATCAAGGCTGCAATAAGGCTATGACAGGCGGCTTCTGAGGACGAAGATCTACAGACAAACCAAATCTTTAGCAGAACCCCTGAAAAGTGAGAAATGTATTTGGCAAAGCCCTGCCCATGTGACCACCCGCGGCCAGTCGGAGGACCCTATTTCGGCCAAGGATCGAATTTAAGGTAAGGATTTTGGAGTGTTGTCGGGTACTGGGGCTCTAGTAATCTGAATGCTGGATGATGCTGTCCCACAGTTAATTATAAAAGGGTGTGTAATCGGTTTAATGTAACCGGTTTAATGTAATTTGCAGCTTTGTTGCATTTTATAGGTTTTCCCAATAATATGATCATTGCTATTGACCACTGGGGGGAGCCCTGGATGGTTTCATGCAGCAATTCTTGGGTAGACCATTTGTATTTCCACCGGAAGTGGCACAATTATGTCACTTTTGGCTTAGCGATCAGAGCTTAGCACCACTGTTTATTTTTATTTGGGGACATTAAGCTCATAGCTTTGGGGCAGTTGTATATTACAAGTTTATGGGGGTGCATCTCTTTCTTTCTTTTTATCACCAACGGAGGTATTAAATATCTACAGGTTTGAAACTACATTGTGCATTGAGGCAGCGTGCTTGGGGATCAGTTACCTGGCTAAATAGTAAGTATGTAGGGAGGGTCCCCCACCAGAGGGCCTGAGGATGTTGTTTTACGAAACGCGTGGCAAGGACACTTTGCTTTTGATGTTTGCTGTGTCTTTTTTTCATTTATATTGCTGTATTGAACTTATATTTTCCCATTTGTGTGTGTATATTCATTAGGATATTTGCTTTTTCAATATTATAGGCATATGTATACAATCATGTGTTTTTCAGGTGCACTTGAAGTTTATAGTGATCTGGATCATTGGAAGGGATTTATTAGGATATATTTGATTACATATTTATATACTAAACATTGCGTTTGTGTTGTGTCTTTTTCATTTTTTTAAAGAAGTGATGTATGTTTAATTTATGTACAGATATTTAAACCAGATTTCACCCTGAATAAGAGTCTATCTTATATGTTTTCCCCATGCTCTACATACAAATTAAACATTAAAAATCATCCTACCTGCATCTACTGCATTTTCTGAGCCTCTAAACATCCAACATGGCAGCCATGGAGTATCATGCTGCCTGCAAACAGGAAGTTTCTTCTGACTGTGTTGCTCTGCATTCTGGGATTGCTGTCCTTTTCCTGTCTACAGCTTTGCTCTGCCTATGCAAAGCACAGCTATAACCTGTCTCCCGTACTTTTTCCCATCTCTCCTCTCCTCAATATGTGATACTTCTAAGGCAAGATGGTGTTGCCCGTATCCTAGAGTCCTGAGTTTTAGCCCAGTAGGGGAAAGAATGAAAAGTAAGTGACTAAAAACGTGAAGTATATTCATTTTAGATGCTGAGGAATCATTTTTAAAGGTTAGGGCTTTTTATTAGATGACGGTGAAGGTATGGTGTAATAAATTGCTGATATCAGTTTATAGTGCAACATTATTTTGGTGTACACCACTGCTTTCCTAAATAGTCTAGTGCGGGGGTTCCCAACCTTTTAATTTCAAGTACCATCTGGGTGGTATGTGTGGGTTGTTGCTCACCTAAAACTGTGTTAAAAATGCATAAAATAGGCATCTAACCCCCACCCCAGGTGTCCAGAATGTGGCATGTCGGCAGAGAATTTACAATGCCTAGGCATAACATGTAGGCATGTTGAAGGCCAAGGGGGGGTTCTCTTAGTCCCTGGAGGGACTAGCTTGGTAGGGGAGCACGCTAGGGGCTAGGGTACATTGTTGTTATAGTTATCTAGCTCCCCTCTCTTCTGCAGTGCAGCATGGTTCCTGATCCGCCACAGTCGTCAGCTGCCTCATTGTCTGTACAGGCAACATGGGAAAAACCGGTGAGGGAGTGGGGGCTGGTGCATTGCATTATTTTTGGCTGTGCTTGATTGTGGAGGCAGAAAAGAACAGGGGCAATACAGTTGAAAGCTCGCAAGCCAGTGAAAGCAGGAGAAAATGAGATCTTCCTGCGTGTGCCTATGCATAAAGGCGACCTTTTATATTAAAAGTATCCACACTATCCACAAATGTACATGCATTACATATGGATGTAGGTGCATTGTGCATGCACATGGGCATTTGCCCACCATCATCCCAACAGAAATTACCCAGAGCCAGGGCCTGTAAAGTGTGGTGGGAGCCCCTGGGCACAGAATCTGGTGGATATAAAATATTAGTCCTGCCAAGTAACTGATTGCTGGTTGTCTGGCACCCGCCCACTTACTGGAACCGCAGATCAAGTCCCTTGTGCCATCCTTGTGAGGATGAGTGCTGCTTTTCCATTCTGGGTGGGGGGTAATGCAGTCGCCCAGCTGGTCCAGCAGAAAACAGTTCCTTGCATTGTTAGCGGCTGTGCTTGGTGGCTTATGTGCAGTGACAGCTCTGCACGCACCCATAACCGTAGCGTTGCTGATGGCGGCTTTGCTGCTCTAGACTCTCTGTCCTGTCCTGTGGTGGCTTTGCTTGCCCAGGCTCGCCCCCACTGCCGACGATTGCTTTGTTGCCAACCCTGCGGTGCGTCAGACCGAAGACTGAAAATCCTCCTGCACCAGCCCCCCTTGTGGGGGCTCTGTGGTGCGTGCCCCTTGCGCCCCCCCCCCCAAAAAAAAAAAAATAATCCGGCCCTGCCAGAGCTGGACAACTGATGTTGTAAAAGTGAAGCTCTCAAAACTTTGATACATATATATATATATATCATAAGGACATTATAGGCTTTCTGAGTTTATTAGAACTTCAAACACTTCAACAAAGTCTTCTATCACTTTTAGACATAAGAGCTCACAGATCACATGATAGCTCTCAAGGAATGAGAGTACCTGTATAAAGGCATCAAAGAAGGTCCACAGAAGGTTGTATAAAGTAGAGCCATAAAAGGGGTATTATGGAGAGATAAGAGTAACACAAGCCCCAAAGAGCGAGACAAGGTTATACAAATATGTATAAGAGGCCGGTAATGTAGCTTCACACTGGCTGCACTTGAAGTCTTAACAGCAATTTATGCTTATGGTGCATACCATCTAAGCATTACATAAAGCACTCATGGCCATTAGGCGCTCAGTCTCGCAGACAGCTACTTTTAAAGCGCTCTCTTTTAAGTTTGATTTACACCTACAGCTTGATTAGGATGCAGGGTGGCAAATAGGTTCTTAATTAGTCAGGTCTTTGGACGTGGTTAATGGCTAATGAACACATCGCCGAATGGCTGGAGAGATCTCATGCTAATGTCATCCAACAGGTCTTAAAGCGGACCTTCACCCTGAATAAGAGCATATCTTATATGTTTTCCCCACCCTGTACATACAGATTGCTTACATAAAAAATCACCCTCTCTGCATCTACTGCATGTTATGAGCCTTTGAACATCCAAGATGGCAGCTCATAGCATCAGGCAAGTGTCTTCTGACTGTGTTGCTCTGCATTCTGGGATTGCTGTCCTTTCCTTGACCCCAGCTCTGCTCTGTCTGTGCAAAGCACAGCTATAACCCCCCTGTACTTTATCCCACTCTCCTCTTCTCAGTTTGTGATGCTTCTGAGTCAAGATGGCGGCACCCATATCCTAGAGTCCTGAACAGAGTTGCAGCCCAGCGGGGTAAAGAATAATAAGTATGTGACTAGAAACTTAAAATGTATTAATTTTAGATGCTGGCAGGGCTGTATTTACCATTAGGCAACCCTAGGCATGTGCCTAGGGTGGCAACCTGGAAAGGGGGGAGGGAGCTGCCCTTACTACTATAGTAAAGAAATAAAACTCACATAGCCAGAATATTAATGCCTCCTAACAAGCACCCCCTCCCCAGCCACAGAAGGATGCAGATGTATTTGTGTGAAGGGGGGGTGCAATTGGGTTGAACACAGGCCAGAGCATCTCCCCTCTACTGGTGTGGTCATGTGACTCCTGTATGTCAGAATGCAGTAAAAGATAGAACATTTTTTATATAGACCGTGACCTAACTTAAAAAAAGGGGGTGCAAGAACTTAAAGTGCCTAGGGCACCATGAACACCAAATACGCCCCTTAATGCTGGGGAATAGTTTTTTTAAGAGTTTGGGCTTTTCATTAAATCATACTGAAAGTCCGGTTTAAGTGAATGATAAAATATAGGAGATCATGAGACACATAGGGAAGCTTTACCTCTAAATTCTACCCTACTGCTTCTTCTAACACTGCCATATTGGCCCAAAACTCCAAACTTTTAAATATGGGAAAGAGCGACATGTAGAGTCGCACCATCAGTGCTCAGCATAAAATATTTACAATCAAGCCATGCCCCTAACCACTCCCATGCCAGTATGCCAACAATGTTTCTCTCCCATTGACGCCAATGAACACCTGCTCTCTCCTAACATAGCATATAGTTCCGTAACTGATAACAATACCATCTCAGATATTTTGATCAATACAAGAGAAAAATGGAGGGAGCAGGGGCAGGGCTGAGGTGTACTTAGGACTTTCTGCTGCTTGTGCCTGCTTCTGCATCTGTAGGTGGGAGTGCATAGCCGGGAAGGGGAGGGGGTCAGGTGGGGGTGCATGGCCGGGAAGGGGAGGGGGTCAGGTGGGGGTGCATGACCGGGAAGGGGAGGGGGTCAGGTGGGGGTGCATGGCCGGGAAGGGGAGGGGGTCAGGTGGGGGTGCATGGCCGGGAAGGGGGTCAGGTGGGGGTGCATGGCTGGGAAGGGGAGGTGGTCAGGTGGGGGTGCATGGCCGGGAAGGGGAGGGGGTCAGGTGGGGGTGCATGGCCGGGAAGGGGAGTGGGTCAGGTGGGGGTGCATGGCCGGGAAGGGGGCAGTCAAGTGGAGGTGCGGGTCAGCACTTCAGGAGGAGGCACAGGTGTCTGGAAAAGAGAGTTGCGGGGCAGGAGTGTAGATAGGACAATCCTGTTTCTGCATCTGCTGGGGTCAGGTGGGGGTTTGAGTCAGTGGGGTGCGGTTTGGCAGCTGAGGAATGGGGTCAGGTGGGGTGGGGGTCAGCAGCTGGCGAGAATGGTCAGCCTGGGAGTAGCAGCATAGTCAAACCAGGGCAAACAGAGCTGCACATTGTACATATTAAGCCGCACAGCAATAATTGGGGCAAGGTGTGGTTTTCATTTCAGCAAGCAGGATGAAGGCTCCACAGCATGCAGCCTCACAGCAGGGTGCCTTGCTCCACCCCTCCCATTTTCTGCCTGCCCCGCTCCACCCAACTTCTGCCTGTTCTTTCCCTCTTCTTTCCCTCTCACCCTGCCCCTCCCCACTTCCCCACTGCCACTGCCTACTTCTGTCTGCCCTGTTCCTTCTGACTTCTCCCCACCCTACATAGTAACATAGTAACATAGTATGTAAGGCTGAATAAAGACTTTAGTCCATCCAGTTCAACCTGTTTAACTCCTTCCAGTGGTCCAGTAGCCATAGCTGGAAATGTTATTACTTGCCAGGAAGGCATCAAGGCCACTTTTGAATGTTTTTACTGTATCCATCATTACTACCTCCTCTGGCAGCGAGTTCCATAGTCTCACTGCTCTTACAGAGAAGAATCCCCTCCTATGTCGGTGGAGAAAGCACCTTTCCTCTAACCTTAGTGGATGCCCTCGGGTTATAGTTACACAGGGTTACGGGGTATAAATAGATTGTGGGACAGATCTTTGTATTGACCCCGAATATATTTATACATAGTTATTAGATCACCCTTCAATCACCTTTTTTCTAAACTAAATAAACCTAACTTGGACAATCTTTCAGGGTACTCTAGCCCCCGCACTCCTTTTATTAACTTTGTTGCCCTTCTTTGAACACGCTCCAGTTCTGATATGTCCCTATTAAGCACAGGTGCCAAGAACTGTACACAGTACTCCCTTGCAATAAGCTCCATGAGCTTATTGTCAACTAAAACCCCTAGGTCCTTTTCGATTGTTGTTTTACCAAGTGTTTCTTTGTTTAGTGTGTAATCATGACCCAGATTTCTCCTTCCCATGTGCATAACCTTACATTTATCTGTGTTAAACTTCATTTGCCATTTAACTGCCCATGCTTCCAATTTATCTAAATCTGTTTGTAGCTGCCTGCTGTCCTCTTTTGTTTTAATTACTTTTAACAGCTTAGTAACATCTGCAAAGATTGAGTCTTTACTGTTTAATCCATACCCAATGTCATTTATATATATATATTGAAGAGAATTGGTCCCAGAACTGACACTTGTGGTACTCCACTAGTAACAGTGACCCAATCTGAGTGTGTACCATTGATAACCACCCTCTGCTTCCGATCACTAAGCCAATTTCCCACCCATCTGCACACGTTTTCCCCCAGTCCGAGCATTCTCATCTTTTGTACCAGCTTTTTATGTGGCACATTATCAAATGCTTTAGAAAAGTCAAGATATATAATATCCAATGACTCCCCCTGATCCAATCTTGAACTTACCTCCTCATAAAAGCTGATTAGGTTTGTCTGGCAGGAGCGATTCCTCATAAATCCATGCTGATATGGAGTAATAAGGTCATTTTCCCCAAGGTGCTCCAGGATAGTATCCCTTCAGAAACCTTCAAACAGCTTGCCCACCACAGATGTTAAGCTTACCAGTCTGTAGTTCCCAGGTTCCCCCCTAGATCCCTTTTTGAATATTGGCACCACATTTGCCAATCGCCAATCCCTTGGAACAGACCCTGTAGTTATGGAATCCACAAATATTAGAAATAATGGCTTGTCTATTACTGTACATAACTCCCTTAAAACACGAGGATGTATGTCATCTGGTCCCGGTGATTTATTGATTTTTATCTGCTTGAGACGGTGCTGGTCTTCTTCCTTGGTTAGACTAGTGACATTTAATTGAGGGTTTTGGTTATTCCCCTGCATTTCACTCGGCATGTCACATTCTTTTGTGAATATAGAAGCAAAGAAATTGTTTAGTAAATTTGCTTTCTCCTCATTTCCCTCCATAGGGGTCCCCTCCTTGCTTTTCAGGGGGCCCACAGGTTTGTACCTTTTACGGTTTATGTAGCTAAAGAATAATTTGGGGTTAGTTTTACTCTCTTTCGCGACCAGTCTTCCTGTCTCCAGCTTAGCTGCCCTTATCTGTTGTTTACATTGTTTATTTTCTTCTTTATAGTTTTTAATGCTTCCGCTGTCCCTTCATGCTTTAAACGTTGAAATGCCTTTTTTTTTTTGTTTTTTGCCCCCTTAACCTTTTTGTTTAGCCACATCGGTTTACGTGTGTCTAATAGTTTTATTCCTGTAAGGTATATATCTGTCACAATGAAAATTAAGTATTCCTTTGAAAGTATCCCATTTAGTGTCCATGCCTTTGTTTTTAAGGACATTTTCCCAGTCAATGCAGTTGAGGGCATCTCTAAGTTGGACAAACTTTGCCTTTTTGAAGTTCCGCATTTTTGTGGCTCCTTGATAAGGCACCCTGGTGACTGCTAATTGGAAATTAATGATATTATGATCACTGCTTCCAAGGTGTCCCCCAACCTGTACCTTTATTACTTTGTCTGGTACATTGGTTAGTATTAGGTCCAATATGGCTTTCCCCCTTGTTGGAGCTTGTACTTGGGAAAGGTAGCCATCTTTTGGTTTAGATAAAAAACTATTACCTTTATGCGAAACACATGTTTCAGCATCCCAGTCTATATCTGGGTAGTTAAAGTCCCCCATAATCACTACCTCATTTAGTTTAGCGGCTATATCTATTTGCCTTAGCATCATATTTTCTATGGATTCGGATATATCTGGAGGTTTGTAGCAAACCCCCATCAGTATTTTATTTTTGTTTCTCCCTCCATGTATTTCTACCCATACAGACTCCACATGGCCATTCCCCTCACATATATCCTCCCGCAGAGTGGGTTGTAGAGAGGATTTTACAATGAAGCTGACTCCACCCCCTTTGCTGTTGCTACGGTCCCTCCTAAACACACAGTAGCCCTGTAGATTTCATCCAGCCAGGTCTCTGTTACCCCCACTATGTCATATTGCTCTTCTGTTATTATCAGTTCTAGTTCATCTATTTTATTAGTCAAGCTTCTAGCATTTGTAAGCATGCATTTCAAATGCAATTTATTATTTAGGGTGGCCTCTAGACACCCTGCCAAATAGCCCCACAGAGACTCACTATTGCACTCCAAAAATAAATTTGCAAGTTCATTTTATTGTAGCATAAATTAAAACCAAATTAAAAACAGTTATACTAGACCATATGCATGGTTAACCACCAGGGGGCACACTCCCTTATCAAAAATACAATCTCATACATATACAGTTTAAAGTGATTATGTGACAATCAATTAATAATTTTACATCTTATATATACAACCTATCCTGAGCAGAAAAAAAAATAAATATATAACCAACAATATATAACCTAAACCTAATAAAGTGCCAGTGCTTCCGTCTCCAATAGTCCCTGTGCAAGGTATTCAAGGCCACTCAGAATAGGAGAGCAAACATGAAAAACACACAACAAACAAAGTTCTTACTTTAGGTCAATGATCAGGAGGACCCCCTTGGGCCAGAACCAAATGCTTATGATGATTTTGATAATTTTGTATATTGCCCTTTTTCCTCCTAGATGTGCTAACCCCTCCCCCCTCTCCACCCCCAGTTTCATGTCTACACCCACTGTCACTTTCTTTCCTAACTTCCCCCTTGTAACTGCTTTTACCCTCCCCCCCAGTGCTTAAACACTCCTCCAACCTTTTAGCCATCCTCTCCCCCAGAACAAATGCACCCTCCCCATTGAGGTGCAACCCATCCCTGCCAAAGAACCTGTAGCCCACTGTGAAGTCAGCCCAGTTCTCTAAGAACCCAAACCCCTCCTTTTTACTCAAATTTTTGAGCCACCTGTTTACCCCTCTAATCTCCCGCTGCCTCCCTGGTGTGGCTCTTGGTACTGGTAGTATTTCTGAGAATACTACAGTTGAGGTCCTTGCCTTAAGCTTACTGCCTAAGTCCCTGAAATCATTTTTAAGGACCTTCTACCTACTTCTTCCTATGTCATTTGTGCCAATATGAACCATCACCGCTGGGTTCACGCCAGCCCCTCCCAATAATCAGCCCGCTCCGCTACATGCCGTACTCTTGCCCCAGGAAGGCAGCACACTGTTCGGCATTCCTGGTCTTTGTGACAGATTTCCCTGTCTGTTCCCCTAATAATAGAGTCACCCACTACCAGCACCTGTCTTGCCTGCCCTGTTCTCTCGTTTCCCCTCCCTTTCTTACTGGAGCCGACAGATGTGTCTTGCTGCAGCTGTGCCATCCCTGAGCTAACATCCTCCTCATCTGCCAACCGGGCAAACTTGTTTGGAGGTGCCTGTTCAGGGCTAGCCTCCCTGTAACTTTTACCCCTACCCCCCCCCCCCCCTTCTAACTGTTATCCAGCTAGCTGCATCATTTTCCTGCTTTTCCTCTCCCCCCATACTACCACCCCCCCTCCCCTGTGTGAGATCAGTGAGATCCAGACTCTTTTCCATGACAACAATCCCCTCGATTCAAAGAGCAAAAGTTAATTGATTTCGGATCGAGAATCGTAAGTTTGGGTGGGTGTTAGTCATTTTTTCCTGTTTTTTTGGCCATTTACGACTCGCACGAGCCTACGTTCGAATGCGTATATGCTCTTACGATCATCGCAAGTTCGTTCCTAAATTTTAGGATCAAAACGTAAAACTTAGGATCAAATCCTAAAACTTAGGATGAAAACGTAAAACTTAGGATAATTGGATGTGTTTCGGTGTGATTCAGAGAACAGTTTTCAAACCTCTAAATACGTTTTAAAAGAAAGCCACTGCCGACACCTTTTAGCAGTCGTATTGCTGTTCTTGAACAGGTTTTTTGGCTATGTGGAGGAGTCTGCGCGTCTTGAGCTGCAATGAACTGCATGTATCAGCATGGCCGAGGCCATAAATTGTATGGCAATGCATACCTGATTCATGTATGCCTTATAAAAGCATTTTAATGTGGACCTTAATTAGTCCTTTGCATGTAAACCTTTATTTGGCAATATATTTGCGTTAATTAAAGAAACTTATGTCCTTTGTTATTTATTTTTAAATTGATGTACTAGAATAATATTTTTAGATTGCATTTATTGGTGTAGTTGTTTACCTTTGCTTTGTTTAATTATTTAAGCACATCTTTGGTCAGATGCATTTCACTTACTGAGGAGAGGAGAGCGGGATAAAGTGCAGGATGTGGGTTACTGCTGTATTTTGCACAGACACAGCAGAGCTGGGGGCACGGAAAGGTCAGAAATCAAAGAATCCAGAGCAACACAGTCACAAGGCCCTTTCTGTTTGCAGGCTGCCCGATAATACCTGAGCCGCCATCTTGGCTGTTTCTAGGCTCATAACATGCAGAAGTTGCTGGGTGTTTTTTAATATTTGAGAGCAATCTGTATGTAGAGGGTGTGGGTAACCACACAAAAAATTTAAAGTTGTACCATTTGAAGCATAAATATTAAAATTAAATCCACAAGTAAAAAATGCAAGTTAACTAAAAATTAAACAAAGTAAGATTTACTTATGCAAATGCATTCATTAATGGTTGGTTACTACAAAATGAATGAAATAAAGAAAAATAAAAGACCAAATATTTAGAATGCACTTTAATGAGGTAAGTTTGTAGTGCGGAGCCGCAAGATCAGAAGGATTTACGTCCAGACAAAAAAGGAAAAAGGGCAAAACCAATGTTGCAACCTGAGAAATGAAACGGAAAATTCAGGATGGAAACTGACATAGGTCTGATTCCCGAACTGCCATACGAACGGACGTATATTTTAGGATAGAAACGTATTTGCTTATAGAATCACTCGCAAGTTCATACGAACGCACGAGCGGACGTGAAAAATAGGATGATCGGCACCAAAATCCAAGCTGTTACATGTTTCTTTGAATCGACCCTAATGTCTCTCAGTGTTGCCAATCGCTTATTTAGATTGTGAATGATGGCTTCCAAATCAGCAATTCGCAGACATCCGGGGCATAATAATCCACCATCGACAGATTGATCAAAAAGTGCATACATAGCACAAGATGTACACTGGACAGCATTGTTAGGCATGGAACCCATTGTATCAATTTGTTGGAACACCGAGTGAAGAATTTACAACACTTAAAATAACAACCTGAAATCAAAGGTAGATGCTTACAGCTTCAGCACTTCTGCTTGTAACTCCTGCTTTAACTCACCACTTACCAAGCAGCCACTTACAGAGTCAGCCTCCTTGCCTTTCCCCTCTTCTGCCTGCCCTTCCCACTTCTGCCTGCCCTGCCACTCCTACTTCTGCCCACCCTGCCCCTCCCCACTTCTGCCCCTGCCTACTTCTGTCTGCCCTGTTCCTTCTGACTTCTCCCCACCCTGCCCTTCCCTACTTCTGCCTGCCCTTCCCCACTTCTGCCTGCCCTGCCCCTCCTACTTCTTCCCCTCTTACTTCTGCTTGCCCTGCCCCTTCACACTTCTGCCCGTCTACTTTTGTCTGCCCTGCCCCTCCTACTTCTTCCCCTCCTACTTCTGCTTGCCCTGCTCCTTCCCACTTCTGCCCCTGTCTACTTTTGTCTGCCATGCCACTCCCCACTTGTGTCCACCCTGTCTCTCCCTACTTCTCTCTCCGCCCCTCCTGACTTCTGCCTACTACTGAAATGGTGCCAGTGCCACATTAGCTGGAAACCTAAGGTGGGTTCTGTAAGTTTCTGCTAATATCTCCCGACCATCCCAGACACAGTCAGACATGCATGTGCAGATGCGGTGCAGAGGTCAAGACAAAAACAAAAAAACCCTATACAATAAATAGTTGAAAGATAAGCAAGCTACCACACATAGAGGGGAGAGTTTAGATTTTTCACCCCCCCCATTCATTTTTGAGGTTTGTTCTGGTTTCAAATAGACCTTTCACTCCATGTGCCGGCACTGAAGTCTAAAAGACTGCAGGACCAGCCAATTAAGTGCCCCGTGGAATCGCAATTAGAGATACTTCACTGTGTGAAACCATGTGCAGGCTTGCAATCACTCAGATTGCCAGTGATCCCATGGAATTTGAGATGCCCCACTGTGTTAAGCCCCCCAGATCACTCATGTAACTTTTGCACCCAATCAGCGCTTTATGCCGTGCATAGGGAGCGGGCCATGAGTGCATCCCAGCCATCCCTGCAGCTGAGGCACACTCCCCTGCCCAGCCTTTCTGATAGACATGGATTGCTGACTATTTGAGGGCCCGAGCATACACCACAGGAATGGTGGGAAGGTGAGTTGTGTGGGGGATCTGGGGGGTTTCACACAGAGGGGCATTCAAAATCATAAAGCAACGCAAAACCCTTTTTGCATTGCTCTGCACCCCCCACCTGAGTACCACAAGGAGATGAATACTAACAAAATGTGGGCACTACTAAGTAATAGATATTCAAAAGGTAGTATGATGGTGCCCTAGCCACACAGGGCACTCTGCAAACCAACTAACAAAAGCAGGCGTCTAGAAATGGGGCACTGACACCAAAAAAGTCTAATATCAAAGATAAATTTTTATTTGCAACTAAATAGTTAAAAAACACAATACATAGCAAGACAAAAGACAATATTACAAACAACACCCACTCTGAGCCATGCTGGTACATGAAATAATAAAGACAATGCAATTCTGGCGGATGTTAATTCATATAATCCAATATATAGCTAATTAAGCCCCTCCCCCAACCCTGTTTCTTTTTCCCTGAAGTGCCAAATAGTGCTAATAAATATGATAAAACAAAAGACAAATCTTATTCAAATTCATAATAATGAACCACTAATAAATACTTATTTATGCTATATTTATTAGTGGTTCATTATTATTATGATTTTGAATAAGATTTGTGTTTTGTTTTATTATATTTCTTAGCACTGTTTGGCACTTTAAGGAAAAAGAAACATAGGGTGGGGGGGGGGGCTTAATTAGCTATATATTGGATTATATGAATTAACATCCGCCTGAATTACATTGTATTTATTATTTCATGTACCAGCATGGCTCAGAGTGGGTGTTGTTTGTAATATTGTCTTTTGTCTTGTTATGTCTCTTTGTTTTTTTAACTATTTGGTAGCAAATAAAAATGTATCTTTTTGATATTGGACTTTTATGGTGTCAGTGCCCCATTTCTAGACCCCTGTTTTTGTTTGTTGGTTTACCATAAGGAGATGCCGTAACCATACCCATGCCCACCTTGCATTTTTTAGATCACCAGGTGATGCGACCCAGCCCGCTGGCCACTTTCCCAGTTTTCCTGTAGTCTGGGGAGTGCTCCTACCACACAGCCTATGTGAATGGCTGGGCGCTGGATTACGCCTTAGCTACAGGTAAGCTGTGGATGTGGCCGTTGGCAAAGACAGGTCTGTGGGAGCCACCTGTAAAGGTAAGTTTGCCAGCGACCCTGGGGGTTTTACACAATCAATACTTTGGACACTCCTTTTGGGCAGACTAGCCTTTTAGACTCCAGGCCCACGTGGCTTTTGGGACGCTTTAATTTGTGATTTTTTACCCTCTGCTAATGATGAATTTGAACCCCTTGATGGACATTGATGTTAACCTATCTCATCAGTGTGGTAATCTCATCAGTGTGGTATATTTTCTGCTTTCATCACTGATCTTTCAATACTCCACATGAGAAGTGGTGCTAAACAACAATCCATTGTCTTTAATTTGAGTGGACCTACACCTTGTTATCTGCCAAATAGAATACGAGATTTTGTGATACAGTACAAGAGGCGCAAACCTATCGTAGCGGTTACTGTACTAATAAGCCAAAGCTGTTTGTTTTAGGCTTTTTTTTTTTCTTTTAGCCCCAAACGCATTGAAGCATATGCAGAAAAAAAGCTCCTTCTCCTTTTTTCACAATTTCCCTTCAACTCTTCTATATATTTCATCCATCTCTTTATATAGACGCCTTCTTTCCACCTTTCCCTTTTTTATCCTCTACCTCTTTCTCTCCTTTTCCACATTCCCTCTTCCTCAAACTCTTTTCCATTCATCCCATTATCTTTCTTATCTTCATTCCTTTCATCTATTGTCAGCTTTGTCAATCTCCCATTTCTTACATTCCTCTCTGTCTTCAGTTTTTCCTCCTTCTTCTTTATACCCCCCCCCCCCTTTATCTCTCTTTTTCACATTCTGCCCTTTCCTTGTTATCTCACTTTAATCATCTTGCTTTCTCTGCTTTGAATCTTCATTTTTTTTCTGTCTTTTCTGTTCTCTCTTGTTTGCACTCTTTAGTAGAAGCCCTTCATCTATTACTAAGGCCTGGACTGAGTCCAGTTAGTGGCTTTACAACTATTTCACCTTTGCCAGGACTATTGTCCTTTTGGATTTTAAGGTTTGCCTTACTTTACTAGAGATGCTTTATTCTGACTTAAAAGATAAAAAGGAATAAAAGGAAGAGTTTTACTATATGGAGTGCGGACCATCTACCTTCTTTGTTTGCACTCTTCCCTGTCCCTCTCACTCCCTTTACCTTACTTCAGTCTTTCTCTCTGCTCAATTCTTCCTTTTCCATGCTCATTCCATTTCTCTCTGACTTTATCTTTTAATGTTAAAAAAAAATATGTGTGTGTTGTAATAGATTGTGAATAAAGATGGGCGAACTCAAACCGCAAAGTTTGGGTTCATACCGAAATTTGCGAATTTGTGTTCCCAAACTCAAACACGAACTTCAGCCAGAAGCCTAGTGTTCTAGTTTGGCCCGATCACAGAAAAGCTGGTTGAAGGGCTGAGCAGCCCATAAACCAGCTTCACCTAAAGGATGCAGCAGTCAGAGCTGCTGTAAAGCTTACCTGAGCCCTGTGATCCCATGCTAAAAGACCCCGAACCCAAACTTTTAATAATATCTAATCTGTATATATTAGTGTTTTGTCCTTTCAATGTCTTCCCCTCTTATTTATTAACCCCTGATCCCTTTCCTGATAGCCGGCATTCCTTTGAAATGGTCCACGGCCATTGATTTAAATGGGAACCGGGTTCGTAACCCTGAACTTTTAATAATATATAATCTGTATATATTACTGTTTTGTCACATTCAATGTCTTCCTCTCTTTTTTATTAAAGTGGACAAACTGTCAAAAATGACTTAAACCAGACCATTACAACAAACAGTGCTCATTAGAGATGAGCGAACTTTTGAAAAGTTCGATTCGGCCGATTCACCGAATTTCACAAAGAAATTCGGGTTCGGCCGAATCGAACTTTTACGAAGTTCCCCATCCCACCATGCCGGCATTTAAAAAACAAACAAAAAAAAAAAAGCATTTTTGCCGGCATGGTGGCAGCGGGCCGGCCGGCAAAAATGCTTTTTTTTTTTTTTTTGTTTTTTAAATGCCGGCATGGTGGGAGCGAGCCGGTCGGCTTTACCGGCCCGCCGGCCGGCTCCGCTGACAGCGGAACCGGCCGGCCCGCTCCCACCATGCCGGCTTTTTTTTTTTTTTTAATTTCAGGAAAAATTCGATCGGCACGAACCACAAAATATTCGGGTTCGTGCCGAATCGAATATTTCCTGAAATTCGGAGCGAATTCCGGTTCGTCCGAACCGGTTCGCTCATCTCTAGTGCTCATATCCCCCCTCCCCGGGGCAATTTAGATTGCTGCACTTAAAAACTCATTTACCTTTTTCTAACTCCTGCTATAGTTATTTTAGAAACAAGATGGCGGCTCATGCATTTGCAGGCCACCTGCAAACAGGAAGTGATGCTGGGTTTCCTGTTACTGTGCATTGTCAGTTATGTCAGTTGGCAGAGGAAGATCCAAAATGGCTGCTACCTTTCTTTTCCAACTGTACCAAGCTGTTGGTCCGGTTTAACCCCCTGATCCTTTTCCTGGCTGCCATTGATTTCAATGGGAACCGGGTTCGGGACCCCAAACTTTTAATAATATATAATCTGTATATATTACAGATTCAATGTCTTCCCCTCTTTTTTATTAACCCCCCTGATCCCCTTCCTGAAAATGGTCCACTTGGCCATTGATTTCAATGGGAACCGGGTTCAGGTCCCTGAAACCGAATTTTTAATCAAAGTTCGGCCGAACTTGCTGGCCCCAAACTTTGGGTGGGTTATAGATTGTGAGCTCTTCTAGTTTCTGCTATACAATATCTGAGCATAGTAAAGGTTGGCATCCTGCAACTCCCTGAATCTTTTTCCAGTTAGAAGAAAACCGTACACAAAAAGTCTTAATAAGCAGAATAATTGTCAAGCAAAATCGCATGCAAATGAGCTTCTACAGAAATACATTTGCATAGATTATCATAATTAGTATTTCATTTTTTTTTTCCCCGTGTCTTGGCGATGATAAGAATGTCTGGTTTGCTACACAGTGGGGTGTGGCTGAGCTGGATGGATCATATTTACAGTATATATATATATATATATATATATATATATATATATATATATTAGTGTAAGATATATATATATATATATATATATATATATATATATTAGTGTAAGATATATATATATATATATATATATATATATATATATATATATATTATGTACATATATATACGTATATATGGTATTAACCTACAATTACCCATCACACACTGCAAGCTCAATTAAATCACATTGGTAACAGATAATGTTTTGTGAACCAAACCGCCACGCCGAAGCGGCGCATCTGCCTTGATTCTTCCTAAACAGATAACAATCTATGTCACTGAGCAGACGAGAGCACACAGGTTGGAGAGGAATATATTTCTATTCACAATCAGCTCTGGCGTAACGGCAATGCGACAATCGTCTTGTCAAAAAATTATTTAACCTAGCAACGTTTGGGCTAGATTTATGGTAATGCTAGCTACCAGTGTCCTCACTCATGGGAACGGCGGCCATCTTTCTGTAGCCCCTGCCGTAGCCCATTTGACAGACGAAACACCAGCCGGGGAACGGATCGCAAAATTTAGGTAAGTTACAGCTGCTTCCTGCTGCGAACTCTGAATAGGTAAGCTTGATTGATGGCCATCTTAGCAGCCCATCAACCTGCTTTTCCGTCTTTGGGTCAAACTCGAACAGAGATTTCTGGCTGTCAGTCTGTTCGGGTTTGGAAAACCGAACTTGCACAGCTCAGTATGAACCCGAACTTTGCCGTTCGAGTTCGTTCAATGCTACTTAACAATATATATAGCGATACATTGCTTGGATAGAGTTTATTCAGTAATTCAATATATATATTTCTGTCAGGGTGGAGCTATTAATTGAATGTTGTTGCTTATTAGCTCATGCTGATGGGGAATTTGAGGGAGAATTACATAGAAACATAGAAGGTTGACGGCAGAAGGAGACCATACGGTCCATCTAGTCTGCCCTTATGTGTATACTGTATGTACTCTTTATCTTAGGATAGATGTGTGCTTATCCCAGGCATGTTTAAATTCAGTGACTGTTGATTTTTCAACTACCTCTGCTGGAAGTTTGTTCCAAGCATCTACTACTCTTTCTGTAAAATAATATTTTCTAACATTGCTCCTGATCTTCCCCCCGACTAGCTTCAGGTTGTGCCCCCTTGTTCTATCATTAAGCTTCTTCTTAAAAACACTTCCCTCCTGAACCTCATTCAATCCTTTCACATATTTAAAGGTCTCAATCATGTCCCCCCTCTCCCTTCTTTCCTCCAGACTGTACAAATTAAGTTCTTTAAGTCTCTCCTGATAAGTTTTAAGTTTAAGTCCTTCCACCATTTTCGTTGCCCGCCTTTGGACACGTTCTATTTGAATAATGTCTTTTTGCAGGTAAGGTCTCCAGAACAGCACACAGTATTCTAGCTGTGGCCTCACCAGGGCTCTATACAGCGGCATCACAACCTCCCTCTTCCTACTGGTGATGCCTCGAGCTATGCAGCCGAGCATCCTGCTTGCTTTTCCCACTGCCTGGCTACACTGTCCACTCATCTTGCAGCTATCAGTAATCATTAATTGAATGTTGCATTGAGCATGTGCCAGGCACTTGCCCACTCAATTCTTGTGATTGTCTCACTGCATGAATGGGTTAATGGTGTATGAAATTGTGCTGCACATGCTCAATAGTATCTTCCTCCTCTAAAGACCAGAGAAGGTCCATCACTGAATGCCTCTGCAATCATCTCAGAAGTGTTAGACAGAACAGAAACAACACATTTTACATTAATCAATTGTCCATTGTGTTTACGTGAGGAACAACCCTATATCTGGCCATTGTATTACCTATATCTGGCAAGTTTTAGCAGTTTTCCTCTGTGATTGCTAAACATCTAATTGCAGTTCTCTCAGACATGGCAAGTGGAGGCTAGATACCATCCATTGTACAGATAAATTAGAGGACTTTCTAATCTTCACTTATGCCCTTAGAAAAGCCCCACAATCATAGGGAAAGGACATTACAGTAGCTGGAACTGTGCAGTCTCTGTGGGGTCTCTCCTGTAATCCTGTCTTACTCACACAAATTTGTTATTACTAATTTTTGGCCATTCATGAGGTCAGAGCTGGTGTCAGAGTTGGAGTCTGAGCCTGATTAAATAGAGGACCTGGAGTCGGAGTGAGAAGTTTGGCTTACCTACTCCACAGTCCTGCTTTGAACTCCCTAATTACAGGGCTAGATTAAGAGTGCTCATAGTACGGGGCAAGTATTCTATGGGGGTCCCCCCACCATCATGCCCTCATCAGCCCCCCACTGTCGTACCTCACAACTAGAGAAACACAACAACCCTGTACACCACACCACACTACATCGCACCATGCTGGACCAGATCACACTACACTGCATTGAACCGCACTACACCAGACCAAGACAGACCACGCATATCACGCACATCAGCTGGCTGGCTACATCCCCAGCTTTCTACTCGGGATTGCCCACTCCCACACTCAGCTTATCTGCATGGCCTAGCTGAGCAGGCACAGCAACAGTAAAGCAGGGTATGAGGCAGCTGGCAACCCCGGGGACTTCACACAGCGGGGCATCCGGCAGTTGGCCCTGAAATCTTTAGAATCCGACCATGCTACGTTTTCATTCGCTAAGCAATTAATGCCTCCGGGCATGTACTCCTGGTGCCCTGCCTTGGTTATATGTTATATAGGTGCTGGGGAGGGGGGCACAAGCCAGTTAAGTTGTCTGGAGTAGGCACTCTATTATAAAACTTACAATTATTTAACCTTTGAAAACTAAGTGGTACTGATGAAAAACAGCTGAAGGGTCACACGATGTTTTTAAAAAGAGCATGTTAGAGAGGCAGAGTCTTTTAGAAGCAAAGATGAACAGGGGTTCATCTGTGAAAACTGTCTGTAAACTGTGGGACAGATTAGGCCATATAGGGGTATTTATGAGATCTAAATGCTCTCTAATCATTTGTAATGTGAAAGACTTTGATCCCACCATATAGAATGCATAACATCATTAAAAGATTGAGAAAATCTGGAGAAATCCATGTGCATAAGGGACAAATCTAGCGGTCAATATTGGATGCCCCTGCTTACTGTGTCATGGACCTGCTTACTGTCTCATGTGGTGGACCTAATTTTATATGCGGCAAACTCACTTCTTTATGTGGCAAGCTTACTGTCTTTTGGGCTGAGCTTACTGTGTCATTTAGTGAGCTCTCTCTGCCATGTGGCTAGTGCAATGTCTTATGTGGTGAGCTCACTGTCTCATGGGATAAGCTCTCTGTCTCATGCGGTGGAGCTCATTGCTCTTTGTGGCATGCTCACTGTCTGATGTGGGGAGGCTAATTGCCCTTTGTGGCAAGCTCACAGTCTCATGTGGGGAAGCTCATTACCCTTTGTGGCAAGCTCACTGTCTGATGTGGGGAAGCTCATTGCCATTTGTGGCAAGCTCACTGTCTCATGTGGTGGAGCTCACTGTCTCATGTGGTGGACCTCATTGTCCTATGAGGCAAGCTCAATGTCTCATGTGGGGCAGCTCATTACCCTTTATGCAAACTCCCTGTCCTGTGGAACAAGCTTCCTGTGTCATGTGGTGGAGCTCATTGCCTTTTGTGGCAAGCTCACAGTCTCATGGGACAAGCGCAATGTCTCATGTAGGGAAGCTCATTGACTTTTGTGTCAAGCTCACTGTCTCATGTGGTGGAGCTCATTGCTCATTGCGGCAAGTTCACTGTCTCATTTGGATGAGCTTACTGCCCTTTGTGGTGTGCTCATTATGGCTAGCACAAATGTTATAGAGCTCATTGCCTTAAGCGGTGAGCTCACTTTTCATGTGGTGAATTAATCGCCTTTTGTGGTGAGCTTAAGTCTCGTGTGGTGAGCTTACTGTCTCATGCTGCAAGCTCACTTTCTCATGTGGGCAGAGGCTTACAGCTTCATGTGGTGTGCTCATTGCCTTATGCGACGACCTTACTTTCTCATGGGGTGAGCTCCATTCTTCATATGGTGAGCTCACTTTCCCATGCGGTGGTAAATTTACAGCCTCAAGCTTACTGTCTTATGTGTGAGCACAATTTCTTATGTGGGGGGAGGTTTACAGCCTCATGAGGTAAACTGATTGCCTTATGTGGCAAGCTTACTGTCTCATGTGGCAAGCACATTTTTCTTATGTGGGGGAAGCTTAAAAGCCTAATGTGGCAGGCTTATGTTCTCATATGGTGAGCTCATTGCCCTATGTGGTGAGCTTATGTTCTCATATATTGAGCTCATTGCCTTATGTGGTAAGCTTATGTTTTCATATATTGAGCTCATTGCCTTATGTGGTGAGCTTATGTTTTCATATGGTGAGCTCATTGCCCTATGTGGTGAGCTTATGTTCTCATATGGTGAGCTCATTGCCCTATGTGGTGAGCTTATGTTCTCATATGGTGAGCTCATTGCCCTATGTGGTGAGCTTATGTTCTCATATGGTGAGCTCATTGCGCTATGTGGTAAGCTTACTGTCTCGTGGTGAGCTCATTGCCTTATGTCACTGTTCCCCAACCCTTTCCTCGAGAGCCACCAACAGGTCAAGATTTGCAGATCTCCACCCAGATGCACAGGTAAATCAGTTAGTGCTTAGCGGAGCTATAGAGCACCATCTTTGGAGATCCACAAAATATGACCTAGTGGTGACTCATGAGAGGGTTTGGGAACACTGCCTTATGTGGTGAGCTTACTGATGTGGCAAGTTCATTGCCTTATGAGGTAAGCTTACTGTTTCATGTGGTGAGTTCAATGCCTTATGTGGTGAGCTTACTGTCTCATTCATATGGTGAGCTCATTGCCTTAAGTGGCAAGCTTACTGTCTCATATGATGAGCTTATTCCCCTATGTGAAGAGCTTACTGGTAGCTCCTTGTTTTAAGTGGTGAGCTTACTGTCTTACATGGTGAGCTCATTGCCTTATGTGGCGAGTTTACTGTCTCATATGGTGAACTCATTGTTTTATGTGGTAAGCTTACTGTTTCATATGGTGAACTCATTGCCTTATGTGGCGAGCTTACTCTCTCATGTAGTGAGCTCAATGCCTTATGTAGTAAGCTTACTCTCTCAGGTGGTGAGCTCATTGCCTTATGTGGCAAGCTTACTCTCTTATTTATTGAGATCAATGCCTTATGTGGTGACCTTACTCTAAGACCTTAAAATATTTAGCACTTTAACACTTGGCACTTTATTTGAGAATATAGATATTGCACATTATTAATTGTGAGTGTATATTATTATTTATTACAATTCATGATTTTTTGCCTTATAGTGACAACCTTGGCATATTAGGGTAGGGTTTAGATGATCCAGTTCTGAGGACATATCGTTGGGGACCCTTGTGTGTCTGTTTGATATATTTTTTGAGTGTTTTAATAGTGTCTATATGTTTTGGCTTGGTTATGAAATAAATATTTTGATACCTTTTACACTATAGTGGTGCCACCTTTTTTTCTTGCCAGGGTACTTTGGGGGAGTGTGGGAACCCCTTCTTTGTCTTCATGTAGTGTGCACTTGTATAAGTTTATACTCAGGTGTGTGCACACTATCTATTATTATAACTGGTGCAGTCCATTTTTTGTGTTGGGTGACCTTACTCTCTTATGTATTGAGCCCAATGCCTTATGTGGTGAGCTTACTATCTCATGTGGTGAGCTCATTGCCTTATGTGGTGAGCTTACTGTCTCATGTGGTGAGCGCATTGCCTTATGTGGTGAGCTTACTGTCTCATATGGTGAGCTTATTGACTTATGTGGTGAGCTTGCTGTCTCATGTGGTGAGCTCATTGCCTTATGTGGTGAGCTTACTGTCTCATGTGGTGAGCTCATTGCCTTATGTGGTGAACTTACTGTCTCATGTGGTGAGCTCATTGCCTTATGTGGTGAGCTTACTGTCTCATGTGGTGAGCTCATTGCCTTATGTGGTGAGCTTACTGTCTCATATGGTGAGCTCATTGCTTTATGTGGTGAGCTTACTGTCTCATGTGGTGAGCTCATTGTCTTATGTGGTGAGCTTACTGTCTCATGTGGTGAGCTCATTGCCTTATGTGGTGAGCTTACTGTCTCATGTGGTGAGCTCATTGCATTATGTGATGAGCTTTCTGTCTCATGTTGTGAGCTCATTGCCTTATGCGGTAAGCTTACTGTCTCATATAGTGAGCTCATTGCCTTATGTGGTGAGCTTACTGTCTCATGTGGTGAGCTCATTGCCTTATGTGGTAAGCTTACTGTCTCATGTGGTGAGCTCATTGCCTTATGTGGTGAGCTTACTGTCTCATAGGGTGAGCTCATTGCCTTATGTGGTGAGCTTACTGTCTCATGTGGTGAGCTCATTGCCTTATGTGGTGAGATTACTGTCTCACGTGGTGAGCTCATTGCCTTATGTGGTGAGCTTTCTGTCTCATGTTGTGAGCTCATTGCCTTATGCGGTGAGCTTACTGTCTCATATGGTGAGCTCATTGCCTTATGTGGTGAGCTTACTGTCTCATGTGGTGAGCTCATTGCCTTACGTGGTGAGCTTACTGTCTCATGTGGTGAGCTCATTGCCTTATGTGGTGAGCTTACTGTCTCATGTGGTGAGCTCATTGCATTATGTGATGAGCTTTCTGTCTCATGTTGTGAGCTCATTGCCTTATGCGGTGAGCTTACTGTCTCATATGGTGAGCTCATTGCCTTATGTGGTGAGCTTACTGTCTCATGTGGTGAGCTCATTGCCTTCTGTGGTGAACTTACTGTCTCATGTGGTGAGCTCATTGCCTTATGTGGTGAGCTTACTGTCTCATGTGGTAAGCTCATTGCCTTATGTGGTGAGCTTACTGTCTCATATAGTGAGCTCATTGCCTTATGTGGTGAGCTTACTGTCTCATGTGGTGAGCTCATTGCCTTATGTGGTAAGCTTACTGTCTCATGTGGTGAGCTCATTGCCTTATGTGGTGAGCTTACTGTCTCATAGGGTGAGCTCATTGCCTTATGTGGTGAGCTTACTGTCTCATGTGGTGAGCTCATTGCCTTATGTGGTGAGCTTACTGTCTCATAGGGTGAGCTCATTGCCTTATGTGGTGAGCTTACTGTCTCATAGGGTGAGCTCATTGCCTTATGTGGTGAGCTTACTGTCTCATGTGGTGTGCTCATTGCCTTATGTGGTGAGATTACTGTCTCATGTGGTGAGCTCATTGCCTTATGTGGTGAGCTTTCTGTCTCATGTTGTGAGCTCATTGCCTTATGCGGTGAGCTTACTGTCTCATATGGTGAGCTCATTGCCTTATGTGGTGAGCTTACTGTCTCATGTGGTGAGCTCATTGCCTTACGTGGTGAGCTTACTGTCTCATGTGGTGAGCTCATTGCCTTATGCGGTGAGCTTACTGTCTCATATGGTGAGCTCATTGCCTTATGTGGTGAGCTTACTGTCTCATGTGGTGAGCTCATTGCCTTCTGTGGTGAACTTACTGTCTCATGTGGTGAGCTCATTGTCTTATGTGGTGAGCTTACTGTCTCATGTGGTAAGCTCATTGCCTTATGTGGTGAGCTTACTGTTTCATATGGTGAGCTTATTGACTTATGTGGTGAGCTTACTGTCTCATGTGGTGAGCTTATTGCCTTATGTGGTGAGCTTACGGTCTCATGTGGTGAGCTCATTGCCTTATGTGGTGAGCTTACTGTCTCATGTGGTGAGCACATTGCCTTATGTGGTGAGCTTACTGTCTCATGTGGTGAGCTCATTGCCTTATGTGGTGAGCTTACTGTCTCATGTGGTGAGCTCATTGCCTTGTGTGGTGAGCTTACTGTCTCATATGGTGAGCTCATTGCCTTATGTGGTGAGCTTACTGTCTCATGTGGTGAGCTCATTGCCTTCTGTGGTGAACTTACTGTCTCATGTGGTGAGCTCATTGCCTTATGTGGTGAGCTTACTGTCTCATGTGGTAAGCTCATTGCCTTATGTGGTGAGCTTACTGTCTCATATAGTGAGCTCATTGCCTTATGTGGTGAGCTTACTGTCTCATGTGGTGAGCTCATTGCCTTATGTGGTAAGCTTACTGTCTCATGTGGTGAGCTCATTGCCTTATGTGGTGAGCTTACTGTCTCATAGGGTGAGCTCATTGCCTTATGTGGTGAGCTTACTGTCTCATGTGGTGTGCTCATTGCCTTATGTGGTGAGATTACTGTCTCATGTGGTGAGCTCATTGCCTTATGTGGTGAGCTTTCTGTCTCATGTTGTGAGCTCATTGCCTTATGCGGTGAGCTTACTGTCTCATATGGTGAGCTCATTGCCTTATGTGGTGAGCTTACTGTCTCATGTGGTGAGCTTATTGCCTTACGTGGTGAGCTTACTGTCTCATGTGGTGAGCTCATTGCCTTATGTGGTGAGCTTACTGTCTCATGTGGTGAGCTCATTGCATTATGTGATGAGCTTTCTGTCTCATGTTGTGAGCTCATTGCCTTATGCGGTGAGCTTACTGTCTCATATGGTGAGCTCATTGCCTTATGTGGTGAGCTTACTGTCTCATGTGGTGAGCTCATTGCCTTATGTGGTGAGCTTACTGTTTCATATGGTGAGCTTATTGACTTATGTGGTGAGCTTACTGTCTCATGTGGTGAGCTTATTGCCTTATGTGGTGAGCTTACTGTCTCATGTGGTGAGCTTATTGCCTTATGTGGTGAGCTTACGGTCTCATGTGGTGAGCTCATTGCCTTCTGTGGTGAACTTACTGTCTCATGTGGTGAGCTCATTGCCTTATGTGGTGAGCTTACTGTCTCATGTGGTAAGCTCATTGCCTTATGTGGTGAGCTTACTGTCTCATATAGTGAGCTCATTGCCTTATGTGGTGAGCTTACTGTCTCATGTGGTGAGCTCATTGCCTTATGTGGTAAGCTTACTGTCTCATGTGGTGAGCTCATTGCCTTATGTGGTGAGCTTACTGTCTCATAGGGTGAGCTCATTGCCTTATGTGGTGAGCTTACTGTCTCATGTGGTGTGCTCATTGCCTTATGTGGTGAGATTACTGTCTCATGTGGTGAGCTCATTGCCTTATGTGGTGAGCTTTCTGTCTCATGTTGTGAGCTCATTGCCTTATGCGGTGAGCTTACTGTCTCATATGGTGAGCTCATTGCCTTATGTGGTGAGCTTACTGTCTCATGTGGTGAGCTCATTGCCTTACGTGGTGAGCTTACTGTCTCATGTGGTGAGCTCATTGCCTTATGTGGTGAGCTTACTGTCTCATGTGGTGAGCTCATTGCATTATGTGATGAGCTTTCTGTCTCATGTTGTGAGCTCATTGCCTTATGCGGTGAGCTTACTGTCTCATATGGTGAGCTCATTGCCTTATGTGGTGAGCTTACTGTCTCATGTGGTGAGCTCATTGCCTTCTGTGGTGAACTTACTGTCTCATGTGGTGAGCTCATTGTCTTATGTGGTGAGCTTACTGTCTCATGTGGTAAGCTCATTGCCTTATGTGGTGAGCTTACTGTTTCATATGGTGAGCTTATTGACTTATGTGGTGAGCTTACTGTCTCATGTGGTGAGCTTATTGCCTTATGTGGTGAGCTTACGGTCTCATGTGGTGAGCTCATTGCCTTATGTGGTGAGCTTACTGTCTCATGTGGTGAGCTCATTGCCTTATGTGGTGAGCTTACTGTCTCATGTGGTGAGCTCATTGCCTTATGTGGTGAGCTTACTGTCTCATGTGGTGAGCTCATTGCCTTGTGTGGTGAGCTTACTGTCTCATATGGTGAGCTCATTGCCTTATGTGGTGAGCTTACTGTCTCATGTGGTGAGCTCATTGCCTTATGTGGTGAGCTTACTGTCTCATGTGGTGAGCTCATTGCCTTATGTGGTGAGCTTACTGTCTCATGTGGTGAGCTCATTGCCTTATGTGGTGAGCTTACTGTCTCATGTGGTGAGCTCATTGCCTTATGTGGTGAGCTTACTGTCTCATGTGGTGAGCTCATTGCCTTATGTGGTGAGCTTACTGTCTCATGTGGTGAGCTCATTGCTTTATGTGGTGAGCTTACTGTCTCATGTGGTGAGCTCATTGCCTTATGTGGTGAGCTTACTGTCTCATGTGGTGAGCTCATTACCTTATGTGGTGAGCTTACTGTCTCATGTGGTGAGCTCATTGCCTTATGTGGTGAGCTTGCTGTCTCATGTGAGCTCAGGCTTTCATTTTCCTGAAATTCCTATACAGACCCCACACCACGTTCTTCTTTCTGCAATGCTTCAAAATCAACAAGTGACCATAAAACATAGCAATAAAAGATTCATTGAGCAAATAAATCTGCACGCTTATTTAGCATGCGGTGACATATTTCAGAGGCTTTATGTTTGGAGCAGTCTTTGATAAGGAAGCACATATCTCCTTTTCAGTCAGATTTGTCACCTCCACTAGCAGGCAGCTATAAACTGTGTTTTGAGTGTAGGACTCCTTCCAGCAATTCACCAGCAGGGGGCGGCCTTGTATACACGAAGGAGCCCGCCGCAATGACAAAATCTGCATTCCGAGCGAGCCAGCAGCTGCCATAAAAATAGACGCGCTTTATAATAATAGGCAAAATAGGCAGCTTTTATTTTTATTTCTTACAGGATTTTTAATAAGTCACCTGAGTCAAATTGGTTTGTAATCGTAACTTTTTTCATGTGTAATGCACCATAAATAACACTGTAACAAGCCTAACAGGAAGTGTGCAGCTCAGACGCAAGCTTAGTGAGGGTTTATGCTACCCAAAAATATGGCTGTTGTTCCTAGTGAAGGGGGGCATCCCCATTGCCATTGTCCACCTGTGCTTTACCCCTGCTAAACCCGAGAAATCTTACCTTTCTCCTCATTCCACCACTGAAATTGGGCTCTGTGATTTGCGGCAGCGGTTACACATGCTATTTCCAGATATCCGTCCAACGTGACCGTGACAGCCAATCAAAGCACTCAATTTCGCTGGGGGACCTAGGAGAAAAGTATGATTGCTCAGGAATGGGGGTAATGCGAGGGGCATTGTATCAGGATGCCCCTCCAGCCTCGGAATAACATCCATTTTTTGTAAATGGGTATTCTTCCAGTTTAATGTGGACCAGATCCCATAACCTGTTTAAAACCCCCCAGATCCCATAACCTTTGGCCAGGCACGTGCCCATGCCAGACATTTGTAAATGGCTGGTTAAGGCACTCCTACTGCTAGAGGCTAGCGGGGATACATCTGTCAGCACGCTCAGCTTCAATCACCCCTTAGAGGCTAAGAGAAGCCAAGTGGAGCAAGCACAATGATTGGCTGGGCGCTTGCGCATGTGCCGTTGGATTTGGGGTCAGATACGTTTTTCTAGGTATATGGGGGTGGGGGTTAAAATTAGTGGGGCATTACGAGGGGAAGGACCAAAACCCAGGTTAGTCAAAAAAGTTTCTGTCCAGTTTAAGGGACAGTCGTGGCCTAGTGGTAAGAAAGCAATCTTGTGACCGGAGAGTTGCAGTTCCGATTTCCGTCCGGGTCATGACTGAATTGTTCCTAAGCAAGGTATCTAACCACCCAACTGCTCCCTATCATTATGATTAGGTCAGCTTACTGTTCCCAAATTTGTACATGCCATCAAGGCCAGCGCTAGATGGCGGCAAACCCGGTCATGTGCCGGGGCCTCGGGGGGCCAGACGGGGCCGCCTTGGGCAGCAACCGCTGTGGAACTGACCTTTATTTAAAATGCCTTTGGCTGTTGCCATGTGTGCATCATGCAGCCATGCAAGGCATCATGGTTTAAGAGGTGCCGGCCACAGTGTCAACTTTTTTTCTGCCTGTTTTTTATTAATGAAAGTCGGCACCACTCTGGGGCTGTCCGGTCACTCCTCCCAGCGTGGCACCCACCCCCCTCGCTGTACAATGTGTTTCCCTCCACGGCTAGTCATGTCCCAAGAAAAAATGTTTACTCCTCCTCTGATGGCTTGGTGTGAGAAGTTAACCCCTTGAACTGCGCATCAAGAACACAGCATTGAGAGCAGCGCTTCATTCCGCCTGTTAGAAGCATTGCTGCATCGTGTGCTACCAGCGGGGAGAAGAAAGCCTCTCCAGCCAGGGAGCATGGAGTTTGGGAGGAGCGTTACTGTGCAGCAGCATTGTCTTTAGTCCACTGGCTGGGATGGAGTTAAGTGATTTTTCGGGTGGGGGGTTGGTCGGCGCAGGGACGAGCTGTACAAACAAATGGAAAAGTCTGTATGGAGGGGGGGTTCTACGTTGCTTGACTGCGCTGACGCATACTCGTCTACGGAGCTGATCAGTGAGGGCTGCATACCTGCTACCTTCTAACAGGGAGCGTGCCTGCGCCGGCATTCACAAATGCTTGTTGCAGGCACATGCACTGCTAAAGGGATAGGGTGGATGCAGCACAGCTCGCGCATGCGCGTTGGACCCGGGTTGAAGTTAGGTATACTGGATGACCTGGGGGTTTTCACACAGTGGGGCATCCCGATTCTGGATGCCCTAGGGCAGAGAATCAATTGATCCCTGTGGGGACTGACTCCACTGCCTAAACTTTATTGACCATTGCCTCTACCAACCCTGCCTGTTTGTTTAGTGACTACACCTTTGCTTGATTCTCTGGATATCACAATTATTCTGATCTTAGTTTTTTGACATAGCCTATAGTCTGGACTGGGATGGCATGCATCCATTGCTACCTGGCCCCGGCAATCCAGTTATTAAAAGTGTAGCTGGATTGCAGAACTGGCACAAATGGCAGGTCCACACCCCAGCTCCTGCCCCTATGTCCTTATATAAAAAATTGCTGTTGTGTCCTGGTGCGCAATGATCTTTTTTATACCAGGTTTCAGTACGTCTGTCTGGGGCATCCTGATTTGGGTGCCCCAATGTCTGAAACTCTGCCAGTTGCTGGTTGTTTTCCCGCTCCAAAGATCATACGGTGCAGGGTGTGGCTCTCCTCCAATCAGATTCTCTGGCTGTGGATATTAATGAGCGCCTGGAGAAGCTGAATGGAATCCTAGCTGCACAGCCATTTAGTTACAGCAGGCGTGGCCGTGCACAGCTCGGAAAGAATGATGCCACCGCCGCGCATGCACCGGGGTTTTGGGGCAAGGTAAGAATATTGGGTGGCTTGGGGGATGCCCCGGGGAAAGGGAGCCAGGCAGCCCTGGAGTCTCATAAACTCATTTGGTCCAAAATCCATTTCAGCTGGCACTGAAGCTTTTTAAATAGTTTTTTACTCCACTGCTGGCCATTTTTGTATCCCGCTGTGTAAAACCCTCTGGGATCACCTATATACCCCCCTCGCCTGTGAGCCCACAGTGCATGTGCGGCCTGATGCTGCAGCTTTACTCGGCTGATGTGCTTGGAAGCCAAGGCCATTAGACAGGCTGGTTGCAAGAGCCAACACATCAGCCACAAGGAAACCAGGGATGATGTCTGCTCCCTGTTCTGTATGTCAGGCTCTCTGACAAACCAAGTTCTCTGCTGTTCATTAATATGTAAGGTGAATATACCAGGGATCCCAGAGTGCTTCACACAGTGGGGCATGTGACGTGACGCAAGGGGCCCACTGAGACTCAGAGGCCCACAAAACCCTGGAGCCGGCTCTGCATGGATGGTTTAAATGCAATTATTTCTAAACATTGTATTTCCACCGCTGGCTAAAGCTTCAGCTGCACATGCCTCTGCTCTTATCCCTCTTGGTTAGGCTGAGCAGCCGGTGGGTGTCTGAGGAGACATGGAGCAGATTAATATCCATTATGGAAGCAGCTGAGTGGTGGATGGCGGCGATATTTATCAGTGACTTGTATCAGGGACACACCGGCTGTGCTAGGAACCTGTGAAAGCTCTAATGGTATTGTATGTGACGCCAGCCATAAACGGGCAACCACTGAGACCCCCCCCCCCAGATGATTTATTTTCAGGCTCTCAGAGTTCCTCGCTGATTAACGAAAACTCTCTAACACCGCTCTTGTGCATCTCAAAAGCATGCAGCATGGGTGGCACGTGTAACACATTCTTAATTTGTACCTTGTTAAAATAATTTCTTGAAGCGGCTCTCCAATCCAAAAAAATTAAAGCTTTGAAATTTGTTCCCCTAAATTGCTCCTCTGGCAATCAGTGACATAAGCCTATTAAGAGGGAATAAGACCATGCAGATGTTTGAAATAGCAGGCAGAGTCTGCACTTAAACCTGCATGGCAGCAGCCATCTTGCCACACACATGAGAGACCAGCTTCTCAGTCCCTGGGGCAAAATGGTCTCATAGCTCTGTGCAATCATCTCTTATTTCTAGTCAGAAGTAGTAAGCCTTCAGCTATAATGACACAGCATTGCTTTGCTAACAGTTGAAATCTTCTAAATACATTGTATCCTGTGGATGAATTTTCATTCGAAAGAGATACATTGCAACAACAACACTCACACAGATTTTCTTTGCTATGTTAGCTCTTTATTGAGTGGATGCCCATGTGACAAATGACAGGCAAGCTTCTTCTTGTTTCTGAGACATATAACTCTGTCACCCCATGTCATTTAAGAGTGAATAATCTTTATGCTATTCCACAATATCTGCATTGGGTTAGACCCTCTCAAACTGCTTATGCCACTGTACATAAGAAGGGAAGCAATTTACTAAACTTTATTTTTTTTTGACTGGAGGTTCATTTAAAAAAAAGGCTTAAAGCATAACAAAACTCAAGGTTTCCACTACCCTGACATTTGTTCCTCCTGCCTGGAGCATCCCAATTGTCAGACACCCAATTGAATGTAAACTCCAAGATCGCCAGAGAACTAAACTCTTTGCCATTCCCGTAGAGCATGCATGGGCTTCAATTAGCAGCTCACGCTCCATTCAGATTTTCTTTGCTGCTCTGAGTTTAAAGAACTTACCATTACATGATAAGGGTGCCCTGTGTCACATCACCATCACACAATAATCCTGTCCTGTGTCACTTCACCATCATACTATGTCCCTGTCCTGTGTCACTTCACCATCATACTATGTGTTTCATAGTACTCTGTGGAACTTGCGATGCTGCCCAATTTGTATGCAAATGAAGGGGTTGTATGACAAGATTTCAGAATTACAGTCTTTAGTTTCTACTCTTCAGTCTGAAGTTGTGAAGCTATCCCAGCCAGTAAAGCAGCTTGTTATACAGCCACCACTCCCACAAAGACTTCACAAGAGAGGGACACAGTGGAAGACTGTTGGCTCTGGAAGATTGCGCAATGTAGAACAAAAACATCAACATTTTGGACTAAGCCAATATAAGCCATTTGCTGTTCTTTCTGAGCTTGATGTGGATGTATCTGCTAATGCTCAGTCTGTGCAGGATTTGGTAAGATCAAAGGAAGTGCACTTAAGTAAGGGACCATATAAAATGAGTACAAAAGGGCAGCAATGAACAGTTACCAAGCCAACCAATAGGAAAAGGCATATTCTGGTTGGTGACTCAACAATTAGAGGTGTGGACTTTGGACAGGATAAAGATGAGCTAAAGGAAGTGAGGTGTCTCCCAGGTGCCACGGTTAATAGGGATAAGAAACGTATTCTAAATATTGTGAAGTCTGCAAGCAAACATAACCGAGTGGACATTGTGCTACATCTTGGCACAAATGACTTATCCCAAAAAGATTTGTTTGTTGTACAGAGGGACTTCCAAAATTTTAGTCAGGAACTTTGCAAAATTACAGGTTCCATCACCTTTTCTGAAGTTTTGCCAGTATGTAATCAGGGAAAAAAGGCACTCAACATCGCCAAGTTCAATTTGTGGTTACGTCAGTGGTGTGAAGACAAAGGCTTTGGATGTATTAGTCATGATGTTAGAAGGTGGTCAAAAAATAAGTTGTTTAAGAGGGATGGCTTGCATCCTTCACAGAAAGGCACAGAAAAACTTGGAGTGGAACTTTTTGATTTAAACTAGAGGAAGGGACAGTGATGTAACTTGTAAGGGTGATTTCTGTCCTCTACCATTTAGGATGAAGCAGGACATTGAAGCAGGAAGCCCTGTCAGTGGTAGGCTAGAGGTGGAAAAGATCAAGGACACACTAGAATACAATACCAACAACATCCACATGATGTGTACCAATGCTCGCAGCTTGGGCAACAAGCTCTGTGAATTAATGGCTATCATATCCAGAGATGAATTGGATCTTGTTGCAATAACAGAGACTTGGTTCAAGGATCACAATGACTGGGAGATAGCCATACCCGGTTACACATTGTACAGAAAAGACAGATTGGATAGATAGGGCGGTGGAGTAGCCATTTATGTCAAGACTACCCTTCAATCAACAATAATTCAGCATACACATAATGAACTAGAAACTCTCTGAGTTACCATGCAGACTAAGGAGGGAGCTGTGGTCAGAATTGGTGTGATATATAGGCCCCCTGGACAATCTGAGGATCTAGATAACCTGTTAATAGATGAAATCAGTGGAATGGCAGAGAAGGGGGACATTGTCATTACAGGTGACTTCAACATGCCTGATGTGGACTGGAATATCCCAAGTGCATCGACATGCAAGAGCAGGACTATATTAGAGGCACTTAATGGAGTGTCTCTAAAACAACTTGTGACATTGCCAACTAGAGTAGATAACATTCTGGACTTAGTTCTGACCAATAGGGATCTGGTGTCCGAGGTCAGGGTTGAAGAAAATCTGGGTTCCAGTGACCATCAATGCTTATGGTTCAGAATAAAAACAGACATTGTGCAATCACACACCAGAACCAAAGTGCTAGACTTTAGGAAGACAAACTTCAAGGAAATGGCGGAGTATGTAGAAAGAAAATTAGGTGAGTGGAACAGAGTAGCAGAAGTGAGTGCCCAGTGGTCACTATTAAAAATGGCCATCTTAAAGGCAACTAAGCAATATGTGAAACAAACTAGCAAGAATAAAAGGAAGAAGAAACCATTATGGTTTACTAGGGAAGTCAGCACTATCATAAAAGATAAGAAGTCTGCCTATAAGAAGTATAAGGTAAGTGGAAGTGTAGTTGACAGAGAGGCGTATAAAATTAAACAGAGGGAAGCAAAACTGATTATAAGGACTGCTAAAGGGCAAAAGGAGAAAGAAATGGCCAAATCTATGAAGAGGGGAGATAAAACCTTTTTCCGATATATTGGTGACAGAAAGAAGAAAAACAATGCAGTCTCAAAAATTAGAAATAGGGAAAATAAATATAAAGATAAGGCTGTGGCTGACCATCTGAATAGCTACTTTTGTTCGGTATTTTCAGATAGTAGCAGGCATGGCCATAGCACAGCATCCAGCTGGGAGGGCACAGCTCCGGAGTTTCTGGAGGCTGATGTCTTAGCCGAGCTGGCACATCTAAAGGTAAGTAAGGCGATGGGTCCAGATGGAATCCACCCCAGAGTTCTAAGGGAACTTAGGTTTGTGATTGCAGCCCCTCTGACTGATTTACTTAACCATTCCCTTTCAACTGGTGAGGTTCCAGATGATTGGAGAATGGCCAATGTCGTACCAATCCATAAAAAGGGGAGTAGAGAAGAAGCCAGTAATTACAGGCCAGTTAGTTTAACATCTATAGTGGTCAAATTAATGGAAACACTCTTAAAAAAACAGATAATTTCCCATCTAAAAATGACCGTGATGACCTATTGGACCCAAAACAGCACGGCTTTACTGAGGGCAGATCATGTCAGACCAATCTTATTGATTTCTTTGACAATGTCACTAAAGTGTTAGATGAAGGTGGTGCTGTGGATATCGCCTATCTGGATTTTAGCAAAGCCTTTGACACTGTACCACATAAGGAGCTCATAGATAAGTTATTGAAGGTAGGACTCAATCCCTGGATAGTTCAGTGGATTTCCAGTTGGCTGAGGGATCATTATCAGAGCGTTGTTGTAAATGGCGTGCAATCTGAACAAAGGCGACTTACAAGTGGTGTGCCGCAAGGCTCTGTCCTGGGCTCCATTCTTTTTAATATATTTGTAAGTGACATAGGAGAAGGCTTGGTAGGAAAAGTTTGTCTGTTTGCTGATGATACAAAGGTTAGTAATAGGGTGGATATTCCTGGAGGTGTCTGCAACATGGAAAATGATTTAGCTTTACTGGATAGATGGTCAAAACTGTGGAAACTGTCTCTAAATGTAAAATCATGCACTTGGGTAGAAGGAATCCCTGCTCTGAGTACCGTATGGGCAGCACTGTGTTAGCCAGGACCTCGGAGGAGAGAGATTTAGGGGTACTGATTACTGATAGCTGCAAGATGAGTGGACAGTGTAGCCAGGCAGTGGGAAAAGCAAGCAGGATGCTCGGCTGCATAGCTCGAGGCATCACCAGTAGGAAGAGGGAGGTTGTGATGCCGCTGTATAGAGCCCTGGTGAGACCACAGCTAGAATACTGTGTGCAGTTCTGGAGACCTTACCTGCAAATAGACATTATTCAAATAGAACGGGTCCAAAGGCGGGCAACGAAAATGGTGGAAGGACTTAAACTTAAAACTTATCAGGAAAGACTTAAAGAACTTAATTTGTACAGTCTGGAGGAAAGAAGGGAGAGGGGGGACATGATGGAGACCTTTAAATATGTGAAAGGATTGAATAAGGTTCAGGAGGGAAGTGTTTTTAAGAAGAAACTTAATGATAGAACAAGGGGGCACAACCTGAAGCTAGTCGGGGGGAAGATCAGGAGCAATGTTAGAAAATATTATTTTACAGAAAGAGAAGTAGATGCTTGGAACAAACTTCCAGCAGAGGTAGTTGAAAAATCAACAGTCACTGAATTTAAACATGCCTGGGATAAGCACACGTCTATCCTAAGATAAAGAGTACATACAGTATACACATAAGGGCAGACTAGATGGACCGTATGCTCTCCTTCTGCCGTCAACCTTCTATGTTTCACTGCCCTGTGTCACTGCCCTGTGTCACTGCCCTGTGTCACCCTGTGTCACATCACCATCACACAATGACCCTGCCCTGTGTCACATCACCATCACACAATGACCCTGCCCTGTGTCACATCACCATCACACAATGACCCTGCCCTGTGTCACTTCACCATCACACAATGTCCCTGCCCTGTGTCACATCACCATCACACAATGACCCTGCCCTGTGTCACATCACCATCACACAATGACCTTACTCAGTGTCACATCACCATCACACAATGTCCCTGCCCTGTGTTACATCACCATCACACAATGACCTTACTCTGTGTCACATCACCATCATACTATGGCCCTGCCCTTTGTCACATCACCATCACACAATGACCCTGCCCTGTGTCACATCACCATCACACAATGACCCTGCCCTGTGTCACATCACCATCACACAATGACCCTGCCCTGTGTCACTTCACCATCACACAATGTCCCTGCCCTGTGTCACTTCACCATCACACAATGACCCTGCCCTGTGTCACATCACCATCACACAATGACCTTACTCAGTGTCACATCACCATCACACAATGTCCCTGCCCTGTGTCACATCACCATCACACAATGACCTTACTCTGTGTCACATCACCATCATACTATGGCCCTGCCCTTTGTCACATCACCATCACCCAATGACCCTGCCCTGTGTCACATCACTATCACACAATGTCCCTGCCCTGTGTTACATCACCATCACACAATGACCTTTCTCAGTGTCACATCACCATCACACAATGTCCCTGCCCTGTGTCACATCACCATCACACAATGACCATGTCCTGTGTCACATCATCATCACACAAAGACCCTGACCTGACTCTTTGTTACATCACCATCATACAATGACCTTGCCCTCTGTCACATTACCATCACACAATGACCTTGCCCTCTGTCACATTACCATCACACAATGACCTTGCCCTCTGTCACATCACCATCACACAATGGACCTACCTTGTGTTCACATCACTATCATACTATGATCCTGCTCCATGTCACAACTCCATCACCCAAATGCATCACACAATGACCCTGACCTTGCTCTGTGTCACATCAACATCACACAGTGACCTTGCGCTGTGTCATATCTCCATCAAATAATTACCCCACCCTTTGTCACTTAACCATCACACAATTACCCTGCCTTTTGTCACTACACCATTACACAAAAACCTTAATCTGTGTCACATCACCATCACACAATGATCCTGCCCCATGTCACATCACCACCCATAACTGGTCACAAGGGGAGTGTTGGATTCAATGGGTCTAACAGGGTTCTCGAAACAATTTGAGACCAAACATCACCATTCCATTCCCAGATGAGGTTGAAAGACCCACATATGCATGTGTTATAATCTACAGGTTCCAAAAATGGAGGCAGATTATGTGTAATATGGATAGAATTTGCATAATTCTACATAATCTTGAGGTGCCCAAATGTCTTCCTGTCCTATTTGAACTGACATGGCCAGAGCAGGTTCACAGCAGAGGGTGTGTCTGGTCATAGACCTTCTGACCAGTGGAGGGGCTTTTGAGGCCTAGGCTTCTGGAGGGGGGTACTGGCAGGTGTGAGCTATGCACTATATAAGGTCTGTTTGTCCCTGAACCGGCCAGAGATTAAATATTATATTTCTGCTTCCTCACAGTGCACATTTTCTCTGCATGACTTTTTCTCTACTCAGAATTAGATAACTTGAACAATTCTATGCAACGTGTTTGCACTTGTTAAATTTCTTTTGATGCCATGGTGTATGAGATCCATATTGACACTTACAGGGTTAAAATGTGTTGCCTGATTAAAATAAATTGGGGGCATTTGGTTCCAGTATGAAAGTCACCGGCAATGGAGGACAGATGGGGGTCCGGATTGAGACGGCGGACAGATGGGCTCCGGCCATTATGCAGGCTCTTCAGGTTCACTCAATGAAGGCCATAAAAGCGCTTAATAAATATTTTGTAGCTGCAATTAATTCAAATGGTATTTACCACATTGCTCTTTACAAAGGGTTTTTTGATATCCTCACACAAAAGTCAATGGCCCTGAAAGTTTCAGGAATGGTTGTCATTCTGCAATCTACAGTTTTTCTATTTTAGCCGTCTGCAAATAGCAGCAGGTAAATGGAGACCTATTAATTAAAGGGGGCATGGTAGCATGAGAACACGTGTATAATGCATTATAAAAAAGTTTTTTCTCCAAGTCAATCGTGGATGTGTATGGATGCCAGACACTTAGATGGGATCAGGAATCTCCTGCTATTGGAAACTGGTCAGAGATGACTGAGGCTAAGACCAACTGAGGCTAGAACTGTTAAAGTCAAAGTGACGGATGAGGTAATTAACGGAGTGGCGAACAAGATATATATATATATTTATATATATTTATATATTGAATATTGTGCTACTGGAATAGACACAGGAAGGACACAGTGTGGAAAGTAATAAGAGCATTGAATAGGAGCAGGTAGCTAGAAAACACAGATCAGAAATGGGTAATGTGATGCCCTGGACGATGACCTACCTTAGTTTAGAATATACCCCTCATTTTAATACTGCCTTTGTCAAATATGTGGGTAAACTCCGGCTCAGCACTCAGGAGGTCCTAGGCTATTAACTGAGCCAGCACTTGGGTCTGTCTCCCCTATTGCAAAAGAGATACCAAGGGAAGGTTAATGTATTTCCAGGGCACACTAGAGCTGGGGGTGGCATGAGATGATCAATGAAGCCAGGTCTTCAATGGGCAGTAGGTCCAAAATGCATAAAAGTTCAGAGATGAGACTAGAGCACAGTCTAGGAAATGGTAGAGTCAAATGCAAGCAGAAATATTTTGGTATCAAAAGGGTTAATCAGAGTCAAGTTCAGCAATAAGCAGGGGTGGTCTAAGCAGCAGAGCAGGCAGGCGGTAGTCGTTTATCAGGTAATTCATGTCAAAGGGAAGTAAAATAAATAAGGGCATCTTAGCAACTGAATGCTATCACATCTGCTCACATCTGGGGTATGGCGGACTGTATTTTGACAGAAACCTATCATGAGTGACAGGGGTTGGGTCTGGCCATTGAACATTAACCAAACACTGGGCCACTAGGTTATTCAACACATGAAGGGCCAGTAAACTAGAAGCTCATTAGCCCACGGATGTTTGGAAATACAGTTTGGAGGTACAGGATGACCTAGCCTGTTTTATAGATGCCCAAATAGTGTTCTGCTTCAATGAGTTACTCTTTTTGCTAATGTGTCTTGAGGTATTACCCACATATGACCCTGACCTTGTGATGACCTTGCGTTTGTAATTCCCCTGTTACTATGTCTGGGGATTTGTAATATATGTCCCCTTGCTCTTTTAACGGGCCTTGAATTAACTTTATCGCTAATCCCTTGGTGTTTGGTTTCAAACTGTCTTTATATGTATGGCCGTGGCTATCCTGAAATACCCATTTACCCTTCCTGTGAGTGCTTGCCAACTTTTGATCCTAGAGGTCAGGGGATATTGCTTATGCCTAAGTCCTTGGTGGCAGCCAGGTAAGCGATTCCAGCGCCCTTGCAAGCAGGGGAATGTCCACCACGGCTGAAGAGGAGGTGAAAGATTGGAAAATATCCCTCTGACATGGGACCTGGGTCAAGCCTTACACAATTCTAAGGAATGGCAGAGGTAATGAACACCTGGAAGCTGCGTCTGATCAAGTGTGGTGGAGGCCCCTGGGCACAAATTTTGGTGGATGCGCCAGATACATTATTTTGTTTTTCCTTTACAATAACAATCCAGCCAAGTAACTGAGCTGGTTGTCTGGCACCCGCCTACTTACTGAACTGTTGGATCGAGTTCCTTGTGCCACCCTTGTGAGACATGGACATGGACAATGAAATTCAGAATGTTGCTTTAAATATTCCTGATCCTAGCAGCCACCATATTTTTTTGATCAGGGGTGGGCTGGCCATCGGAAGCAGAGAGAATTTCTGGTGGGCCACACTGCTTCAGGGCTAGGTATAGCCACACCCTGAGCCTCTCTTGGAATGCACCCATTACTTCTTCAAAACTCCCTCTACTCTCTAGCCTTCTTTAGGTCTGCTCCCAGCTCCTTCCCTCTGGTAGATGGCCCCCTCAAAAGACCCCCTAGTCTAGCCGGCTAGCCTAGGCTATAGCCTTGTGGGGGGGGGGGGGAGCAACACCTGGCCATGTTCTGTCCCCACAATACTGATGAATGCACTCAATAACTAGCACATTGGGTGTGGCTCAGTAGCTAATCGGCTAGGGGTGGGCAGACCAGGGACTGCCTAGTTCGCCTCTGTGCACAACAATTTTTATAACTACTCAGAACAAAATGCATACAAAAATGGACAGAACTTTAGTTATCAGTTAAAGATGAAATAATAAAATAAATCACTGGATCACCTCAATCTTCCTATATTCCTGGAGGGGGTAGAACTAATGAATGAATGAATGGCAGCTGCAGACCTGAGTGACAGTTGGATTAGATGAATGCACTGCTGTATAGGATTGGGTGATGGACCTGCTACCTGCTGTGCATTTTCTTCAAGAGGGCTGCACCCAGTTTCTAAGATGCTGGAGGAACCACACTGGATCCCAGTTGATGTAAGGCGTTTATTTTTTGTAAGCCTTGTCCTGCCTTAGCGTGGAGGCAGGGTGAAGGTATTATAAAGAGACCACTTTAAAGCAGACCAAAACCTACATGTGGTGCAAATGCAAATTCCCCTGCCCATAGTCATCTGTCAGGGAGTAGAAAAATAAATGACCATATTCTCATATAGTCGGACATTCTATACAAAATGGACCCATCACAGCAAGATTTGAACAATCAATCAATAATATCAAACTGAGCACTTGGTCATGATTATAGATGGTGGAAACCCCCAAAGTTCAGCAAGTTTTGCAAACAATTGATAGGGTTTGGGGACACAAACATAGTCCTCATTAAAATCAATGGGGACCTAAACTTGGGGGGTGCAGAGTGTGCAGCAGAAGTACTGCTGTAACTCACCTGAGCCCCAATCCTCTTCTGTCAGCGGCGTGGCAACAGCAACTGCATTTGAAACTGGCCCCAACTGGCCACAGAAAGATTGGAAGTGTCCTCACTCATGGGAGCCGGACATATTTTTTTAGCCCCAGCTGGGGGCAGTTTGAAACACTGCTGCTGCCGCTGACAGAAGAGGATCGGGGCTCAGGTGAGTTACAGCAGCTGCCTGCTGCAGCTTTTCTGTGTTCAGCTAGATTTTCAGGCCGACATCCGTGTATGGGTTTGGGAACCTGAACACGAAAAATTTGGTACAAAACCTGAACTTTGCGGTTCGTACATTTCTAGACGTGATGCGATCGGGCAATCCCTGATCCTGCTTTTCAAATCCCCAACAATCTTACGACCTATTGTTGGGAAAGAAGAGAAGACAGGACTAAAAAAACATCTGAAATGTACTGCCTGTGAGATGAGGGATGTGGGGGATATTAATCAAAAAGATGGGGTTTGTCTTCCCCTAAGCTGTAAGAAGGGTCATATTCCAAAACCCCGTTCTGCCCGATCCCCCTCCTCTTTCCTCTGTTTAGCATACAAAGTACTCGCTCTGAAGAATTCTCCATGGCTGAACATCTAATCTGTTATTTACATGAATGGATGTCTAGAAATGCTAAACCTTGTGCTTCTTTTCATAAATCTCTGCCGATATCTTCAGTCTCTATTTCCATGCAAATGCTCATCTTGGAAGCTCACTTATGCGAGATTGACATAAAGGATCAGGCCTTGCTCGCGCCTGTTTTGTCAGCCTGTCCCCTGCAACTTATTAGGAGAAGCTAAGCAGTGACATACACTGCAGCGCTCTGACTGTTTACTAAGAAAGCTGCCCTCTGATCCTATCTGCATTGTCGGGAACAGAGTTTAAGCTCCGGTGTTTGGCATCGGACATAAGACCATTGGTGCCATTATTTGTTTTATCTGGCCTCTATTCTCAAGCTCCTATTATTTTTCCCCTCTTAACGTGGACCAGAAATTCAGTTTTCATGCCCTTCTCTGGGTTTTGGTCCGCTTTATAGGGGCATCCTGATTATGGATGCCCCTGTGTGTGGGTACCCCAAGATTGCCGGATCACTTACCTATCCAGCCTATCAGAATAGATTGCAGTGAATATTAAAACAGACCAAAGCTTTACGGGCCAACCCTGACGTTTAAAAGACTACAAGGCTGTCCAAGTCCCACTTCCTGGGGTATCCAGATTCTGAATAGCTGGCACGGTTACACACAACTGAAAGGAAGCGCCTGGGGGGAGACAGCCAATATCCTATTCTTTCCACTTGGGTCCACTGTAAAATAATACCATGGCCAAGTGTGAGCTTGAGTGGGCCCCTAAAGATGCCAGGGGGAGTGGCAGTTGCCAAGGTTTGCCCTGTGCTAGCCCCGGCCCTGACCCTGTGTATTATATGCATCAACATTGTTGTAATATAAGTATTTTACTTGTCTAACCCTCCTGTAGTTTTTACCTTGTACAGCGCCATGGACTATGCTGATGCTTTATAATTAAACAATAATAATAACACTGCACCGCCATAATTTATGGCCTTCAATGGGCAACATCTAGCAAAGTTATTTTGTCGATTTTCCTGATATGTAAGACCTTGACAACCATGTTTTATGGTCCTTGACACGGTTATATTATGTCATTGTTATGTCATGGTTTTGCAATCTATCCGCCGTGGCTGTGCCACCTCATTGCCATGCAGTCTGTTTTTTTTGTATTTCATTATTAGAAAGAGCATATTTATCTTGGCCTGTCATGTATATACCTGACGCACAATGTGATTTATTTATCATAAAGTAGTTGAAATGTGAAAACACAGTTACACTCCATCAGCCATGACTGATAATGAAGGGTCACGTCAGATGATAATAAAATGATGATAGGTTTATTTTCTTATGTGCAGAAAGGCCTCCCAAAGATTGATCTGCCCGTACCATGATTCCGGTGAGGTAAACTGCTCTTTCTGGGCCTTGCATAGTCAATAAATCACATTTTGCCTGCGTTTAATTACCACTCCAAAGTCCGGCTTCCCAGAGGCCCCGGCTGTGCATATGGGGAGAGAAAAGTCTGCGAGGTGAAAAAAATAAAAGCGCCATTAATTGTCTGCAAATACAAATGATTATTAATGGTACAGAAAGATGCAGCAATATGCTGTCGCTACCCAACGCTACGAGGAATGATTCGAGATGAGACGTGGACGAACCCCCACGAATGGGAACCCGAACTTTGGAGGTGGGCGCAAAGTGTGGAGCAGAAGCAAGCTGCCTAAAGGAGCACTATCACAATATTGTGTAATATTAAAAATCCATGTAGAAATGCTTTGCAATTGCTATCATACTAGCGACTGTGCTTTGGATACAGCTAGGTGTGTTTTTTGAAAGGCCGGTTGTGGAATCCCGTCATCCCGATGTTAATGGTCGCCATTTTGAATGGGGGCTGTGCACAGCCAAGGACGGGGTGGCATCCTAACCAGTCCATCATTGCAGAGCGCCGCCTAAAGGAGCACTATCACGATATTGTGTAATATTAAAAATCCATGTGCAAATGCTTTGCAATCACTATAGCACTAGCGATTGTGCTTTGGATACGGCTAGGTGTGTTTTTTGAAAAAGCCGGGTGTGGCATCCCAACATCCGGATGTTAATGGTCGCCATTTTGAATGGGGGCTGGGCATAGCCAAGGCCAGGGGTGGCATCCCGTCCAGTCCATCATTGCAGAGCGCTACCTAAGGAGCACTATCACAATATTGTGTAATATTAAAAATCCATGTACAAATGGCTGGATGGGGCAGAGCTGAGGGGACATGGATGGATGGGGCAGAGCTAAGAGAACAAGGATAGATAGGTCAGGGCTCAGGGTATAGGGATGGATGGGGCAAGGCTGAGTAGATAGGGAAAGATGGGTCAGGGCTCAAGGGGTAGGAATGGATGGGTCAGGGCTCAGGAGATAGGGATGGATGAGGCAGAGGTAACGTACAACCAATGGAGCAGAGCTGAGGAGACAGGGATGGATGGTGCAGAGAGACAGAGAAAGGAAATGTGTGCAGTTCTTTTACCACATAGTGCCAGCTACCAGTGCCCCCCCCCCCCCCCCCCCCCCCCAGGGGGTGGGGCCCTCGGCAGCTGACCGGGCTTGCCAGGTGAGCCCTGGCTCAAATAATGTATTTTATGAGATATGATTGACTGTGTCCAGGGGGAGTGGCTAAGCTAGTGGTATAATTGGGCATCACATGGTCTGAGCACATTACCCGCTGACCCACTATGTGCATTTGCTCTCTATGTGAGCTGTCATGGCAGATAATATAATATCAGATGGAGATCATAGAGCTTGTCAAACTGCATCCGGAGCTTTTTTTCTTTATTGCATGGCACGGCCCGCTTTGGTATTCATAACAGTTGGGTTATTCCGCCACAAGGTGGCGCAGTGGTACTGCAGAAAGCTGTGGCATCTCCTGGCCCCCTATAAATACGGGATTAACCATAGAGTTCCCAGTGTTTCCTCTGCAGTGATACTGCAAAGTTAGAAGATGGCTCTCTCTCTTGTGCAGGTGAGCGGGGCAACCAAGCCTGCGGCCCTGCAAGTCTATTTCCATCCGTTTCTGGACCCTCACTGCCTCCCAGCCTCGGCTGACAGATCGGGTGAAGGTAGAAGAGCACTAGGGTCAAGTGCTCCAGGAGCGCCATAGGCTTTATGGTGAGCCTGATAGGGATGCGGAGTTCATGTTCTGGCTTTTGAGTGTTTTTGGGGACTATGTCTCCTTTTCCTTCAAAGAATGTCACGCTTGGGGGTAACTCCAGACCTCTTGATGAGCTTACAACCCCCAACCTCCACAGCCAGCTTCACCTGTAGGAGCCCCCGCTTGCCAGGACGCAAGATACGCCTACCTGGGATCGGTTGCCCCCAGGACTTAATGGCTCAAAGGATGCAAGCTTATGTGTGAGAGATCTGGAGAACCAATAGCTAGAGCGCGAGTGACGGAAGTCCAGAGGCAGGCAAGAGGTCAATAACGGGAAGGCAGAGATAATAGCGGCACCAAGGGTCAGGCAAGATGTAGTTGGGGTACAGGCAAGGTCGGCAACTGAGGTTCTGGATCGAGAGGCGTCAGTACAGGCAGAGGTCAGCAACAAGGATTCTGGATCGAGAGGCATCAGTACAGGCAGAGGTCGGCAACAAGGATTCAGGATCGAGAGGCATCAGTACAGGCAGAGGTCGGCAACAAGGATTCAGGATCAAGAATGGTTGGAACAATCAAATCGGCAACAGGTTAACTTGACAGGAATAGGTAACACAGGGTTCTGAGCGCTATCACAGGCAATTCACCACTGAGGAGGAATTGCCTTTATAGGAACAGGATAGAGGGAAACAGTGTACTGATTGGTGCACGTAGGATACAATGACTGATTGGCTGTAACAACTGAGGAGGGCGATGTCCTCATATACCCTAGGGCTCATTGGCCCTTTAATTGATCCTCCGGCGGGAGCGCACAGAACAGCGCCGCCGGAGAGCATAACAGGCGGAGAGAGCGCGGGGAGTGGCTGAGCTGGGCGCCGCTCGAGCCGACGCTGCCCGAGCCGACGCCCGGAGACGACGCTGGAACGGGGACCAGGTAAGCGGTTTCTGACAAAGAGTTTGGTTTGAAGACATCGTGCAGTTGGCAGTAGACCGGTACATCTTACCCAAGGATCCAGATCTTCTCACCCAGGGGCAGCTATGCCATCCCAATTTACAAACGCTGGCTTTAACGGCTTGGCTGCTGAAACCTTCATCTTGATGGAAAAGGGGTTGCCTGCTTCTGTTGTTGATACCATGATTAGGGCTAGGAAGAAGTCTTCGTCCTTTATCTATTACAGTGTATGGCATGCTTACATTGCCTGGTGTGAGTCTAAGTCTCTTCCCTGTCGGGTTTTTTCTATTCCCAGGATTCTGGAATTCTTGCAACATGGTCTGGATCTAGGCCTTCAACTTAGTACCCTAAAAGGCCATGTTTCAGCTCTGGCAATTTTTTTCCAAAGATCCTTTGCCAATCACCGGTTGGTTAAAACCTTTTTCCAGGGTGTTTCCCATGTGCGTCCACCCCGTAAGCCTTTGCTACCAGTCTGGGATTTGAATCTGGTGTTGTCTGCTCTGCAAGGGCCTCCCTTTGAGCCTATCCATGAGGCTGCCTTGCCCATTCTGACTCTTAAGGTATCCTTTTTGGTGGCTATCACTTCTGTAAGGCAAGTTTCTGAGCTGGTGGTGCTTTCCAGCAAACCTCCTTATCTCGAGTGGCATCAGCATAAGGTGGTGTTTTGGCTTAAGCCGGATTTCTTGCCTAAGGTGGTGTCTGCCTTTCATCTCAATCAGGACATTGTTTTGCCTTTATTGTGTCCTAATCCTGCTAATCCCAAGGAGCGGACACTGCATTCTCTGGTCAGGGCTCTGAAGTTTTATTTGGTCGCTACAGAGACTTTCAGGAAGTCTGATGCTCTTTTTGTTCTCACTTCTGGACCTAGGAAGGGTTTGCCTCCGGCTAAGCCAATTATCAGCAAGTGGATCCGTCAGGCGGTGATTCAAGCCTATTCTGCTAAGGGAAAGGAATCTCCCTTTAGGGTGACTGCTCATTCCACTCGTGCTATTTGGGCTTTTCAGCACCAAGCTTCTGTTGAACAAGTTTGCAAGGCCGCTACTTGGTCTTCTGTTCATACCTTTTCCAAGTTTTACAAGGTTGATGTTAAGGCCTCAGCGGATGCTGCTTTTGGTCGCAAGGTGCTTCAGGCGGTAGTGACTTGAACTACTGGCCGTTACTCTTTGGGGATCCGACCCTACTTTTGGACACTGCTTTTGGATGTCCCAACTGTTATGAATACCGAAGCGGGCCGTGCCATGCAATAAAGAAAAAAACAATTCTGTGAGTACTCACCTGTAGAATTGTTTTTGTTCTTGCATGGCACGGTGCCATCCAGCTGGTATTTCACTGGCACTGCCGGTATTACTGGCACCGGGCCGGTACCGGTATTTTATTTCTACCGGCCATGTTAATGGTCGCCATTTTGAATAGGGGCTGGGCACAGCCAAGTCCAGGGGTGGCATTCCGACCAATCTATCATTGCAGAGCGCTACCTGGGTTGATGCTCCTCCCAATGCCCTCCTCACCTGGACCTCATCTGTGAAGTCAGCTATGCCCGCCCGCTATGCCCTTCCTCACTCCCCCATCTGCATGCTCCGACCTCTGCATTGATTGATGACTATGCCCCAGTAGACCACTCCCCCACAAGACCGGGTGGCAACCCTAGCCCCATCATGGGCCCCCATCAGCAGCAGCACTCCCCCCAGCAAACACTCATGGTTGGGTGCATGCAGGAGGCGAGCGGTGCTGGCACAGCAGCAATTGAGGCATGCGCACGGCAGTGTGAAAGGTGCTCATCGCATGCATGGCTCTCAAGTGCTGGCACACACAGGACAAGGAGGGAGGCAGCGGTGGCACGCGCAGGATGGTGAGGGAAACTGGGGAAGCATGCGCACAGCAGCAAGTGGCGCATGCTCATAGACATGCGCATGGAAGTGAGGAGGAAGGAGGAGGCATGGATGGATAGGAAAATATGTACGTTGGCCGGGTGTACATTCGCTAGAGGTGATATAGGTGGCTTACTCCGAGCCCCCCTGATCCACAGGTCCAGGAGCATGTGCCTGCACTGCCTCTAAGGTATGTGCACCCTGTTGCCCAGGAAGAACCAGGGGTGGAAAGAGGTGGCAACAGTTCTGGATTCTTCCTGGTTGGACCTTCCCACCAAGGAGAAGGCAACAGCATGTAAGTGGAAATCTTCAGTAAGTTTGGGCCCATCTTGATTCTATGTGACCCGCTCATGTGTGGCCCAGAAAAACCTCATACCTCCCAAGTGTCCCTGATTTGGAGGGACTATCCCTCTTATGAGTCCATGTCCCCTTTCCCTCGTTGTTCTCATTTGTCCCTCTTTGAGATGTAACATGCAGATCTGCAACAATAAATTATTAATATTGTTGCAGGCATTGGTGAAGGCATATTAAAGGATTTAAAGTTGAAGTCCATTCCTAATTCAATTCATACTTCAGCCCAGTTTAATTTTCCCCAATGATTGACACATGTTGCCTAATATAACCATACTCATATCTCATACTCAATGGAGGCTCAGTGCAGCACATGATAGGGTGCTCTGCTGCATTGTTGTATTTCTACCTCTACCTTCTATCTGCAAAGAACCCTTCACATTTTTGTGTCTATGATATAATCTATTACGACGTTAAAGAGGAACAAAAGCCTATTTAGCCCACCTGAAGTTTAAGGCTCTGTTCACACCTTTGCACTTTCTCAGTACCAAGCCCACTTTGAGCAATAACATAAATAATTCACTGGGATGACATGCAAGTGAACCAAAACCCACTGAACTTGTGAAATACATTTGTCCAAAGCCCCTGCCAATACTCCCTTCTTAGGGTGTAGCACTAGAAATTGATATTTATACGTTTTGAATCATCCTGGAACACTGATTTTTGGCTGTCAATGGCAGACAATCAGTCATTACATAGATGTGGCAATGACATCATTGCCACACACAGCAGTGTCAATGAATGGAGGAGGCGGAGCTTTACAGCTAAAACAGACGCCATTATCTGGGATTAGAAGAAGGGGCAGTGAAAATTGGCAAAAGGTGCTCCTCATGGAGGGAGCAATTCAGGGGATGCTAAAATATATATAAATATGGGTTTTGGTCTGCTATAAGTGACAGGTCAGTGACCCAATCCATGAAGTAATATGACTTCACTGGCCTGTTACTCACGCCCACGGCTACCATGCAAAGCCCTGCTCCCACATCCGCCTCAGAGGAGGATTGCAGCCATCAGGTAAGTTATTTTATTTTTTAAGCACCCAAATTGGGCCACTTCTGGATCCATGGCTTATCTATCGCACCAACCCCTGCCACTCACCTGCGGCCAGGTGCCGCGTTTTTTGTTTTTTCAAATAAAACCACACTTTTCCACCACTGAAGTCAGGCTCTGCAGCACCTTTGAGAGAGCCGCCATGACAAGGTGCAAGCTGGCTGGCCACATTCCCAGGAAGCTGTTTGGCCATTCAATCAGAAAGGTTTGGGGCGGGAAAGCGTATAGCTGCAGAGAAGCCGGAGATTCTGCCGCCAGCAAAAATGGTGTCACGGGAGCCACCAGGATCAGGCAAGATTACCGGACCGCAAGGGTTTGACCTGCTTTAGCACAATAAACTATTGCTAACTGACCACATTCATTGCCCTGTCACCAACACACACTAGAGCCATGCCCCACAATTTCCCACTAATCACTTGCCTCCCCTTAAACCCCCCTTTTTTTAAATGTGAAAAATTCTGTGACCACTTCTGCCATTTTTAATAATTTTTTTAGGGTAAAAAAAAAAAAAGTACAGAATTGATATTACAGGTCTGATATTAATGTATTCATATTACAAAATTATTTAAAAAACTTTTTTTTGGTTTCCAAAAATATGGTTGTTTGGGGGTTAAAAAACTACTTTTAACCCATCGCCGCCAGCGCTCTGGGGTTTAAACATGCATTTCACAGTGCGAGAATTTTTTTTGCGTGATTTGTTAATGAATATGGTGGAAGCCGGTCGCTCCCATACAGCGCGGAACCTGTCAAATAGCGACTCCTCACCCAATATTCAACATTACGGCAAACCGAACAATGGGCAAGCACAGCGAATACTAGCGGGCGCTCTGAAAATGCCGCTACAGTCGCTCAACTGTCGCTACCTGCCGCTGTTAAGGAATCGGCCTCAAAGTGACAGGTTCTTGTTTCACTGTACAAACAATATCGCCATATATTGTAAGCAACATCAATAGCAGAGTTTAGTCAAAAGATAACCCCCCCTGCCCTGCTACCTGACCCTGGCATTGAGGGAGTACAGGTTTAGAAAGAAAAGGACCTCTTACCTTATCCGTGGGCCCATGCCTCTCTCAGCACCCCGGATCTGGGGCAACATCTTGCTTGGAAGCACAGAGCTGCATCCCCTGGGTCCTTGGATCTCCCGTCCATTCAAGTGAATGGGTAGCGGGAGTGCATGTGGCCCTGGGGGATGCGGTTTTGTGCTTTCCCAGCTGCGACCGCACAAAGACCAGGGGAGCGGCTCTGGCCCAAGGAGAAGGTAAGAGATCTTTTTCTTTCTAACCCCCTCCTCGTCCACGCTCAGGTAGGGTGACAGGGTGGGGGAGTCACCTTTTGACTAAACTTCCACTTTAAGGGAAAAACTTCCCTTTTGTCATGTTTTTGATGTTCTGCCTTATAGTTTTCCTGTTCTGGAATGATCTTCTGCCTACAAATCCCCAAATTCTTTCACTGACAAGAGTGATCTCCCATCCCTCCACAGAGCAGAACTTGAAAAATCAGGCAGGAGTAATAAACGTTGGTGAGAACGCTATCAGTGATCCTTTAGCTACTGGAACATAACACTGTGATCCTCTCATCTGAGGAGACTGAACATAGTTGGGGAAAGCTGGGTGGGAAGCCGCTTAAGACTCATGGGATCACTGGTTTTCACAAAGCAGGTCATATCAAAATTGGATGTCCCAAGAAATTCTTTTAAAGAGGGCCAACCCAGGTAGTTCTCTTTAAGCAGTAATATATCATTTACTAAATACAGATGTAGGGGTCTATTCATAGCCAGATGAGAATTCTCGCTCCTTTTGGCCTTGATGCCTTCCTGGCATGTAATAACATTTCCAGCTATGGCTGCTAGACCACTGGAAGGAGTTAAACAGGCTGAACTGGATGGACTAAAGTCTTTATTCAGCCTTACATACTATGTTACTATGTTACTATGTTTTATGGGAAAGAAAACTGCCATTGACTTTCATTGTCTACCGGGAGTAAATTCTCACCTGGCTCTGAATCAGCCCCAAGGTAGACAATGAAAGTCAATGGCAGTTGTCTCTCCTAGAAAAGGAGTGAGAATTCTCACCTGGCTCTGAATCGACCATGTTGTGTGCTTAAACTTGAAACTAAACACAAGTGGACCTCAACCTACCCAGGCAACTTTGTGAAAGGGATGGTCAAGATCCATCTCAAAAGTCTCCCTCCCACTGCTAGAAAACCCTGCAGTTAAGAAATCCCTTTTTTAATTCTAACAGAGCTCTGAATGACTGGCGACTTAGCAACTGCTGCATACAAGTGTGGGGCTGTAATGTCCAGGCATTTTGCATGTTATTCCTAAAAAAATAGATACATAGAAGGTAGATGAAGGAGACCATATGGTCCATTTAGTCTGCCCTTATGTATATGTATACTGTATGTACTTTTTTTATTTTAGGATAGATAGATGTGTGCTTATCCCAAGTATGTTTAAATTCAGTTACTGACGAGTGTTCCAAGATCTACTACTCTTTCTGTAAAATAATATTTTGTAACGTTGCTTCTGAACTTCCCTGTGATACAAATTGAATCTGAAACCTTTCTGTTTAAAAATAAAAATCAACGGTTCCTCACCAGTAGTCCCACGCAGCTGATTTGACTAATACCATAAATGTGAAACTTACCAGCATCAGCTATTTCATCCCAGTGGGCCAGAGAAGATACCCCCCCCCTTGTGTCAGTCATGGTGACTGCTCACACCCACTCCATTCACTACAATTAAAGGGTCATGCCAGCCTTTAGCATGCCCTTTCCATTGAAATGAATGAAGCGGTTCTAGCCAATCACCCCAAGTGATTTCAGGAGGCAGCCAGGTGATCACAGGTTTTGCTCATGAGCGGGAATAGCACTGTCCAGATCTCAGGCTGATGTAAGTTTCAAGCTCTCAGAATAGGGCTGATCACCTGCGTGGACTATTGGTGAGTATTGTTTATTATTTTGCACAGACAGTTCTTTTAGAGTGGTCCTCCAGTCAAAAGAAATCTAAGTTTAGTAAACTGCACCCCTAAACCCTTCCTCTGGCAATAAGTAATGTCTATTTGAGAGAGTTTAAGCCTATGCAAATGTTGCGGAATAGCAGGAAGATACAATACTCCTGAACTGCATGGGAGAGGCTTTTATGATTCATCACTGCTCTGAAAGCTCTTAAAACATTGTATCGGCATTGTAAACAACTGTTACAATGCTCTGTGGCAGTGGAGGCCATTGACTTACATTGATACATAGTTACATTCATCCCCTCCAGCAGCTGGTGATTCAGTGTGTGTAACATGACAGACATGCTGATTATTTTTTCTGATGCAAATTTCTCAGCTTCGTGAGTTCTGCTTATAGCTAACAGCCTGCATTGTGTGGAGAAACAATATCACTCAGACACACTACAGCCATGTTGATCTTTACATCTATGCAGCCAGCTAAAGAGGGATTTTATCTTCTTCTTACATTCTGTGTGAAACAGATATAAACTGTCTCTGGCTGGTTGGGCTGATCGTAAGGAAGCTTCCAGCTCAACTGCATTGTGTCTATGTGCTAGCAAAGGCTCTCTCCCGTTCCCCTACTCCTGCTCATGTGTAAGCAAAGCTCTCAGATGTGATTCAAGATGGCTGCACTCTAGGAGTGCAGCTGTTCCACAACATCTGCATGGGGTTAAGCCCTCTCTTAAAACAGCTCTTTAAAAGCTCTTAAAACATTGTATTTACATTGTAAACAACTGTTGCAATGCTCTGTGGCAGCGGGGGCAATTGACTTACATTGATACATTCATTCCCTCCAACAACTGGTGATTCAATGCGTGTAACATGACAGACATATGCTGATCATCTTTTTCTGATGCAAATCTCTTCTGCTTATAGCACAATTCCAGACTGCTAACAGCCTGCAATGTGTGGACACAGACACACTGCAGACATGTTGATCTTTACATCTATGCAAAAAAAGGATTTTATCTACTTTTTACATTCTGTGTGGAAACAGATAAAATCTGCCTCTGGCTGGTTGGGCTGATCGTAAAGAAGCCTTCAGCTCAACTGCATTGTGTCTATTTGCTAGCAAAGTCTCCCATACCCCTACTCATACTCATGTGTAAGCAGAGCTTTCAGATTTGATCCAAGATGGCTGCACCCAAATAATTCTAGAAGTGTAGCTATTCCACATCTGCATTAAGCCCTCTCCTAAAACAGCTCTTAAAATTTTTTATCAGCATTGTAAACAACTGTTGCAATGATCTGTGGCAGTGGAGGCCATTGACTTACATTGATACATAGTTACATTCATCCCTCCAGCAGCTGGCGATTCAGTGTGTGTAACATGACAGAAACAATATAACACAGACACACTGCGACCATGCTGATTTTTACATCTATGCAAAGGGGGGGGGGGGGGGGGGGGATTTTATCTTCATCTTACATTCTGTGTGGAAACAGATAACAGCTGTCTCTGGCTGGTTGGGCTGATCATAAGGGAGCTTCCAGCTCAACTGCATTGTGTCTATGTGCTAGCAAAGGCTCTCCCATTCCCCTACTCAGCTCTCAGATGTGATCCAAGATGGCTGCACCCAAATAATACAAGGAGTGCAGCTATTCCACAACATTTGCTTGGGGTTAAGCTTTTTCAAACAGATTATCAAAGGGGGGCGATTTGTTGTTGGAATCTATTCAGCCTTAAATGAAACTTTACGTTCAGATTTTGAATTGGACTATCTGGATGAATACGATAAAACTGATCCTTTTTTCTTGTAAACTGAGTTGGTCTAATCAATTCAGATTTGGACAAATTACTACTCTACCCAAAACCAAAGTAAAAGTTTTGAAGTGAAAGAAGAACAGAAAAGGAATGTTATTCAAATGAACTTTGCATCATTTCGAGCTTCAAGCTCCTGCATTGGTAGATCGCAGACATAGATTAAAAGTAAAGAGCCGCTCAGACATTGATCATCCCATTGCTGAAACCGATATTGTTCCACTCCAGACTATGAAGCGCGTTCTTTCCCTTTATTGTCGGTTTCATTCTCTTTTCATCCTCTGGAAGATAAACAGATAGCCCAAATCCATCTCTTGATGTCAATGAATGCCGACAAAAAGTCAGATTGAAATCGGTCTCTTTTTAAGTTGCTGCCGAGTGGATGGAACACACGTGTCTCCATAATAAGCCATTTATTCCAAAGAAAATTGGATGACCCAAAAGAGGACGAGAATGTTTCAAATTGCCTCTGATTGAATTTTTAAACATTATCTCGAATACCTCAAGGCACAATGTGCGGTAATGTAGTTACAACAAGCTTATTGAAGCCATTGCCAAATAGTTTTCAGGATCCAGAAACCAGATAAATTGGATTTTAATTGGGTTTAAAGGCTTAGCTGGGTAAGGAGATAAGGTGGAATTAACCAGAGACGTATCAATATAATGAAAGCCTGGTTGTCCGATGTTGCCGCTGTAAAGGTTTTTGTAGCCTTTGATGGGCTGGAAATAAAACGGAAGAATCGCAGCAGATTGGCGATGATCGTTCCGGCCAGCGGCTGTGTTCGTATTTGTCACATTACCAGCAGCCGTATAATCTGGCCATCAAGGCTGTTGTGGAGTACTAATTGGATTCTGAATGGATAATAATGCCTGGCTCTAGGCATTTCTTTTTAAGTTTTTAAAAAAGTGGGGATACTATAAAGTAAAGCTCCCCCCAACAACTACTGCAATCTTAATGCTTTTTACCCCCTTTTTGCCTTAAACCAGACCTTCACCATCATTTAATGAAAAGCCCAAATTCTTAAAAAATGATCCCCCAGCATGTAAAATTATTATATTTTACATTTTTAGTTGCTTACTTTTTATTATTTCCCCTGCTGGGCTTCAACTCTGTTCAGGACTCTGGAAAACTGCAGGGGGGTATGTTTATAGCTGTGCTGGGGTCAGGAAAAGCACAGCAATCCCAGAATGCAGAGCGGCATAGTCAGAAGATACTTTCTGTCTGAAGGCAGTCTGAGACTACATGAGCTGCCATCTGGGATGTGTAAGCCTTAAAAAATGTACTAGGTGCAGGTAGGATGATTTTTAATGTTGGCAACTTGTATGTACAGGGGAGGAAACATACAAGATAGGCTCTTATTCAGGGTAACGGTCCAGATTAATGTGAGCAATCTGTATGTACAGGGGGGGAAACATACAAGATAGCCTCTTATTCAGGGTGAAGAGACTAATGTGAGCAATCTGTATGTGCAGAGTGGGGGAAACATATAAGATAGGATTTTATTCAGGGTGACGGTCTGGATTAATGTGGGCAATCTGTATGTACAGGATGGGGGAAACATATAGGATAGGCTCTTATTCAGGGTGAAGGTCCGGATTAATGTGAGCAATCTGTATGTACAGGGGGGAAACATACAAGATAGGCTCTTATTCAGGTTGAAGGTCCGGTTTAATTGGTTTTAATGAGATAATATAGATTTCACTGACACAACTGGTTTGTATATGCCAGTTAAACAAGAGCAAAACCTGAGATTTTAGTCTACGTCCTCATCCCAGGATACCCCACTGTGAAAGCCTGCTCTGTGAAACCCCTTGATCTGGCAATATTCTTAATTCGCTGACCTTCCCTTTAGGCATCCCAAATCGTCCCAATGTGTTAAGCCCCTTCGTGTGGTCACGAAACTCACACCACCCTGGATGCCATTGCAAGGTGAACAATGCCAAATGCATCCCCAGCATCTCTGGGCTGAGGCAAGTTACTGTGCCCAGCCACCCAGATAGTTTGGGGACAGGAGCTCTCCCCAGCCTAAAGGGAATGGGGATGTGGGCACTCTCATTGCGGAATTCCTAAGCATTAATATGCACGTGTGACTGGTGGAAAGCATGGGCAACACTTAAAGTAGAAAACACTAGAGCCCTGTCATTGGAGTAGGCCCTGATAGTGAATATGAACCATTAATTAGATTAGTTAAACCTGTTGGATGCAGTTCTTGGGCCCATGTGTTGCCTAAGGAATGGACCGAACAGTACTTTAATGGTCTAGAGTCTTTCTTTAAGTTGGTAAATAGAGACTAAGCAGGTGGCAATGGCAACATTAACTGCCCTGCCATTGGTTAGGACTCGCAACATTAGTTGGAAAGGCAACAATACCAAGGTTACATAAGGGAGAGACCTTCCCTTCTAGAGTGTTCTACTGAGTTCTAAGTTGAAGAGGGGAAGCAGTGCAATGTAGTGTGACGGAGCCGAAAGCCAGCCATGGAGGCGACCATTACCATTGACTGTCGTTGTAACCTGTGGATCATGTTGTACTGACTGTTTGCTGTGTTTGCCATGGAAGGAAGGCAACTAATAAAGACAGAGTTGAGTTCAACCATGAAGTGTCATCTCTGGATCCAAGTGACGTTCGAGCCAGTAAGTGCACCTCCACCCACACACGCCGCACCGACATGGGATGCCCTACCCTAGGTCCGAGAAGCCCCCTCGCTCCCCAGAGCGCGTGCCCCCGGCCAGGCACGCGCCCGCTACACATGCCATGCAGCGCTGATTGAACGCGAGCCTGCACATGCACTGTGGGACTGGGGAAAGGTATGTTTTTATGCCGATTCAGGAAGCTTCACATAGAGGGGCATCCCAAATCAGGATGCCCCAGGGGCAAGTGTCAAAATCCAGGATAGTGATATTCCCGAGTTTCGTTTCACTTAAAAACAAATAAAAAGGCACTTACCTTCTCTCCCTCTCAAAAAGGATCTGGTTTCTCAGAACTAGTCTCCCGGTGTCCTCGCTCTCTGTCCTTGACCCTTATGTCAGTCACAGTGAATCTGTACGCTCCGATGAATGGAGGGGGCTGTGCACAGGAACTGTGACTGGCGGAGAGTGGTGGGGCCACAACCGACATCGAGCATTGGTCATGGCTCAAAGGTGCATGCTTCTTCATTCACAGGACCCAGGATTATTCTGAGCAGCGGGCCAGGTGGGACCTGCTGCAGGGGTACAAGCACTTTGACTTATGGGGGGACGCTCTTAAAAGCATATGCAGCAGGATGCATCAACTGCAGTGAGCACATTTTTTATTTGCCTGGAAACAGACTGTACATTAGTTCCTGTTGGTGATGTTCACTCCAAACTTGGTTCAGCTTAAACCAGACCTTCACCCCGAATAAGAGCCTATTTTATATGTTTTCCCCACTCTGTACATACAGATTGCTCACATTAATCTGGACCTTCATCCTGAATAAGAGCCTATTTTATATGTTTCCCCACTCTGTACATACAGATTTCTCACATTAATCTGGACCTTCACCCTGAATAAGAGCCTATTTTATATGTTTCCCCCACCCGGTACATACAAATTGCCCACATTAAAAATAATCCTTTCTGCACCTATTGCGTATTCTGAGCCTTTAAACATCCAAGATGGCGGCTCATGGAGCATCAGGCAGCCTGCAAACAGGAAGTGTCTTCTGACTATGTTGGTCTGCATTCTGGGATTTCTGTTCTTCTCCTGACCCTAGCTCTGCTCTGCCTGCACAAAGCACAGCTATAACCCGCCCCTGCTTTACCCATCTCTCCCCTCCTCAGTGTGTGTAATGCTTCTGAGACAAGATGGCAGCGCCCGTATCCTAGAGTCTTGTACAGAGTTGCAGCTCAACGGGGGAAAGAATAAAAAGTGACTAAAAACTTAAAATATATTAATTTTAGATGCTGGGTAGGGATGAGCGAACCGGTTCAGACAAACCGGAATTCGCTCCGAATTTCAGGGAAAATTCGATTCGGCACGAACCCGAATTTTTTTTGGTTCGTGCCGATCTAATTTTCCATGAAATAAAAAAAAAAATGCCGGCATGGTGGGAGCTTAGAGGTCGGCGCCACTCTCAGGCGCCCTCTGATGACGCGTCCTCTGATGACAGCTGAGAGTGGCGCCGGCCTCCACGCTCCCACCATACCGGCCTTTTTTTTTTCAGATGTTCGATTCGGGCGAACCCGAATTTCTTGGGGAAATTCGGCGAATCGACCGAATCGAACTTTCAAGAAGTTCGCTCATCTCTAATGCTGGGAAATAGTTTTTTAAGGGTTTGGGCTTTTCATTAAATGATGCTGAAGGTCTGGTTTAAGGAGGCTTCCTAATGCATGGAGGTTATGTCAGTTGCTTGATCTTCTGGACCTGTACTTGCCAAGTGGACGCCCACTCTTCTAGCGCTGTGGATTATCGCTGCTTAGTACAATGTCCACCCTGATCACGGAGAAGTGGGTGTCAAGTGGGCAGCCATTTGTAGATGTAGCCGACGACAAAACGTGCAGGCTCATTAGCTTGGAATGATCTCGCTGTGTTTCATGCATAAGGGTCATTTCTTTCCTAATGAGCCACTGAGCCAGATGGCCGAGCCCCACACCCGTCTGACTCCATTAGCGTGATTTAGATCCTCAGGCCGATAACTTTTTCTTACGCTCCAAAGTCAGCTTGTAGCCTTGCTAAGGAACAGCTCTATCAGCACTGACCATCCCACCATGCCTCCCAACACATTGGGAGCGCCAAGCCTTGCTTTTTCATGTCGCGGAGAATAAATATTACATAAGACCAGCCCAAGACTGCACAGATCTAATACATTGTTGTGTACTATTATTATTTAACCCATTCAGGACCAGACATGTTTCTAGATGTCAAGAGTATAATTTATAGCTTTGTCTTGCATTCACTTGCTAATGTCTTGCACAATTTTTCTGCATTATGGACTAAAATTTATAATGCAATATATATATATATATATATATATATATATATATATATATATATATATATACATGCACACACACACTCACACACAGCGTATTGAACATGCCATCATTTTTCGGGGAGGCCGATTCATTAATAGCGGCAGGTAGCGACAGTTGAGCGACTGTAGCGGCATTTTCAGAGCGCCCGCTAGTAGTCGCTGTGCTTGGCCGTTGTCCGGTTGTTGACAGCGACTCGGTATGACAGCGAGTCGGTATGCAGTAATGTTGAATATTGCTATTTGACAGGTTCTGCGCTGTATGGGAGCGCATGATAGCGACTGGCCATAGCGACCGGCTCCCACCATATTCATTAACAAATCATGCTCAAAAAATTCTCGCGCTGTGAAATGCATGCTAAAACCCCAGAGTGCTGGCGGCGATGGGTTAAAAGTAGTTTTTTAACCCCCAAACAACCATATTTTTGGAAACCAAAGTTTTTAAAATAATTTTGTAATATGAATACCTTAATATCAGACCTGTAATATCAATTCTGCACACATTTTTTTTTTTTCCCCTTAAAAAAAATATCTAACATGGCAGAAGTGGTCACAGAATTGTTCACATTAAAAAAAAAAAATAAAAAACATTAATAACAATTAATTATGAATATTTAAAGATTGTTCCATTGAAATGCATTGGAGAGCGCCAGGTAGCGAGAGGTCATACCTGTCGCTGTTCAAGGTCGGATGCTGGCGCTGTGGGCTGAGGCTGGAATAATGATGAATGAGTGGCTATCTGGCGCTATCTCAGTCGCTAAGCAGGATTGGCTTGATAAATGTGTGATTGTGGTGGGGAGCCGGCGTTCTTGTGGCGGGGCCCGTCATTACCGGTCGCTCACCAGTCGCTACCTGTCGCTATTCCCTCATAAATAAGGGCCCAAGTAAATATATTTCTAAAGCTGCTGTTGAAATTATATTCTCCCTAGATGTCGCTGGCAACCCATGTGTATGCCCATGAGGGTTTGTGCACATCTGTGCCTGTGTGTGTATACATGTAACATGGGTGTATCAGGGGTATGCACATGCACATTCATGGGGGTGTACATTTGCATCTGTTAAGGTGCGTCTGTGTGCTTCTGTAGGGGTGGGTGTTTGGGTCACATTTGTGGGCGTGCCAGTGCTAGGGTTGCCATCTGGTCGGTATTTTTCTTTACTTTAGTGGCCACTGGCTTGGTGGTGATGGTAATTGTTTTTTTCCTGGTAATTTTAATTGCGGGTGTATTTTTCCCATCATCACCACCATTAGACAGCTCTGCACGCACCCAACACTGTAGCGTTGCTGATGGCGGCTTTGCTGCTCTACACTCTCCAGCCTGCCCTGTGGTGGCTTTGGCTGCAGGGTTGCAAAAAAAAGGCTTGTCCAGGCACGGGGGGCCCCCACTGTTGCCGATAGCTTCGTTGCTGGCACCGTGGCTTGTCAGCCCAAAGACTGAAAAGCCTCCTGGACCAGACCATAACCCAAAGGTTGGTTGAAGCCCCCTTTGTAGGGCAAGTGGTGGAGGCCCCTTGTGCCTGCCTCATAATCAAGCCCTGGCTTGCAGAATGATTGAGATGTTTATCAATATATCTCTTTTTCTTGAAAAAGGCGAGTAGCTCTGGCGGTGAAATGCTACACAGATGCCCAGATGTACATAAAAAGGAAACAAATTAAATGGGGCAAGTCCCACAACCCGCCCAAACACCCATTAAGCAGTGGCACAACCGCTGAGATTGATAAAAATAATAACTATTTTATTAAGTAGAAAAATATAACATACACTGGACAAAGTTAAAAAACATTAAGGACAATGAATACAAAGGAAGGGAGACATCTGGTGGGGGCAGTGGGGAGTGGACCTAGTCATGATTGATAATAACCTATCTGAATGAATGAAGCCTGGCTGTGTATGTAAAGTGCATAAGTGCCAACTAATCTAAATCACCTAAATATATACAAATCACTAAATTACACACAATACACTGTTGTGAAAAGTACCTAAAACATAATATATACAATTATCTACAATTCATAATATCAACATGTGATACTGTGCAGCATCCCTAATAACACTACCTCTAAGACTCGATAAAGTAGACACAGCCAGGGCAGACAAAAGAAACAATCCCCAAAGTGATAGTAGACTTACATACAGACGACCACCTGCCCACCGCCCCGCCCGTCTACGCGTTGCGTGACGTCAGAACGCGTCACTTCCTCAGGACACAGGAAACACAGGTTACAGCAAGCACATGAGTGAACTCATCATTATTACCGTTCCGCCCCTTCACATCTTCCCGCTTGCTCTGGGTTGGCGTAGAAATACACAAGTGGGAAGAATGCAGCCACCAAAAGTAAAATGCACCCTTTCACATCATTGCTGGCTGTCTGGAAGCCCACCCCATGGTTTGGGATACCCCATGCTGCAAATCCATTGCCCACTGATCAGGCAATCACTTCCTTATTCTCTTGCCAGTTCACTGCACATCAGTAGTAGAGGCCCCCAAGTGGCAGAGGACCTGGGGCAGAGCCCTTTGTGGCCCTGCTGTTAGTACATCTGTACACAAAGCTAGAAATCTCACTATTACTTTTCTTTCCATCTTCTTCCCTCTAGGATGTTGCCCTATTCACTCCAGCAATTTATTGTCACCATTGTATCATCATTCCTTCAGTTGTAATCCACTCTTAGGCCCTTATTTATGAAAGGATAGCGTCAGGTAGCGCCTGGTTAATGTGAGGTAGCGACAGATAGCGACTGGTGAACGCCGGACACGGCACGCAATTCCACATTTATCAAGCAGAATCTGTTTAGCGACTGGGATAGCGCCATGTAGCGTCTGATTCATCATTTTCACAGCCTCAACGAACAGCGCCAGCGTTCAGCCTTGCACAGCGCCAGGTATGATCTCTCGCTACCTGTCGCTCTCCAATACATTTCAATGGACGAAACTTTTCTTCTCTTTAAACCAGGTTTTTTTTTTTTTTTTGCCAAAAAATCACAAATAATTCTGTGACCTCTTCTGACATTGAAAAAGATGTTTTTTCACATTTTTATGATTTTTTAAAAAAATCTTCAGAAATGACATTACAGGTCTGCCATTAAAGTGTTCATGTTACATTTCTAAAGCTGCTGTTGAAATTATATTCTCCCTAGATGTCGGTGGCAACCTATGTGTGTGCCCATGAGGGTTTGTGCACATCTGTGCCTGTGTGTGTGTATACATGTAACATGGGTGTATCAGGGGTATGCACATGCACATTCATGGGGGTGTACATTTGCATCTGTTAAGGTGCGTCTGTGTGCTTCTGTAGGGGTGGGTGTTTGGGTCACATTTGTGGGCGTGCCAGTGCTAGGGTTGCCATCTGGTCGGTATTTTTCTTTACTTTAGTGGCCACTGGCTTGGTGGTGATGGTAATTGTTTTTTTCCTGGTAATTTTAATTGCGGGTGTATTTTTCCCATCATCACCACCGTTAGACAGCTCTGCACCCAACACTGTAGCGTTGCTGATGGCGGCTTTGCTGCTCTACACTCTCCAGCCTGCCCTGTGGTGTCTTTGGCTGCAGGGTTGCAAAAAAAGGCTTGTCCAGGCACGGGGGCCCCCACTGTTGCTGATAGCTTTGTTGCTGGCACCGTGGCTTTTCAGCCCAAAGGTTTTTTTTTTTTTTTTGCCAAAAAATCACAAATAATTCTGTGACCTCTTCTGACATTGAAAAAGATGTTTTTTCACATTTTTATGATTTTTTTAAAAAATCTTCAGAAATGACATTACAGGTCTGCCATTAAAGTGTTCATGTTACAATGTGGTTACAATGTAATTTCATATGTTTTCGCTTTGTTACTAGTTGATAGATGCTTGAAAACAGACTTTAAACACACCGCCTCCTGCGCTCTGGGCTTCAAACAACTATTTTTCAGCGCCAGAGATTTGTGAGGCTGTTTTTTTCCTGAATATGGTGTGAGTCGGTCGCTATGAGCAGTCGCTAACATGCGCTCCCATACAGCGCTGTACTGGTCAAATAGCGGCTCCTCACAATGTATTCACCATTACTGAACAGCCACTGAGTCGCTATAAAGTAGCGACTCACAGCCGAGCACTGCGACTACTAGCGGGCGCTCTGAAAATGCCTGCTACAGACGCTCATGTGTCGCTACCTGCCGCTATTAATGAATCAGCCTGTTAGTAATTTTTTTCTCTACTATTCACTCACCTTTGCTGCGATGTACACAGACATGCCAAGTCACCCGAATTTCCAGGGAGTCACCTGGTTTTGACCCCCCTCACCCAGCTGATCATTTCACCCTGCAGCGGGACTAGCTGCCTCCAATTCCTGGTTCTCCGGGAGAAACATGTCGCTGTAGGGACGCACTTGCAGTCCCTATTTTAACAGAATGAAGTATGGCTTTACACAGGCTCAAGGACTGTTCCAATGTGGGGGTGAGGGGCGCCACTTTGAGCCCCACGGGGAGGCCGATTCATTAATAGCGGAAGGTAGCGACAGTTGAGCGACTGTAACAACATTTTCAGAGCGCCCGCTAGTAGTCGCTCTGCTTGGTCGTTGTTCGGTAGTTGATAGCGACTCAGTCGGTTTGCCGTAATGTTGAATATTGGGTGAGGAGTCGCTATTTGACAGGTTCCGCACTGTATGGGAGCGCATGATAGCGACTGGCCCTAGCGACAGGCTCCCACCATATTCATTAAAAAAATCAAGCTCAAAAAATTCTCGCGCTGTAAAATGCATGTTTAACCCCCAGAGCGCTGGCGGCGATGGGTTAAAAGTAGTTTTTTTACCCCCAAACAACCATATTTTTGGAAACCAAAAAAAATAAGTATTTTAAAGAATTTAGTAATATGAATACATTAGACCTGTAATATCAATTCTGTACAATTTTTTTTTTATTTTTTTTACCTTAAAAAAATTATCTAAAACGGCAGAAGTGGTCACAGAATTTTTCACATTTAAAAAAAAAAATAATAATAATAATAATAATAATAATAATTAATTATGAATATTTAAAGATTGTTCCATTGAAATGCATTGGAGAGCGCCAGGTAGCGAGAGGTCATACCTGTCGCTGTTCAAGGTCGGACGCTGGCGCTGTGGGCTGAGGCTGGAATAATGATGAATGAGTCGCTATATGGCGCTATCTCAGTCGCTAAGCAGGATTGGCTTGATAAATATGTGATTGTGGTGGGGAGCCGGCGTTCTCGTGACGGGGCCCGTCATTACCGGCCGCTCACCAGTCGCTACCTGTCGCTATTCCTTCATAAATAAGGGCCTTACTATTCAGTGTCACTGTGAGTGGCCCGTCTACTTGATAAACCGCTTTGATGGCCATTGAGCTTGTGTGTAATTGCTACTGTCCAGCAATGTATAATCTTGCTTGCAATGACATTCCTCCATCCAGGACCGGCTCCAGGTTTACGTGGGCCCCTGGAGGATAGAGTCAGTGGGCCCTTGCAGTGTGATATGACACTCCATACATGGTAGCAAAGTTGCATGTATGGTGAATACTGGCAAAGAATAGAAAGAAAAACATAACAGAATGACAGAAAGAAAGTATAGAAGAAATGAGAAATAGAAGAAATGACAGACAAGAAGAAAAGAAAGGACAGGAAAATGACAGAAAAAAAGAAGGAGAAAAAGAATGACCCCCCCCTCCCAAAAAAAAAGAATATAAGAAAAAAGGAACATGAAAAAGAACACAAAGAATAGTTAGAAAGAAATATACAAAAATAAGGAAAGAAACAAAGAAAGAAAAAAAGCATATGATTAATGATAGAAAGAAAGTGAATGAATGACCGAAACAAAGAAAGAATAAAGGGAATAACAGAAAAAAACTGGTATTTTCAGAAGTGGACTGGCAGAAAAAAAGAGAAAGAAAAAAGGGAATAAGAGAAAACAAGAAAAGAAAAAAGAAAGAAAGAGAAGGAACGGCAGAATGAACAGATAAAATGAAGCAACCAAGAATAGATAGAAACGAAGGAAAGAAACAAAGAATTGGAGGACTGACAGAAAGAAAGGCTCTCCCAATAGCCAATCTGCTTTTGGTTGCCAGTCCTGAGTCCTGGTTACTGCACAACCATGCATAGGTTCATAGTAGAGGGAGGGCCCCCCAAAGTGCCAGGGCACCTGCCAAGGTATGCCCAGTGCTGACGCCTGCCCTGCCTCCATCCTCCTTTCCCCCTGTCTGAATACCCCTCCCAAAGCAGCTATTCTTACCAATCTATCCGAACCTGGGGGGTCGCTGCACATGATTTAGGCCCTTATTTATGAAGGAATAGCGACAGGTAGCGACTGGTGAGCGGCCGGTAATGACGGGCCCCGGCACGAGAACGCCGGCTCCCCACCACAATCACACATTTATCAAGCCAATCCTGCTTAGCGACTGAGATAGCGCCATATAGCCACTCATTCATCATTATTCCAGCCTCAGCCCACAGCGCCAGCGTCCGACCTTGAACAGCGACAGGTATGACCTCTCGCTACCTGGCGCTCTCCAATGCATTTCAATGGAACAATCTTTAAATATTCATAATTCATTGTTATGAATTTTTTTTTTGTTTTAAATGTGAAAAATTCTGTGACCGCTTCTGCCATGTTAGATAATTTTTTTAAGGTAAAAAAAAAAAAATGTGTGCAGAATTGATATTACAGGTCTGATATTATTGTATTCATATTACTAAATTCTTAAAATTTTTTTTTTTTGGGTTTCCAAAAATATGGTTGTTTGGGGGTTAAAAAACTACTTTTAACCCATCGCCGCCAGCGCTCTGGGGTTTAAACATGCATTTCACAGCGCGAGAATTCTTTGAGCGTGATTTTTTGATGAATATGGTGGGAGCCGGTCGCTAGGGCCAGTTGCTATCATGCGCTCCCATACAGCGCGGAACCTGTCAAATAGCGACTCCTCACCCAATATTCAGCATTACTGCACACCGACTCAGTCACTATCAACAACCGAACAACGGCCAAGCACAGCGACTACTAGCGGGCGCTCTGAAAATTCCGCTACAGTCGCTCAACCGTCGCTACCTGCCGCTATTAATGAATCAGCCTCTTAGTCTATTATAATAGAAGATAAACATGAGCATGACAACATTAAAGACAAAGGGGTTTATTCATCAAGGGATAGCGCCAGGTAGCGCCTCGTAGCGGCAGGCAGCGTCTGGTGAACGCTGGGCGCTGTACGCAATACCACATTTATGAAGGCGATTTTGGTGAGCGACTCTAACAGCGACATGTAGCGTACGATTCATCATTACAGGCAGCTCAGTGTATATCGCCGGCGCTCTAGCTTCCATAGCGCCAGGTATTACCTGTCGTTACCTATCTCTCTCCCATACATTTCAATGGACTTTCCTTTTCTTCTGTTTAAACAGGGTTTTTTTTTTTTCTCTCAAATAATTGTGTGACCTTTCCTGATCTAGAAAAAGTCATTTTTGAAAACTTTTTGATTTTGTATATTTTTATGCAGGTCTGGCATTAAAGTATTAATGTCACAATGTTACAACAATGTCATTCCATGTGTTTTCGCTTTGTTACTGTTGGATATGTGTTCAAAAACAGACTTTAATCAAACAGCGTCTGGCGCTCTATGCTATAGTGCCCAGATCTAGAGCGGCTACGCTCTGTGAGTCTGTTTTTTTGTTGAATATGGTGTGAGTCGCTGAGAGTCGGTCGCACTGAGCTGGCCCTACCTTTCGCTCCCTGCAACGCTGTACTGGTGTTAGAACGCCCAACATACATCTCATTCATCAGTGCCGGCCAGGTTACTACAGCGACTGAGGCGCTAGGTTAGAGTCCTTGATAGCGATCACAGCGTATACTAGCGGTCGCTCTATGTGCTGCTATACAAACGCTCATCTGACGATACCTGGCACTAGTAATGAATCAGCCTCCATGTCAATTAAAAACAAGTAAAAATATGCTGTAGAGGTGGACTCTTAATTTTATGGCTCTAAATAGTATATGCTTGAGTTCATAGATTTAAATAGTGTATGAAAGTGCTGTAAGGATTAATAAAAAAATTCCCATGGCCATGAAAAATCGTGCAAAGAAGCATAACTAACCCCCTTCAAAGAGGGGGAGAAACAAAGTGGAGGCGATAATGAGCCTGATTGGTTTGAGGGTTCCTTTTTAGGGGACCAATATCAAGAAAGTGACCAGTGCACAAATAATGTGCAAATAGTGCCAAAAATGAATGCTGGTATTAATGTGCCAAGTGCAATATAAGATGACAAATAGGATAACAATTTGGTGCATACACTAAATAATAATACAGGAACTAATATAAAGAATATCACCAAGTAGGAAGAACTGGGTCCAACCTTGCAGAACGCTTCCCACACCAACGCGTTGCGTGGTGGAACCCCACCACTTTGTCAGGATGCTGCACCGTGAGTGAGCCACACTCCTAAACCGCACCCATGCCACACCCACTACCCTGTAAGTTGGGCTGGCATCTCTAGGTACATAGTGGTCTGCTGGTCACATTGTTACTCCTGGGGGACATAGTTTTCCCCATGCTAAAACCATCTTACGTGATCATTTGCAGAGGAACAGGTCATTTCCTGGCCATCAGCCAAAATTAAGTATCATTATTTTCTCAAAACCCATAGCCACCCACCCATCATAGGTTTTCTGAAAGACTGTTCAGGACAGGTGCTGGAGCTAAGAAAACAGGTCTATAATTTAAAAATGACCACTGTTGCTTATACTTAATTTGGATAATAAAATACAAATATTATGTATCCACTGAATGCGATCAACTTTGTCCCTCTGGCTGTTACAGTCCAGTGATTTGAAGAAGAGGTCATCATGATCATTAAGGCCCCTGAGTCACAGGTCTACAGGATGTGCTTTTCTATATGGAAACAACCTGCTCGTTGGAAGTACTTTGTTCTAATACCGCTGGAGAGGGTTTTTTTTTATATGAAGTGACCGAAAAAAAAATAGGTCTGCTTTAGAAGCATTTTAGGGATTCCTGTGATGTATTTCATTTAATCAAAGAATGACCAATGTCTGCTAGGTGAGGAAGACAACAGGATTTCTTTCTCATACTTTCTGAAAGCATTCCTGAGATTCAGAAGAATCACGCCACTGACTGACATTTAGAGGGAACACATTGTACAGTCTATTATATCTCTGCTCTATTGTTTCCTTACCAGTCCTGTCAATATTGTGCGTGGCTGGCCGTACACTTTATGGAGTGGGGCTAGACAAACGCACATGATGGTAAGAAGGTTTCTGAGGCCAACGATGTTTGCAATCCTGGAGAATAGAAAAAAAGTTGAAGGACAGTATTCTATTGTCTAGGTTTACTTATTTATTTTTTAGTCTTATGTGTCCTTTCCACTGGTGCACCTCGATGGGGGGGTGCCCCGCTGTGTGAAACCCCCCAGATCACCCAAAGAAACTCACCTCACCCAGGTCCTATGGCGCATGCGTGGCCGCTCGTCCTATCAGCGTACTTGGGGCCGCTGATGTCACGCCATCTAGGATGGCGTCTAAAGCCAGCAGCTCCAATTGCGGTGGTGGCTGCTTCCCCTGCTTCCCCCTAACAGGGAGCGTGCCCATGTTGGCCATTGACAAATCACAAGCATGCATGCGTCCTGCTAGAGGGATAGCGGGGATGCGGCCGCGGCCCGCGCATGCGCCGTTTGACTGGGAAGCAAGGTAAATGAACGGGGTCATCTATGACTAAGGGCTGACAGAATACCCGAAACGCGTCAGGAGGTCTTGTATGTTTTGTGTCACTCTGGGTCTACCTTTGTATTTTAGCACTGCTTTTTGACAGTTTTTTGGAGATGATTTTAATAATTTTCATTAAAGACTTACATTTTTAAGGTGTGCGGACCCATTCCCTTTATCCTTTTGCATAATTGGGGTATGTGACCACCCCGGGTCGGGCACCCTGCTTTACTAGTGTGCGGATACCCTTTACATTGTTTATTCTAAGTGAACGGGGTGACCCGGGGGGTTTCACACAGCGAGGCAGGCATCCCAATTTTAGTTGCCCCGGGGGGGCAGTATCGGTCGGCCCTGGTATCTTATAGATTCCCGGGCCGATCTAGCAGGGTTTTGGTCCACTTTAAACATCTTCAACCACGCCAAACCCACAAATAGCTTAGTTTGCAGTAGATTTCATGAATATTCTTCTCAGTAATATGTACGGTAAATACAAAAATTGTGAGGGACCACACATTTGAGCCTGTCTCTGATCGCCCTGGGCACCAAGGCCAGTGGCGGCACCTTTAGCACTGACATCCTGTTTTCTGCAGATAGGTTAGGGCCACTGTTAGAGGTGCTGACTATACACCAGACCCCTCATATTGTGCTCAGTCATGCGGAGGGGGGCACTGCCTGCTGTAGAGCATGGCAATTACCAATATGGGGCAGCAGGATATGGGGCACTATTTTGCTTAGAAACTGCCCTGCTCTGTCTTTCTTTTCTGACCCTTTCAGCGCTGCTCTACCTCCACTTGGGGCCTTTGGCTTTTATAGAGATAAGGATAAAAAAGGGGGCAATATTATTCCCTATTAAAGTTCTGTGTCTCCTGTAGCTTGGATAGTCAGTCATTTGCCTTTATGGTGGTTCAGGACTGCATTTGATTTCTCAATATCTGTTCCTCACTTGGGAAAAGAACTAGTCTTTGACTATTCTCTGTGTCTCTTGAATAGTTTTCTTGGTTTTGTCCCTTTTTTGTCACTGTTCCTCAAACAAGGTTCAGCACTAGCACTGAGCAAACCTGTAGAAGTTCAGGTCCGGCAGGTGCAGACGAACTTTGAACAAAAGTTTGGTTCAGGTACCAGAACTTGACTCGAAACTGAATCCCATTGAAATCAATGGGGAGCTGAACTTGCTGACCCAAAAATGACCCACAGATACATATGAGGGGTGACTGGCACATGGGTAGGTGAGGAGCTGGGGGGAGGGGGGAATCCGCCTGTCAAAGGAACCCTAGACGGAAACAGGCCGGGACTGTTTAATAAAAAAAAAAAAAGCTGGCTGCTGCAAATGTCCTCACTCACAGGGCAGCCATCTTATTGTAGCCCCTGCCATCAAATGCCTACCCTGATCTCAGGCTTAGGTAAGTGTACAGTTGCTTCCTATTTGCTGCACACTCTGTATTATGTTGAAGGGCAACCCTCACTCGGCGGCGCCGCTATCAGCTAAAAGCTGGTGCATTAACGAGCTTTACTGAACGCTGAACCCGAATGCCAAACACAGGCGTTTGGCTGAAGTGTTTGGGTGTTTGGTTCACCTAACTTCACTTCCCATGTGTAGCTATGGATTTGATCTAGGAGCTGGAGATTCACTGGTCATATTTGAAGTCAACATGCTGCATACTAAAGGTTATTTGTCCAACTGTAGTTTGTTTTTTTAAGAGAAGACTCTGCTTAATCAAAGCAAGGTGTTAGTCAATTTTGCACTTTTTGCACTTTTGACTATCCCGGGTTTTGGTCCTTTCCCCCCTGGCACCCCGATCGGGGGGCCCGCTGTGTGAAACCCCCCAGATCGCCAAAATCAACTCACCTCTTCCCAGTCCTACAGCGCATGCGATCGTCTAATCAACGCGCTTGGATCTGCTGAAGTTGCATAGTCTAAGCTTTCGCTTAAGGCCAGCGGCTCCAGAAGCCCATACACTTATCTTCGTTCCTGGTCCACTGGCGCATGCGTAAGCCATGGCCGCATCCCCTGCTAACCTAACAGGGAGCGTGCCTGGGCCAGCCATTCCCAAATGCCTGGTGAGGGCATGCGCCCTGCTATAGGGATATCGGGGATATGGCCGCGGCTCGCGCATGTGCTGTTGGACCGGGAACAAAGTTAAGTGTATGGGCCACCTGAGGGGGGGGGGGGATTCACACAGTGGGGCATCACGATGTTGGATGCCCCGGGGGAGGGAATCGATCAGCCCGGGACTCTTATAGATTCTCCGGCCAATCACCATTGGTTTTGATCCACTTTAAAATATAATTTGCATCTGTTTCAATCTATATCCTTGCTGATATCCAGTAGCATAAGGAGCCCTCTCTCTGGATAATCAGTCCTCAATGCCTTGCTCCCCATTCTTCGCTTCCAAGCCAAATAAGTCCACCATGACTTGCTGTCCAGCTTAACCTGAACCAAGCCTAAAACTTGAGCCTGAGCCTGAACATTTGGCAAAGTGTGAACCCATGTCTGATTTGTTTTGGAATCAAGCCTCATTTTTTGTTTGGTTTCCTGTGGGTTTTGGAGTCAAGTGTCTGTGTCTTGCTTATTCAAACAGAGAGTCTAAAGGGGTTTATTCATCAAGGTCTAGCACCAGCTAGTGACTCGTAGCGGCAGGCAGCGTCTGGTGAACGCTGGGCACTGTACGCAAAACCACATTTATTAAAGCGAATCTGGTGAGCGACTGGAACAGCGGTATATAGTGTCCGATTCATCATTACAGGTGGCTCAGCGTATAGCACCAGCACTCTAGCTTCCAGAGCGCCAGGTATTACCTATCGCTACCTGTCGTTCTCCCATACATTTCAATGGACGTTCCTTCAAATCCCTTTACTGATTCCATTTTTTTCCTCAAATAATTGTGTTACATTTCCTGGCCATTTTTGAAAAGCTATTTTTTTCTAATTTTTATGCAGAATTGTCATTTCAGGTCAGGCATTAAAGTGTTAATGTCATCTTAAAATAATGTCATTCTATGTGTTGTCGCTTTGTTACTGGTGGATATGTGTTCAAAAACAGACTTTAATCAAACAGCGTCTGGCGCTCTAGGCTATATACCAATTTTGAGCGCCAACTCTGTGTGAGGGTGATTTTTTGATGAATATGGTGTGAGTCTCTGAGAGACGGTCGCACTGAGCATTCGCTACCATTCTCTCCCTGCAGTGTGTTACACCCTACTGGTGTTACAGCGCCCAACATACATCACATTCATCAATGCCAGCCATGTTACTACAGCGACTGAGGCGCCGCGCTACAGACCCTCATCTGCCGTTACCTGGCGTTAGTAATGAATCAGCCTGCCCGCTGCAGAAGAGAAGAAGCTACTGGTGCATACAGTAGGCCACATGGAGGAAAGTAGTCTGATGGGATTGCCATGCCAAATGTGGCAAAAGAAACACTTGGCAGAGAAACATGCTCCAGAGTAAACCCCTCCAGAAAACCAGATCTGCTATAGCTGAAGCAGTAAGACAGCAGCTGTATTTGGCCCAATCCCGAATGAGTTACTCAGTAAATAGCATCATTCTAACCCCCTATTTCATGAACCTTTACGAGATTTATCCATGTCATCTTTATACCATGTAAATATTTGAAATCATTTTTGTTCATTCTCTGGTCTTGTTGCCATGGCGATTTACACTGGAAATCCACACATAACCGACAGGTTCTTAAGCACTTCAGGTGGTCCTGTTTAACATGTAGACCACTTCAATTATGTACGCAAATTTCCCGATATCTCTCTGATTAGACATTTGCATATCAATGTCAGACGTGGCCTTCTGTTTCAGTGAACTGATTAGAATAATAATTTCTATTAAATACAGCATGATGCTATTTTTATGGGCCCCTTGTGCACAACGCAAGGCTTTTAAATTGAGCCGACAGGTCTAAGAGGCCTTAAGTGGTGCTCTATGTTGTGGCGTTCTAGCAGGTGTGCTTCATTAGGGTGGACGACCCTCGGGAATATGAAGCAATCAGACAGCGTCCCTGACACATTTTATCCGCCCTGGATTTCTGCTAGCTCAGCAAAAGTAACCTGAGCCAAAATATAAACACTTTTTAATTGGGGTTCATGAAGCATGGGAAATTTAGCATGTGCGGTAGATAAAGGCCAAGATTTACTAAGAGGCCGATTCATTAATAGCGGCAGGTAGCGACAGTTGAGCGACTGTAGCGGCATTTTCAGAGCGCCCGCTAGTAGTCGCTGTGCTTGGCCGTTGTTCGGTAGTTGACTCAGTCGGTTTGCCGTAATGTTGAATATTGGGTGAGGAGTCGCTATTTGACAGGTTCCGCGCTGTATGGGAGCGCATGATAGCGACTGGCCCTAGCGACCGGCTCCCACCATATTCATTAAAAAATCACGCTCAAAAAATTATTGCGCTGTAAAATGCATGTTTAAACCCCAGAGCGCTGGCGGCGATGGGTTAAAAGTAGTTTTTAAACCCCCAAACAACCATATTTTTGGAAACCAAAAAAAACAAGTTTTTTAAATAATTTAGTAATATGAATACATTAATATCAGACCTGTAATATCAATTCTGTACAATTTTTTTTTTATTTTTTTTCCCTTAAAAAAAGTGGTCACAGAATTTTTCACATTAAAAAAAAAAAATAAATAATAACAATGAATTATTAATATTTAAACATTGTTCCATTGAAATGCATTGGAGATCACCAGGTAGCGAGAGGTCATACCTGTCGCTGTTCAAGGTCGGACGCTGGAGCTGTGGGCTGAGGCTGGAATAATGATAAATGAGTCGCTATATGGCGCTATCTCAGTCGCTAAGCAGGATTGGCTTGATAAATGTGTGATTGTGGTGGGGAGCCGGCGTTCTCGTGGTGGGGCCCGTCATTACCGGCCGCTCACCAGTCGCTACCTGTGGCTATTCCTTCATAAATAAGGGCCTAAGCTGAGGGTCTGGTGGGGAACTAGAGGCAGTCTCTGGTGGCTTGAAAAATAACATAACTAATGTGAGATGGCCAAACCAATCATCGAAGAGAATTGCTTTGTTATGAAATGGATTTACCCCCCTCCAAAGAAAAAAGACTTCCTTAGTAGATCCAGAGTGCTTAGTGCATGCTAAAGATTGCTGTCATATCCAAAGGAAGTGGCACTAGATGAAGTAACCCATCCCTTGGGGTGTAGCCTCAAAAGGAAGCAACATACTGTACCTGTTATGTCAAACCCCAATAAACATGTTCTTCTTGTCTATTGACAAGAAAGCTAATGGGGGGGGGGGGGTGAATATTTTGACCAACATTTTTCTGTATTGAGATCTGACGGGCAGGCTGATTCATTACTAATGCCAGGTAGCGACAGATGAGCACCCGTAGAGCGGTTTTCGGAGCGACCGCTAGTAGCCGCTGTGCTCGGCCATAGATCATTGTTTCAGAGCGCCTCAGTTGCTGGCCGGCATTGATGAATATGATATGTGAGTCACAGTGCTACGCTGTATGGGAGCGAACGGTAGCGCAGTGTCAGTGCGACTGACTCACACCACATTCATCAAAAAACAGCCTCAAACATCGCCGGCGCTCAAAATCATGTAGTTGTAGCCCATAGCGCCAGAGGCTGTGTGATTAAAGTCTGTTTGAACATGTATCCAATAGTAACAAAGCGAAAACATATGGAATTATATTGTTATAACATTGTAACATAAACACTTTAATACCAGACATGTAAGGACAATTCTGCATAAAAATATTATCAAAAAAGTTTACAAAATGACATTTTCTTGTCCAGGATACATGTCAGAAGTTTTTAGATTTAAAAAAAATAATAATAATTGGGATCAGGAAAGGGATTTAAGGATCGTCCATAGAAATGTAAGGGAGAGCGCCAGGTAGTGAGAGGTAAGATGTGGCGTTCTGCGAGGCTGAACCCCGGCGCTGTACGCTGAGCCTGGGATAATGATGAATCGCGCGCTACATGGCGTAAATGTGGAATTGCGTGCCATCTCCGCCATTCACCTGTCGCTACCTGACGCTGCCTGGCGCTGTACAGGCACTACCTGGCGCTGTACAGGCACTACCTGGCGCTGTACAGGCACTACCTGGCGCTGTACAGGCACTACCTGGCGCTGTACAGGCACTACCTGGCGGTATACCTTCGTGAATAAGGCCCTTGGTCGAACCAAATAGTTGCAATTCAGGTTTGTTCAACACTGAGCCAAATCCAAGGCTTAACTCTAATCCTGATGATTAAAGGGAATGCAAACCCCATAAGGCCTCTCCCACCATGCCGGCAAAAATGCATTTTTTTTTTTTTTTTTTTTTTTAAATGCCGGCATGGTGGGAGCGGGCCGGCCGGCTTTACCGGCCCGCCGGCCGGCTCCCACCATGCCGGCTTTTTTTTTTTTTTTTAATTTCAGGAAAAATTCGATCGGCACGAACCACAAAATATTCGGGTTCGTGCCGAATCGAATATTTCCTGAAATTCGGAGCGAATTCCGGTTCGTCCGAACCGGTTCGCTCATCTTTAGTGAGGAGGTAAAAAGAGAGGAGGCAAACACTTTTCTGGGTGTCACCTTAAAGCGGAACAAAACCCGGGCATTTTACTTTCCCAAGTCTTGTTTCGTTACCCTGGGGCATCCCATATTGGCATGCCCACTGTGTGAAACCCCCCAGAAAGCTGCTTTTCACTCATCTATTCCTGGTTCCAAAGGCGCATATGCAGGCTCTTGTCCAATGAGAGCTGTCTGCTGTGACTATTGTGGTTTGGCAAACGGCTCTCATTGACTAGAATGGGGAGTGTACGCTGCGGAATCCCCCACATCCCTGGTTGTAGGGGAAAAAGTTGGTAGTGCATACCTGGACAGGGACTCTAAATGATGTTGCAGCCAATGGTGCAGCATTAGTTCACTCTGGCTAACAAATGCAGGAAGCCGAGCGAGATTGAGACGGCTGGGCAGTGGCTGAATGAAAACAAAAGTCTTTGTGAAATGTAAAGGCTTTTTTTCTGATTTAAGACATCTATATATTTTATTTAAAGTACATTTTATGATAAAGGGGTTGATTTAGTACCATTTGGAAAAAGCACACTTTTAGTTAATAATAAAATACAATTGTTCTTTTTACATCTGGTGCTGCATCATCCTCCTAGGTAGACAGCATACAGAGGCGACAGTGCTATATACTGGGATGGAAGTTTAAAATATTGGAATGCATAATCTCTTCCTCCTACTGCGACTATAAATCAGCTGAGAGTTACAATGCAATACATTGTTATAGCCAAGAAGCAACTGGCATATCATAATTGTTTCTATTGCAATCAACTGTAATACATTGTAGAGCAGTCATCAGCTTGCTTTTGAAAGTGAAATAGGTCAAAGATAGATTATAACTTTCTGTGATGTGGGCATGTGCATCATGCTGTACATTGGAGAGAACACATTAAATACTGTCTCCTCTGTAAGCGAACAACACTTTTTACTATAAAATTTAGTGCTCTTTTTGTACCTGGTGCTAAATTGAGGTGGACAATCAGGACCAGGGTAATAAAAAGTGCCATTCCCTTTCTCAGTCTATGGAGGGGTCTATTCACCAAGAGGAAAAAAGAGCATTTCTTATATTTGTTTACATATTTTCATATTATTTTATATTATTTTTTACCTAAAGTGCATTTTTTACTCCAAAGTGCATTTTTTGAACCAGGTTCTGAATAGTCTCATATACACACTTTTTTTTAAATGCCTGATATAAAGCAGATCATTTTTCTGTATACATTTCCTTTTGTCCATACCTATTCTGACTCACCAGATGGCAGTAATGTGAATCCTGTAGACAGCTTCACCTTGCCTGTGTGTGTCTGTGACGGACATGTTCTTACTCCATAAGGCTTGGCAGATGGTCATGAAGATACATAGATATGTTTTAGAATCTTTCGTTCAGTAGAGAATCTTGTAATAAACACTTTTTACAGCAGGAATCTTGAAATGTATGTTCAATATAGCAGGAAACTTGTGATGTAAACCAATAACAGTAGCAGGTAAAAAGACTGTAGACTGCAGGAGGGAGCAGCAGGTGTGCACTGCCTGGATGCAAACTAGAAAATGGCTGGAGGAGAGGGAGAAGAAGGGAGAAACTACTAGCATCACAGCTAGATTAAGTGAGCCAGGAAGTGACACAAAAGCAGTTAAAGGCACATTCCTCAGCCTTTGTAATAAACACTATATCAAATGAAACACAAGTCATGGGACATGACAATAGCTTCTAATCTCAATGCCTCTATCACTATCACTGACACTCCACAGACAGGCAGATTTATCTATTCAACCACTTGTTCTCGAAGTGATTCAGGGAGGGGCAGAAGCCGCAGCATGTCGTCAGTGGCTGGCCCTTCGTAAGAGGAACCTACTGCCCTAACAAATGTTCATACAGTTGCAGTGGTTTGGCTCTTGGGAGTGGTAAGGTGAGTATAAGGCCTGAAATGCCTACAGATAGGCTTTAAGCAAAACGATTCAAAACTCAAGAGAGGCTTAAGACTGCAAGTTTACAAATTAGCTTTTAACCATTGTCTCATTAATAAGACATGACCGCCATGTATAATTCAGCTCCAATGTGAAGAGAGAAAACAAACCAAAAAGCGAGGAGCGAAAACGCCGCACTGAAACATTTTAAGGCATTTCATCCATGATTAATTTTGCCAAAAGCATCTTAAGCCTTCCGTACAGGACCGCTAAATAATAGATTGCCATTCCCATCCTGCGGCGCTGGAAAAAGAAATGCAATCTGTTGGAATGGTAGAATAATCTTAAAATGCCTAAACATACTAAGGTGGTGCCCTCTGCTGGCTGAGGCTGATTGATGCAACATGTTTCAACCTGTCATGCCGAACAGTTCTTCTTAGCTCTGTAATGCAGCTGCCAGTATTTTAAGTGATCCTATATCCAGCCCAGCACCTCAATTCAGCCTGTGTTTCTTTTTATTTACTAAAGACTTTACCCAATGTCCATAAAACAAAACTGGGTGCAGTCTGATGTTCGAATGGTGGCCGCATGGCACCCTGACCCGCCAGGTGGCACCAGGCCCCCCTGGTGCTTTCCAGTGATGATACATTCAGTTGCACACAGCTCAGCATCGGGAGTCAGCCTTCTTAACCTTATCAGTTATCAGTTAACCTTTCAGTTATAAGAATTGCAATAAATCTGAAAACAGTTCAGTTAAACTGCCATCTACACATCATGTGGCAGACACCCATGAATATTGGGCAAAGACTTTAGTAGAAAAAAGAAACACAGGCTTTGGGTCACTGGGCTCGGGATAGAAGATGACGACATAAACTTCCTCTCTGGGCATAGAATCACTTTAAGGTGGACCAAAAAAAAAATGTTGATAATCCTGCATGTGCGTTCTGGCGGCCATACACAAATGCCTGGCACGGACACGCGCCCTGCTAAAGGGAGAGCGGGGATACAGCCGCAGCTTGCGCATGCACTGTTGGACCTGTAAAAAAGGCAAGTTTCCAGGTGACTTGACCAGTTTCTGGATGCCCTGGGGGGGGATTCAGCGGCCCTGGAATCTTATAGATTTCAGGGCCATTGGGGCATGAGTTTCGAGCCACTTGACTGCGTGTCACTGGATATACTGTTTATGAGGTCCTATCAGGTGAGACTGCGGACTGACCTTCATGGCAACCTGATCTGCTGCCATCAGTAGCTTACCTTTCATAGAGTGGCTCCAGAGCAGCCTCTCCTGTCTGCCTCTTTAGTGAGGAAAATCACTTCCTCATTCTGGTTTCCATCCCTACCCCACCAATGAGGTCCACCAATTAACCTTGGGGGAACTAAGAACCGAAACACCCCCCCACTCCAGTGGCTGCCTCTCTCGGCACCTATGAAACCCGACCTCCTGTTTCCTTTCAGTGTGCTCATATCACATCACTATTGCCTCACCCACTGTTTCTGGTCATTTGTTCTCTGCTTCTCCGAAGCTCTAATACTTTTACTAATGTAGGGAAGTGCTCAGTTGCCACAGAGTTGCAACTAGAACATTGCATGCCTGCTGGAGATCATAGATCACACTCCCTCTATAGGTGCTGATGGTACACTTTCTGCCGCCCTGCAAGTTGGGGTTTTGGAAGTATCAAAGACTATATATACAGGACAAATTTCCTGTATGCTAGAAGAACTGAGCACACGGCTTGTTGCCAGGAGCTGTGCTGCTGCAACCCACATATACAGCCTCACAGCTGAGCCTGGTTCACCTCCCAGACTACTACACTGTTCACCTGCATGTCCAGCTGATGGTGTCATGTGGGGGATCGTCCGTAGGTGCTCCTGAACTTCTTCAATGCCTTCTGCCTGCTGACCTGTGTGTCCGGCTGCTTTGTGGCCTGATACTCGACTCCTGCGTGTCAAGAGTGAATCATCTCTTCGAGTCAATATCAGGGGCCCTGCAGCTTGCAGCCTGTGTTGACTTTCTCCTGGAGGTATTTAGCTATAGACTATATATATCCGGGTATATGTGCACAGACTAACTAAAGCCCCAGCTGGGCCTTTCATTGTGTTATACTGTGTATGATTCATTTCTATTGCCAAGTTAACCTTTACTACATAAAGTTCATGGTACTGTTGTATTTGACTGTGTCAGTGAGTGACTTAAGTAAATGGTTGCTGCAGTAGTACCTCTGCTCCCAATGTATTGTTTTGCTTAGACTACTTAATCTATTTCCCAGAAAGGTTTTCCCTATTAGTTGCAAGGGCCCTATTCTGGGTGGAGGCACTGCCACACCAAACATTTAACCACTCTTCCACCCAGCAATGGCTCAGCCTCTCTTTGTTACCAACAGGTTAGCGTCATAGCCTGTCTTGAGTGGGGTGTTTAACATCTACCCCCCCCCCCCCCCCCAAAACAGCCCTACACTAATAACTTAGGAACTACAGGGTCTTCTGGAACAATTCAACCTGTCCCAATGGGACAACAAAGTGGGCTTGCCTTTAGTCTAACTTTAAGTTACAATCCCATTTTTAGTTTACGCTGATGAAACTTGGCAATAACAGTCTCTGTTGGGGACAGTATGGTTGGCATGAGTGATAAACTGCTTGGCAGTAGCAATATTAGTAGGGACAGTAGAGAAAAACCGAATGTGGTGGTTGAAGGTTAAATGCCACTGGGTTTGAAGCGTGTGTGTTTATAGTCTAAAACATTTTCTTATTTTTGTCAGCTCTAATCCACCCGATGGGATAAGACACAGCGGTTACTAATTAACAGCTTCCCTTGCATTTGAACATCCCCTGCACCTACAAAACTAAGATTTAATTTTCCCAATGAACATTCTCCATGTATCAAAATCTATGTATCTGTAAGGAGAGTTAATATGAAAGTTTCTTCTCAGACAAGTCAAGTAAAAAAAAAAAACACATGCTGTACTCACCTTTTATCTCCGGGAGCATGTCCATCCTTCTCCAGTTGTATAAAATGTACTGAGTCCCACCACCTTACATTCACCACCGCATTGAGAAACAGACCCTCTCCCCTTAGTGTAAGTCACGTGTAGTCATGTGTAGGGGGGTGTTTTCTGAACCATTAGGGGCAAACCAAATAGCTAGCTAATCACTGAAAGGAAAGGTAAATGGGCTTAACATAACTAAGAAATAATAGGAATGATAAAAAAAAAAAAAACATTTAATATGTTGAATAAATAAACATGGTCTTTGCTTAATTTTAGAGGATTTGCCCAAATATTGCTATTGACGGCTTGTACATTCCAGAGCTCAAGCCAGAGGAATTTTCTTTGCATTTGACAAGCCTCCTCTCCAGGGAGCGGCAATGTACTGTAAATGTAATTTGCCGTTCTAAACAATTATAGTCTAAACAGACTCAATCTTTTGGGAGTCTGGTTCTTTGATTTTCGAATTTCCATCACTTAAAATCCAATCAGCCCAACTGTTAAAGGTTTTAGATGCTGTATATACAAGAAGAGGTTCAAGAAGGCCGCAGCCAATGTGGCAACCTGGGGGTAGACACTCCGAGCAGGTAAACCACGTCCTTCCTGGGTTCGACCTTCTCTCCTTCATAGATTGCTCGCCGGCTCTGAGAATTGTTACCGTATTAAAACCTTCGATTTTCAGTAACCAGTGTTTTATAGGCCAGCAGATTGCCTTGGCTTTTGGGAATTTGCTGCAACATATTGAGCTTAACAGATTTATGCAGGAACGTAAAACAAAAATAGTGTAGCAGGCGCTCGGATTTTTTGAACACAAGGGGATTAGGCTTGCAGATGGCTGGTGCAGTGCCTGACATTGAGTAATTTAGCTTGGGATGCTAATCTGTTTCTTGACAGAATACATTAACATTTTACCTGAAGCACACAGGTGTTTGAATGCTGCCTCTGCTTCCAGGGTTTTTCTCACCTCCTGCTAGCGGAGAAGGATACCTACCTCTAAAGGGCAACAGTGATAAGCACAGAATGCACACACAAGAACGAATGTACAAATGAATATTTGTGCACAGGTGTCAAACATAAGACCCATGGGCTAGATTTTGCCCGCCAGAACGCATACCTCCCAACTGTCCCTCATTTGGGGGGTTGTCCCTCTTTGGAGTCCATGGCCCTCTGCCCCTCATTGTCCCTCGCAGGGCCGGCACCTGCACAGGGCAAACCTGGGCAATTGCCAGGGCCCCTGGCATCTTCAGGGGTCCACTCAGGCTCACCATTGGCCATGGTATCATTTAACAGTGGACTCAACCACCGAATGCCAGGTGCTGTGTGCAGACCTGCTCATGGCTGGCCTCAGTAACAGGGAATGGTCCGCAACATTGGAGAATGTGGCCTGGAATTGAGGGCAAGTGATGGAAGCTCAGAAGGTGGCAAGAACCAGGTGACAACTGACAGCAATGATGAAGTCTTTGCTAGCGGAGCAAGCAGTAAGGGCTGAAGGATGATTGGTGGCAGTAGGGAATGCAACAAGCACTAGAGGACGATTGGTGGCTATAGGGAAGGCAATATAGACGGGAGGGGGATTGGTGGCTATAGGGAAGGCAATAAGGACTAGAGGATGATTGGTGGCTACAGGGAAGGCAAGAAGGACTGGAGGGGGATTGGTGGTTATAGGGAAGGCAATAAGGACGGGAGGGTGATTGGTGGCTATAGGGAAGGCAATAAGGACTGGAAGGTAATTGGTGGCTATAGGAAAGGCAATATGGACTGGAGGGTGATTGGTGGCTATAGGGAAGGCAATGAGGACTAGAGGGGGATTGGTGGCTATAGGGAAGGCAATAAGGACTGGGGGGTGATTGGTGGCTATAGGGAAGGCAATAAGGATGGGAGAGTGATTGGTGGCTATAGGGAAGGCAATAAGGACTAGAGGATGATTGGTGGCTATAGGGAAGGCAATAAGGACTAGAGGGTGATTGGTGGCTATAGGGAAGGCAATATGGATGGGAGGGTGATTGGTGGCTATAGGGAAGGCAATGAGGAGTAGAGGGTGATTGGTGGCTATAGGCAAGGCAATAAGGACAGGAGGGTGATTGGTGGCTATAGGGAAGGCAATAAGGATGGGAGAGTGATTGGTGGCTATAGGGAAGGCAATAAGGATGGGAGAGTGATTGGTGGCTATAGGAAAGGCAATAAGGATTAGAGGACGATTGGTGGCTATAGGGAAGGCAATATGGACAGGTGGGTGATTGGTGGCTATAGGAAAGGCAATAAGGATTGGAGGGCGATCAACAGCAGGAATTGACCCATTTGTTGTAGCTGAGCTGAAAGGTGACATTATGTGACTCATTAATATGGGGCCCATTAAGACTCTCTTGCCCAAGGGCCCCCACAAACCTGGAGCCGGCCCTGGTCCCTTGTGTCATGTGAGAGCAGACATGCCAACCTCCCATTCCTGCAGGGTGCTTTTTCTCCAGTCCTGCACTTAGCAATGACCATGTTCCTGAACACAACTTGGCTCAGTCACTGAACTGGCTGGAATAAGAGTTCTAATTATAATTATCCCAATTTTGGATGCCCCAGGGGGAGGGAATCGACTGGCCCTGGAATATTATGGATGTTTCACTAAAAGTATGACTGGCATTTGCAATAGAGAGAAACATATTCATGAAAATAAAAGTACTGTTGCCTTGATCTATTACTACAAGTAATCTATGCAACACATTTTTCTGCATTGCCCAAGGAACTGATTAATTCTTATCACTAATGTCAAGTATTTTAATAGTGAATATAACATTTGCATGTGAGGATATCCACCCCGTACCTCCTCGCTGATCCTCCCAGGCGCACTGCATTGTAGCGGCTAAACTGCTGGTCTGTGTCTAATTGGTTAAGCAGCAGCTAAGCATCCTGGGAGATGTAGGTTTTCCATCAGCGCTGATGCTGACAGTGCTGTAACATAAATGAGGTTTAATTTAAAAATTCCAGCAAGCATTTCCAGCCCCTGGGACGTCCCCACTAATTGCAAACCTAAATTCTCAACATAAAATGCGCAAGTATTTCTTTAACTAATAATGATAATAATAAGAACACCAGTGATATGCGCTGGGGTAAATACAAGTTATTTCATTTAAAGTCCACTTAACCCTCTGCATTCTTACTTACCGCCTGCTAAATGTTAAAACTGGGTTTAAAATAGGAGCTTTCCCTATTAAAATGTGATATTTCACCACTCAGAGTTAAAGGGATTGTCCAGCCAAATACATAGACCGTATATTCACATAGCCCTAAAGCTCTCAACATTTCCTGTTTTTTTTTTCCCGAAATGAACGTGGATAAAATGTATTTAGAATTTTCATTCATATTTTAAATTTCCAGCCGGTACAATAGCAGGCAGCGTGTTTATATCAGCAAACTCCAATCACAATGCTGCAATACAGAGGCGGCCACAGGGGGCAGAGTTGACCAGCTGTTGAGTGGTGGTCTACTGCTAGAATAATCAGGGGAAGTGGCAGAACTCAGTGCCAAGTTTCTGCTTCTAGGTGCTGTTATGATGTTACAGGAAGGGAGAGGATAGATATGATGAGGTAAGCCGCTGAATCATGTTTTTTTTTACATTTATTTAACTATTTTTTACATTTTGCCTGGACAGCCCCATTAAACCGGACCTTCACCCTGAATAAGAGCCTATCTTGTATGTTTCCCCCAACCTGTATATACAGATTGCCCACATTAAAAATCATCCTACCTGCACCTAGTGCGCTTTTTTTAACCTTTTAACATCCAAGATGACGGGCCATGGAGTCTCAAGCTGCCTGCAGACAGGAAGTGTCTTCTGACTGTGCCACTCTGCATTCTGGGATTGCTGTGCTTTTCCTGACCCCAGCTCTGCTTTGTCTGTGCAAAGCACAGCTAGAACCTGCTCCCTGCACCCCCCCTCTCCTTTCCTCAATATGTAATGCTTCTCAGGCAAGTCGGCGGCGCCCGTATCCTAGAGTCCTGAACAGAGTTGCATACCAGTGAGGGAAAGAATAATAAGTAAGTGAATAAAACTTAGAATATATAAATTTTAGATGTCGAGGAATAGTTTTTTAAGGATTTGGGCTTTTCATTAAATGATGCTGATGGTCTGGTTTAAACACTGTATGTAGTAAAAAAAAAAAAAAGTAAAGCTAAACAATGTACTATGTCTTTCTCTCTAAATATATATATATATATATATATATATATATATATATATATATATATATATATATATTATCAGATATAAACTGTGAAAGTAGAAAAGAGGGAAGAGGTAAAGAACAGACAGGACGAATAGCATACCTCCCAAGTGTCCCGATTTGCCCGGGACTTTCACGGGAAGCCCCCCATGTCCCGTGGTCCCGCCCTTTCAAGAAATGTCCCGGCTACCGCCCCCGCTGTGGAGCGCTGTGCTTCGGTTAGTACCGTGCTATGCGCCGGCATCAGCAGAGGCAGAGCTGGTTTGTGGAGGCCCAATCGCGGCTGGGCCAATGATGGAGGAGTGGGCGGGGCACAATTACGCTGTGCCCGGGCTCTGTGCTGAAGATAGGATGGCTGGAGAGAGAGGGGGAAGATAAGGTAAAAATCAAAAAGCAGCAGAGCTCCCGCAGCGCTCCCACCAGCCGCCAGAGACATGTTTGGCTGTCGGAGTGATTGATCTCTGCCCTCCTCCCCCGACTGTCAGTTCCAGAAGACTGCACAGGGGAGCGGGCTTGCCGAGTGAGGCTGTTCCGCCGTTCCCCCCCCCCCCCCCCCGCGCGCTGTGATCATCAGTGTCCTGGAGGTGTCAGACTTGCAGGACACAAGAGTAAAGTAGAGAAAAGGCAAGTGAATGATATATTAGTTGTGGCCAGTCTGCCTCATTCGCTTCTATTCTGGGTTTCCTTTCTATTCTCTGTCCTTTTCTCGCTTTATCACTGTTCTTCTTTTTCTTTCCCCCTTCCTTCCCCATCTCTCTCTCTTTCTTCCTGCTTTAATTTTTTGAACTATCTTGCTTCTTTTATTTGTCCATTCCTTTATTCTTTTTCTCTTCCTTTATCTTTCCCCCTCCGCACATTTCTCGCTGTGTTTTTCTCTTTTTTTCTTCTCTTCCTTTCTTTCTCTCTCTCCACCACGCTTTATTCTATCTCGTTTTCAACTTTCCTTCTCTCTTTCTCTTTTGTTCTCTTTCCTTCATCATTTCCCTCACTCCTTCCTTTCATCCTTCCCTCTCTCCCCTCCTCTCTGCATTTCCTCTCTTTTTCCTTCTCCCACTCCTTCCTTCTTCCCTTTCTTTTTCTCACCTTTTCTTTCTTCCTTCCCTTTCCACCTTTCACTCCTTCTCCATCACTCCCATACTGCCTTCTTTCTTCCTTTTGTTCTTTCACTGCCCTTCCTCTTTCTTATCTGCTGTCCTTGCTCTTCTCTCTCTCCCTTTCTTCAGTTCTCACTTCCATCTCTCTCGTTCTCTCCGTTTCTTTTCTTACTCCATTCCTCCTCTCCTCTTTTCATTCTGTCTTCTTCCCGTCTCTTTACTCTCTTTCTTTATTTCTTTCTCTCTCCCTCCTTTCTTTCTTTCCCTCCTTCCTCTTCCTCCCTTTCTCTTTTCTTTCACTCACTGTTGCTATACATTTTGTCTCTCTTTTTCCATTACCTCTCCCACTTCTGTTTTCCCTCTCTTCCTTGCTTCACTCACTTCCTTCTTTTTATTTTTCCTTCTCTCTATTTCTCACCTTCTTTATCTCTCCTTTTTCTTTCTTTACTCGTCTTCCCAACCTCCTTTCTCCTTTTTTTCCTCTTACTTTCTTTTTCCCTCTCTCTCTTTCTTCCTCAATTTTCTCCTTTCTCTTGTCTTTCTCCCTTTTCTCACACTATCACACTATTGTATGCATGTGTGCGCGAGGGCTTGCCAGTTTTAATTTCATCATTATGTAATTTTTAGGTGGTGTTTCCCTTTATGGGCATGGCTAGGGGGCGTGGCTAGGGGCGTGGCTTAATGGTAAAAAAAAAAAGGCAACATTTGTCCCTCTTTCTTGCTTTCAAAAGTTGGGAGGTATGGAATAGACATAATGGGGCATTAGAGGTTTTTGGGATATCTATGTGAAAGTCAAATCCTTATCATATTTATTTAGTTAGGCCCAGTATTGTCTAGGAGAAAGACAAATGCACAGCCCAGGTGCTTAGGGACGACTTCTCTTCCAAAAGGCCTTGAGGTTTGGAAAACCAGAAGATGCAGCTAGGTGACCCTAAGTGTCCTTAGTGTCTCATTTCCACATTTTCATTTAAAGTCTGTGAACACACAAGGACAAGGATTCATTATTTTTAGCTGATAGATTCAATTTGTGACAATATTCTGTCTTGCCTCCGTTAAACCTGATTAGCACATTTTTGAGTAATGTTTTCTTAGCGGTTATCAATCACTGACTTGTCTGTATTACTTAGACACTGGCGCTCACTTGCACACACACACATCAAGCTTGTTTTTATTCCTAGACATATGGTAGAAATGCTGCTTCTTTATTTAAAGTGATGCAGCTCCCTGTCTTTTGTGATGTTCCAATAGGTAATGTGTAGATTTACTTGTTGTCTTCACCAGTCTTGTCATAGAACAGCTAGCCTAGATTGTAGCTTGATGTGTTGCAATTTAAAGACGTGACACATATAGTAAAAAGTCAAAAAGCTAGTTCAGGACTGAAAGTGTTTAGATAAGTACCCCTTACCCCCGATGTACCTAAGGTGGGTACTTTTGCCTTCTGCACCTTTAGCTCTCTTCCTGTAGTAGTATGTCCCAAGAACTGGTACCACTATATAATGCTAATGTCGATATGACTTCTGTACCACTAATGATATCTGGAGCATAGAGATAGTCATATGGAGGTAGACATCTTGAAAGACCCTGTAGAAGATTGTACTCTATCAAACAGAAGGTGTCACATAACAGTGAATTGGACCCCAAAGACATTCAGGGATCTGCTAGGGATAAGGCCAGGCAATAAAATATAATTCCTTGGGGAAAACTTTTGCAGCATTCAGCCCTTGGTGCAGTCTGCTGTGAATTGTTGTGCTGGTGATTAAAGGATATGAGAGGTGCTTGATGAATATACTTAGGCCTCGATTCAATAAAGGTAGAAAAAAATTCTCATGGTAGTAAAAAATTCAATTCATGAGAAAAAAGCCTGAGGATTTCACTGTATAGAACTTTTTACATTGTAGTAAAAAGTGCCATTGACTTTCATTGTCTTTTTTTCTGGTGATTCAGCTGCAGTGAAATTCTCAGGCTTTTTTCTCATGAATTGAATTTTTTACTACCATGAGAATTTTTTTCTACCCTTATTGAATCGAGGCCTTAGTGTTGGTGGATTCAATGACCAACTTCCAATGGCTCTCCTAGTAAGTTACAAGTTGACAGTTATTCTCTGTTTATTGAATGCGATAAAAAATGTTTAGCTGGGATTGGTCGGGGAGGCCGATTCATTAATAGCGGCAGGTAGCGACAGTTGAGCGACTGTAGCAGTATTTTCACAGCGCCCGCTAGTAGTTGCTGTGCTTAGCCATTGTTCGGTTGTTGATAGCGACTGAGTCGGTGTGCAGTAATGTTGAATATTGGGTGAGGAGTCGCTATTTGACAGGTTCCGCGATGTATGGGTGCGCATGATAGCGACTGGTCAGAGCGACCGGCTCCCACCATATTCATCAAAAAATCACGCTCAAAAAATTCTCGCGCTGTGAAATGCATGTTTAAACCCCAGAGCGCTGGCGGCGATGTGTTAAAAGTAGTTTTTTAACCCCCAAACCACCATATTTTTGGAAACCAAAAAAAAAAAAAAGTTTTTAAGAATTTAGTAATATGAATACAATAATATCAGATCTGTAATATCAATTCTGCACACATTTTTTTTTTTTTTTTTTTTACCTTAAAAAAAATTATCTAACATGGCAGAAGTGGTCACAGAATTGTTCACATAAAAAAAAAAAAACATTAATAACAATTAATTATGAATATTTAAAGATTGTTCAATTGAAATGCATTGGAGAGCACCAGGTAGCGAGAGGTCATACCTGTCGCTGTTCAAGGTCGGACGCTGGCGCTGTGGGGTGAGGCTGGAATAATGATGAATGAGTGGCTATCTGGTGCTATCTCAGTCGCTAAGCAGGATCAGCTTGATAAATGTGTGATTGTGGTGGGGAGCCGGCGTTCTCGTGGCGGTGCCCGTCATTACCGGTCGCTCACCAGTCGCTACCTGTCGCTATTCCTTCATAAATAAGGGCCTAAGTCTTTGGAAGATTCAGCAGATTCAGTAAACAGCAGTAGACCAAATAAATCTTAGGTTCGGGGGGGGGGCTCAAACTTTTGAGGAGTAGGAGATAATTAAGTGAATTTGTAACCAGTTGTGGGCCACAATAAAATAAAATAATTCATAATTTTGATTTTTTTTTTAATACTTAATTAAAGGTACTTTCATGGCTGGAGTTCCTCCTTAGCCTTTGCCTGTTTCTCTCTGCAACAATTCTCTGTAGTATGCAGCTTGATCACCAGGTGGCGCTGACCTGCAGAGCTCCTGGAGATCAGCCAGCACCTGAGCTAATTACTGGCTGGCCTTTATATGCTGATGCTGCCATGCGGTCAGTGGCTCAGCACTGAACTTTGTCTTCAGAAACCTGAACTCTGGGTCTAAGAACTCTGAACCCGGATTCCTGTACCCGGAACTTGGATTCTGAACCCTGAAACCTGGACTTCCTTTTCAGCCCTCTGTTTCCCTCCTGTTGCCCTGGTTTCCCTCTTGGACTTTGAACTTTGGACTGGATCTCTCATGCATGTATGTTACCTCATTGCACGCTGTTTTATGTATAGCACTCTGAGAGTTTGTTTTTTCACAATAAACACAGTTTGCTGCATAATCCTAGTCTCTCTGTCTTGCAGTACTTAAATTACTGGTCATTCTTTATTAATGGATTTCTCCCTTGAGAAATCCGTGACAGGTACATTTTACAACCTTATGTCCTTTTTGACCAGAGCACCCTATAACCAAATCCATATGTAACAATTCCAGCATGCTACCAATACACATGCAGATTTCTACATTACAGTAGTTGGGTTCCATATTTATAGTCCATCCCGCATCAGTCCTATGTCTTTCCCTTTTAGTGGACTTTTTCACAGACCACAGAGAAGTCCAGAGCTAAGATGGGCGGCTTACATTACTGCCTCTCCTGTGCTTGTGAAGTTTCAAGGTGCGCTTCTTGTTTCTGGTTGGTGGGTGGGCAAGACCATTGAGAACAGATCAAGGTGTAATGACGCAATCAGTCACAGGTGTTTGTACAGCTGTTATTCTCCAATCTAACACAGCACAGTCCCCCTATACAGGGCCCCAGCTTAGCCTCAGGAGGCACTATATGCCACCCCAGGACTTAGGTATGCAAGGAATAAAAGCTAAGACCGATGAAAAGCCGAGTTAAACTGAGCGGGTACACTCCAGAGACAGGCCATTTACCCTGGCGAAGTGGCATTTGGCCACGCAACGCGTCGGTGGTCGGCTGCTGTGAGATGACCCTGGGCTCAGCTTATCTTTTGGTGATGTAATTTCAGTATATTGTCTGCGGGAATGAATGCTGAATGCTGAAATGGCGGTCATGTTGTTGGTAATTTTTTTTGCACATTGTTCTTTATACTGAACGCTTTTTGGATATACATTTAGGATTGTCTATGGCAGTGATGCACTTTTTAGTGTGATGTTTACTTGAGACACTTAACTTTGATAGGAGTATTTCCAGTATCTTGGCACTTTAGAATTTCTTTTGTACACTGCACTTTCTTTAAACGCCATCGCATTCCGAACAGATACATTTGATTGTTTTAGATCTGTATGCTTTATTACTATTGATGTGGATCTAGAGCCATTGGTAGGGAATACCTCTCCAGTGTTATATTTGTCTATATGTTTTTTAATGAGTCTTCTGTGCATTGTCTGTATTTTTTAGGAAGGATTTAATAAATGAATACACATTTTTATGAATTTGCTAGTATAATTTTTGGTGTGCGGTAGTAGAATAGGGGGCGTGGGGCTAGTCTAGGGCCCCACTCCCTTCGTATCATTTTGGATTTCCTGTCCCCCCACTCTGCCAGCACCCTCCTTTTTTCAACATTGATTCTATAAAAGATGTGCATACCCAAACTTTCTATTTAGGCCATGTAATAAACAGGTGACCGGGGAAGCGTATTATCAAAAGTTTTAAACAGAAGAAAGGTTAGCAGGCAAGCAAGGATCATACATCTAAAATGAGTTCTCCCAATTGTCTTGATACATGGACTAGCTGGGCACAGAGGAAAGGTCGGGACAGGCATATTTCAGGTGAAGTCAGGCAGGCTAAGGTCAGCAACAGAATAACATAGTTATAACATTCACAGAGTCACACCCAAAGCAAACGGAATGCTATAACGGGCAATGCATGGGTAGAGTTTTTTATGTGGCTCCGGCCAATCAGGGCTCGAGGTCAGTGTCAGCCCAGCCTTGGCTAACAGACCAGTAAATCAAATGGAGATTACAAGCAACCCACCCTCCCATAAAAGCAGCACTGCCTTGATGCGTTACAATGGCGACTTGTCATCTAAAGGGATTCTGGGGATGCACAGGGAGTCTAATGCACCACAGCAGAACACAGAGCAGGTAATAGATCAGGACAGGCTTGACAGCCAGGCAAGTACTAAATCCTTATATAAGTGCAATGAGGTCTGTGGAAAAGGAGTCTATTAAAATGGCTGGACACTGCACCCTAGCTTCCAGCATGCTCCCCCGCTACACTAGTCCATACAGGGACTAAGGGAAACTCCCTCTGTCTATGATGGACCTAGTATATTATGAGCAGGGAGCACAAAATCCCTACAAACGTGCTAGCACATTTCTGACACTTGGGGGTTAAGTATAGGCAGGGTTGTATTTAGAGTTCATGCTGCCCTAGGCACTTTCTGGCCACATGCCCCTATTGGAGGGCAGGTAAAAAAGTTGTGCAGATTTGGGGCACTCATCATCCTGTAGAGGAAGCAAAGAAGACAACATCCTTCTGAAAAGAACAGCTGTGGTTCCTTCCTCCCTGTGCTGTGCTGCTCTGCCCCTAGTGGCCCAAAGAATAAACGCTGCTGGTCATCATACAAGAAGCAATAGCATGGCATTCCCCAGCACCCTGGCTGCCAGCGAAGTATAATTTGCCCTTTTGTCTTTATTTAAATGCACCCTGTGGACCCATGCGCCCCTAGGCGTGTGCCTATGTTTGCCTAGTGGCAAATACATCCCTGAGTATAGGTTAAACCATATGACGAACTCAAATCAATTTAAGAAGGGTGGAGGTTTTCCCTTATGTCTGGAAAAGGGAAAGAACCTTGATGTGGGGAGTTTTTTAGGACCCTTGAAGGACGTCATTTTCCTTCATATGATATTGGCCAAATATTTGTTTCATATATACATAACAAATATTAGGTAAACAAATTATTTAATGTACAGGTTTGAAACACATATATTGCTGTGCAATTTTTTGATCTTCTTTTCGACAGTTTGTAGCAAGTAAGTAGTTTGTAGCAAAATCGTTTGTAGCAAGTGAAGTATTTCAAAGTAGGCTTTTGTACAGACGCCTTTCGTGGAAGACCGCTTCATCAGTGCATATTGCCATACATGTCTTGTGCATTTAATTTATGGCCGGTTGCCTTGTTTCATATATAGGGTGCTGATAATTTTGCCAACTTGGAAGCCGTGTGCTATGCTAGGCAGGGATGATATATCCATACATCTTTATCTGTGGTTATGCTCAGATGGGCTTGGACAGGAGGCTAGATGCTTGTTCCGGTTGTGGACATGTGCTGTTGTCGCACATGAAGTGCAAATCAATTTATCTATCTATCCCCCTCCCACATTCCCCCCAGCAGCGTGCTTACATCCTTCTTTGTATAATGCTCCTATCTATGCTGAGTTTCACCTTTACTTCCTCCCAGCCCTGTACTCCACTCTTTGAGGTTGCAGGCCACATCAGACATCTTCTTCTTATGAAGATCACAGCAGAAGACAGTAATGTGTTCTTCAATACAAGTCCTTTGTGGAGTTCTTCTTTAACATTCTTTATTTTCAGTAAGAAAAGACTTTAGTGGAGTTTTACATAGTGAGAATTTCTGAAGGTAGTTGGTGATACAGGAATGAAGCGTTATCCGGGATGTAAAGAGCAGACCAGCGGGGAGCCTCCCGCACTTGTTCTAATCAACTATTCCAGAGGAATCTTACAACACATCTCAAAGGTCAGACCCGACACGCGGACCTTCTGGCAGACAATGATTAAAAAATATATTTATAATAATTCATTTCTTTTTATTTCCTTCCTGCTGCAGAAATTCACTTCTAACTTTGCCAAGTTCTCACTTTAACCCTGCTTGGCCGCTGGGACTCCTGACAGTCAGATTGCTAATAATACCAGTTCACAGGACAAACGGCCAAAAACGCTGAATTTTCTGACTCAAAAGGATTCATTAGGTATTCTATGAAAAAATTGAACAGTATATCTGACCCAAACTGACAGCTGAATATTGTATCAGTCGACATCCACAGCATCATGATCTTATAACATGAAAAAATTTAAAGGAAGTAGTTAATTTAAGGTCATCTTTAAATTGCCCTTTCAAAGCATTAATATTAAAACATGATGCATTTCACATTCATACCAGCAGTTGTGGCCATGGGCAATTTCAGACTCATCTACCAGAGGGACCAGAGCATCCTCCAGTGAGCCCCAGGCAGTGATCCAAGGCAACCATCGGGGCAGTACAGTAGGTCCAAGAGCAACACAGTGGTTGCCTGATATTTTTGGTGAGTTTGCTATTTATTCAGTAAGTGTTAAATTAATCCTTATACCTTAAGTGATGGGCAAATCAAAAGTTAAAAAATAAATATCAGTAGCTTACCTTACATTGAGCCCAGGGCCAGCTCCGAGTTTGTGGGGGCCCTTGGGCAGGAGAGTCTTAGTGGGCCCCAAAGTAGTATATCACATGATGTCATCTTTCAGCCCTGCTGCCACAAATGGGTCGTCTTCTGCTGCTGATCGCCCACCAGTCCTTATTGCTTTCCCTATAGCCACCAATCGCTCTCTAGTCCTTGTTGCATTCTCTACTGCCACCAAGCATCCTTCAGCACTTACTGCTTGCTCCACTGCCTCTACAGACTCCATAATTGCTGTCAGTTGTCACCTGGTTCTTGCCACCCTCTGAACTTCCATCAATTGCCCTCCACCTTGTCCAGTGTTGCTGATCATCCCCTGTTGCTGAGGCCAGCCATGAGCAGGTCTGTACACAACACCAGGCTTTCAATGGTTTGGTTACACTGTAAAATAATACCATGGCCAAGTGTAAGCATGAGTGGGCCCCTGAAGATGCTATGTCAGTCTACTTACAGAGGAAATCAATTCATCATTTAGCTTTCAGTCTCCACCCCGCTGACCTGGTCCTTCAATCAGCCTTCAGTGGACCGAGAATGGAAACACCCCCCTTTCCCTGCCCATGCATCCTGATTTGCTGCCTCTCTCTGCAGCTATGAAGCCTGGCAGGCTGGAGACGCTCGTAGCCTAGAGCCCCCCCCCCTTTTTTCTGATCACAATATTGCTAGCAGCAGGGCCAGCTCCAGGTTTGTGGGGGGCCTTTGGGCAAAAGAGTCTTAGTGGGCCCTAAAGTAGTGTGTCACATGATGTCACCTTTCAGCTCTGCTGCCACAAATGGACCATCTTCTGCTGCTGATCGCCCTCCAGTACGTTTTGCCTTCCCTATAGCCAGTCCTTTAGTACTTGTTGCATTCTCTACTGCCACCAATTATCCTCTTGGTCCGCTGCCACTAAAGACTCCATCATTGCTGTCAGTTGTCACCTGGTTCTTGCCACCTGAGCTTCCATCAATTGCCCTCCATGCCACCTTCTCCATTGTTACTGATCATTCCCTGTTGCCAGCCATGAGCAGGTCTACACACACCACCCGACATTCAGTGGTTTGGGTCCAATGTATAATAATACTATAGCCAAGTGTGAGCATGAGTGGTCCCCTGAAGATGCCAGGGACTCTGGCAATTGCCCAGATTTGTCCTGTGCTGGCGCTGGCCCTGGTTGGCAGTAATAACTAGAGAGACAATAATGCACTTTTTTTTACTATGATATATGTAAAAAACACAGTGTGCTTACATCACATCGCTATTGCCGCACCCACTGTTTCTCCTAATTTTTTTTATACTTGTATAATTTTACTAATAACTTAGATTAAAAAAACAGCTACATCTGTATTTCTGCCATCGCCAAAGCCTTTAACTTCTGATACAAATATTTAACATTCAGGTGCACAGTCTCCATGTAGTTTCCAATAAGACGCTGAGGTTGTTTTGCTCTGTACGCTTCCTCTGCTGATCAATAATGTGGAGATGCTATTTGAAATTGGTGAATTGTTCAATCTGAACAGTCGTTGGAGTTGTATTACAGAGGAGACTATTTTTAAACATAACCTTTTCTATGCCCACTGTCAAGGAGACCCAAACATTCTATGAGAATAGAAAAGCAAAAGGACTCCCTAAATAGAGCCCAGGATTTAAAAGACCTTTCCACCTTAGAATTTCTAGAAGCAAATAGCAGTAAAAGGTTCACTCCTCCGACAGTGACTTATATTTTGTAGCACAGCGTTTACTTCAACCAGAACTTCAGCATCATTTAATGAAAATCCCAAACCTTTAAAAAACGATTCCCCAGCATCTAAAATTAATATATTTTACATTTTTAGTCGCTTTCTTGTTATTCTTTTCCCCACTGGGCAGCAACTCTGTTTAGGGCTCTAGGATATTGGCGCCGCCATCTTGCCTTAGAAGCATCACATACTGAGGAGAGGAGAGGGGGTAAGTGCAAGGGGGTGGGGTTATAGCTGTGCTCTGCACAGACAAAGCAGAGCTGGGGTCAGGAAAAATGACAGCAATTCCAGGATGCAGAGCAACATAGTCAGAATTCACTTCCTGTCTGAAGGCAGCTTGAGAGTCTGTAGGCTGCCATCTTGAATGTTTAAAGGCTCATAAAATGCAGTAGTTGCAGGTGGGATGATTTTTAATGTGGGCAATCTGTATGTACAGGGTGTGGGAAACATATAAGATAGGCTCTTATTCAGGGTGAAGGTTTGGTGCAGCACGCTTTTTGGATAGAGGATTGAAAAATTAAGATGGCTGGAAGGTTCTTTTTTTACTGTCTGTGACCCCTTTTGCCCCAGTGACTATAATCTCTATGATAGTTTGTTAGTCTTGGAAAAATGCTCCAAACCTCACTGCACATTTGCAGTGGCTTGCTAAACCACCACGCATACCATGCAAATGTGGAGTAACCCCCTGGGGATAGCCTATGGAGTACACTTGTCACGGTGTATGGCTCGAGGGTTTGGTGGCTGGTAGTCTTGACCCCAGGGCTAGTTAACCATTGCAGTTCCCGCTGTATCCTAGTCAAGGCACCCACTGAAGAAAGCAATGCCAGGGTTCGGATAAACAACGTTGCTTTTATTGCTGGAACAAGTGTCAAAGTAAATGTCCTTTCCTCTGGATGCAACCAGGGTAACTTTAGTAACTTTAAACAGGACTTTAGTGGTTACTGATGCAGAGTGAGAGAGTCTATGCTGAAGCCTTAGGGCTGTAGAGGTGCTGGGAATAGTAATACTAGCTGGGGATGACGTTAGAAGACTTTAGAAGAGTTTACAGACCTGATCCTGTAGATCGAGATTCCCACCGCAAGGGCACAGGTAGAGACGACTTGAGTTACTTAACTTGAGAATTACTGAACATGAAGCTGCTCTCGTACATGGAGACCGCATAGAGGCGCGTGGACTACTAGCATGAGAGCTAGACTAGTTTTGGTCGCTGGCGGGTGACCCTTCAGTTCCAGACGATCCGGACAGTAGGCTTCTTACACAATAAAGTTATTCTACTGAGGTAGAACTGTCCTGTGAACATCCTTGGGTGACCGGATACAGGTGGAGATGAGTAGGGGAATCAGGCTGACATAGGCCTAAGCCTGAAGTAGGTTTTCTGAAGAAAGCTGGGACACACATGCAGCCAGCTCAGGGACTGGAGCTGCTCTCTCTCCCCAGGGTCTTTCCCCTCAGACCAACAGGGGCTGGCTGGAGGAAACTGGCTCCCTCTGCCCTGCCATTGGTTGGCATGGTCAGGTGACAGAGGAGTCATAGACTTCACTCTGCATCAGCTTAAATGACAGTTGGAGGAACAAATAAACACTTTACAATATGTGGCGTAGGCCTAACATGTAATGACAATTATGTGACCACTAGGGGCAAACTTGAGACAATACTTCCAATTGCATGGCACATGTACCTCAAGCACTGTGGTGAAACTGTGACAAACCCTCAGCTGTGTAGCAGCTGTTGCAGCATTCAGTGCTGGCCACTGCAAATGCATGGGGCCCCCAACTGTCAGGGGGTCCACAGAGGCAGGGTCAGATCAGTGGCAACTTTTTTTTCGCTCACGTTCCCACAGTGCATGAGCTGGCCGTGGCTACATCCATGACAAGGTGCGTTAATATTGTATTTCACTATAATTTGTCTTTGAATGGGGCCCCAGAAATGATAAGCCTGCCCCTGCACATTTGCCTATACTAAATCCCCCTACCCTGATTTGGAGTCGATGCAGAGGATAACCGGAGGCAGGGTCAGAAGGAAGGCCAGAGATAAAAACTGAATATGGAGTGAGGTACCAAAGAGAGCAGACAGAGGCAAGGTCAAGGATTCCAAGGTCAGCAATTAGGGTACAGAGGAGGCAAGGTCAAGGTCAAACGCGAGTAGCAAAGAAACAGAGCACCGCATAGCTCGCAAGCACTAGCTATCATAGGCACTAAAGACAGGGGCTGAGGAACCTAAATAGGGGAAGGTGTGCAGGGATTGGCTGGGGCAACCGTAGCCTCACTGGCACAGAAACAACAGAAGGGCTGATCAGCCCACACTTTATTGAAGGGCTGAACCCCCTACCATCACTGGAGCTCAGTGTCCCATTTAAACTATCCTTCGGTGTTTGGGCTGCCTGGAGGGCAGGGGTGGAATGGGACAGGGGCGTATCTAGGGGGAAGCAGGGAAAGCACTTGTCTCAGGTGCAGCAAGTCAGGGGGTGCCAAAGGGGAGCCTAAGAACATGTGGGGGGGGACCATTTAAAATCTTTGCACCCGGTGCTAGAAAGCCTAGCTACTCCTCTGGAATGGGAACTACCAAATCGACCTGGGACTTTCTCCACCCATGGCCAGTCCACACCCCAGCATGCTGTCTGGCCTGGCAAGAGTGCTTTCCTTCGGTGGGGAGAGCACTGCAATGAAATATCAGGGATAAAAGAAAATTTTACCACTCTTAAAGTGGACCAAAACTTGGTTGTCCGTGCCCTAAAGTCTAAAATACTCTAGGTAAATTACCCTCCCCAATGGGCATCACATTTTGGGATGGCCCACAGTGTGAACTCCTTGCCAGTTTGCCAAAATCTCATCTCAGTCCTAAACCCCACGCAAGACTTTTGCTTGCCCAGCAGAAATAAATGTCTGCGACTGAGGACACATAAGATGGAGGGAGAATGAATGTCACATGGTGCTGCAGCAATGCTGAGAAAAAATGCTGTGACAGAGGCAAAAAACAAGATGAGTATATGGCGAACCCAGGGCAATTTCATACTTGGTGGCATCCCATATTGGAATGTTCTGAGGGGGAAATAGCATTGTAGGGGCAGATAATGCTGCAGGGGAGGTATAGTTGCTATCAGATATAATGATGAGCATACAGCGCTGCAGACAGATACATAGGCATAGGGTAAATATGGTCTCACAGCCAACCTGATGAGGTGATAGCATTGCAGGGGCAAAAAATTAGCTGTGGTCGTTATGAGCATCACCACAATTATGGTGCTGAGGCTTTTGCATTGCAGGAGCTCATAATGTGGTAGGGGTGGGTAAGCGCAGCTATGCTGCAGGAAATCATGAATTCCAGAAAATGCTTTAGTTGGCTCTGGCCCTGGCTAACCAGCCCCAAAGTAGTGCAGCCCTCAGTAATGTTCGCTTTCGTACAGGATCCAGAGTTACCTGTAGGTGGGGAATGTTTTTGTTGGTGACACTACCAGTTATACCAGGAGGTTCCAAGCAAAAAGGCAGAAACACTTTCCTGGAACAGAAAAGGTTCAGATTTTAAAAAGACTGAGGAAGGCAGCCAATATTAACGGTAATATTGGTAAACAGGCTGTAGGTGGGACAGGCAGTGGTGGACTTGGAGCAGAAATAAGCCATGTTTTTTTTAGTCCTAGCAACCCCATGTCCAGCCCACAACACCCCAACTGAACCCAGCTGCCAATGGGCATGTGCACTAGTCAATGATGCTCTACCGCAAGGGCAGTTATGTCTTTTTTTTTAAAGTGATGGTACTAAAGCTTTAGTTTTATAGAGGCAGATAATGTGCCAGGGGTAGGTATGGCCCTTGATGCTATAGCACTGGGGCAGAACATGGGACATGGTTTCTTGGCTTTACAGGCTGGGTAACTAGGGACTGAGTATATACAGGAATTAAATTGAGGTGCCACCCACCAGGAATTCTCCTGGGTTTTTTTATGGCTAGTTAGTCCCTGGAGGCAGACAGGGAAGGTTCAAAGTCGTGGTCAAGCGGAATGCTGACCTGGGGAGCCCAGATCAATGGGGACTCGCTATTGCAAATGTGCCACATTCTTTCTAACAAAGCCTTTTGTCTTTTGACAATCTGGAAGCTTCATCTTCTGGTTAGTCAGTGTAGACCAGCGATTCTCAACCTTTCTATGCTAAGTACCCCCTAGCGAGGGGGGGGGGGGGGGGGCGGGGATTGATCGTTAATGTTACCGAAACAAGTAGGTCATTGGCCTTGAAGCACTTTTTTGAAGCAAGAAAGAATAATGTTTCACTGTTAAAATAATGTACTCGATCTATCAGCACAACTCTGTTGGTGCAACCTTGGACATTGCCGAGTCCTCCCCAGGGTACGTGTACTGCAGGTTGAGAAACAGTGGTGTAGACATCACATTTTTTAGATTCTCTATTTATTTAACTAAGACTGCTAACTCCCCCAGTTGTTGCTACACTTCCACAATGGGTGTCACCTATTCTAGACCTGAATCTTGGGCCTGCACCTAGCTTACTACTGGGCTGATTGCTGACCCCACATGTTATACCTGAAACTCAGAAAGTACTCAACAAATCAGACATAGGCATTCAGGAACATTCAAGGACATGATGATTTCAAACTTTCTGGTTATACCCCCCCCCCCCCCCCCCATTGCCATCCTGTAAGCTAATAGCACTTAATTACGCCTGTAGGAGCAGTAACCTCAGAACAGCATGGAGAAATGAAATTAAATTGAGCTTTGATAAGAAAGTCCGCAACAGAAATGGAATGCCAAAAGGTTGCCATGGTTAAATCATGTGAAATTAAAGAAGTACTTAAAGGACAGACATGTTTTTAGGGGATGGCCTCTTGTATTTTGTGCTTAACGGGTGGGTGACCTTTCAGAATCGCTCTCTTTTTTTATCGGGGATAAAATGACAAATAAATAGAAAAAAAGGGCGCCAGCAGAAAAACTATCTTTGTTTTCGTGTAATGGCTTATGGATTTACCCTGCAGGGATAAAAGTCAATTTGTATGATTTTCTGTGTCTGAGATGGTTGTTAAATTCTATGAATAGTATTTTTCTCCATGACTTGCTTCTAATAAACTTGGAGTTAGAAGACTGTGGATTTTATGCTCAAGTTTGAGGAGTTCCACTTTCAGCAATGGTTTATCTCAACCCCCAATTGTAACAAGAACAATCACCCATTTTTACTTACAGGTGAAGGTGACAACTTGACTTGTCCATGGACTTGACATGGACCATGGACACTGGGTGTATCTCCTCATAACTTCCTGTCAGTGGGAGGGGCCTAGCTGTACTGTGACATCATCATATTTTGTTGTGGTGCTTTTCTCAGTTAATTTAATAATTATGTTCAGTTCAGTTGAGTTGGATGCACTTTGACCCAGTTTTTTAAGAATAGTCTATAGAGGAAAACATTTTATTGGTATGTTCTGGTCATGAAAAGAAGCCAAATGCTTCCAAATAACATGAGCATTAGAGGAAGGTTGTGGTAATTGCAACAAAAACCCACCCCTCTTTAAAGGGGAAGTAAAATCAATAAAAGCTTCATCTCCTCTCCCCTCAACCCTTTCTTAATAGGTCCATGCTTGTGTCAGCCTTGTGGCCCACCAAAACACAGCAGCCAGTCAGACTTGTGGGCAGGTATGAGCATCGTGTGTTCATATCCATCCCTGAACTTGATTGGTTGCTGGCAGGTAGGGGAGGACGGATTCCAAAGCTGCTGTTGCTGATGGAGCCTGTGTCAGGTCTGGAGTTCCTCCGCAGCTGCTCAGTACTGTTGGCTGGCTCCTTTATCTAGGCTTTCTCCCTGCTATATCCCGCTCCACCAGCTGATGGCCATCTCTTGCAAAGGTGTTGGCAATTAGCCAGCATCTGTGTGACTTCCTGGGCTATATAAGCTGATCCACCCATTCAGATAGTGGATCAGCATTAAGTCTTTGTCTGTTTGTATCCTGAACTCTGTGCCTGGAATCCTGTACTTAGACCTGGACCCTGAACTCTGTACCTTGGACTTTGAACCTTGAAACCCTGGAATCTTGAACCTTGAATCCCTGAACCCTGAACCTTGAAACCTGGATCCCTGCCATAGCTCTTGTGTTATATTTTTCCTGTTTCAGCTCAGTATCTGCCTTTTGACTTTCCTTGGATTCCTATGTATGTATATTTCCTGACTTCACAACAATCTGAGTGTTTCATGTTTATAGTCACCGTAGTAGATTTATGTTATAAATATATTATTATTATTATTATTATTTATTTATATAGCGCCATCATCTTCCGTAGCGCTTTACAAAGTAGTAATTACAGACAGGGTAGAAACATACGATACATATACTATTTCAAATGCAGTTTTACAGAGTTGACAATGGATATTCTGAGTACAAGATACAGTAGGGGAGAGAGCCCTGCCCTTGCGACCTTACAGTCTAAAGATATATATATATATATATATATATATATATATATATATATATATATATATAGCAGTCTGATTGGCGTGTGCTCTGTTCACTGTGTGACACGATTAAACATGGTTTGCCACATCTCAATCTCTGTTTCCTCGCCTCATTACTGGTCATTCTATAATAAAGAATCTCTTTGCTGAGAGATCCTTGACAGCCTGGAAGTATAAGTATCTTTGCCCAATTTCTGACTTATATAGGACCAGCAATCAGTGTTCCTTTTGTGAGAGCAGTGGGCCTGTGAGGAGCGGGACATTTAGCTCAGAGGCGGCCTACTGGTGCCATAGATGCTGGGTTGCTGCATTTGAAAAAGGGGACAGGTCTAAGTATCTCTCCCGGCCTTCACCTCCCCGCATGCTGTCAGTGGCAAGAGCAAAGAGGAGGGCTAAGGGAAAAGTGGCACTGACTGGCTGGAGTAGAGAGAGGGCCAAAGTCCCACCCTTACACTGACCCACGTGTGAGGGGCCCACTGACACTCTGTTGCTTATGGACCCATAAAACCCTGGAGCCAGCCCTGATTGAACTAAACCCACTTGGGGCAGGCTGGAGCAAAGTACTGTGTGCTCTGCTTTTGCTTCTGAGCATAACTTGATTGTCAGGCAGTTATATGCTTTAAATTAAGGTTAAGTGTGGGGAGGGCTTCTTGCCTAGCCATGGAGCCAAGGAGATCAATAAAGGAGGTCAAGTTTGAGGTTGAAGGTTAAGGCCACTGAAGACATGTGCTTTGCTTCTGGCTTCTGTGCATAATTGTGGAGTCTGAGTGTCATATAGTTACATACTTTTTTGCAAGTTAAGCATGGGAAAGATCCCCTTGGCCAGGCACCACTTTGAGGAGTGATGACACTAAAGAAATGGATAGCGTATGGGCCAAATTAATGAAAAGTTAGGAAAAGTTGGAAGATTCTCTTGAGCTGGGAGCTACCTTACTAAGTCCCTAGACAAGGCAGAACTTGGAAGAGTCAGGTGGTCAAGTTTACACAATGGAAGGAAAAGGGTGGGAGGGATAGAAAGGATGCCAAAGAAATAGATAAAGTTGATCAAAGTTGAGGTTTAAAGTTAAGAAGAATAAGAATACTTTATGCACCAATACATATAGTGCACAAGGAATTTCTTTTAAAAGTTTACACCATTATATATACAGTACACTGGAGTACACTAGGAGAGACATCAGATACATATACGTTACATAGCATTGGGATTCCAGATCTAGGTAAGTGGTAAGGGTAATTACAGTACATCGCTAGGGCGGTAATTGTTTCCTGGGGCTCTGCTGGGGGAGCGGTTTCTATTTAACAACCAGATGGCTAAGGGGTAAGAGCTACTCTTAGCTCTAGTGGTTCTGTATGGTGGCATTCTGAAACGCCTCCCGGATGGAAGAGGGGCAATGGCCCGGATAAGAGGGACCCTCGATGATTCTTTTGGCACCTACCATGGCACTTCTTTCATACAGATCAGATATTGGTGTTAATGATGTATTGGTGTTAAAGTGTACCAAAACCTACCACAATCGGCCCAGAAATCTATAAGATTCTGGGGCCGATCAATTCCCTCCTCTGGGGCATGCACCCAAAATCGGGATGCTCCCTGTGTGAAACCCCCCAGGTCTCTATCTCTTTAGCACATGCCCGCGCCAGGCATTTGTGAATGCCCGGCGTAGGCACGCTCATCGTTAGAGAGAAGTGGGCGATGTGGCCACTTTGGACTGATTTGACGAGCAGCCACACGTGCACAGTAGGACCTGGAAGAGGTAAGTTAATTTAGGTGATCTGTGGGGTTTCACGCAGCAGAAAGGACCGAAACCCAGAATAGTCAAAATCCTAGGTTTTGGTCCACTTTAAGGAGATATGGATGTAAAGTCCACTGAAAGGAGTGGAGCTCTATACCTGAGGTCTATTTAAACAACACATCTTCCATGTTTAGTTTTTCTCCCATACAAAAAATATAATTCAGAATATAAAACTATTTTTATAAAACTGGATCATTTTAAACTCCAGAATTCCATTAAAGTACAATTTGGCTGGAGCACAGGCTCGTGAATATAGAGGGCCATTTTCCAGGGTTAGTGCAGCCTATATTTTAACATACCGACCATAAAATAAGCAGGAATTTTTTTTTTTTTTTGCCCGTTGTGCATTTTGGGATGCAGATTCTCTTACTCTTGCTCGGAATGAATTGTTTTGGGCCTTGAATTAAAAGCTAGCTCATCGTAGACGCAAGGATCAATGCACCGCACGCTTTTTAAAATTGAAATGGGAAGCGTAATGGGCAATGTGTTTTTTATTGAATTGTTTTACTTGCCGAAATAGCTTCTGCTCAAACACTTCTCCGTGTAATGTTCTAAAACATCTTTTGCGCGGCTCCTGTGTGTTTACTCAGTCTTATATCATTTTTTTCCTTTTTTTTATTTCTTTTATTTTTTTGCCAACGTGACCGCACTGCAGAGCAGCAGAGAAACATTGGAGGTGGTCAGTGGGGGAGATGTATCATTTTATTAGGGTCCTTGTAGACAATGCAGACAGTATGACCATCAAAGTTGGCGGATACCTGACATTTTGGGTGTTAATATAACACCACTGAAAGCCTTGTTTTGCAGAAATGATCAAAGGAGCTTTCACCCATTTTAAGCTTGGTTCAGGCTGCAATGCAATTTGATTGGATATAATTTTTTTTTATTTTCGGACATATATGACCATTGCGTGCTTGCACACAAATATGCATTATCCGTGCTTATCCAAACTTATCCGTGCAGTTAGACAAAAACAAGCAGTGAGTTCACACAAGTGGGCTGTCCTAACAACAGCGCCCCAGGAGCATTCGGGTAGGTGGGTGCCTTGCTACTTAGGTCAAGTCCCGGCCAGCAATTATACCTGCCACCCTACAGTCACAAGGCTGCTTCCTTAACCTTTAGGCAATGACTTCTCCTAAAAGCAGACCAACACCAATGATCCGAGGGGGGGGGGGGCTTCAGCATTCTGCATGCCCACCCTCCGTGTCTTAATGCAGCAGTACCAACACCTGCACCTGATAGTAGAAAAATGGGTGTCCACTTTAAAGGGCAATTACAATTGTAGTGCAATCACTTTTCACATATACAATTGCATTTTCACAGCATTTACAAATTTCCCCCCAAAGGTCCTATATGCAGTTATAGCGATTCCACGCCATTAAATTCAATCATAGGTGCTTGAAAAACTGTGATAGTGATTTGCTTGGAAGTCGCTATCTCAGTGCATTGAAGAAGTGTAAACTAGGCCCCAGGGTAGACTAGATTTTCTCAATGGGTGAGTATGGAAGATCCATATAAGATGCAATCTTTTGCATATGTTTACATATTATGCCTAGACAGCCCTTTTAAGGTTAGAGTTTGGGGGATGTCATTAGTAGAGCTGTCTACTTTATCTGCAGACTTCTGCCCCCCCCCACCCACCACCACCATTGGGCAGCATTCAGTAAACTTTTGAAAATGATTTATCTCAATACAAAGTGCAAAATGTTCTCGTTCATTGCTTGATAGTTGGAATGTATAAATAAAAGTCGCCCTCAAAAAACTTTTTTTACTATGAGAATGAGTGATTGCTCTAGCAACCGATTGGCCAACAAATCTTTGGCCACTGAACACAGTTGCTCAATCACAGAAGATTTGTGTGGTCGGCCGCTCACTGAGCTAAGGGTGCTGAGGATTACATCTATTATTGAGCAACCGGATGGGGCACTTATATTCAGTTTTGAGGTGCAAAACATTAAAAATTCAATTAGACTGTACTATTCAATCCAATTCAATCACATATAGACACAAATATCCAATACTATCTATCTTGATCCTGACAACGCAGTATCACAATACACACAGTATCAAGTGCCTGTGCAAAAGATTTAATATATATATAGAGTAGATGACACTGTCAGATACCCTATATTGGTAATTGAAACCTTTCATTCCTGGTGACATGGGTTTTCTGTTACACTGGGAGGCTGATATATTAATAGCGACATGTAGCGACAGTTGAGCGACTGTAGCGGTATTTTCACAGCGCCCGCTAGTAGTCGCTGTGCTTGGCCGTTGTTCGGTTGTTGACAGCGACTCAGTCGGTGTGGCGTAATGTTGAATACAAGGTTACGAGTTGCTATTTGACAGGTTCCGCGATGTATGGGTGCGCATGATAGCGACTGGTCAGAGCGACCGGCTTCCACCATATTCATCAAAAAATCACGCTCAAAAAATTCAAGCGCTGTGAAATGCATGTTTAAACCCCAGAGCGCTGGAGGCGATGGGTTAAAAGTAGTTTTTTAACCCCCAAACCACCATATTTTTGGAAACCAAAAAAAAAGCATTTTAAATAATTTAGTAATATGAATACATTAATATCAGACCTGTAATATCAATTCTGTACAATTTTTTTTTTTTTTCCCTTAAAAAAATTATCTAAAATGGCAGAAGTGGTCACAGAATTTTTCACATTTAAAAAAAACAAAAAAACACATTAATAACAATTAATTATTAATATTTAAAGATTGTTCCATTGAAATGCATTGGAGAGCGCCAGGTAGCGAGAGGTCATACCTGTCGCTGTTCAAGGTCGGACGCTGGCGCTGTGGGCTGAGGCTGGAATAATGATGAATGAGTGGCTATATGGCGCTATCTCAGTCGCTAAGCAGGATCGGCTTGATAAATGTGTGATTGTGGTGGGGAGCCGGCGTTCTCGTGGCAGGGCCCGTCATTACCGGCCGCTCACCAGTCGCTACCTGTCGCTATTCCTTCATAAATAAGGGCCTTAGTAACAATATAAAAAAGATGAGCTAGACTGTATCTACCAAATTAAGTCACGAACAGCAATTAGAATGTAGCACTATTATCCTTTCCTACTATCTGAAAACTATGCATGAGATGCTCAAAAAGTAGCTGGTCTTTAAATATGCAAATTGTGTTTATAATACAGTATGTTTACATGAGATGCATAATTATTTGTTCCCTCTTTCTCTTTTTTCCAATATCCATCACTTGGCCACATTAAGGTAAGTTGCTTCATCATATCATAATCGCTAATTCATGTTTATATGATACTCCTAAGACATATATTTTTTATGTTGTTATTGAAAGGTTATGTGTGCTTCTACATCTGTATATTTTTATACCTGCTTATCTACAGTATTATATTTCATCCAGTATACTCTCATACCTTTACACACAATTAAAATAGGGGAAAGGGTTTTGCCACCTGTGTCTCGTATAGCGATTAAAGTATACGGTAATTCAAAAAAATACAAAACTGAATAGCATACATGGTCGATGGGTTTGATTCAGAGTCTGGTGAGAAAACTCACTTCTTTATTAGTAGAGAAAACTACCTTTCACTTTCAATGTTGGTCGAGTGTAAATTTTCACCTGACTCTGAATCAGCCCCAGGGTAGACAATGAAAGTAAACGGCAATGTTTTCTCCTAAAAAAGAAGTGACTTTTCTCACCAGACTCTGAATCAACCCAATTGCCATTATCAATGGTTCATAAGCTCCTAGAAGTATGTGCTGAAAGGTTCCAGGAGCCAAGAACTGTGAAAAAGACAAGAAACAGGACTTGACACTATTGGACTAGGAACACAGGCCTGGTGTGAAAACCAAGACATAAACTAGGAACTGGAGAGAGAGGCATGGGCTGGGAACAGGACATGTCCCCTGGGGGAAGGTATCATGGGACAGTCACATGCAGCCTAACAGCAGCCTGGAAGCCCGGTGACGTCACCGTGCTATATGAACCGGCGGCCATTTTCCTTTTGCGCATTTCAGCCTTGCATTCCAGAGACAGCGGTGGTTGCTGCAGATAGGGAGAGAGAGTTAGAGATAGGTAGGGAGAGTCAGAGAGGCAGACAGAGAGGTAGACAGAGCCAGGGAAAGATAGTGAAAGATAGGGAAAAACCGCAATGATCCAGGGACAGCATAGAAGTGACAGTGATTTTTTTTTTTTTTTCATTAGCCTGATCAGTTTTCAATTACATTTCAGTTCTTTGTGCTGTAAATTTTAATCTGCCTTTCCACTGTGCATCCCATCTATGCAGTGGCTTATTTAACCCTATATATTACACACAATCATTTATCATAACTGGATTAGTTTGATTTTAGTTTTAATATTTTTTGGTCTGCTTTAAATACACCAGCCCACATGGGCATCCCAAACCTGCACTATCTGCTATACAAAATACGCTTGTTCATCCTTCTTCAGCTTAATCAAACTATTGCATTTTGAATTGTTTTTTGTCCTGCTGCCAAGACACTAGGCCGCAGGGTATCCCAAACCTGCACTTAGCAGCCTATCTGTTATACTAAATACGCTTGTTCATCCTTCTTCAGCTGAATCAAACTATTACATTTTGAATTGTTTTTTGTCCTGCTGCCAAAACACTAGGCCGCAGGTTATCCCAAACCTGCACTTAGCAGCCTATCTGTTATACTAAATACGCTTGTTCATCCTTCTTCAGCTGAATCAAACTATTGCATTTTGAATTGGTTTTTGGTCTGCTGCCAAAACACTAGGCTGCAGGGCATCCCAAACCTGCACTTAGCAGCCTATCTGTTATACTAAATACGCTTGTTCATCCTTCTTCAGCTTAATCAAACTATTGCATTTTGAATAGTTTTTTGTCCTGCTGCCAAAACACTAGGCCACAGGGTATCCCAAACCTGCACTTAGCAGCCTATCTGTTATACTAAATACGCTTGTTCATCCTTCCTCAGCTTAATCAAACTATTGCATTTTGAATTGGTTTTTGGTCTGCTGCCAAAACACTAGGCCACAGGGTATCTCATATTGCCAATTTTCATAGTATCTGGTGCAGAGAAGCAGTTCCTCACTTTATTTATCTTCTTCTTTTTAAAGTAAACACATTTTTTATCATACCTATTACATAAATACATAAGTACCTATTACCTAATACATAAAAATGTCAGGCAGACAAGTGCAAGGATGTTCAAAGAGGAGTGGCAGAGGCCAAGATTCAGCAGGCAGAGGTCGCAGCAGACTAGCAGCGAGTGGCAGCAGGAGTCACGGTGAGAGACCTGATCTGCCAGTATCTGCTAGCGGTCGTGTCTCCACCAGTAACGCATCTGCCGTGGGAGATTGGTTAACGCGCTCATCAACATCATCACAAGTTACATCTGAGACCCCCAGTCTAGGGTCGGTAGGTTCCTCTGACACAACCCTGAGTTGGCATGCCCCGAGAGCAGTCCCTGTCCTCCCATTGCCTCTGTCCTACGCCGTTCCCTCCCCCAGCAACGTATCCTATGCTTTGGGTTCAGCTCCACTCTTTAGTGAGGAGGACGATCAGATAGAGGACAGTCAGCAGCTACTGCCCAGCCAAGAAATGGAGGTGAATTCTTTAGCTAGGCAGACAAATAGTGATGTGGACAGTGTCATGGGTGTTGCGAGCTTTCCAGCTCCTGCGCCAGATACTGTTGAGGAAACCGAGAACATCAGTGACGTGCAGCCACAACTCAGTGATGATGATGATGATGATGAAGCCGATCGCACTTGGGAGCCAGGTGATGAAGGGGCTTCATCGTCATCATCAGGAGAAGAGCGACGCAGGTTGCCCCGGAGTCAGCAGCTGAGGCAGCAAGGTGTTGGCAGTCAGCATGGGGGCACAATTGTAAAGCCTGGAGCCAAACGGGGCCGGGGTAGAGCACCTGCTGCGCGGCAGGCTACCTTATCAGGAGGTAGTGGAGCAGGGGTTCCTGGAGTTTGCGACAGTAGCAGTGAATCAGTGAGCCTGTTGGTGGGAAAAGTAGCTACTCAGCAGTGTGGCAGTTTTTCCTGAAGCATCCGCAGGAGGGTAACATGGCCACATGCAAGATATGTAGGCAGAAGGTGAAGCGTGGCCAGGGCCCAAATGTTGGCACCACGGCCCTGCGTCAACATGTGATGCATCACCATAAAGTTGCCTGGGAGAACCGAGGCTCCGAAGAGGTGGTCCAGCCTGCTTCCTCACCAAGTTCTGCCAGCCAAGGCCCCAGCACCTCAGCCGAAGGCAGCTGTGCGTCATACCCATCCTCTGTCGCTCCTGCTCCTCCTCCTCCAAGTCATGCATCCCGCCAGCAATCCATCAGCGAAGCCATGTCCAAGAGACAGCAGTATGGGCCCACTCATCCTACGGCGCAGAAGCTGAATGTGCTCCTGTCCAAGTTGCTGGTGCTGCAGTCGCTCCCTTTTCAGGTGGTGGACTCTGCACCTTTCAGAGAACTGATGGCTTGTGCCGAGCCGATGTGGAGAGTCCCAAGCCGTCATTTCTTTGACAAGAAGGCAGTACCAGCGCTGCACACTTTTGTTGAACAGAAGGTGGGCCAGTCCTTGAGCCTGTCGGTGTGAAGCAAAGTGCATGGCAGCGCCAACGTCTGGAGCTGTAACTACGGTCAGGGACAGTACATGTCGTTTACGGCCCACTGGGTGAATGTGGTCCCTTTGCAGCAGCAACTTGGACAGGTCACGCCGCTTTGGCCTCCGCGCTTCTTGCCCGTTGGGCCTGTGACACCGTGCGACTCGGCCTCCTCATCCTCCGCCATCTCCTCACCCTCCACTGTAGGCTCAAGTCTCAGTGCCCCTCCAGTCTACCATGTGTGCAGGGCACGGAGGTGTCACGCAGTTATTCACATGGTTTGTCTTGGCGAACGGAGTCACACAGGGGAGGAACTGCTTAAATGTATTCATCACGAAATCCAAACATGGCTTATTTCAAGAAAACTTAAAATGGGAATCATGGTTACCGATAATGGGAAGAACATTTTGTCTGCACTGCACCAAGGAAGCCTGACCCATGCATGGCTCACGTCTTCAATCTGGTTGTCAAGCGGTTTCTGAAGTGTTCCCCCGATCTGCAAGACATCCTAACAACTTCAAGGAAACTTTGCATGCACTTCAGCCACTCATACACCGCCAAACACACCCTTCTTGAGCTACAGCGTCAGAATGGTAGCCCCCAACATAGTCTGATTTGCGATGTTTCAACCCATTGGAATTCCACCCTTCACATGTTGGACCGATTATATGAACAGAGAAAAGCCATCACGGATTTCCTGATGATCCAAGTGGATAGGGGGACTCCCCTGTGTAACTTCAATGTCAACTAGTGGCAGCTCATACATGACACCTGCCATTTGCTCAGGCCCTTTGAGGAAGCCACTTTATTTGTCAGTTGGCAGGATTACGGGATGAACAACGTGATTCCACTGCTTCATGTACTACAGCACATGTTGGAAACCATGGCTGGTCAGGGCACTGAAGACATGGCGTCTACATCTTACGGCCACATGAACCCCGTTGGAGCTGAACTGGAGGAGGAGGAGGAAGAGGAGGAGGAGTGCCCAGTGAAGCACAGTTTAGGCTTGGCGAAATGGCTGGTTTATCTATTCAGTGGACAGGAGAGGAGGAGGAGCAGGAGCAGCCAGAGGAGCTAGAGGGTTTTGAGGAAGGCGAGACAGAGGACCCTGACACACCGTGGCAGTATGCAGTGGAGATGGAGACAGGTAGTCCCTCCGAGTCACTTGCGCAAATGGCAGGAAGCATGCTCACGTGCTTGCGTAGTGACCCCAGAATTGTTTCCATTTGTTAGCGGGATGACTTCTGGCTGTCCACCTTATTGGAGCCTCGCTTCCGGCACAAAATGGGGGCATTTTTTAAACCCGCCGAGAAGGAGGACAAACTGAGCTACTACAAAGACATTCTGCGTAGTCAGTTGGCCAATGCCTATCTGCGCCATGGTCCATACTCTCACAGGTCTGACTCAGGGAGACCTCTGCGCTCACCTTCCACTGCCATGCCTGCTGGGGGGGTTGGCAGGAGCAGCAGCAGCAGCTCCATCAGCAGCAGCCTCAGTCTTCAACGCTAATGAGTAGCTTTCTACACCCGCATAGTGAGGCTACTCATGAGCAGCAGGAAGACCTGGAGCAGGAACCAGCAGGTCATGTCATACCTTGACATGACCATGCCAACACACACACACTTGAGGATCCACTGGACTTCTGGGCAGCCAAACTTGGCTTGTGGCTGCAAGCTGTCCTGCCCGGCAAGTAGCGTGCCATCTGAGCAGGTGTTTAGTGCGGCGGGGGCCATAGTTACGGCGAGGAGAACTCGTCTGTCAACTAAATATGTGGAGAGACTCACTGATTCATTCAAAATGAATCAGGGATGGATCAGCCAGGATTTCCATCCACCAATGGCTGATGCATGCGACTAGATTCAGCATGGTGCCACGTTTTACACTTTCCAAATGGTGCAAAACATATTTATGTCTTTAGACCAATTTTTGGGCTCCTGCTGATGCCAACTTCAGGGTGTGCCTTCCAGCCAATTTTTGGGCTCCTGCTGATGCCAACTTCAGGGTGTGCCTTTCAGCCAATTTTTGGCCTCCCGCTGCTGCCTGCTGCTGCCAACTCCAGGGTGTCTTTCAAGCAATGTTTGGGCTCCTGCTTATGCTGCTGCCAACTCCAGGGTGTGCCTTCCAGCGTATGTTTGTGCTCCTGCTGCTGCCAACTTCAGGGTGCCTTCTAGCCAATTTCTGGGTTCCTGCTGCTGCTGCTTGCAACTCCAGGGTGTGTCAGTCAATTTTGGGCTCCTGCTGCGGCTGCTGCCAACTCCAGTGTCTCTTTAAAGCAATGTTTGGGCTCCTGCTGCTGCTGCTTGCAACTCCAGGGTGTGATTCATCCAATTTTTAGGCTCCTGCAGCCAACTCCAGTGTCTCTTTCAGGCAATGTTTGGGCTCCTGCTGCTTCTGCTTGCAACTCTAGGGTGTAATTCAGCTAATTTTTGAGCTCCTGCTGCCAACTCCAGTGTCTTTTTCAAGCTATGTTTGGGCTCCTGCTGCTGCTTGCAACTCCAGGGTGTAATTCAGCTAATTTTTGGGCTCCTGCAGCCAACTTCATTGTCTCTTTAAAGTAATGTTTGGGCTCCTGCTGCTGCTGCTTGCAACTCCAAGGTGTGATTCATCCAATTTTTGGGCTCCTGCAGCCAACTCCAGTGTCTCTTTCAAGCTATGTTTGGGCTGCTGCTGCTGTTTGCAACTCCAGGGTGTCATTCAGACAATTTTTGGGCTCCTGCTGCCAACTCCAGTGTCTCTTTCAAGCTATGTTTGGGCTCCTGCTGCTGCTGCTTGCAACTCCAGGGTGTGATTCATCCAATTTTTGGGCTCCTGCTGCCAACTCCAGTGTCTCTTTCAACCAATGTTTGGGCTGCTGCTTGCAACTCCAGGGTGTGATTCAGCTAATTTTTGGGCTCCTGCTGCTGCCAGCTCCAGAATGTGTTTTTCAGGCACTATAGGGGCCCCTCATAGTGATGCCACCTCAACTCTCTGCAATTGTGCCGCTCTGCGATTCTATTAGCGATGCCTCTGATCTGCATGTCATAATTATTTACAGTATTATTTCACTAACCCAGCACGCATCCTATGCGTGGTACAGCAAGGCAGAATGGTTTACAACCCTATTGAGGCTCTAGGAAGCTCAGAAATAGCCATTTTTAATAGCAATTCGTTGCGAATAAATTCGGGTCGAAACAATTTTTGTCGGAAAATTGTCGAATCAGTCGAATCGAATTTTTCAAGTTCACTTATCTCTACCCACCACTCCCGGCATGTGTACACTCATTAGTGCAACCTTCTTACTTAATGGGCATGTGGCTGGGATGTGGGGTACAGATCATGGACCTTCTTTTGGCCCTAAAAGTTTGGTTGAACCTGATGGGCATATGTATTTTTTATTTGTATTACTAATGTAATTATGAAACTTTGGAACCCTTCCTTTAGACCATTGATGGTAAAGATGCCCCTGTACACCATTTACTGTATTAAAACTGAAACATTGATAAAGCATCCTTGGCTGCCCTTTGCCTTTACAGGTCAGCTGAAGCTCAGGGGTGGGAAAAAGCTTGTGCCTGAAATACTTTAAGAGCGTTTTTATAAATATATTTGGCAAGAGCTCAGCTTTAAAACAAAGAATGGAGATACTATAAGATATACAACCAGCAATAGGAAGGTGACACATTGATCACACCGTTTCTTGTAAATCAGCCTCCTCCTAGTGTTCCCAGTGTCTATTAAAAAGTGATATGTGTTATACAAATCCCCATCAGCTTTCCTGTCTCGGCTGTATTTCATTATCCACTGTGCATCGCTTCTCACAGGTAAACACATTTTGCTTCTATAAAGGTGTCTCAAAAACTAAGTAGTTTATGTAATGAAGTGAAGCAACTTCATTTTGGATAATAGAACCTATGTCAGTTGTTTTTATTTTTTGAGATCCCATTAACTCCTGTTTTGGCCTTTTAATAAGGCTTTTAGGTTTGCTTGAGCTGCTGAGCCTTACTGCCCCCTCACCTAGTGTGATAGGACCACACATACTGCACAGTGTTTCTGGAGATGCCCTTGCTAAGGGAGACACATTTTTGAAAGCTTTGGAAGTTTTTCTATTTCACTTATATTGTTAGGGATGAAGGAGCTCTACCTTTTCTACCATTGAAGTCAATAGGGACTCGGGGGAAACTTGGGGGGCAATTCTGCCTCTGGGGGCACCTCTGCATACCCCTGTCACCCACCCGGGCGTGATGGGGGTGCAGAATGTGCAGCAGGAAGCACTGCTGTAACTCACCTGAGCCGTTTCCTGGTTGGCCAGGACCATAGAAAGATGGTTGTCGCTACCATGAGTGCGAACAATCCTAGTGTCAGCTGGCAGTGCCATAGCCCATTTGACAGGAACACCGTCCGCCGACCAGGGACTGGATCGGGGCTCAGGCGAGTTACAGCAATGCTTCCTGTTGCACACTCTGCATAGGTAAGCTTTTCCGTGTTCAGGCAGAACGCGAACTCGAACATGGAATTCTGGCTGCAGTCTTTGTTTTGGTTTGAGATCCCGAACTTGCAAAGTAACAGTCAGAGTTACCTTAAAATGCAGATGCTGAGTAGGGATGATGGACTCCCACATGGAGGTGAGTAGAGAGCTGATAGATGATTTGGGCACCTCTAGCATGCATACAACGCAACCTCCCCAGAAGTGACAACCGATGGCTATGTGTGGTTTTGTGGGCCCATTCTGGTTATGTATCTGGCTTGGTGCTGGGACAAACAGTCCAATCTGAGTTGGTGCCGGATGCCTGAGGCACTGGTGTTTGATGTGAGGGAGTTCTCTCTCCTCTGCTTCAGACTCAGTGGGGCCTTCCCAGCGCAGAGGTGTGAGAGAATCAGCAGGAAGCCTGTTATGTGAGATTGGCTCAACTCACAGGTGCTAATCCACCTTCCTGGAGAGATTAGGTCCTGCGTGTGTTTATGGCAAGAAATGTATATATATTTTTTGACTGTTTATGGCAAGAAAGCCTTAATGCTACAGGGGGAAATAAAGGGGAGAACTCTGGAATCTGTGGGTTTTTACACATTTAAACACAGTTATAAATTAGTTACCTTAAACTGTCTACAGAAGGGGTTCCTAACAAGTGGTGTGGGTACCTCTGGTAATAAACAAGATCCTATCAGGTAGTACTTGCCAAGGTTGCAGACTGACCTGTACATCAAGATATGTCCAATAAATGCAAAACTGCTCCAAACATTGTCTATTTATGTTTATTGTGTACATATTGTTGTTTTTTACATAGTTCTGGCAACCCACATGTACCCTCCAAGTTTTACCTAAGATAATCAAAAAATAGAAAGTAGTCCTTGATGGAAAAGGTTGAGAACCCAGGATCTAGAGTTCTACTTTGTGTTTTGTATTTGGGGGCTGATTTACAATGGCTGCCAGTTTCCGCTAGTTTATGTTCATTTATTTTTAGAGGTCTCCACCACGGTTTGCTCTTATTGATGGTTACACAACGTCTTGCAAACCGATTTTCATTAGTTTGCTCCAGTTTAAAATGTGTTTAAAAATATATGCAAGTGTAGGGCTTCTTAAATCAGGCGCTTAAAGCGGTCCTTCACTCTGAATAAGAGCCTATCTTATATGTTTCCCCCACCCTGTACATACAGATTGCTCACATTAAAAATCATCCTACCTGCATCTACTGCATGTTATGAGCCTTTAAACATTCAAGATGGCGGCTCATGGGACATCAGGCAGCCTGCAAGTGCCTTCTGACTGTGCTGCTCTGCATTCTGGGATTGCTGACCTTTTCCTGACCCCAGCTCTGCTCTGTCTGAGCAAAGCACAGCCATATCCTGCCCCCTGTACGTTATCCCAGTCTCCTCTCCTCAGTAAGTGTGATGCTTCTGAGTCAAGATGGCGGTGCCCGTATCCTAAAGTCCTGAACAGAGTTGCAGCCCAGTGGGGGAAAGAATAATAAGTAAGTGGCTAAAAACTTAAAATATATTAATTTTAGATGCTGGGGAATGTTTTTTTAAGGGTTTGGGCTTTTTCAATAAATCATGGCGAAGGTCCGGTTTAAAGTAAATCTGTCGCCATCAGAGTGACAGTTGCACATAAAACAGGTAAGTCCCTGCTTGAATCAATAGACCCATTTCAGAACAGGTAGTGATAGTTTTTCCATCCCCTTTTTGGCTGTCCAGCCTCAGCTCTCGCCGGAATCTTACAGATATTTGGCCTGTGCTTTTCATCTCTTACTCTACTCTTTATGGAGCATATAGTTTGTGCCCAAGCCATTGTATTTGATTTAGGCATCTCTACTTTGCATGGGCCCTCAGCTTCCCTTTAGTGATTTCAATTTTTTTATCAATAAAAGAATTAGTTTTAATATCTATTTTTCTCATCTTGCTTCAGAAGTATCACATACTGAGGAGAGGAGGATAGGGCAAGTGCAGGGGGTGGGTTGTAGCTGTGCTTTGCACAGACAGACCAGTGCTGGGGTCAGGAAAAGGACAGCAATCCCAGAATACAGAGCCGCAGTCAGAAGACACTTCCTGTTTGCAGGCAGCCTAAGACTCCATGGGCAGCAATCTTGGATGTTTAAAGGCTCAGAAAATGCACTAGATGCAGGTAAGGGGAAACATAGAAGATATGCTCTTATTAAGGGTGAAAGTCCGGTTTAATGGTTTGCCAAGGGTATTATCGAATCTGTGTCAAAGCTTAGACAATGTTATGTATTAATGCTTGTGGGCAACTAAGTATTAGCCAATGCCCTATTATTTACCCAGGGTTGAAGTGGAGAATCTTAGGCCCACTAGAAGAAATAATTCTAGGGGGAGACCCGAGAAAATCCTCATTGAGGCCCATCCTTCTGATAAAATTGACCAAATATTGGCCAAAGATATTATCGGACATAAGGGAAAAGAGGTGCATAAAACGGAAAGTATTTACACAAGGAATAATAGAATTATCCAACACTCCTTGTAGTGGGCGGAGCCATGCAAATCATCTCTTTACATCTCGGGGCCATCCACTGAGCATGTAATACCCGAGGGTTTGCTTAATATGTCACAGCCAAAAAACATTCACAAGTGGTACCTGTTTGGAGCATTTAGTACTCATCAGCTCTTGGCCAGAAGTATTTGGCTGTATGGGGGGTGAGGCTTGATGGGTACCAAAACAGATGTAAGCCACCATGTGGAGAGATCCATGTTAGGCTCAATAAAGGAGGCTAGAGTCCAAAAGACTACTCAAAGGTAAAGCAAAAAGAGGTGCTTTCCTAAAATGGAAGGTATTTAAGCAGCACATAAGGTATAATAGAATTACCCATCACTCCTTGCAGAAAAGTAAGAAATAAAGTCAGAGATCACTCCAGGCAAGCCAAAAATGGCTTGTTTTTGCTTGTCTTTGAACCCAAGTACTGCCCTGAGAATTGCCCAGGTCAGTGTCTGGGGTCCACTAGAGGATGCTCTGATGCTATGGTGGGCCTGTCCAACACTACATTTACCCCAGTATTCTACACAAAGGGACCAAGGAATTTCAAGTTTTTTTAACATTTACTTAATATATTTAATTGGGCGGTGTATGCCTTTCGAAACGTAGACTGTGCTGTCTGTGTTCCCTAACCTGCAGCAATATGAGTTTAACCTTCACATTGAACGCCATGCACCTCTATTTTACACTCCTAATAAATGTTTGTTGTTGATTTTAGTTTCTTTTCCCCAACTTAAATGTCCTCTGGAGTCTTGAAAGTGCCTGCAGTAATCTAAGCACCAAATTCTGGATATAAATTTTCATTGGGTTCCAGAGTTATAGTATGGCGTCTAATTCCCAATCCTCAGCGCCATATAATCGCACTCAGCTCGGCGTTATATATGTGCCTCCTGGGCTTCAAGGAATTGTCAGTAGAAAGGATGCCGTGCATATTTATGGCCGGGACATCTCTTTACCAGATTGCAAGGTGTTCTTTATTTTTTAGAGTGAGTCCTACTTAGTTGATATCCGCACAAATATTTTATCTTGGGCTCCTTTTTTTTTAATGAGCAGCTTCCAAGGTTGAATATTAAGGCAAAACACTAAACCATTCCATATGAATTGTGTTCTAATAACAGTGTGCTTAAAGTAGCTACACATCCCCTGTCCAAAGACATGATATGATATCTGATCTGGCTGATGAAATGTTTCTCTGTATTGGTGCTATCATCGATCAGTGAAACCGCTCCCATGTTATATGATCATATGAAGAAGCAGTCCTAGCAGCCAAAAGTGCCATGATTGTGGTTTCTCTCCCTATGATAAGAACAAATGTGCCTGTACAAGTCTGTCAGTATTTGGTTTTACGTCTATCAAATTTAAAATGATTCAATGGCCCCTATCAAACTTGACAACTGGTATAAAATGAGCCATCACAAGCTGTTTGCTTAGATGTGATCAGGGCTAGATCTGGCCAATCTACTTGGGGTGTAGGTGCTGCAACGCTCATTCTTGGCAGTAGTAGAAAAGGAGCCAAAATCTTGTAGTTCCCAAACTATTTATTTGGCACACCCCAACAGCAAGTTATAGGAATCACCATGCATACTACTTCCACTGTCACTGTATAAGTCCAATCTACCCTTGAACAGTTCTTCCTTTGAACATTGGATGAGGCTAACAAAGATAGAGACAACAAATTTGCCTTAAAAAGGAACAAAACCCAAGATTTTGACTTTTCCGGGTTTTGTTTCTTGCCCCCAGGATGCCCCAGTGTGTGAAACCCCCAGATCATCCATACAAACTCACCTTGTCATGGCCCTATGCTGCATGTTCAGGCTCTCGTCTAAACAGAGCTCTTTACCATGCATATTTAATGTTCGACAAACAATTAGTGATGAAAGTGCTCTAGTCCCCAACCTTTCTGAATGCCCAGCACAAAGATGCTGGGGATGGAGATGTAGGGGGTGCTGTAAGTGCTGGTTCTCCTCCTTATTAAATGGACCTCTTAGAAGTTCCACTTATTTCCTTGCTTATAATTCCTCTAATCTCACTCGAATAAAACAATGGCATGTCCAAAGAACATGAGACTAGTGGTGCCCAAGCACAGGTTTTACTATGGCTGTATCTTTATAAGCTTTATAAATGATCCCGGTAGCTGCTCATGGCCAGCAGTTATTGCAACCGCTCATGACCATACATGTATACAGGGAAGTATTACTTTTCAGGTTGGCTGTCCCCCAAATTTTCAACATTTTTGGGAATTTCTCCAGAGCCATTAGTTACAAAATGGTCTTGGCCCTTTATAGCACTTGTATTTGCTGCTAACAACTCCTAATAAGCCCAATACGTGCTTTCAATACTCACCAGTGGCAGCAGCCTTCTCCTCTAGTGTCAAATAGGAATTGCAAGGTCGGTGTGTGCCACGCACCTGCTTCCACTGAACCAGAATGACTAACGTTGCTACTGCATTCCCAGGGCAACATAATGTGGAAGACTCAAGCAATTGAAAAATCAGTGTTGAATAAAATTAACAGTTGCTATTATCTCTATATGGCAGTTCTAGATTGCCTATGAACAGGCCATCTACAGTTTAAGTGAACTTATAAGAAAAAAAAAGCCTTTTATCCTTGATTACCCTCATTTCTTTATCACATATAAAAAAGCGGACGTCCAATCTTAAAGGGGAACTCTGGTTATTCTGACCAGACTGCTTTTTTTAATTTGCAGCGGCTGTGCATCGCCGCTGATAAAATAAAGAACAGAGCCATCCAAATACTGACCTCTTCTGGGCTATGCATCCCACCTGAGTGTGAGCACATTACTGTTCAGCCACTGGCCATGTGAACTTATAGGCTGCTTTAGAAGGATGCCAGGAAGAGATAAGTACCCTGATGGCTCGTTTTTTTTATTTTAGCGATGGCATTGCACAGCGGTGCAGAATGACCAGAGCTACTCTTTAACCTAAGCACCACCACCGGTTCTCTCCACCGGCACAGTGGCGGGCTGGGGAGTGTTACCAATAAGAGAAATGAAACTTTACCATGCCCTAGAATCCAGTTATATCCTTGAGGCTTTGGGCAGTGGCCACAGGGAGGCTGCACAGAGCAGCATCCCACACGACCATTCAAGTCAATAGGCTTCTCTTCTGTTCTTTTCTACTGGCTTTACAGATTTCCATTGTCCGGACATGTAAGAAGTAATGTTGGATACTTCCGGTTGAACTTCTAAGAGTTACCAAGAATCCTTTTACCAGTTCAACACTGTGAAAAAATAAGTAACATGTATTATGTATTTATTGATTAAAATAATAACTAAAAGGCAAATCACTTTTTGACACTTGTAGTCATCGCTTTGAGAGACATTACATCCATTTCTACCCAAGTGAGAGTCTCTGAAATAAAACTTTGATCTAGATGAAGATCTATGAAGATGAAGTTAATTCATCCAGCTTGTTCTTTTCACCTTGGAGGAGAGAAGTAAAGCGTGAGGGGTGTGGAGGGCTTTCAAGACGTGTTAAGGATGAGAAATGATCCGCTCTGGTTAGCATAACCCTTCACTTTTTATACGTCTTCAGTGAATTTGCACAGGTCGCTGATTGACTTGACACAAATTTCACGTATAGACTAAATAGCCCCTGGAGAGCCCTCACCGCTCTATTAGTGAGATAGGAGATGGAGATGAGTGCCGGGCTGCCATCACACTTTATAGCTATCCCAAAATGAACCACATACCGGGGGACAATTAGATAATTTGTGTCATTTCTTCTCTTAGAGGGTCACCAGCATCCTAATCCTTGCTGAGACATCAGTCTGCTATAAGTGAGCTGTAAAATTAACGAGTTTTAGGCCCTGGTGAATAGAGAAAAGCTTTATCATGCCAGTGAGAGAGGTGCCCAGCTGCTGCCTGGGAGGCTTTGCTGCCAAGCGCGTTTAAAGGAGAATTCTGGACCACAAGAAAATCATCTGTAATCACTAAAAAAAAGGGCTCACTGAAAGTGAGCCAGAATATTGGGAAAATGCGCATAGGCGAAGGTCCCTTCGGTGCTGGATTATTACCTTGAATCAAGAAATGTTAGGTAAAGTAAACTTTCTTACTCTGATCAGGTCAAGCAACTGAGTACAAATTGATGCTAAAATGCTGATGCCTGTAGCTAACCTTGAATCCCACATAGCTACAAATGTCAGTTTTTTTTCTTTTTCTTTTACAATAGTTTTTATTGAACCTTTACAATAGTTTTTATTGAGCAGTGTGGCATCCCCCTCCCGTTCCCCAAAGGCAGTGTGGCATTTCCCCCTATCATTCCCATAGGCAGTGTGGCACCCCCCTTCCCATTCCCCATAGGCAGTGTGGTATCCTCCCCCTTCCATTCCCCATAGGCAGTGTGGCATTTCCCCCTTCCCATTCCCCATAGGCAGTGTGGCATCCCCCCTTCCCATTCCCCATAGGCAGTGTGGTATCCTCCCCCTTCCATTCCCCATAGGCAGTGTGGCATCCCCCCTTCCCATTCCCCATAGGCAGTGTGGTATCCCCCCCCTTCCATTCCCCATAGGTAGTGTGGCATCCTCCCCCTTCCAATCCCCATATAGGCAGTGTGGCATCCCCCCTCATCCCCTTATTCAATGTGGCATTCCCCCCTCCCATTCCCATAAGCAATGTGGCAGAATCACCCCAACCTCCCAGAAAATAAAGGTATACTTACATGACTCTCGCACCGGCGCGGCAGCCACAAGAAAAACACTTTATTATGCTGCTATGACATCACATGATGTTACTGTGATTCCCAAAGGTCCCAGAGTTGGAATATAAAATAAAATAAAAGCAACCACATGTTATTACAGAGAAGAAAAAGACAGAGGAATATAGAGTGATGGAGAACAGGTTGAATGAAGAGTGGTAATTCATTTCAACAGTCAGACAAATCTCTCTTGATAGTTACAGATAAGATTTGTATATCAGTAGTATTCTTATTTGTTTGCACTTTCAATGAAGTTTCAAGAAAAACTAAAACTGTATTGTTATTACTGAATACCGCACCTGCTCATGTTGTAGAGTTCAGCAAAATTTACTTCTGATACCTCCCCAAAATGATTTGAAAAACGGAGACACATCCTCTGGATGTCCAAATATATGCTGACATTACTAGAAGCTTTGTACTTGAGGGCCTTACAAAGAGAGACGTGGGTGCTTACAAAAAAAAAAGTGCCCTTTTTTCTTATTTCCTCATGAAGCATTCAGTTCTTCCTCCTGTTTTGTAGAAGCATATACCCAAAATTCATACTGTATCTTTTTTGCTTACCATAACACTAAAAAAATCCTTAGAACTGTAGTTTATCCAACCCAGATTTTAACCTATTTAACTATTATAACCCAAACTTAAACCAACATCTTGTAACTTGATCCACTTCACACCAAAACTGCTAAAGACCAGTGTTGTGTTGGCTCACCAGAGCGGAAGGTCCTCCGGTGGGCCCTAGGTACTGACACAGTACCATCATCTTGACATTACAAGACCGTGGGCCCCAAGTTTTGCCAAAAGGTTTTTTTCTGGTGAGCTCAAAGTTTTCCAAATGGCCACCATTAAAGATTGTTTGATATTTATAATTTTTTGAAAAAAAACATACCTAAAGTTTGCTAGTTCCTAATTAGACTGTGGATGGAAAAATGCATCACTTGAAAACTATCACAGAATCTATGGTTGAGGAAACCCTGGACAACTTGCAACAACCACATTTAGGAGAAAGCAGCACTGAATTTTAGCCACAGATCTTAACTATCTAGCCCAGGGGTTCCCAACGCGTGGTTCTAGTGTCACTGATGGTACTCAAGATCCTCTTAGATGGCCCTTGACAAGGCTGCAGATTTACCTTTTCCCCAACCTGATCTGCTGCAATCTATACTTAACTCAAGTGTGATTTGCTTCATAAATAAAAAAAATGTCCCAGATTTGTGTGATAAAGTCACTTTAAATAGCTTGTTTGTATGTTTTGATTATGATTTTAGGTCATTTACAACACTCACTCACCACCCAGATGGTACTTGATAAAATAAGAAAATGGAAAGTGGTACTTGATGAAAAAAGTTTGGGAACCCCTGGTCTAGACAGCTTTAGTGGTCTAATAAGCTGGTAGTCTGGAAATCATCAGTAGAGATGAGAGCCTTGTATGGCATTTGACTAGTACATCTGTCAACATTAGAATGAGAATTAATTGAAAGTTAAGATGAGTTGGTACAGTAAACTGCCAATTGAGGTTCTAAAGCAAAAACTGCAAACAGGGTTAAACGCGTATTCAGCATCAAGGACTAACAACCAAGATGAATAAGCCAAACTGTTAGACAAAGTAGGTCAGGACCAAAGCTGGAGTCATACTGAGGGTCAGCTGCCAGAATAAGCAACATAAATCAGCAACGTGTCAGGGTGTCTCAGTTTATTTGAGTGCAGTGACATACTTTATAACACCCCTAAAGGTGAGTGATGCCCCTGACACAAATAAGGTACACCGCTCTTTTATAAAACCAATTGGAAATCAAATCTACCATGTAGTGTCACTGTTGTTTACTCAACTTTACTAAATAAGTTTTATAAATATTACCCGATAGTTTTCTAGCTGAACATTCCCGAACATGTATTCCCTTCTCGTTGCTTGTCTTAAATGTAATTAAAATAGCTCCCGCTGAGTTTCAGCAGCGATTCATTTTGTGGAGCGCGCCCCTCCCCATTCGTCTCTTTGCTTCGCTAAGTGATACCTCTGATTAAATCTTTCTTGTTTCCTTTTGTCTGGTGAAAGGTTTAAATTCCATCCCCAGGAGAGTGACAAGTATTGATGTTCCCAGCCACAGAAAAACATATTTTCTGCCACTGGCACTACAAATTCAATGATTTCCTAAAGACGGGACACAGATAATAATGTAATTTGCCTGTGCTGGAGAATAACAGTCAATCTCTGTGATAGATAAAACACAAACATATGTATTTTAGAAAAGGAAAGGAAAAGATGTCTTCGGAAAACCTGTTAAATTGCCTATTGTAATTTCTTTATTCCCTGGCTATTAATGGAGGATCTGGAATTAAATGGATTAAACTTTTTTTTTTTTATCATAGAGAGCTTCTTAAGGTAGTAGATTATGTGCTGGCTGATCGTTATAGTTTAGGTTCATGCGGCTATAAAAATGTCTTCTATTAGCTTTCCATTAGCGGCACATATTGGCCTCCTGCAGTCGTTATCTTTGCTGTGACAATGTCGAATTAGAACGCTTTATTACAGATTTTTATAAGCACGCTATAGCGTAATCTACAATCTAGCAAAAGTAGAATTGTTGACCGTAGGAAACTCAATTTAAAGTCCTGGAAATATGAAAGAAAACAGAGGCAGGTGGTATGTACTGCTGCCCTCTGCTTGTTTTTCTTTAGCTATTTGTCTAGGTAAAGCTCAAGGCAAGAAACAACTAACAATAGTGTAAATAGTACATCTAAACTGAATGCACAAAAACTCTGCATACACATAAAAACAACTAATATAGAACACATGGAAATATTTACAGTGTTAAAAGCAGGGCCGGATCAAGCGTGGTGGAGGCCCCTGGGCGTAAAATCTGGTGGAGGCCCCAGATACAGTGTTTTTGTTTCTTTAAAATAATAATCCAGCCAGGTAACTGATTGGTGGTTGTCTGGCAGCTGCCTACTTACTGGATCATTAGATTGAGTCCCTTGTGCCACCCTTGTGCAGGTGCGTGCTGCTTGGGGACTCCTGCTTTGCCATTCTGGGTGGGGGGTAGTGTAGTCACCCAGCTGGTTTGGCAGAAAACAGTTCCCTGCATTGAGCTGCCAGCGGCTGTGATTGATGGATAATGTGCAGTGAGTGGCACTGACAGCTCTGCACACACCCATCACTCTAGCTTTACTGCTCTAGACTCTCTGTCCTGTCCTGTTGTGGCTTTGGTTGCAGGTTTGCAAAAACAAAAAAAGGCTTGCCCAGGTGCACGGGGCCCCCCACTGCCGCCGATAGCTTTGTTGCTGGCCCTACGGCCTTCAGACAAAAGGCTGAAAAGCCTCCTGCACCAGACCATAACCCAAAGGTTGATGGAGGCCCTCTTTGCAGGCAAGTGGTGGAGGCCCCGGGGCATGAGCCCCTTGCGCCCCCCTCATAATCCGGCCCTGGTTAAAAGCCTGGGTGTTTCTCTGCACTTTTTACTTTAAATGTGATGTTTAGTCAATGAAGTTGATGACCATGAAGCTAAAATTTGAGCTTGTACTAAAATCTAGAACAGGGGGACTCAACCACTTCTTGTAAAGGACCATTTAAAGGCATCCGGCAACAGGTGAAGTTCCAGATGGAGGGCTGTTGCGGGGGGGGGGCGGTGGTAATGGATAGTTGGAAATCAGCACACTAGATTTCCCAAGCAAAACGGGGAGGCCGATTCATTAACAGCGACAGGTAGCGACAGTTGAGCGACTGTAGCGGCATTTTCAGAGCGCCCGCTAGTAGTCGCTGTGCTTGGCCGTTGTTCGGTAGTTGACAGCGACTCAGTCGGTTTGCCGTAATGTGAAATATTGGGTGAGGAGTCGCTATTTGAGCGGTTCCGCGCTGTATGGGAGCGCATGATAGCGACTGGTCAGAGCGACCGGCTTCCACCATATTCATTAACAAATCACGCTCAAAAAATTCTCGCGCTGTAAAATGCATGTTTAAACCCCAGAGCGCTGGCGGCGATGGGTTAAAAGTAGTTTTTAACCCCCAAACAACCGTATTTTTGGAAACCCAAAAAAACAAGTTTTTAAAATAATTTTGTAATATGAATACATTAATATCAAACCTGTAATATCAATTCTGTACAATTTTTTTTTTTTTTAATTTTTTTTTTACCTTAAAAAAATTATTTAAAATGGCAGAAGTGGTCACAGAATTTTTCACATTTAAAAAAAAAAAATAATAATAATTAATTATGAATATTTAAAGATTGTTCCATTGAAATGCATTGGAGAGCGCCAGGTTGCGAGAGGTCATACCTGTCGCTATTCAAGGTCGGACGCAGGCGCTGTGGGCTGAGGCTGGAATAATGATGAATGAGTGGCTATCTGGCGCTATCTCAGTCGCTAAGCAGGATTGGCTTGATAAATGTGTGATTGTGGTGGGGAGCCGGCGTTCTCGTGGCGGGGCCCGTCATTACCCGTCGCTCACCAGTCGCTACCTGTCGCTATTCCTTCATAAATAAGGGCCTAAGAAAGGCTGCTTGCCATCCCACCCCAAAAATCCTACTGGACAATGAGAGGCGTGACCTAATTTAAAAAATGTCTTCTGAAAAGTTATGTGGTTATTTCAGGACCAGATACTTCATGTACCCAGCTAAGTGGTTAATTTTAGCAGTCCTTTGTTTATATGAGTTTGTAATGTTCCATAATAAAATTGTGTTGTATTACTGTATATTTGGGATTGTGCAGCTGTTTCATTGGGCTACTCAGGACATCCCCATCTTTCTAATGATACATGTAAAGAATAAATGGAAGCTCAGCAGATGTGCGTAATAACCTCTATAAAGGAGAAGTTAGGGGATCCTTAGAGCAAATACAGTACAAGAAAAATGGCGTCGTTCTTCAGTTTTCTTTTAGATTTGTCTTATGTGTCTCTTTGTTCCGCTGCTTGCCACAATAAGTCTGGACAGTGGTAATTTATCACCGGCTTTGTGGGCTTTCACCGCCCCAGATCGGGGATGGAGGACAGATCTTGTTGGTGCTGATAAATCTTCCCCTCCCCCAGCCCATCACATACATTTAATGAATTATATGTCGTCCACCTCCAGGGTCGGGTTTTATCCTAAGCTGAAGGGTGAAATGAGAAATGACACATAGATGCCGCATGCTACTTACCACCAATGCAAATAATGAGGATAATGATGCTGTGTGTCTATGTTTGACTGTCTCAGCTCACCCATCCATCATCCATCCATCCATGGTATATCCGTAATGATAAATCAACTGGAATTGTCATTTCTTAAAAGGATTGAAGGCTGGATAAAATCATGGGATTCTTTACTTACCGCATATGCAGCTGATCCATCCTGCTCTGCTTTTTCCGAAAGCTGCTGTAGCAGATATCAAGGCCCTTTTCTTCTGCCAAAACCCAATTTACTATCTAGTATGGCCACCTGCAGCTACAGGAAATGGTGAACTAAACTCCACCCTCCTGTGTGAGACACACATCACTGCATCTGAAAGAGATCCACTTCTTCTTCTGCTTGTTAGTTAAAGCGGTCCTTCACCCTGAATAAGAGCATATTTTATATGTTTCCCACACCCTGTACATACAGATTGCTCACATTAAAAATCATCCTACATGCATCTACTGCATGTTATGAGTCTTTAAACATCCAAGATGGCGGCTCACGGAACGTCGGGCAGCCTGCAAACAGGAAGTGCCTTCTGACTGTGCTGCTCTGCGTTCTGGGATTGCTGACCTTTTCCTGACCCCAGCTCTGCTCTGTCTGAGCAAAGCACAGCTATAACCCCACTCCTGTACTTTATCCCACTCTCCTGTCCTCAGTAAGTGTGATGCTGCTGAGTCAAGATGGCGGCGCCCGTATCCTAAAATCCTGAATAGAGTTGCAGCCCAGTGGGGGAAAGAATAATACGTAAGTGACTAAAAACTTAAAATATATTAACTTTAGATGCTGGGGAATAGTTTTTGAAGGGTTTAGGCTTTTCAATAAATAATTGTGAAGGTCTGGTTTAAAGCAGACCGAAACCCACTGCACTTGCGAAATACATTTGAACAAAGCCCCTGCTGATACTCTCTTCTTAGGGAGTAGAACTAAAAATGGATATTTTCACTTGTTAAATCATCCTGAAACACTGTTTTTTTTCCCTCTCTGTAAGATTGCAACTGATTACTGATTGCATAAGTGTGGCAATGACATCACTGCCGCACAGAGCAGCGGCAATGAATGAAGGAGGCGGAGCTAAAACAGGCGCCAGTATCTGGGATTAGAGTGAAACAAAAGCAGTAAAATTAGGCATGGGGAGCAATTCAGGGGATGCTAGTTAAAAATGTGAGTTTTGGTCCGCTTTAACTGCGAGGGAAAAAATGAATCCCATTATTAAAGGAGCAGTATCGCGAAATTTGCATTAAAAAAGATAAATAATTAAATAGCCACACACTAGCTTATAACATGTGTATAAATAATGTGGGGATAGAAAAAGAAAAAAATATATGCCTTTCTTTTAAATTGTATAATGACAATGGCTCAGTCCATTTGCTGAATAGGGGGATCTGCTGGGTTGTATTTAGTGAGCTGCTTCATTTATCCCACTGGTCTACTAGCAACACTTTACCTCAGAGGCTGACACTGTAATCAGTGGTAACGGCTGTGTGTGTGTGAGGTGCTGCTTTTGTTATGAGACCCGGTGACTCAAATGTGTAAAATCTATACAAAATAAACTAAACTGACTGAAAATAACTGAAATTCTTCTTTGAATAACTGTGCAGGAAAATCTAAAGGTATTAAAGTGGAACAAAACCCTGAGTGGCCGACCCTGAAGTCTATAAGACCCGGCCATTGACCTTGCCCCTTGGGCATTCTAAATCAGGACGCCCCACTGTGTGAAACGACCCCTGGATAACCACAGATCCCCCCATTTTTCTGGCGCGCTCACGCAGATAGTCATTTAGACAGGCCGGGTGGCCAGGAAGGTTACTGCTCAGGCTCCCCATCTGCGTGCAAACAGCACTGATTGGATGAGAGCCCGTGCATGCGCTGTGGGACAGGGAAAGGTACGTTTTCACAGGCGAACTTGGGGATTTCACATATCAGGGCATCCCAAGTCGAGATGCCCCTAGGGGCACAAAACAAAACTCCAGATAGTGAAAATCCTGGGTTGGGCTTTGCTCAAAACACACAAAGCTGAAAGAAAGATCATATGGAAAAAAGAGAGAAAATGGTAAACTGAAAGATTCTGCAGCAGAGCCAACATGAAGGGAAAACTGTCAAAATCAGCTAAATGACTTCTAGAGCTTTTCTCTCTGTTTTAGATATATAAGTTCTGGCCAGGCAATGTTGCAATGTTGTTATCTTATGCTGGACGGCTGCCAGCACTGAACAGCTGATACTTTGATACATTGTTTCACCCCTCTCCTCAGCGTGGAACAGGCCAGAGTGTCGGGTCCCGACACTCAGAAGACATAAACATGAGCTATTAGTCTCCAGCTGCTCAACACACACATTTTTTCTACATTTGTAATTCTTACTCCAACACTTACCTACATTCAAAGTACCATTTAAATATAAGTCACCAAGAGAAATTCGCGATACTGCTCCTTTAATTACTTATTGTAAATAAGAAATTGTAGAAAACAAGCGGAGAAAGATTTGATGATGTGATTCACAAAGCCTACAGAGAAACTTTCTGTCCAAGCCAATGCTAACCTCCTTCCAGCTTATCCCCCTTGGGAATAACATACAATGAACCATTTTAAAGCATCTCAAAAACTCTGATCATAAGTAAAGTTGCTTTCTTCTATTTTGAGGTTGTGGATAAACAGGTTGTAATGGTGCAGCCCTACTATGGCTTCTACCCTGCACTGCAGGTAATGGAGGAGAGGCACATGGGACAGGCATCAGGTGAGCTGCTTGCTGTCTTAATATTGCGATTGCCTGGATAGTCTCTTTAAATACTACTAAATACTATTCCAATACTCCAAAACCAGCTATCTGCTTATCCGCAGTGTGAAACCCCCCAATGTTGCCTGAAAAACTCACCTCTTCCCGGCCCTACAGTTCATGCTCAGCTGCTCGACCAATCAGCGCACTGGAATTGATCCTGCCCCTTCTTCTAAGGTGAGTGATCCAAGTGCGCTGGCGGTCGCGCCCCCCACTACCTTCGAAGAGGAAGTGTGCCTGCGCCGCCCATTCACAAATTCCTGGCGCGGACACGCGTCCTGCTAAAGGTATAGGGGGGATGTGGCCGCTGCTCACGCATGTGCCGTTGGACGGGAGAGAAGGTGAGTCTCTGGGCTACCTGGGGGGTATCACACAGGGGGAGGGAATCACGCAGCCATGGAATCTTATAGATTCCCGGGCCGATCTCCATGGGTTTTGGTTTAATCGTTTTGTTAACTTTTCGGTGGTTGGTGCCTCTATTGACTTTACCCAGTGGTGAAGTCATCATGTTAGTAACTGGGCTCTATGCGGTGGGGAAGTACAATACTCACTGCTAGTGACTGCTACCTTCTCCAATAGGAGGAGCCAGCTGCTACAGTGCCCCAGATGCCGCATAAGTCCCTGTTAATACAACCAAAAAGGACCTGTGGCAAAGTATTCACAAAGGAAAAAACTTCCTCCCAGGGACTCACCCAAGAATTAATGTTGCTGTTGAGTTTATGGGTAAATCCAAACCAAATTTCCAGCAATGATACATTCAGTTACAGTACACACAGCTCAGCATTGGGAGTCAGCCATATTGGTTATAATAACTGCCATTATGTAAAAGTTTAGCTCGCAACTTGCGATACAGACATCATATGTTAGCGTTTTTATGAATATTGGGCAAAGGCTTTAGTAAAAATAAAAAAAGAAACACAGGCTGTTTTGGGGCACTGCGCTGGGGATAGAAAGTGACAAAACAAACATCCTCTCTGAGTAAAGGTAAACTTAAATCTATTTTATTACTTTTAAAGTGAATGTTAAAAAAATTATGTTGCTCGCCAGGGGCAGACTGGGGCTGAGAAATGGCCCGTGACTTTTGGTGGCACACTGTCCTTGGTTCACTGTTCCTGGCCTGGTATAGTATCTTAATGTCACTATATATACACACCTTATTTTTGTTCCATAAGACGCACCCAGGGTTTAAAGGACAAAAATTTTCTGAACCAAATGGTGTGCTTAATTTCCCCCCATTACAGACAGTGCGCAGAATCACCCCATTACAGCCAGTGATCGGTATCCCTCATTACATCCAGTAAGTAGCATCACTCATTACAGCGAATGAGAGGCATCCCACAGAGGTACATTGCGGCATCTTCCATTACGGGCAGTGAGGGGCATCCCTCATTAAAGCCATTGAGTAGCATCCCTACATTACAGTTATTGAGGGGCATCCCTCATTAAAGGCAGTGGGGGTATCCCTCAGTACAGCCATTGGGGGCACCCCTCAGTACAGCCAGTGGGGGCATCCCTCAGTACAGCCAGTGGGGGCATCCCTCAGTACAGCCATTGGGGGCACCCCTCAGTACAGCCAGTGGGGGCATCCCTCAGTACAGCCAGTGGGGGCATCCCTCAGTACATCCAGTGGGGGCATCTCTCAGTACAGCCATTGGGGGCACCCCTCAGTACAGCCAGTGGGGGCATCCCTCAGTACAGCCAGTGGGGGCATCCCTCAGTACAGCCATTGGGGGCACCCCTCAGCACAGCCAGTGGGGGCATCCCTCAGTTCAGCCATTGGGGGCACCCCTCAGTACAGCCAGTGGGGGCATCCCTCAGTACAGCCAGTGGGGGGCATCCCTCAGTACAGCCAGTGGAGGCATCCCTCAGTACATCCAGTGAGGGCATCCCTCAGTACAGCCAGTGGGGGCATCCCTCAGTACAGCCAGTGGGGCATCCCTCAGTACAATGAGAGTGGGGCACCCCTCAGTACCGCCAGTGGGGGCATCCCTCAGTACAGCCAGTGGGGCATCCCTCAGTACAATGAGAGTGGGGCACCCCTCAGTACATCCAGTGAGGGCATCCCTCAGTACAGCCAGTGGGGGCATCCCTCAGTACAGCCAGTGGGGCATCCCTCAGTACAATGAGAGTGGGGCACCCCTCAGTACAGCCAGTGGGGGCATCCCTCAGTACAGCTGGAGAGGGGCATCCCTCATTACAGCCAATGAGCAGCATTCCCCACTCCCGCCCCGCCACGCCGTACCACTCACACACCCACACTCACACCAAGCATATTTGCTGGTATCCCCTGGATATGATAGATACAAGCTACTAGGATCTATAGGGATTCTTTTCCAAAAATGTAAGAGCTCTCCAGAAATCAGGTTCACACTATATTTTTTGGTGTGTATTCAAAAACTCAGTAATTATTAATTAATGACTAGAGAGCCTCTCCAAATAGTAATGTATGAGCCTCTTGTTGCCCAGTCATATAGTCAGCAGGCATTGGTTTCAGGGATGAAAGATCCAGAGAGAAGTGGAAATCCATAGCCGTGCTTCATAAGCAGGCAGCAAGTGCTACATGGGTCAGCATATAATTAAGGTGTCATGAATCAATCACACCTGATTAGTATGCACAGCAATCTAGTTAATTACATTCCGGTTATTGAAAGCAATCAGAAATTAAATAGGTCATGTTCCCCATGTGGAAGCGAATGTTTAAGGAGTGTCCTTGCAAATTATTTTATTGTCTATTTTATATTGTGTGTTTTATTGTGTGGTTTTTTTTACATACCCGTATTTTTCACCCTATAAGACGCACCTGTCCATAAGATGCACCTAGGATTGGCAGAATCCCCCAAATCACTCTTGTAACAGGTAGTGCGACAGATCGCCTCCATCGACAAAAAACAAGCAGCATGCAGAATCCCAGTGAGTAAAGGGGGAGGGAGTTACTCCATTACTATTATATATACAGGATCTTTCAGGGCCTGGGAACCAATTCACTGCCCAGTTTAACCCTATCATCACTGTATAATATTCAGCAAACAGGCATATGAATCCTGTACAGAAACTAGGGGCCTTGGTTTGCATGCAATTGCAATCGCATGAATTAAACACCATGCCATGTCAAGACGCCCCTATTGGTGGGGTCCCTACTCCTTTTTTGGAGTGCCCAAAGTTGGGACATGCAATGCAATCAAATATTTCAGAGCTACTTACCTGGGAAGCTGCCAGCCTCCCTTTGGAACACTCCACAGGGAGAGATCCATATTGTCTGAATCTCTCCCTGTGTGTGCTCATGGCTATTGGTAAAGGGGGAGGGAGTTGCTCCATTACTATTATATATACACATTTATCCAGAGCCTGGGAACCAATTCACCGCCCAGTTTAACCTTATCATCACTGTATAATATTCAGCAAACATGCATATGAATCCTGTACAGAAACTAGAATCCCCCCTCCCCATATAACGGGCAGTTTGCAGAATACCCCCAAAACAAGCAAGTGTTGCAGATCGCCTCCAAAATTTAAAAATCATTTAAAAAAATAATTAAAAAAAATAGGGGCTTGTAACCTAGGACTCAGGGGCCAACGACCTCCCCATGGCCCTGGCAGTTTTGCATTTGTCTTTGCCCTTCAGTATGGGTGCATTGCTCTTCCATGGGTGCCATATCACACAGGTCTCCCCTCCTCCTTCCGTGGCAAGGAATGAAAGATGTCACAGGAATAGAGATTTTAAATTAGAGAGGTGGAGTCTCTGTGGAATTTCCCCAAAATGAGATACCTACCATACCCCAGGTAAACCACCCTTCATACCCATCCAATGATGTATTTAACCACATGGGGGGAATACTCAGGGGATCCACCTCTGAGGTGTAAAGGCCCCCTTCCCCGGTTTTCCACTATTACTCCTAGCTGGGTACCAGGAAGAAACGAGGCGAGACCTGTCCCTCCCCCGTTCAAGAGATGCCGCAGCATTTGCGCCCTAATGGATGGCAAAGAGGACACCATCTGGCAGGGGATCAAAAGGAGAAGACGCAGATTGGTAAGTAGTGAAATGTACATTTTCAAAGATGTTTGTGTTGTGTATAGACATGCCTTACTGGTACCAGCGGGTGGTACCACCGCTTGTGCTCCCTGAGCACAAGGGGGCAGAGAAGAGCCGGTGCCTCTAGAAGAGCAATGGACCCATCCTGAAAGGCATAGGGGCCCTGTGCCTTGTGCCTGGCCTGGTAGGCTAAGACAGGGAAAAAAAAATAAATACAATTGAAAATACACCCCCTTTTAGAGTTAAATAAAAACGCAACTTGCATACTGTTATTCATTTGACCCTGGCTAATGCAAAAATTTCACAGGAGTCGTAAAATACTCGCATGCAAACTCGCACCAACCTGCACATGCCAAAATATTTGGGTGGTTCTCTGAATCACCTGTCACCTGGAAATTTTTCGCATGAGAGCTGACATAAGGCTTGATTCAGCACCATGCGAGTTTGATTTAAATTCAAACTCGCACGTTGCTGAATCAAGCCTTATGTGGGAAAAATGGGGCATATACTTTAGCACTGGTTCAACATAAAAAATCCTTAAAACAAGCGCAGAATTCAGCTACAGCAGTAACATAATGCCTTCTAGTTACAATACAATTGTTGAGTGGTGGTCTGGTTTCAGGCTTCCTTACTTTGACCATGTCTCTAAGCACTGGACACCTTATACTTCTGGACACTCCAGGGAGGTTGCAGTTATGTGTCAGCACATGAGTATAATGGCTTCCTGGCCACTTCGCATTTGGTTCCTTGGCCAAATGCGAAGTGTTCTTTGGCAGTTAACGTGAGTCTTTATTTCGCAACACATTTCTTGCGATCCTGTTGACTATTTTTAACCAAAGGTTCTTTGATCACGCCCCAATATCGGGGCAGTTTCAGGAATGCTGGATCTCTCAATTTTTGTGGACCATTAGAGAGCAAACTGTTTAATAATGATATACATCTTGATATAGAGTCATGATCTTCTTAGGCTCTGATGTGCTTCATTCCAATAAAGGATCCCCATAAGGCTTTCACAAACCCCCTCAATTAAAGTTACATCAAAAGTGGGTGCTACTCCCAGGCTCTATAAGCCATACATGAAACATGCATTAACAACACAGGAGGCACTCCAATCCCAAAATCAAAATCAATACCAACTTTATTTAATAGCCATATCTACAACATCTATAATTAGACATATTAAAAACGCATTAAAAAACATGCAACAAGTAACACACAGGACATACAAACATACAGGATGCATAGGCAGTGGGGAGAGAATTCAATGACCCATCATGATAAAATAACAAGTTTAGAATCCATATATCAAATAAACCTAATAATATATACAGTGCAGAAAAGTGCAAGATGTGCAAAATGTGCAGGAATTATATGCGCAAATGCCCCTTAAAGTGCAATCGTGACAATACTACACAATCCTAATCTCACTAGATAAATCTCAGACACAAAATGCCACAGCCGCCAATGTGCTGACCCTAGGAAAAAGGCACTTCAACGTAAAAACTATCATCATAACATAAAGTAAAATCGTATATGAATTACCAAGCCAGCATGCTCTATATAATCAATAATAATTCCAATCACTAATAGTAAGCAATGAGATCAAACAATGTATCCCCGCCTGCCATCATCCAGAGCCATGTGTTCCGTGGGCAAACTCCCACTTCTTCAGGCTCCAATAAAGGAGCACTATCACAAAATTGTGTAATATTGAAAACCCTTAAAAACATTTTGGCTAATGAGAGGAGGGGTCACTTATACACCCGAACTGAATAAAACTCCCACCTAGCTTGTGGTTTTCTTCTCCTGGTAGAAATAAAATCCAGGGGTGACAGGTTTAGTGTATTAAGGGTGACAGAACCTGTCACCTGATTTCCTTTCCCTCCATTAAAAAACAAGCCTGGCTGGATATTTCTTGATGCGATAGTGCTCCTTAAGCATTCCAGTTTATACAGCTTGGAGTTATGTGTCATCTTATAGTTGCGTACACAGTGTATATAAAAAGGAGACATACAAAGAAAATATACATACATGAAAATAAAGATAAATCACCTGAGATATACACTATAATAGTAAAAACAATGTGACTATTTCTTGGTACACTAAGAGACATCTCATCTTAGATTAGATTTATCCCTGCGCGATATGTGTGCCTAGTGAGAAGATCCATCTACATTGAGAAATAGTAACAGCTTATCTCTATCACCTTCTCTGACACCCACCGTTTTCCATCAATAGCCATTACTTTTAGAGTATCCACACCACCATGATGTCTCTCTTTACAGTGCTTTGTTATCTTATCACTCCTAGGCCCATATACAGAATCTGTTAGTCTACACAGTTGTTCTATGCACATGCCCTGCAGGCCACATTGACTTGTCAACTTGACAGATTTGACAATAAAATATATATACAGTGGGAAATCATATGACCATTAAAAATAATGTACCAGAGATATATAAGGTTAATTCCCTAATCTGTATAGATAGATATATTGCAGCAACTGCAATGAGAACCTCCTTGTTATAGGTGCATTTAGAAGCAAAAGAAGACCTTACCTTACCATGGCCATCTGCTCTAGTGATGCTGTTTTACCCATGTACCGTCATGTACTCATGACGCTAAAAAAAAAAAAAAAAATATTAGGTGCAAGTAGGATGATTTTTTATGTGGGCAATCTGTATGTACAGGGTGGGGGAAACATACAAGGCTTCTTATTCAGAGTGAAGGTCCGCCTTAAATGACCTAAGGGGTTCAAAAATCCTGTACCATATTCCCTTTCTTGACGAAAAACACAACACATATATTGTTCTCTGGAAATTAAGATATTGCTAAATTAAAGCGCCTGTCCAGGCACACACTAACTTTTCCCACCTTATTTACCTTGACAACGATGCAAACTGAGCCATGTCAAAGCATCTCATAATCTCTGATTATATTTAAATACCTATGTATTCAAGGCAAAGCCACTTTCTTTGCTTTAACTTTAGGGCTGTGGCTGAGCTGAGAAGGGCATATTATGAGCTGTAGAACCGCTGTGGCTTGTCATGCTCTCTTGTGAAAACTTGAAGTTGTGGGAACTTCAAGGGACAGAGTGGACATTAAATCACTTTTTGTGTTATCCTGGAGGAATGCAGGAAGGCAAATGTTCAAGCTCTGCTACGGCTTGAACATCCCTCATTTATTCAATTTTTTTTTCATGTATAAAAACCCTGCATGGATTTTCTTGGATTAGTTAACCCACATGTCCATAATCTCCTTCCTCTGGTCAAGACCAGAGACCAGCAAGATCACCCCTACTGAGTTCCAACTGAGTTTTGGATGAATTCTTTAGTGTTGATAGTGAACACTCACACCTGATAGATTACATAAATCACATTGCTTCTTTGAAACTAGACTTTATTTGGCAAATGCCCCCCGACCCTCTGGTTTCACATTATAAAACTTTTGACTTACCTGTCTTGTCGCGCTCCGGCATCCCTCTGTCCCACGTCATCTCCAGAGGGCAGCGCCATCTTGACGTCCCAGCATGCAGATCTCGCGCATGGCAGTGTCACTGCATAGGCTGCAATGACACTCGGCGCAGAAGAGCACGGGATCTGAGGAATGGCGTGGGACATTTTCAAGAGAGGACGGCTACAGGTGAGGCTGGCTAAGCCTACAGCCCTCACACAGTGATGTCTAAGGGGGGTGGAAAGGGGCCAGGAATTTTGCTGGACGTCAGCATTTTAGATAACACTGACATTCAAAAGGTAGTGAGGGGGGGGGGGATGTTTAGAGAGGAACATCAGAAAAGGTCTGATGTTCCTCTTTAACAGCTGTTTATTATTGCATTTGGCACTTTATTTGTATTGTATACGGGGAGGCTGATTTATTAATAGCGACATGTAGCAACAGTTGAGCGACTGTAGCGGTATTTTCACAGCGCCTGCTAGTAGTCGCTGTGCTTGCCCGTTGTTCGGTTGTTGACAGCGACTCAGTCGGTGTGGCGTAATGTTGAATATTGGGTGATGAGTCGCTATTTGACAGGTTCCGCGATGTATGGGTGCGCATGATAGCGACTGGTCAGAGCGACTGGCTTCCACCATATTCATCAAAAAATTGCGCTCAAAAAATTAAAGCACTGTGAAATGCATGTTTAAACCCCAGAGCGCTGGAGGCGATGTGTTAAAAGTAGTTTTTTAACCCCCAAACCACCATATTTTTGGAAACCAAAAAAAAAAGTATTTTAAATAATTTAGTAATATTAATATCAGACCTTTAATATCAATTCTGTACAATTTTTATTTTTATTTTTTTTTCCCTTGAAAAAATTATCTAAAATGGCAGAAGTGGTCACAGAATTTTTCACATTTAAAAAAAAAAAAAAAAAACACATTAATAACAATTAATTATGAATATTTAAAGATTGTTCCATTGAAATGCATTGGAGAGCGCCAGGTAGCGAGAGATCATACCTGTCGCTGTTCAAGGTCGGACGCTGGCGCTGTGGGCTGAGGCTGGAATAATGATGAATGAGTTGCTATCTCAGTCGCTAAGCAGGATTGGCTTGATAAATGTGTGATTGTGGTGGGGAGCCGGCGTTCTCGTGGCGGGGCCCGTCATTACCGGCCGCTCACCAGTCGCTACCTGTTGCTTTTCCTTCATAAATAAGGGCCTAAGTATTGAAAAAAAAATTTTATTGCACCAGCACGTTGTGGAGGTTTGCACAGTATATATATATATATATATATATATATATATATATATATATATATATATATTATTTATTGTTGTGATTATATCCCTTTTTTTCATTTGTTAACTTGGGACCAGTTCATTAAATGGTATTATTAATTCACCAACAGAGGGCAGCCTCACTCCTGTTTTGGATTTTAAGTGTGTATTTGTCTATGTGTTGATTTTTTTCAATAATTAATCTAGTGTATTTTATACCAGAGTGGTGCGGTCTTTTAGTGTAGCATATGGTGACCCAGCACACCTGGCATTTCTTTTAATATTTATGGTGGTGCAGCTCCTCTGTTGTGTTTAGAGTTAATTTAAAATATAAATGTAACAAAACCATACCCGTTCCCTGCAGGTTTTCCGACTATCAAGCCCACGCCTACCTGGCATTTTTGAGGCCACCATTTGGCTGATCTCAAGAATACCGGCTGACGTGATCAGCCCACTGGCCGCATCTGCGGCTTCCCTTTGGACCCATCAGAATGGGTGAGCGCAGAAGTGCACCTCGCCTACAGGGAAGCCTGGGATGCAGGTGAGGGCAGCAGAAGCGCTGTGGGAGTATCACACAACAGGGCATTCCAATATTGGATGCCCCAGGGGTAGGCTGAATTGTTTCGGATCTGGAACAAATCTCACTCTTTTCATATTTGACAAATAGAGATTTGGCAAATAGATTCAAAGCTAATCTCAGAAGCTCTAACCCGCCTAACTATGCCTGGACCTATATACCGCTCTAAAGGGAGGACTAACAATAAAATACTGTATGCATTGTGGGACAGTATGGTTCATTTAAAGCGGACCAAATCCCACATTTTTAATTAGCATCCCCTGAATTTCTCCCCCTATGAAGGACAACTTTTGCCAATTTTCACTGCTTCTGCTTCACTCTAATCCCAGATAATGGCGCCTGTTTTATCTGTAAAGCTCCACCTCCTCCATTAATTTGCCACTGTTGTGTGTGGCAATTATGTCATTGCCAGACCTATGCAATAACTGATCACCTGCCATCTTACAGAGAGGGACAGCAAAAAAGAAACAGTGTTCCAGGATGATTCGAAAAGTGAAAATGTCCATTTCTAGTTCTTCACCCTAAGAAGAGAATATCGGCATGGGCTTTGGCCAAATTAATTTCACAAGTTTGTGGGTATTGGTCCACTTTAAAAGCAAAGGCCAAAGTCAGGGCTGGAAAAACTTGGTCTTCTTAGCAACTATATCTCTATTTTGAAATATTTATTTGTTCCTTCTTTTTATTAAATCTAATATCAAACTCTTGCTGACCTCTAAATTCTTGTAGTGAAGCAGAAGGCGATCTGTTGTGTGATATCTACCATTCTCCTTCGTTCATATTTAATGAGCAGTTTCATATGAGAGTGGCCCCTGTATAAACCCTCTTCCATTCCTGGGCATCTTTGTGATACACAGGCCCTTATTTAAGAAGGGATAGCGTCAGGTAGCGACTGGTGAACGCCGGACACGGCACGCAATTACACATTTATCAAGCAGAATCTGTTTAGCAACTGGGATAGCGCCATGTAGCGTCTGATTCATCATTTTCACAGCCTCAGCGAACAGCGCCGGCGTTCAGCCTTGCACAGCGCCAGGTATGACCTCTCGCTACCTGTCGCTCTCCCGTACATTTTAATGGACGAACCTTTTCTTCTCTTTAAACGGGGTATTTGTTTTGTTTTTATTTTTTCAAAAAATCTAAATTCTGTGACCTCTTCTGGCATTGAATAAGCAGTTTTTTCACATTTTTTTCATTTTTTATATATTTCTTCAGAAATGACATTACAGGTCTGCCATTAAAGTGTTCATGTCACTATGTTGATACAATGTAATTCCATATGTTTTCGCTTTGTTACTAGTGGATAGATGCTGGAAAACAGACTTTAAACACACCGCCTCCTGCGCTCTGGGCTTCAGATTTTTTTGCATTTTTCTGCACCAGAGTTGTGTGAGGCTTTTTTTTTCTTGAATATCTAGTGAGTCGGTCGCTATAAGCAGTCGCTACCATGCGCTGTACTGGTCAAATAGCGACTCCTCACAATGTATTCAACATTACTGCACAGCTATAAACTAGCGACTCACGGCCGAGCACTGTGACTACTAGCGGGCACTCTGAAAATGCCTGCTACAGACGCTCTTCTGTCGCTACCTGGCGTTAGTGATTAATCAGCCTGCCCATCTCCTAAGGGCCACACGTTCATCAGAGCAGCAGGCATCACTCTTATACAGTAGAGGCTCTATAGATTATTCTGTTTCTATATTGCTATGGCCAATTTCCCATTTTAACTGAATTTCAATCAATTGGGGATTTAATTAAGTAAGTGCTGCCACACACTGGGATTTAATAAAAGAAGAATCACTGGACCATTGCTCCTATGCTATGAAATGAAATAATGGGGGGGAGAGCTATTCTACAATTATTAAGAATGGAAGCGGACTAGTGCCAGTATACAACTAAACCATATATCAGGCAGCATTTACATTTTGTAGACTGTTTTAATTTAAATAGACATAGATGGTGTGCAAATATATAAGAACATCTTAAAGTAGACCAAAACCCAGGATTTTGACTATCCTGGGTTTTGGTCCTTTCCCCCTGGGGCACCCCGATCCGGAGTGTCCCGCTGCGCCAAACCCCCCAGATCACCTAAGGCAACTCACCTCTTTCCGGTCCTTCGGCTCATGCATGGCCGCACGTCCAATCAGAGTGCTCGGAGCCAGTGACGTCACGTCTTCTAAGGTTTCGTCTAAGAGCAGCGGCTCTCAGCGTGCTGATGGCGGCATCCTCCGCTTCCCTCTAACAGGGAGCATGTCTGTGTCAGCCATTCACAAATCCCTGGTGCGGACACGCGCTCTGCTAAAGGGATAGCAGGGATGAGCCCATGGCTCGCGCATGTGCCGTTGGACCGTGAAACAAGGTAAGTGAATGGGGCAACCTGGGGGGTTTCACACAGCCAAAACCCACCATGATCAGCCCAGGAATCTATAAGATTGCCAGGCTGATCAATTCTCAGCGGGGGAATCGATCGGCCTGGGAATCTATAAGATCGGTGTGGGTTTTGGTCCACTTTAAGGCAGAATCTTAGTCTTGTTAAAACTTTTACCCGGATTTGCTCTTTTTTATTAAAGGGTGTGCAATCACCACAACAACAAAGGCTCTGTGAGCCCTTTAAAGCAGACCAAGAGTCAAAAAACGCAAATTTAGTAAATTGCTCCCCTAAAGCCCCCTCTGGCAAAAACTATTTGAGATGGCTTAATTCCATGCAGATGTTCTAGAATAACAGGCCGATTAGTCGTTGCAGAACTGAACCTGTGAATACCTATTGTACTCTTTCCTTGGTGTATAAGCCTGCAAAGTGGCTGGGTATCCCAAAAGTGAGCAGTGCATGTGAGGTATCCGTATGAGCCGAGCGCCGGCAGCAATACCGTTACACTGTAACTCATCGAAATTAGTTTGAGTTAGGTGCAGTTTTATGTTTTGCAACAAGATGATACTGTAGATCATTCTTCTGCTACTAGCCCAGCACATGTATTAGGCCATGGGAGGTATGTTACTGGTGTATTCATATTACTTACTAATAATAGCTGGGTTATAACAGGATATAAATGTTTACACTCATATCCAGAGCATGAACCTGTTAAGTTATGTGTTGGGACTGGGTGCGACTGGAACCTGTAATTAAGAACCAGTTCGATTGTTGTTAAGCTGGAGTTGAATAAACTGATGTTTGTGCAAACCGGGGGCAATCAGATCGCAGTCAAGGAAGGTGAGAACCTAGAGGTCTGAGACCAAACCAGACAGCTACCCCATGGACCTGTGCAGGAAGTTAAGGCCCAGGTACCATTAACCCTTTTGTTGCCAAGCACGTAACACCTACGTGCTGGCTTGGCTGGGCCTTAAGTGCCAAGCACGTAGGTGTTACGTGCTTGACTTTCCTCGCTTGTAGTTTAAAAAGTAAAAACAACAAATACTCACCTGACCCCTTGTTGGATCCGGCCGGGTCTCCTCTTTAATTTGGTGCCATCCGATCCCCCGTGGGGGGTCGGATGGCTCCAGGAGAGCCCCCGGAATAGGCCGCCCCCCCCCCCCGCTTCTGCAGCAGCAGCTTCTAACTGTAAAAAAAAAAAAAAATAAAAATGACATTCACTTACCTGTGTGTGCGCTGGCTCCCGCTGTCCCTCCTCTTCACCTGGGGGGCCTCCGATCCCCCCCCAGGACTTACCGATCTTCAGGAGAGAGCCTGGGAGGCTCTCTCCTCTCTTCTGCACGATGGCGGCCGCCATCATGCCTCTAAGCCCCGCCCCCTTGGGGGCGGGGCTTATGAAGTCATCCCGGCCCCGATCTCAGGCTTCAGCCTTCTCAGCTTCTCAGATGCCGGTGATCGGCACAGGGGAAGGAGGTGACAGGAGATCCTCTGATCTCCTGCCTTCTCCTTCTCTGGATGCCGATCACCGGCATCTGTCAGCTGAGCGGCGAGGGACAAGAGCTTGCAATCGAAGGTAAGTACAGTAAAAAAAAAATTTTTTTTTTTCTAATAAAATACTTTTTATTATTGTGTGGTGTTTTTTTTTCACATTAACCCTTTGTGAGCTGGTAAGGGGTCCATGAGACCCCTTATACCAGTTCACAAGGCTGGGGGGGTGGCAAGTCACCTGCCCTAGCGGGTGGCTTGCCATTAACCCCCGCACCCCCATTACCTGCCTCCCCAAAGGCCAGGGGGGGGCAGAAGAGCCCGGGCCCACATAGGCTATGTGGGCTCGTAGGCTGCAGGGTGGGGGGGCCACCAAAGCTGGCCCCCCCACTCTGTGCCTACAAGCCCCCATAGCTGGTCCCGGGCTGGTTACTTTGGGTAAGGGGGACCCCACGTCATTTTTTTTTTTGGATTTTGAAGGGTTTTTAACCCTTCAAAATCCAAAAAAAAAATGGGGTCCCCCTCCCCGGGAAGGGGGACCCTATGTCATTTTTTTTTTTAATTAACCATTTGTCATCCAGCAGCTATAAAAGGCTTCTGGGCAGGAAAGGGTGTCTACCTATACATATGTGGTATCGCTGTAACCGGGAGAAATTGGGGTTTCTCACGCAATAAGATTTTATTGACAAACTTACATTTTTTATTACAAAAAAACTCTACAAATTGTAAAAAAATGTTTTTTTTTTGTTTTTTTTCACACATTTCACCCAAAAAAATTGAGAATACACCTAAAAAATACAAACAAGACATTTCATGTTAAAGCCCAGACTCTGTTGAAAAAAACAATATATAATTTTCCTGGGAAATCCCTGGAAATCCCTTCAAAAATGACAGTTGAATATGTGTAGCGCAAAATGGTGAAACATCGTCTGGCAACAGGGAGTGGCAAATGCTGCAGGTAGGCTGGCAGCGAAAGGGTTAAAGAAAAAGTCAATTTTTGGTTTTGGTTTTTGGTGTTCTGCCTTATTATTTTTCTCTTTTGAAATGTAAATTCCTTTGTGTTAGGATTGTGGGATCGTGCACCCATACCAGTGATTAACTTATCAGCACTCTGTTTTTATGTTTCTCATATTTCTGGGGCTTGGTTTTGCTACAGTTGGAGTGGTTTTCCTAGCCTTGAGTAAAAACAGTGAACTTCAAGAATCCAAGAATTCTCCCAAAGTAACAGATGGGCTAATCAGCAGCTTTGGGTAAGTCTAAGCAGCATAATTACTTCTCTAGGTGAGAACACTGCCAGTAACCTCAAAGTTCGGGTTCTTACCGAAATTTGCGAGGACTTCAGCCAAAAGTCCATGTTTGAAAAACTGGATGATGGACTGCTCAGCTCACCTGAAGGATGCAGCAGCAGAAGGCTGTTGTACAACTTACCTAGGCCCTGTGATTCCAGTACCGCCGGTGGCGGTGTTCCCTGTCGTGGACCATTTGAACTGAATGTCACCCTTGATGGGGCCGGGATCGCAGGACTCAGGTAAGTTGTACAGCAGCGTAGTATGCTGCACACTTTTTTTCTTAACCTGGATTCTGCCTTGGGGGGGTGGATGCTTGAGAGAGGCAAAATTGCACCACAAAGTTCAGGCCCCCATTGATTGCAATAGGGTTCCGGTTTTGGGCCCCAAACCCAAACTTTTTTTTAAAGTTTGGATAAACTTGCCGAGCCCAAACAACAGCAATGTGTACTAGTTTTATATGCGTAAAAGCAATTTTATGTAAATTCTTACATAATGAAGAAAACAAAATTTTCTTGAATGCACTTACCTTTTGTAAAGCCTAATAAAGGTATCAACCTATTTTTGTATATTTCTCCTGAAAAATATAGTACAGACAGTCCATCCTTATTTACCAATCATTGTAGACCGCATGGAGGGCTCTCGTTTGTTACAATGAGGAGTTTTTCACGCCTCGCACCTATACGTGTTGTCATGCTTACAAACAGTTATGATTTCATGATTAAGGGCTGGGCTGGGGGTCTGAATCGTGTCAGCAGTTTAGGTTTTCAATTTTTCCTTGCTGGTGTCCTAATAGAGTATCACTGATTCATTTAGGTCACTGTTCTGTTGGTCCCTAATAAAACTTTGTAGGAGCTTTTACAGGAGTGTGACCATGCACCATTGATATTGTATTATGGCTCGGCACTCCATGGTGAGCATCCGACTTTTTTTTGCTTGATGAATTTGCATTCTGTGATATAAATCAAAGTTTGTTCTTCATCTACATCTTTGGATTTAAATGTGTTCTGACCTCCTGTGTTTTGTTGCTTGTTTTGTAGTATAATATAACATAACAAATAAACACACAAATCGTACCCTTATATGTAACAGGCTGCACACTATCAAGACTGAACACAAATTGTTGGCTGACAAGTACAAAAGAACTTTAATGACCAAAATCGAATAACAAAAGGCCGGGCTAGGATCTACACACAATAAACCACTAATGGATACCAACCTAAAGGAGCATGACCATATGTATGCAATAGGTTTTCTGTAATCCAGTCACAAGACAGTAAATACAATCAATAATTAAAACTCTGAAGTTCTTTCATCAAAAAAAAACCTAGGGACCCTGTTTGTGTTTTGATGATTTAGTATATATCCCTGTTTTTGTGTACTAAGGGTAACATAACAAATACACAGCTGTTTAGTGGCTTGTAAGCCTCTTATTGGGGTCTTGATCTCTTTGCCTAGGGCACCAAATGACATAATAGATTTGGTATAGATAAATTAGTATTGCTGACACTTGTGGTGCCAGCACTTAAAGCCACAGCACCCCAATTAGAAAAATTTACCTTTTCCAACGGTGGATCATTAAGTGCTATATGCCACTGGTTCCCATCCTTTTCATGCTGCGTACCACGTAACAACAAGATAACAATCTCTATCTCCAAAGAGGGGACTGAAGGAGAAAAATTCAAATTAGTATTAATTTTAAGAGCCGTCTGTATGCCATCCCTCACATTCCCGAGTATGGAGAGAGGTTTTCACCCCTCCTCTCATACCATCACTAAGAATGTTATGTCTGCTTAATGAGTAACAGATGTTCTTAAGGTGTAGGTTAAACTTTCTATATGTGCCGTATATGTTTGAAATGTCCAATAGAAGTTTGGCATGTGTTCAGGCATCCAATCAGAATGGTCATTTAAGTTCCTTTGTCTAAACCTTTATTTAGCAAGCAGCAAAGGGGGCATCTCAGGTGTTGGCTGAGGTATGCAAGCCCCCGGTCGACCATCAGTAAAATCGACCTTCAATATTAATCAATAATAAATGTAACCAAATAATTAAGTCACAGGCCTTGGAGCACTTTTAAAGCACAAAGGAATAATGTTTTACTGTTAAAATAATATTCCAGACACATAAAACCCCACCTGCGGATGCTCATCTGTCATGTCTATGTATCCCTTTAAGCTGCAGCATGTACCCCTTGTGGTACATGGAAAAATAGTGTGCTAAGGTTCCAAAAGCTGCAGCATACACTTCTCATCCAATATCTTCTACTGGAGCAAGTGTCTGGCATATGTGCTTCAGCTTCTGGTTTCCCAGTACACAGGGATTGCACTGCACTGGAAGAGGTCTAATTGTCTTACCTGGAGCAGCAGGAAGAGGCATTTATCTTGCAGGCACAGACTTATTAGGGAAGGTGTAGATCCCATTTGCTCCCTGTTGGTGTCTTCAACTGCCCAGTTTCCACCTTAGAAGACCCTTTATTGTACTGTATTTACTGTTCTTCACTGTCAAGTTGCTTTTCCTTCAATAGTACTTCATGATCTTCTATGGAAATCACTGCCTGGTCCCCACAATTGTAGACATTATTGTTGGGACCTTACATCTTTCCCTTAATCCATGCTTCAAATCACTGAGAGTCCTTCATGAGGAAACTGGTTGTTGTTCAAACTGTTCAAACAGCTGCTGGGCAAGACACAGAGCTGAACAGCACTTGGGTGCAATCTAGGGGTAGCTGGTGGATGTTAAGAACCATGCACAGACTGCACATTCATATCTGTTGACCAGCGCCATCCTGCACAGCAGCTGATTGAAAGAGATCTGGGAAAGAAGTTTATTGCAGCCTCCCCCACATACAGTGGATTTAGCTGTGTCCGGACGATACCCTCAGTTTTGTGACAGGTCCTAAACGTGCTCAAAACCTAGGATTTCCTCCCTCCTAGGTTTTGGTCCTTCCCCTTGGGGTGCCCTGCTGTGGTAAACCACCCAGAACGCCAGACAAACTCACCTCTAGACAAGGCTACGACAAGGCTACGGCGCTGGTGCTCGTAAGCTTTTCATTTATAAATATGCGGCTAGTGAAGCCGAATAGAAACCCTAGCTGCATACATAGGCGGCACACTTCATCACTTTCGCTGTGCGTGGCCACGCATAGCCATTCAGTTGTGGCGCACCACGAGAAGGGATGAAAGGGATGCTGGCGCCAGCAGCGCATGCGCCGTGGGGTCGGGGGAAAGGTAAGATTTCCAAGTGCGCGGGGGGTTTCACACAGTGGGACATCTCAGTTCAGGATGCCCCAGGAAGGAAGTAAGCCTGTCCTGGAGTCTCATGGACTTCAGGACGGGTTTTGGTTCACTTCATACAGGTGATTGCCTAATTTTTGTATTACTACTACTATTACTACTGAGCCACCAATGTTTTTATTGTTCTTTATTAAAGCGAACATTCTTTTTTACTAGGTAAATTATACATGGACTGTACAATTTGTGGGATGGGGACCTATATATGTTGTAAAATTGATGTTAATAATAGACTGGATTTGTCCTTTTAAAAGGGAAGGGTTGTCCTCAGCTTCCATAGTAAAAATGTTTATACTTTATTCTAGATGGGTCTTTGCCTTTAGATAAATATCTCATTAGGTTTTTATGCCTAGCAAGTAAAAAAGAGCAAGAAAAAATGAGGAAAATTGCGATATCTTTAAAAAACATCAGCATTCCACTCATGAAACAGAAGACATTTCCCCACAAAAGTGTAGAGAATTATCCAGATTGCGTTTGTACATCCTGAAACAATTCCCACCAACCTGCACTTCGCACTTCATGATCTCTGTTTATAATCCTTTGCTTGCAAGATCTCATTCGCCATTAAACTGGCCTCCTAAACATCTCTAGCAAAAGCCATCAAGTTTGCATCATAAAGGAGTGAAATTGTGGGCCCGCTGATGGGAGTTCGGTCATTGCCTTTTAAGAATGAATCTCTGGTGGCTTCTTCCTAATTGCTTGCACGGTTATGATATCATGCAGTCAACAAAATGTAAATTTAACTGTCTTTTATCAGGACAGGGAAATGACAAGTCGTTTACAGAAAAGATTAAACCTCGTCTTCATTGTCGAGTGCTTATTTTTCATGTAAAACCTGCTGTATATATTCATCTAAAGGAATGTTAAGTTGCACCGTTTTTGTGACGCCGGGCGGTTTCATTTGCATAAACGTTTCTGTTGCCTGTATCGTGTAAAACAAAATGTATTTTTTTGGGTGGGATCCCTGCTAAGCAAATAAAATAATTATATTAAGTGTACTTTTGAGCACAATATAAACAGCCAGAACTAGTTGTTGTTTCAGGTAGGAACTAGAAGAGCATTCAACCTCTGCTCGCTGTGATGTGCTGTCCTTTCCATGATGACAAGGGACAAGGCCAGACAGCACTTCCTGAACAACAGCACTGATTACTTTTAAATGATTTTGGTCAAGAAGAACAGCTGGCTTTGGAGGATTTTGCTTTGCAGAAGAAGGAAGTTTACAGAAAAAAGTGGTGTGTTCTTTTCAGGATCCTTTGTTCCAGCAAGTTTTGCTGTAGGCCCACTACTAGCTCTTAGTTACATGTTTACATGGTTACATACTGTAGTACGGTTGAAAAAATATGTCCATTAGTGAAAATCATAAGAGGTCCTGGAGCCTAAAATACAGTCCGAGTCCCACTCCCTGGGACAATCCCTAATTTGGATGCTCCTCTATTTGAAACTCTCTGGGTCTCCTGACCCAGTCCCCTGTTCCGGAGCCCTTGCTGTGTCTCAGCACCAAATTTTTAACACCCAATATATCCTTTAGCTGGTCGCAAACCCACGCCAGACTTTTCTGACTGGCCCCAGCATGTACACGCTCACAGCAAAATGTGAGTGGGGATGCACCCAGCAGCACGCTTGGCTTCATTCAGTTCTGCAACGCAAGCTGTTGGGAGCACTATTTGTAGCTTCTAGGGCAGTGTTTTTTTCTCAAGACCTTTGAACAGATTTAGTTTTGTCTGTCTACACATGCAAACTATGTAACACTTTACATGCCCATCTGTATGGATAGTCGCAACACATGACCTTCAGGAGGTCCTTGAAGATAGGTCGTGGAAACACCATTTTAGTTTTCATAACAGTAAAAGGAAATAATTAATGTCATATCAATTACTTCAGAGAGAAAACACGTGTCAAGTACAGGGTAAAAGACATATGCTCATAATTCAGGGGATCTGATTTGTGAATTACGCTATTCTACACTATACAACACCTTTTGCATGAAGTTATCTGAGTGGCAGTTTTTCTTGGTCTTTGTGGCCCCAAAGAGATTATTTAGCCTCACATTGTGTGTGTCTTGACAAAACAGGGAGCTCATCCAACTGAAAAGTCATAGGTGCGACATGAGGAGTGACTAAACGTACATTGTTTTTTGTGCTGGTCACCATCTTTCTGTAATATTACAGACCCATGAACGTTCTTTCTTCATTGACCAAACTGTGTTTTCCTGGTTCTCTTCTTCATGGGAGTTGAAGTTGTAGCTATCAGAAAGTTAACAATTTCTAGAATTTGGACTTGTATTTGTTGCTCCTGACATGTAGAGGCATTCTGAAATATGCTGGCATTAATAGGACAGGTATACTGTTGCTATTAGGTAGACATCAGCTCCATTAAGTGCCATAATATTTTCTCAAATGTGGGGAGTATTTCACTAAAAAGTAATGCACTTACTTCCTAGACCAATTCAACCACCCTGTGGAAGGGCCAGCAGAGGTCCCTTTTTTCAACCAACTAAAAAAGTTGAGACGTTCTCTAACAAACTGCTGCTGTTGCGTTTTGTACAGTTGCATCATGGTCCAGAAGGGCTTCCCACGAAAATAGGGTTTGGACATGGAGATTGGGAGAAGAAGGCTGGTAACAGGCCATGTTCTCTCATGGACCAGGGGGGTTGTCGTCGCCCCCCATATTTATGAAGGCTGTTTGAGATGCTGAAACCTTGTCTGGGGAGCAGCTGAAAAGACTGACAGAAGCACAGCCTTTGTGGACTGGGAATCAGACCACAGGAGCATCAAGAATATGGAGGTGGGAAGGCTTTAGAGTGCCCCCCCCCCCACCTAAGGTTATCCCTTCTGATCACCACCTCTCTCAAGGTGAACCACACCTGATCAGCCCCCACCAAGGTGATCTTCCTTGGTCACCTCCAACCAATATGTTCACCCTGGTCACCCCCATGGTATTTCTTAAACACTCAGCAGCTCAGATGCCTCCTCATACAGCCTACCTTCCTCAAAATCACACACACTCTGGGCAGCCCTTCCCCTCATTGTGCCAGCCCAGCCTTTTCCTCTACATGCCAAGTGCTCTCTCCCTTTCAACATCCATACCTTCTCCCTTACCCTTGACTCTTGCCACCACTCCCTCCATTGCAAAATCCATTCCCACCCCCACCTGCTCCCTGCAGCCCTTCTTTCTCCATCAACATTCTAGGACTCCTGCTACATGCTCTTGCAGCCCCTCCTTAAGTATCTATCCTCAATTTCTCAAACCCCCCCCCCCCATTTCTCAATCCTGCTTGTTAAATTGTTCAGCAACAGAAAGAGAGCTTTTTTACCAGCATGGAAAACATTAAGGTTAAAGAATAGATTCTTCCCATTGGCCATCAGCAAACTTAGTATATGTCTTATTTGTTTTCGTTATGCCTAAAACTCTAATTGACCATTTTTTCGGTATGTTTTAATGTTATCCCAAGTGCGCAGAAACTGGGCAATGCTCAATGATTAGGTATAGCTTTTAATATTTTGATCAAATTCCGACCTTAGGCTGATGCGAGGCAAAAGCCTGAAACATGTTTCCAAGTGGTTGTTAATGGCCGTATAAATCTTGAAATATATAAACATACTAATCTAGTACATTCCCGACCAGTGAGACATGTCCATCCACTGTAGAGTGGTGGGAATGCACAAAATAAGGCAATTTACTCATCCTCTTCTCACTGCCTAACCAGAATGAAGGGGGGGGGGGTAACATTTGAAATGAATTACTTCCCAGTGTGGAATACTGCATATAAAAATATAAGGTGGCAAGATTCTATATAATCAGCTTTTTCACGTTGCCTCAGCCCATGTTCTGTGACGTCACATATGGATTAGCTGAATGAATGTAGGATGAATTGTTTTTGTATAAAGTGTCACCATGCAGAATCAATTTAGTTACACCCCCAGAGAATGCATTCATGGTGATTCACTGATAGATGAGTGTTAAAATATGACCTCAGCCTTATTTCAGCAAAATAGGTATATCTTGTTCAGGAAATTCATTTATACGCTGATTTAAAGAGGAACTCTGGTTTAACCCCCTTGGCGGTGATCCCGAGCGTGACTCGGGGTCAATTTGCGCAGTAAGTGGCGGTGACCCCGAGTCACGCTCGGGATCGATTAGGGAGCAAGAGCGGGCGGCGCAGCCTCCTTACCTTCTCCCTGCGATCCAGCGATGTCTCCGCCGCGATCGCAGGTGAGAGCCGCGGCTGCGGCGTCCGTCTCTGCTTCCGGGTTCCGTCTCTGTGAGCCGCAGAGGCTCATGGGGGCGGAGCCGTGCGTCAGAGACAAATGCAATGGCAACGCTTTCGTTGCCATTGCACTTGTCGGTATCAGAACGCCAGGGAGGTTAAACTAAACTCAGGTCAGCTGTATTTTTCAGGACGCTGGTCAGCGTTTCATCATTACAGTTACAAGATATCACTGCTGGGGACAGACTTTACAATGTGTTTCGGCTGTGTTTTAGTTGTTGAGCTCCAAATCACACATTTGTAAGAAAAAGAAGCCATGAAAATCGTTTTTACTATTAAAAAAATGACACATGGGAACATCCAGGTTCTGCGTTTCCATTATTGACAAGTCACAATGCAAGTTCTGTTAAAAAACTGTGTGTAATATTAATTATGAGCATACAACACTTTCATCTGGTTCTGCACATTGTGCTCTATGGGATCTTGACCTACAGCGTCACTACAAACTGGTGCTGCTTCAACCATAGCGCCCCGCCGCTGTGACCATCTGGGCGCTAAATTGTTAAATAAGACGCTAGCTTGCAGCCTCATTGGCGCTTCGGGATTTTTGTTTCTTAGGTGGTTATTTAGGAAAGGGATAGGGCCAGGTAATGCCTCGTAGCGCCAGGCAGCGTCTGGTGAATGCCAAGCTCTGTACGCATTTAAGAAAGCAAATATGGTGAGCGCCTTTAATGTAGTGTCACGCGTATTAATCCAGGCGGCTCAGCGTATAGAGCCGGCGTTTTAGGCTCAGGAGCGCCATGTAGTACCTGTTGCTCTGTAGCGCCCCCTTCCTATACATTTCAATGGGGCTTCATTAGTTGTGTATAAATGGAGTGATTAGCAAATTATTTCTTTGGACTTTTTATATTTTTATGCAGAATTGTCATTACAGGTCTGGCACTAAAGTGTTAATGTCACAATGTAATAACAACGTCATTCCATGTGTTTTCACTTTGTTACTGGTGTATATGTGTTTAAAAACAGACTTTGATCACACGGTGTCTGGCGCTCTATGCTACAGCGCCCATCTTTAGAGGGCCGACGCTGTGTGTATCTAGTGTTTTGTTAAATATGGTGTGGGTCGCTGAGTGCTGTATGCAGTGAGCTGGCGCTACCTCTCGCTCCCTGCCGCGCTATACTGTTGTTACAGTGCCCAACACACATCATATTCATCAATGCCGGCCAGGTTAATAGAGCGTCCGAGACGCTCTGTTACAGCGCCTGCTACCCGCTTACAACGTCTACTAGTGATTGCTCTAAGCACCGCTATACAGAAGCTCATCTGGCAATACGTGTGTTAGTAATGAATCAGCCTCCAGGATCGCATGCTGAGTGCCTCTGAGGCTAAAAAAAAATGGCACTGTGTGGTGCTGACGCTTCATAAATAAGGCTCATAGAATATAATAAAATTATTTTTTATTACTCAATGAGGAGGTAGTGCCCTATTTTTATTCCATCTGTCCTGGTGCAATATTATTGGGTGTGTGGGGACCCGGTATTCAAATTTTCTCTTTGTGGTTCTTTGGCACCAGGGATAGAGAGCACACCCTTTGATATTTGGACTGGTGCGGTTCGTGTATAGCATTTCTTTGGTTCCAATAAGGCTCATAGTGTTGTATTTTGGCGATAACTGGTGAAAAAAGTTTTCTAGTTAGTCAAGACCACTTCCTGATCATTATTCAGCTTAGTTATTCTTTATTCATTTACTTTTTCCTGTATGTTTTTAACAGAATGGATGCTATGGCCAATTACAATGTAAGTGGATCTCAGTGGTCGGTATTATTATATAAAAGGGTTTGGAGTAGGGGACATTGCTCGGATAAACAAACATGGCTTTAAATGATTAAGAAGAAAAAAACAGTAGAGCCTTTTCTTTATAGCATAGTGTTATGTTTGTTTTTAAATTATGTTCTTTGCAGCAGTATTAGAAGTTATTCCTGAGAAGACGACTGCCGGGGGCCCAATGCTGCAATTGATTTTAGTTCCCCTGATTGCATATTGCAAAGGAATTGTACCGGCCACAAAACACAGAGACGCCTGTGGGGAAACTGTACCAGTCTACTCGGTGATCGATAACGCTTTGTTTATGTTAATTGGCTGATTTCTTCCACTGATATTATTTTTGGTGCTTAAAGTGGTCCTTTAAGTGCTAAAGTAGTCCTCCATGGCATCAATTGATAGCCATTCCAATGCTCCTGAAAAAAATATCCACCTTGTATAATAAAGGAAAGGAAACATATAAGAGCTCTAGTAGACCTAGAAAAATAGAAACAACTTCTAAAAAAGCTTAATATACTTATTTTTTGCAGGGAAAACAATCTTCTTAACACTAACGGGTCTAAAGGTTATAACTCTTGCTTAACTACATAAATGTATTTGTAGGCAAACCCAAAATAGAGCCCTTTAACCCAGGGCCAACGTCAGCACAGGGCAAACCTGGGCAATTGCCAGGGCCCCTGGCATCTTCAGGGGCCCAATCAGGCTCACACTTGGCCATGTTATTATTTTACAGTGTAAATCAAAAGCAGGGTATTGTGTGCAGACCCGCTCATGGCTGGCCTCAGCAACAGGGGATGATCAGCAACATGACACACTACTTTGGGGCCCACTAAGACTCTCTTGCCTAAGGGCCCCCACAAACCTGTAGCCGGCCCTGCTTTAACCTGATCCTTCACAACCATACAGCTTCGTCAGCTTATGCCCTTATTCATCAAGCGATAGCGCCAGGTAGTGTCTGACGAGCGCCAGGTCCCGCCAGCTAACGGCGGCTACCGACTCAAGTACGCCCGGTGTCGGCCACAATGACGCATTTATCAAGCTAAATGAGGCTAGCGCCGGCGAGAGTGTCAGCTAGCGCGGGATTCATCATGTAGCCGACTGCAACGAACAGCGCCGCTGCTAATCCCATCACAGCGCCAGGTCTGACCTGTCGCTCCCTGGCGATGTCCAATGCATTTCAATGGAGCAATCTTTAATTAATCATAATTAATTGCTATTAATGTTTTTTTTTTTTTTTTTGTCAAAAATTCTGTGACCACTTCTGCAATGTTAGGTTTTTTTTTTAAGGTAAAAATAAAAAAAAAAAAAATTGTGCAGAATTGATATTACAGGTCTGATATTAATGTATTCATATTACAAAATGTTTATAAAAACTTGTATAATTTTTCAAACAAAAAATATGGTTGTTTGGGGGTTAAAAACGATTTTAAATCCATCGCCGCCAGCGCTCTGGGGTTTAAACAAGGAATTCACAGCACGAAAAAATTCGGAGCGTCATTTGTTAATGAATCTGCAGCAAGCCGTTCGCTCTGGCCATTCGTTGTCAGGCGCACCCATACAACGCTGAACCTGTGAAACAGCGACCCCCCAGCCCGTATTCAACATTACCGCACACCGACTGAGTCGCTGTCAACAAGCAAACCCCGGCCAAGCACAGCGAATACTAGCTGGCGCTGAGAAAATCACGCTACTGGCGCTCATCTGTCGCTACCTGGCGCTATTAATGAATCGGCCTCCCCGTTCTTGACATTGCATTCCCTCAGCTAGCTTTAGTGAAAGTCCCAAATATATTTGACAAATACATTTTAAAGTGGACCAAAACCAAGGATAGTCAAAAGTTTTGACTATCCTGTGTTTTGGTCCTTTCCCTGGGGGCACCCCGATCAGGGGTGCCCCGCTGTGTAAAACCCCCCAGGAGGCCCGAACGGACTCACCTCTTCCTGGTTGCACGGCGCGTCTAAGAGCAGCGGCTCTGACAGCCGCATCCTCCGCCTCCGTCTAACAGGGAGCATGCCCGCGCCGGCCTTTCACAAAAGAGAGAAGCAAAGGATGCGGCCGCCAGAGCCGCTGCTCTTAGACGCGCCGTGCGACCAGGAAGAGGTGAGTCCGTTCGGGCCTCCTGGGGGGTTTTACACAGCGGGGCACCCCTGATCGGGGTGCCCGCGGGGAAAGGACCAAAACCCAGGATAGTCAAAATCCTTGGTTTTGGTACACTTTATTATAAAGTTAACTTGTTTTTCTTAACTGCCTCTTTTCAAGACCAATTTAAGCTATTTAACTTTTGGCCTCTTTTCTTTATGTTGCTCTTTAGGCGACTTTTTTAGGCAGTGGAACCAAAAATGCATTTTCCAGGTTGAGCATCACTTAATCCAGCCCTTCAGCATCAACTCAGGAAAAGCCCAAACCCTTAAAAAACTATTCCCCGACATCTAAAATGAATTTATTTTACATTTTAGTCACTTTTTATTCTTTCTCCCACTGGGCTGAAACTCAGGACTCTTGGATACAGGCGCCGCCATCTTGCCTCAGAAGCATCACATATTGAGGGGGCAAAAGTGCAGGGGGTGGGGTAATAGCTGTGCTTTGCACAGACAGAGCAGAGCTGGGGTCAGGAAAAGGACAGAAATCTCAGAATGCAGAGCGCCACAGTTAAATTGAATGCAGATGGCGACTCCATGGGCTGCCATCTTTGATGTTTAAAGGCTCAGAAAAAGCAATAGATGCAGGTAGGATGATTTTTAATGTGGGGAATCTGTATGTATAGGGTGTGGGAAACATATAAGATATGCTCTTATTCAGGGTGAAGGCCCACTTTAAGATTTGTAAAATTATTTATAAGAGTGATGGGGGTGGGGACTGAAAAAAAAATATGATGGTGGGTGTGAGGGGTGCAGAGTATGCTACTGGCAGTGGGCTGTACCTTACCGGAAATTTCATACTGTAGTTAAATGACCCACTGCACAACGAGTCCGACTACCAGATTTATGACTGATGACCCATCTACACCTACATCCCTGGGGGATCTCGACGTGTGATGTTCTTCTCGTGAATCAGTTAAAGGAAGCCCGGAAGCTTGTAGGGTTTCTCTGAGCCAAGTGGTGAATGAGCCACCACCAATTGAACACCAAAGGGTGATTATTTCATTTCTAATTGTCTTTTCTATTAAGATGCATAAGGCATAGAGCTCTTTAATGACAGCTAGGAGAGATCCCATGTAATTTGCAGTGGTGCAGTGAATCGTTTTACACATACCTTTTCCTGAAGTTATTTGAAATGCTCAGAGATATTGCCTGACATCAAACTAGGCAATCAGGGGATTTTGAGGTCCTCAGCATAATTATACAACATAACATTTGATGCATTTTCTCATTACTGATAAACTGTCCCCCCAGGTTTAAGTAATTTATTAGATTAAGAGATGGTCACTGCTCGGTCTAAATTGCCTTTGGATCTCTATGTGCTCATGCTAATGATCAAAAGTCTAGGACGGGGAGGCCGATTCATTAATAGCGCCAGGTAGCGACAGATGAGCGCCAGTAGCGTGATTTTCTCAGCGCCAGCTAGTATTCGCTGTGCTTGGCCGGGATTTGCTTGTTGACAGCGACTCAGTCGGTGTGCGGTAATGTTGAATACGGGCTGGGGGGTCGCTGTTTCACAGGTTCAGCGTTGTATGGGTGCGCCTGACAACGAATGGCCAGAGCGAACGGCTTGCTGCAGATTCATTAACAAAACACGCTCCGAATTTATTCGCGCTGTGAATTCCTTGTTTAAACCCCAGAGCGCTGGCGGCGATGGGTGTAAAATAGTTTTTAACCCCCAAACAACCATATTTTTTGATTGTAAAATTATACAAGTTTTTATAAACATTTTGTAATATGAATACATTAATATCAGACTTGTAATATCAATTCTGCACAATTTTTTTTTTTTTTTTTTTTTACCTTAAAAAAAAATCCTAACATTGCAGAAGTGGTCACAGAATTTTTGACATTAAAAAAAAAATAAATAAACATTAATAGGAATTAATTATGATTAATTAAAGATTGCTCCATTGAAATGCATTGGACATCGCCAGGGAGCGACAGGTCATACCTGGCGCTGTGATGGGATTAGCAGCGGCGCTGTTCGTTGCAGTCGGCTACATGATGAATCCCGCGCTAGCTGACGCTCTCGCCGGCGCTAGCCTCATTTAGCGTGATAAATGCGTCATTGTGACCGCCGCTGGGCGTACTTGAGTCGGTAGCCGCCGTTAGCTGGCGGTACCTGGCGCTCGTCAGACACTACATCCATCTCCGCTCGCTCTTCCAGCTTTCCTCCCTTTTTTCCGTCACCTTACTGGCTTCCATTCTCACTGCCGATCCTTATTTAAACTCTAGCCTACAAAGCTCTTTCTAGCCAGGCTACTACCTATATTTCCAGCTATATCAACCTAAGAGGCCGATTCATTAATAGCGCCAGGTAGCGACAGATGAGCGCCAGTAGCGTGATTTTCACAGCGCCAGCTAGTATTCGCTGTGCTTGGCCGGGGTTTGCTTGTTGACAGCCACTCAGTCGGTGTGTGGTAATGTTGAATACGGGGTTAGGGGTCGATGTTTCACAGGTTCTGCGTTGTATGGGTGCGCCTGACAGCGAATGGCCAGAGCGAACGGCTTGCTGCAGATTCATTAACAAATCACGCTCAAAAATTTCTCGCGCTGTGAATTCCTTGTTTAAACCCCAGAGCGCTGGCGGCGATGTGTGTAAAGTAGTTTTTAACCCCCAAACAACCTTTTTTTTATATGTAAAAATTATACAAGTTTTTCTAAACATTTTGTAATATGAATACATGAATATCAGACCTGTAATATCGATTCTGCACAATTTTTTTTTTTTTTTTACTTAAAAAAAAATCCTAACATTGCAGAAGTGGTCACAGAATTTTTGACATTAAAAAAAAAAAAAAAAAAAAAAAACATTAATAGCAATTAATTATGATTATTTAAAGATTGCTCCATTGAAATGCATTGGACCACGCCAGGGAGCGCCAGGTCATACCTCGCCGGCGCTAGCCTCATTTAGCGTGATAAATGCATCATTGTGACCGCCGCCGGGCGTACTTGATTCGGTAGCCGCCGTTAGCTGGCGGTACCTGGCGCTCGTCAGACACTACCTGGCGCTAGCCCTTGATAAATAAGGCCGTTAGCATGGTGAAAAAAGTGGTGACCAACCAAAGTCTATAGGAGCTGAAGGACGTAAGGCCTAGCGGTTATTAAGAGGTGGTAAGTTGTGATTTTATTTGGAATGATCCTCTATAGGAATGGTCAAGATCAAGCAAGAGTTTAGACAACAAGAGATATTATGTAGACAAATATGGCTAGACCCTTGGTGGCCATCAGATCCTTCTCACAATGCTTAACTGCAGGCGGCACAATAATATGACTGACTCTGCTAATAGGTACCAGTCAGTAGATACTCCCAGATGTTCTTGGTGTCTCTTGATGTATCCATTCCTGAGCAAGTAAAACTTCACCGTTCATCTGGTATTCAGATATAGGCCTCGATTCATCAAAGTTTGTAACAAGAAATGTCATATATTTTTTTTGAGAAAAATATACACATTTTTTAGCTTTTTCAAATTCATGTGATACAACAAAGAAAAGGTCATGTTTAATTTTCTGCAAGATTTATTTTTCACTTGTTTTCTCTCACAAGTGACCAATATTAGTCTAAAGTGGAAAAAATACAACTGAGAATTACATATTGTGAGTTAGCAAAGTTTTAACTAGTTGTTTTTTTTTACGTAAAAATGCCAGGTCAGCAGTTGCCAACATGTTTATTTTTATCAGGTAAAAAAACGTGGGATTAAAGTCATACAACAGGGAAAAAAAACAAAAGCATACTTACATTTTGTCCCGCGCAGCTGGTCATCGCAAGTCTGGCACTACAGACCCCAACCGATTGCTTTATTTGGCCCCCACTCCAGCCGCCGCCTCCCGCACTGTGCGGGGCGCGAAACTCTGTTCTCTGACACTTCTGTGCCAGACCACGCCCCCATCACAGAGGGAGGGACCGGGCCCCCTCCATACACTACAATAATGAGGGGCATGTAGCGCCTTGCCTACTACCTCCATTGAAATGAATATAGAGGGTGTGGCCACATCCCAATGATTGATGGCGAGTCATGATTCCATCTCTCCATCAATCCTATCCCCAGGGTCTGGTCAGTGAGGTGTCTAACATTCTCATTCAATTAAAACATAACGTTTAATCCAAAGGTTTAAAATGCTGAAATCCACATAAAATGCAAGTGTCCTTGTGCAAAATCAAATCATCAAACCTAATAATATATGTGCCCGGACCTGATAAATGTGTGCCTCACAGCGGGGACCCTGTAATGCGTTTCAGGCCCTTAATCATCATGCAATTAAGCCGTTGGACCGGGAATGAAGGTGAGCTTTTAGGCTACCCCGGGGGGTTGTCACACAGCAGGGCACCCTCATTCTGGGTGCTCCGGGGGGAGCAAGTATGCCTGCCCCGGTGTCTCATAAACTCAAGATTGGGTTTTGGTCCACTTTAAAGTGGCTCGAAATCCATGCCCCAGTGGCCCTGAATCAATAAGATTCCAGGGCTTCTGAATTCCCTCCCCCTCGGGAGATTCAGAGTCGGAATGCCCTGAAAACTTCTTTCCTGGTTCAACAGCGCATGTGCGAGCTGCATCCATGCTATCAGGGCGTGTGCCTGCGACAGGTATTTATAAATGGCGGGCGCAGGAATGCTCCATGTTAGAGGGTAGCAGGAGATGCCGCCGCCAGAAAGCGCGGATCCTCTCGCCTTAGACGAGCTACACACTTATCAACAAACTACACACACACAGCGTCGGTGCTCTGGATCTGGTCGCTATAGCACAGAGCACCAGACGCTGTGTGATTAAAGTCTGTTTTTGAACACATATCCACCAGTAACAAAGCGAAAACACATAAAATGACAGTGTTGTAACATTGTGACATTAACACTTTAGTGCCAGACCTGTAATGACAATTCTGTATAAAAATATAAAATGTCAAAAAAAGTCTCTAAAAGTTTCAAAAAAGGAGAGGTCACACAATGATTTGAGCAAAAAATATAAAATAAAAATGTCAAACACACTGTTTATACACAAGCAAATGAACGCCTATTAAGATGTATGGGAGAGCGACAGTGAGCGAAAGTTAATACCTGGCGCACTGGAAGCTAGAGGGGGTGCTGTATGCTGAGCCACCTGTAATAATACATCAGACGCTACATGGCGCTGTTAAGAGTCGCTCACCAGATTCGCTTTCATAAATGTGGTTTTGTGTACAGCGCCCGGCGTTCACCAGGCACTGCCTGCCGCTACGAGGCACCACCTGCCGCTATCCCTTCATGAATAAACCCCTTAATTTTCCTGTTACCTAGCCTTTGAAAAACTTCCACCCAAAGACCACCCAAGTTCAGGATACCCTTATGAATAGTGGCTCCTAAAATTAAAATCAAACTGTGAATGAACCCTGACACATCGGATGAAGCCTGCTGTGGACAAGTCACTGCTCCTCTAGGTTTTAGGTTCGAGGTCCTGTAAAAGTCCAGCATGCAGCGATTTTGCAGCAGTAGTACTTTCAATTGCTCTCTATTGCATGATGTTCCCTAGCGCTTGTAAATTGCTGTGCAAGTGGGATTGCATGTGCGCTAGAGCACCAGTGTAAGAGTAGCCTAGATGTTTTATCACAGCACTTGTTTTGTATAATGACTTATTCAGGGGTTTTGGGACTTACTGCAGAACCCTCTAGAGATCGATACACAGCCGGCCACTTCTTTCTATCCTCCACTCTCCTGATTTAAAAAGCTTTAAGCCAAACAGCTTGATTTGACAGAAATATTTACAATATAGCCAATAAATGAATCTTGATTTAATTACTTCGGCATTCCTACAGAGTCCATATAATTAAGGCCAGGGGGTCGGTGGAGCAGCATGTCACCTCTCACTGAATCATAGCAAATGTTATTAAAGAAATTTACAGAGGGTGCTCTGTTGTATTTATAGAGGTTACATGGAACAACCTATTACTGAGGGCCACTATTTAAAAAAAATGAAATGCTTTAAAGTAAAGCAAAATCAGTTATTTTATATAAGCGAAATGCATTTATGAGATAGGGCTCGATTCATCATGAGTTGAAAAAAATTCTCATGGTAGTAAAAAATTCATTTCGGGAGAAAAAAGCCTGAGAATGTTGCTGTTAATGAATTGCCAGATAAGAAGACAATGAAAGTCAATGGCACTTTTTACTAAAGTGTAAAAAGGAATAAAAAGTGCACTACTTTTCTCGGGAATAGAAGTGCCATTGACTTTCATAAATGGCCTTGATTCACTAAGAGTTGAAAAAAATGCACTCAAGGTAGTAAAAAATTAAATTCATGAGAAAAAATCCAGAGAATGTCACTGTTAGTGAATCACCAGCTAGAAACACAATGAAAGTCAATGGTACTTTTTTACTTCTGAAAAAAGTAGTGAACTTTTTACCCCTTTTTACCAGTAGTAAAAAGTGCCATTGACTTTCATTGTCTTCCTATCTGGTGACATTAACAGTGACATTCTCAGGCTTTTTTCCGATTAACTGAATTTTTTACTACCATGAGAGTTTTTTACAACTCGTTTGAGAATATATAACCCAGGCATCATTAAACTGCATGTTTTACCTTTGTTCAGTCGCTATTGTTTATTACAGTGGTATACTGGCCTCCATCCACTATATGGTGCTACTTCTTCCAATTATTTGTGATCTATCCTATACCAATCAGCAAATGGCGCTTATTGAGAGGGATTAACACCATGCGAATGTTTGGAATAGCGGGCAGATTCTCCACTCTTAAACATGCATTGCAGTGGCCATAAGAGATCTGCTTCTAAAAAACAAAGTCCCTCAGTCAAATTGCCTTATAGCTCTGTACAATCATCTCTTATATCTAGCCAGAAGTAGTAAGGCCCATCTTTGCTTTGGTAACAGCTGAAATCTTCTAAATACATTGTATCACATGACTGAATGTTTTTGCGTCACTGCCATAGAGATATATTGTAACAGCTCCCCTCACACAGATTTCTTTTGTTACATTAGATGTTTTATTAGTGTCCATTTGTGTGAAAAATGTCAGGTAAGCTTCTCCTTGTTTCTGAGGCATATATCTCTATATATTTGGTGTGCATTGCTGCTGGAAATTCTCATGTGTAAGCAGGTGTGTGGCAAGATGACTGTCCCCATGTAATTGAAGAGTGAATAATCTTATTGCCATTCCACAACATCTACATAGGGTTATGCCACTGATCATAAGAGGGAAAGTATTTTACTAAACTTTCTTTTTTGACTGGAGGTCTGCTTTAAAACTCCTGATGTGCCAGAGTAAGGACATTCTGGTTCGAAAAGTCCTGCAGCCAGATAGTCCCCAGCTTCCAACATGTGGATACCTGTGGCCTGGTACAGGGGTCCCTTAGACCAGTTCATCAACAGTAAAAAAAAAAAAAATAAACAAAAAACTAATTTTGCTGTTTCTCCCTGCACCTGTCCCCCACTGTCCTCTCTGCTGGTCCCCTGGGTTGCAGCTCACTGCTGATTGGCAGGTGTTGGTCTGCTGCTGTTGAGGAGCCGCTATTGCAGACTCCCTGCCGGGATCTGTAGTGAGGGAGGAAACAGATCCCAGCCTCTCCCCTCTCCTGGCCTCCTGAAAAGCTAATCTTAGACTGCTGGGGCATAAGGGCTTTTATACCCCAAAGGAAGAGCCTCTGTGAAATACCCCTACCTGGCCAATGACATCACTGAAAGGGAGGAACATGGAGGGAAATATCCAGGGAATCTCAGCAGCACCAGGACCAAGACCAGGAGAGAGCCCCCAACCTGGTGGACCTGCAGGGAGGATGCTGCCCCCCACAGGGGACAGATGAAGGAAGAAGCAACAACTGTGAGTTATTTTTTTAATGTATTGTTCTTTTAAAGGACCCCCTATTCCAGTTTACATGGTAGTGATTTATGGTAGTAATTTGACACAAATCGTGACAGTATCCAGGATAGGGTGAAGCGGAGTGAATTGACAAGATCCAGATCTAACCTAGCTTTGGTTAGATCCAGGGCCCATCGCTAGTTATAGCTTGAGTTAAGGGTCTTAAAAGTTGGCAAGTTAGAGTGGTGAGCCCCTGAGTGCTGTGTTTCCAAACCTTTTTTATAGAGAACCACTTCCATCTCAAGTACAAGTACATCAATCTTGAGTTAAGGGTCTTGAAAGTTGGCAAATTGGAGTGGTGAGCCCCTGAGTGCTGTGTTTCCAAACCTTTTTTATGGAGAACCACTTCTGGAGATGAGCGAACTTTTGAAAAATTCGATTCGACTGATTCGCCGAATTTTCCGACAAAAATTGTTTCGACCCGAATTTATTCGCGACGAATCGCTATTAAAAATGGCTATTTCTGAGCCTCCTAGAGCCTCAATAGGGTTGTAAACCATTCTGCCTTGCTGTAACACGCATAGGATGCGTGCTGGGTTACTGAAATAATACTGTAAACAATTAGGAAATGCAGATCAGAGGCATCGCTATTAGAATCGCAGAGCGGCACAATTACAGAGAGTTGAGGTGGCATCACTATGAGGGGCCCCTATATTGCCTGAAAAACACACCCTGGAGACATTGGAGTTGGCAGCAGGAGCCCAAAAATTGGCTGAATGACACCCTGGAGTTGCAAGCAGCAGCAGCAGCAGCAGGAGCCCAAACATAGCTTGAAAGAGACACTGGAGTTGGCAGCAGGAGCCCAAAAATTGGATGAATCACACCCTGGAGTTGCAAGCAGCAGCAGCAGCAGCCCAAACATAGCTTGAAAGAGACACTGGAGTTGGCAGCAGGAGCCCAAAAATTGGATGAATCACACCCTGGAGTTGCAAGCAGCAGCAGCAGCAGCCCAAACATAGCTTGAAAGAGACACTGGAGTTGGCAGCAGGAGCCCAAAAATTGGATGAATCACACCCTGGAGTTGCAAGCAGCAGGAGCCCAACATTGGCTGAAAGAGACACTGGAGTTGGCTTCAGGAGACCAAAAATTGGATGAATCACACCCTGGAGTTACAAGCAGCAGCAGGAGCCCAAACATTGGCTGAAAGAGACACTGGAGTTGGCAGCAGGAGCCCAAAAATTGGATGAATCACACCCTGGAGTTGCAAGCAGCAGCAGCCCAAACATAGCTTGAAAGACACACTGGAGTTGGCTTCAGGAGCCTAAAAATTGGATGAATCACACCCTGGAGTTGCAAGCAGCAGGAGCCCAAACATAGCTTGAAAGACACACTGGAGTTGGCTTCAGGAGCCCAAAAATTGGATGAATCACTCCCTGGAGTTGCAAGCAGCTGCAGCAGCAGCCCAAACATAGCTTGAAAGACACACTGGAGTTGGCAGCAGGAGCCCAAAAATTGGATGAATCACACCCTGGAGTTGCAAGCAGCAGCAGGAGCCCAAACATTGGCTGAAAGAGACACTGGAGTTGGCAGCAGGAGACCAAAAATTGGATGAATCACACCCTGGAGTTGCAAGCAGCAGAAGGAGCCCAAACATTGGCTGAAAGAGACACTGGAGTTGGCAGCAGGAGCCCAAAAATTGGATGAATCACACCCTGGAGTTGCAAGCAGCAGCAGGAGCCCAAACATTGGCTGAAAGAGACACTGGAGTTGGCAGCAGGAGCCCAAAAATTGGATGAATCACACCCTGGAGTTGCAAGCAGCAGCAGCCCAAACATAGCTTGAAAGAGACACTGGAGTTGGCTTCAGGAGCCCAACAATTGGATGAATCACACCCTGGAGTTGCAAGCAGCAAGCAGCAGCAGGAGCCCAAACATTGGCTGAAAGAGACACTGGAGTTGGCAGCAGGAGCCCAAAAATTGGATGAATCACACCCTGGAGTTGCAAGCAGCAGCAGCCCAAACATTGCTTTAAAGAGACACTGGAGTTGGCAGCAGGAGCCCAAATATTGGATGAATCACACCCTGGAGTTGCAAGCAGCTGGAGCCCAACATAGCTTGAAAGACACACTGGAGTTGGCAGCAGGAGCCCAACAATTGGACGAATCACACCCTGGAGTTGCAAGCAGCAGCAGCAGCAGCCCAAACATAGCTTGAAAGACACACTGGAGTTGGCTTCAGGAGCCCAAAAATTGGATGAATCACACCCTGGAGTTGCAAGCAGCTGGGGCCCAACATAGCTTGAAAGACACACTGGAGTTGGCTGCAGGAGGCCAAAAATTGGATGAATCACACCCTGGAGTTGCAAGCAGCAGCAGCAGCCCAAACATAGCTTGACAGACACACTGGAGTTGGCAGCAGCAGGAGCCCAAAAATTGACTGACACACCCTGGAGTTGGCAGCAGCAGCAGCAGCAGGAACCTAGAAATTGGCTGGAAGGCACCCTGAAGTTGGCAGCAGCAGGAGCACATACATTAGCTGGAAGGCACACCCTGGAGTTGGCAGCAGCATAAGCAGGAGCCCAAATTTTGCTTGAAAGACACCCTGAAGTTGGCAGCAGCAGCAGGAGGCCAAAGATTGGCTGAGAGAGACACTGGAGTTGGCAGCAGGAGCCCAACAATTGGATGAATCACACCCTGGAGTTGCAAGCAGCAGGAGCCCAACATTGGCTAAAAGAGACACTGGAGTTGGCTTCAGGAGCCCAAAAATTGGATGAATCACACCCTGGAGTTGCAAGCAGCAGCAGCAGCAGCCCAAACATAGCTTGAAAGACACACTGGAGTTGGCAGCAGGAGCCCAAAAATTGGATGAATCACACCCTGGAGTTGCAAGCAGCAGCAGCAGGAGCCCAACATTGGCTAAAAGAGACACTGGAGTTGGCTTCAGGAGACCAAAAATTGGATGAATCACACCCTGGAGTTGCAAGCAGCAGCAGCAGCAGCCCAAACATAGCTTGAAAGACACACTGGAGTTGGCTTCAGGAGCCCAAAAATTGGATGAATCACACCCTGGAGTTGCAAGCAGCAGGAGCCCAACATTGGCTAACAGAGACACTGGAGTTGGCTTCAGGAGCCCAAAAATTGGATGAATCACACCCTGGAGTTGCAAGCAGCAGCAGCAGGAGCCCAATATTGGCTGAAAGGCACACCCTGAAGTTGGCATCAGCAGGAGGCCAAATATTGGTTGGAAGGCACAACCTGAAGTTGGCATCAGCAGGAGCCCAAAAATTGGCCTAAAGACATAAATATGTTTTGCACCATTTGGAAAGTGTAAAACGTGGCACCATGCTGAATCTAGTCGCATGCATCAGGCATTGGTGGGTGGAAATCCTGGCTGATCCATCCCTGATTCATTTTGACAAAGGTGAGTCTCTCCACATTTTTAGTTGACAGACGAGTTCTTCTCGCCGTAACTATGGCCCCCGCCGCACTAAACACCCGCTCAGATGGCACGCTACTTGCCGGGCAGGACAGCTTTTCCAGGGCAAACTCTGCTAGTTGCGGCCACAAATCAAGTTTGGCTGCCCAGAAGTCCAGCGGATCCTCAAGGTGTGTTGGCATGGTCATGTCAAGGTATAACATGACCTGCTGGTTGAGGTCCTGCTCCAGGTCTTCCTGCTGCTCATGAGTAGCCTCACTATGCGGGTGTAGAAAGCTACTCATTAGCGACTGAAGACTGAGGCTGCTGCTGATGGAGCTGCTGCTGCTGCTCCTGCCAAACCCCCCACCAGCCATGGCAGTGGAAGGTGAGCGCAGAGGTCCCCTCGAGTCAGACCTGCGAGAGTATGGACCATGGCGCAGATAGGCATCGGCCAACTGCCTACGTAGAATGTCTTTGTAGTAGTTCAGTTTGTCCTCCCTCTCGGCGGGTTTAAAAAATGCCCCCATTTTGTGCCGGAAGCGAGGGTCCAATAAGGTGGACAGCCAGAAGTCATCCCGCCGACAAATGGAAACAATTCTGGGGTCACTACGCAAGCACGTGAGCATGCTTCCTGCCATTTGCGCAAGTGACTCGGATGGACTACCTGTCTCCATCTCCACTGCATACTGCCACGGTGTGTCCGGGTCCTCTGTCTCGCCTTCCTCGAAACCCTCTAGCTCCTCTGGCTGCTCCTGCTCCTCCTCTCCTGTCCGCTGACTAGATAAACCAGCCATTTCGCCAAGCCTAAACTGTGCTTCACTGTGCCCCTCCTCTTCCTCCTCCTCCTCCAGTTCAGCTCCAACGGGGTTCATGTGGCCGTAAGATGTAAACGCCATGTCTCCAGTGCCCTGACCAGCCATGGTTTCCAACATGTGCTGTAGTACATGAAGCAGTGGAATCACGTTGTTCATCCCGTAATCCTGCCGAATGACAAATAAAGTGGCTTCCTCAAAGGGCCTGAGCAAACGGCAGGTGTCACGTATGAGCTGCCACTGGTTGACATTGAAGTTACACAGGGGAGTCCATGATGGCTTTTCTCTGTTCATATAATCGTGAAGGGTAGAATTCCAACGGGTGGAAACATCGCAAATCAGACTATGTTGGGGGATACCGTTCTGACGCTGTAGCTCAAGAAGGGTGTGTTTGGCGGTGTATGAGTGGCTGAAGTGCATGCAAAGTTTCCTTGAAGTTGTTAGGATGTCTTGCATATGGGGGGAACACTTCAGAAACCGCTTGACAACCAGATTGAAGACGTGAGCCATGCAGGGGGCATGGGTCAGCCTTCCTTGGCGCAGCGCAGACAAAATGTTCTTCCCATTGTTGGTAACCATGATTCCCATTTTCAGTTTTCTTGGAGTAAGCCATGTTTGGATTTCCTGATGAATAAATTTAAGCAGTTCCTCCCCTGTGTGACTCCGTGCCCTGTGAAGCACTGTGTGACACCTCCGTGCCCTGCACACATGGTAGACTGGAGGGGCACTGAGACTTGAGCCTACAGTGGAGGGTGAGGAGATGGCGGGGGATGAGGAGGCCGAGTCGCACGGTGTCACAGGCCCAACGGGCAGGGAACGCGGAGGCCGAAGCGGCGTGACCTGTCCAAGTTGCTGCTGCAAAGGGACCACATTCACCCAGTGGGCCGTAAACGACATGTACTGTCCCTGACCGTAGTTACAGCTCCAGACGTCGGTGCTGCCATGCACTTTGCTACACACCGACAGGCTCAAGGACTGGCCCACCTTCTGTTCAACAAAAGTGTGCAGCGCTGGTACTGCCTTCTTGGCAAAAAAATGACGGCTTGGGACTCTCCACCTCGGCTCGGCACAAGCCATCAGTTCTCTGAAAGGTGCAGAATCCACCACCTGAAAAGGGAGCGACTGCAGCACCAGCAACTTGGACAGGAGCACATTCAGCTTCTGCGCCGTAGGATGAGTGGGCGCATACTGCTGTCTCTTGGACATGGCTTCGCTGATGGATTGCTGGCGGGATGCATGACTTGGAGGAGGAGGAGCAGGAGCGACAGAGGATGGGTATGATGCACAGCTGCCTTCGGCTGAGGTGCTGGAGCCTTGGCTGGCAGAAATTGGGAGAGGCGTGCCACTTGGTGAGGAAGCAGACTGGACCACCCCTTGGGAGCCTCGGTTCTCCCAGGTCGCTTTATGGTGACGCATCATATGTTGACGCAGGGCCGTGGTGCCAACATTTGGGCCCTGGCCTTGCTTCACCTTCTGCCTACATATCTTGCATGTGGCCATGTTACCCTCCTGCGGATGCTTCAGGAAAAACTGCCACACTGCCGAGTAGCTACTTTTCCCACCAACAGGCCTCACTGATTCGCTGCTATTGTCGCCAACTCCAGGAACCCCTGCCCCACTACCTCCCGATAAGGTAGCCTGCCGCGCAGCAGGTGCTCTACCCCGGCCCCGGCCCCGTTTGGCTCCAGGCTTTACAATTGTGCCCCCATGCTGACTGCCAACCATGCTGCTAACACCTTGCTGCCTGAGCTGCTGACTCCGGGGCAACCTGCGCCCATCTTCTCCTGATGATGACGATGAAGCCCCTTCATCACCCGGCTCCCAAGTGCGATCGGCTTCATCATCATCATCATCATCATCATCACCGAGTTGTGGCTGTACGTCACTGATGTTCTCGGTTTCCTCAACAGTGTCTGGCGCAGAAGCTGGAAATCTCGCAACACCCACGACACTGTCCACATCACTATTTGTCTGCCGAGCTAAAGAAGCCACCTCCATTTCATGGCTGGGCAGTAGCTGCTGATTGTCCTCTATCTGATCGTCCTCCTCACTAAAGAGTGGACCTGAACCCAAAGCATAGGATACGTCGCTGGGGGAAGGAACGGCGTAGGGCAGAGGCAATGGGAGGACAGGGACTGCTCTCGGGGCATGCCAACTCAGGGTTGTGTCAGAGGAACCTACCGACCCTAGACTGGGGGTCTCAGACGTAACTTGTGATGATGTTGATGAGCGCGTTAACCAATCTACCACGGCAGATGCGTTACTGGTGGAGACACGAACGCTAGCAGATACTGGCAGATCAGGTCACCATGACTCCTGTTGCCACTCGCCCCTAGTCTGCTGCGACCTCTGCCTGCTGAAGTTTGGCCTCTGCCACTCCTCTTTGAACATCCTGGCACTTGTCTGCCTGACATTTTTATGTATTTGCTTATTTAGTATAAACAGATAGGGTGCAAGGTGCAGCTTTGGGGTGCCCTGCGGCCTGGTTAATTGAAAGCAGTCAAAAAGGAAGTGCAAACTGAAGTAGCTTAATAAAGCAGCTGATGCTGATCAACGCTTATGTTGTATACCAGATAGGGTGCAAGGTGCAGCTTTGGGGTGCCCTGCGGCCTGGTTTATTAAAAGCAGTCAAAAACAAGTACAATCTGAAGTAGCTTAATAAAGCAGCTAATGCTGATCAACGCTTATGTTGTACAACAGATAGGGTGCAAGGTGCAGCTTTGGGGTGCCCTGCGGCCTGGTTTATTGAAAGCAGTCAAAAAGGAAGTGCAAACTGAAGTAGCTTAATAAAGCAGCTGATGCTGATCAACGCTTATGTTGTATACCAGATAGGGTGCAAGGTGCAGCTTTGGGGTGCCCTGCGGCCTGGTTTATTAAAAGCAGTCAAAAACAAGTGCAAACTGAAGTAGCTTAATAAAGCAGCTGATGCTGATCAACGCTTATGTTGTATAACAGATAGGGTGCAAGGTGCAGCTTTGGGGTGCCCTGCGGCCTGGTTTATTGAAAGAAGTCAAAAACAAGTGCAAACTGAAGCACCTTAATAAAGCAGCTGATGCTGATCAACGCTTATGTTTTATAACAGATAGGGTTCAAGGTGCAGCTTTGGGGTGCCCTGCGGCCTGGTTTATTAAAAGCAGTCAAAAACAAGTGCAAACTGAAGTAGCTTAATAAAGCAGCTGATGCTGATCAACGCTTATGTTGTATAACAGATAGGGTGCAAGGTGCAGCTTTGGGGTGCCCTGCGGCCTGGTTTATTGAAAGAAGTCAAAAACAAGTGCAAACTGAAGTAGCTTAATAAAGCAGCTGATGCTGATCAACGCTTATGTTGTATACCAGATAGGGTGCAGGGTGCAGCTTTGGGGTGCCCTGCGGCCTGGTTTATTGAAAGAAGTCAAAAACAAGTGCAAACTGAAGTAGCTTAATAAAGCAGCTGATGCTGATCAACGCTTATGTTGTATAACAGATAGGGTGCAAGGTGCAGCTTTGGGGTGCCCTGCGGCCTGGTTTATTGAAAGAAGTCAAAAACAAGTGCAAACTGAAGTAGCTTAATAAAGCAGCTGATGCTGATCAACGCTTATGTTGTATAACAGATAGGGTTCAAGGTGCAGCTTTGGGGTGCCCTGCGGCCTGGTTTATTAAAAGCAGTCAAAAACAAGTGCAAACTGAAGTAGCTTAAAAAAGCAGCTGATGCTGATCAACGCTTATGTTGTATAACAGATAGGGTTCAAGGTGCAGCTTTGGGCTGCCCTGCGGCCTGGTTTATTAAAAGCAGTCAAAAACAAGTGCAAACTGAAGTAGCTTAAAAAAGCAGCTGATGCTGATCAACGCTTATGTTTTATAACAGATAGGGTTAAAATAGCATGTGCCTTGGGATGCCCGTGTGGCCTGGTATATTTTAAGCTGACCAAAAAGTAACAATAATCCAAGTATGAGAAATGCTTTTACATAACAGATAGGGTTAAAATAGCATGTGCCTTGGGATGCCCGTGTGGCCTGGTATATTTTAAGATGAACAAAAAGTAACAATAATCCAAGTATGAGAAATGCTTTTGCTTAACAAATAGGGTTACAATAGCATGTGCCTTGGGATACCCGTGTGGCCTGGTATATTTTAAGCTGAACAAAAAGTAACAATAATCCAAGTATGAGAAATGCTTTTGCTTAACAGATAAGGTTAAAATAGCATGTGCCTTGGGATGCCCATGTGGCCTGGTATATTTTAAGCTGAACAAAAAGTAACAATAATCCAAGTATGAGAAATGCTTTTGCTTAACAGATAGGGTTAATTAGCATGTGCCTTGGGATGCCCGTGTGGCCTGGTATATTTTAAGCTGAACAAAAAGTAACAATAATCCAAGTATGAGAAATGCTTTTGCTTAACAGATAGGGTTAAATAGCATGTGCCTTGGGATGCCCGTGTGGCATGGTATATTTTAAGCTGAACAAAAAGTAACAATAATCCAAGTATGAGAAATGCTTTTGCTTAACAGATAGGGTTAATTAGCATGTGCCTTGGGATGCCCGTGTGGCCTGGTATATTTTAAGATGAACAAAAAGTAACAATAATCCAAGTATGAGAAATGCTTTTGCTTAACAGATAGGGTTAAATAGCATGTGCCTTGGGATGCCCGTGTGGCCTGGTATATTTTAAGCTGAACAAAAAGTAACAATAATCCAAGTATGAGAAATGCTTTTGCTTAACAGATAGGGTTAAATAGCATGTGCCTTGGGATGCCCGTGTGGCCTGGTATATTTTAAGCTGAACAAAAAGTAACAATAATCCAAGTATGAGAAATGCTTGTGCTTAACAAATAGGGTTAAATAGCATGTGCCTTGGGATGCCCGTGTGGCCTGGTATATTTTAAGCTGAACAAAAAGTAACAATAATCTAAGTATGAGAAATGCTTTTGCTTAACAGATAGGGTTAAATAGCATGTGCCTTGGGATGCCCGTGTGGCCTGGTATATTTTAAACTGAACAAAAAGTAACAATAATCCAAGTATGAGAAATGCTTGTGCTTAACAAATAGGGTTAAATAGCATGTGCCTTGGGATGCCCGTGTGGCCTGGTATATTTTAAGCTGAACAGAAACTTTTGACACTAATCCAAGTATGAGAAATGCTTTTGCTTAACAGATAGGGTTAAATAGCATGTGCCTTGGGATGCCCGTGTGGCCTGGTATATTTTAAGCTGAACAAAAAGTAACAATAATCCAAGTATGAGAAATGATTTTGCATAACAGATAGGGTTAAAATAGCATGTGCATTGGGATGCCCGTGTGGCCTGGTATATTTTAAGCTGAACAAAAAGTAACAATAATCCAAGTATGAGAAATGCTTTTGCATAACAGATAGGGTTAAATAGCATGTGCCTTGGGATGCCCGTGTGGCCTGGTATATTTTAAGCTGAACAGAAAATTTTGACACTAATCCAAGTATGAGAAATGATTTTGCTTAACAGATAGGGTTAAATAGTATGTGCATTGGGATGCCCGTGTGGCCTGGTATATTTTAAGCTGAACAAAAAGTAACAATAATCCAAGTATGAGAAATGCTTTTGCTTAACAGATAGGGTTAAATAGCATGTGCCTTGGGATGCCCGTGTGGCCTGGTATATTTTAAGCTGAACAAAAAGTAACAATAATCCAAGTATGAGAAATGCTTTTGCTTAACAGATAGGGTTAAATAGCATGTGCCTTGGGATGCCCGTGTGGCCTGGTATATTTTAAGCTGAACAAAAAGTAACAATAATCCAAGTATGAGAAATGCTTTTGCTTAACAGATAGGGTTAAATAGCATGTGCCTTGGGATGCCCGTGTGGCCTGGTATATTTTAAACTGAACAAAAAGTAACACTAATCCAAGTATGAGAAATGCTTTTGCTTAACAGATAGGGTTAAATAGCATGTGCCTTGGGATGCCAGTGTGGCCTGGTATATTTTAAGCTGAACAAAAAGTAACAATAATCCAAGTATGAGAAATGCTTGTGCTTAACAAATAGGGTTAAATAGCATGTGCCTTGGGATGCCCGTGTGGCCTGGTATATTTTAAGCTGAACAAAAAAGTAACAATAATCCAAGTATGAGAAATGCTTGTGCTTAACAAATAGGGTTAAATAGCATGTGCCTTGGGATGCCCGTGTGGCCTGGTATATTTTAAGCTGAACAAAACGTAACAATAATCCAAGTATGAGAAATGCTTTTGCTTAACAGATAGGGTTAAATAGCATGTGCCTTGGGATGCCCATGTGCCTGGTATATTTTAAGCTGAACAGAAACTTTTGACACTAATCCAAGTATGAGAAATGCTTTTGTTTAACAGATAGGGTTAAATAGCATGTGCCTTGGGATGCCCGTGTGGCCTGGTATATTTTAAGCTGAACAGAAAATTTTGACACTAATCCAAGTATGAGAAATGATTTTACTTAACAGATAGGGTTAAATAGCATGTGCCTTGGGATGCCCGTGTGGCCTGGTATATTTTAAGCTGAACAAAAATTAACAATAATCCAAGTATGAGAAATGCTTTTGCTTAACAGATAGGGTTAAATAGCATGTGCCTTGGGATGCCAGTGTGGCCTGGTATATTTTAAGCTGAACAAAAAGTAACAATAATCCAAGTATGAGAAATGCTTGTGCTTAACAAATAGGGTTAAATAGCATGTGCCTTGGGATGCCCGTGTGGCCTGGTATATTTTAAGCTGAACAAAACGTAACAATAATCCAAGTATGAGAAATGCTTTTGCTTAACAGATAGGGTTAAATAGCATGTGCCTTGGGATGCCCATGTGCCTGGTATATTTTAAGCTGAACAAAAACTTTTGACACTAATCCAAGTATGAGAAATGCTTTTGTTTAACAGATAGGGTTAAATAGCATGTGCCTTGGGATGCCCGTGTGGCCTGGTATATTTTAAGCTGAACAGAAAATTTTGACACTAATCCAAGTATGAGAAATGATTTTGCTTAACAGATAGGGTTAAATAGCATGTGCCTTGGGATGCCCGTGTGGCCTGGTATATTTTAAGCTGAACAAAAATTAACAATAATCCAAGTATGAGAAATGCTTTTGCTTAACAAATAGGGTTAAATAGCATGTGCCTTGGGATGCCCGTGTGGCCTGGTATATTTTAAGCTGAACAAAAAGTAACAATAATCCAAGTATGAGAAATGCTTTAGCTTAACATATAGGGTTAATTGGCATGTGCCTTGGGATGCCCGTGTGGCCTGGTATATTTCAAGCTGAACAAAAAGTAACACTAATCCAAGTATGAGAAATGTTTTTGCTTAACAGATAGGGTTAAATAGCATGTGCCTTGGGATGCCCGTGTGGCCTGGTATATTTTAAGCTGAACAAAAAGTAACAATAATCCAAGTATGAGAAATGCTTTTGCTTAACAGATAGGGTTAAATAGCATGTGCCTTGGGATGCCCGTGTGGCCTGGTATATTTTAAGCTGAACAGAAAATTTTAACACTAATTCAAGTATGAGAAATGCTTTTGCTTAACAGATAGGGTTAAATAGCATGTGCCTTGGGATGCCCATGTGCCTGGTATATTTTAAGCTGAACAGAAACTTTTGACACTAATCCAAGTATGAGAAATGCTTTTGTTTAACAGATAGGGTTAAATAGCATGTGCCTTGGGATGCCCGTGTGGCCTGGTATATTTTAAGCTGAACAGAAAATTTTAACACTAATCCAAGTATGAGAAATGCTTTTGTTTAACAGATAGGGTTAAAATAGCGTTCAGGCCTAAATAGCAGAAAGGGTTAAATAGCATGTGCATTGCATGCACAGTGTGCAGCTGTATTTAACAGATAGGGTTAAAATAGCGTTCAGGGCTAAATAGCAGAAAGGGTTAAATAGCATGTGCATTGCATGCACAGTGTGCAGCTGTATTTAAACCAAACCAAATATATTAACAGTAACCCAGTAATTATGAAATATGAATCATAGCCAGCACTGGGCACCCTGTCAATGTGACTTGTATGCTGCTGGATAGTTCCGGTTTTAAAACTATCTTTGCCTAGCTCTGTCTACCACTCTAAATCTCCCTATCTGTCTCTCTCTTTACCTATCTGTAAATCTCCCTACCTATCTGTAAATCTCCCTACCTATCGCTAACTCTCTCTCCCTAGCTGCAGCAGCCACCTTTCTCTCACGAATGCAAGTCTGAAATGCGCACAAGCAAGATGGCCGCCGCTTTATATAGCGCTGTGACGTCACCAGGGCTCCTGGCTGCTGATAGGCTGCATGTGACCTTCCCATGATAACTTGCCCCAGGGGATATGTCCAGACATGTCCAGACATGTCCATTCACCATTTTACAATGCCTGTAATTGAAATAAATGGAGTTTAAAGGAAAACTTCGATCGATCGAATTGCGGGGAAATTCGGATTCGTTCAGTATCGAATTTTTCATGAAATTCGGAACGAATCCGGGTTCGTCCGGATCGATTCGCTCATCCCTAACCACTTCCATCTCAAGTACATTCAATTATACTGGGGGTGAGGCCTGCTTCAAAGAGAACTTATACTGTATGTGCTCCCTCTATACCAACAATGCAAAATCTTCTTCCAGCAATGCTGTCATTCCAAGATACAGTGCTGTACCTGCAGCTTGTTGACTTGGCCACCTACTACATCCTATTGTAGCAGCAGCTCATCTTCAGTGCTTTATGTTCCCCTGGTGACATCGAGTACCACCAGAGGGAAGCTTCAGAACCACCACTGGTGCTATTACCACTGGTTGGGAAACCCTAAACTAGTGCACTAGCAAACAAACAATACACCTATACTGTTATATTTTACTTGCAGTAAACAACACTTCTGCCTTCCTTTGCCCCTGAGCATTTGCCTGGTCAAAAAATGGTTTGCTGCAAAGTTTGTTGCTGAGAAATTAGACTTTCTCAAGTGCATTTATCTTGGCTCTGCAGCGCAACGAAACAATTTAGGCTTCAGCGGCAAAGATGTAATGCACACGGCTCGGTGATGAGAAGCCAATTACAGAAGTAATCAACCCGTGAAATATTTGCTTTATGACACAGGCTCATTTATAAACAGATAGGTACAAACAGTGGGCGCTGGGTGCTGCCTATTGTTGATGAGGTCATGGAGAATTAATTGAGGTTGTCTTCCGCTATGTAATAGTCAGGAATTAGGAGTCAAGCGATGACATCCCGAGGTTGTATATCTTCCCCCTTGGGTGCCCTGTTTTATGTGTGCATGGTTATTTTACATTGCGTGATGTTTTTTATGCTAAAAAAAAACATGTTTATAATATTGGCCTCCATCATTTATCCTCAGTGGAATGGATCGCAATAACTCACTTGATGCGTTACATAATAAGGCTTCAAAAACTGGGATAGAGAACGTGTAATGCTAGATGCAATTTACTCTAAAACTCAGAGAAAAGTTGCAGCTCTGAAATCTTGAAAAATTAAAGTCCCTCTTCATGAATTAAAAAAAAAATATGTACTCATCTATTGTCCCCTGTTGCTCATCCATACTAATACACTAAAACTGGTTACCCCTGGATTTTATTCCTACCAGGAAAAACAAACCACAAGATTAGCAGGAATTTTATTTTGTTTGGGTGTATAAGTAATTCCAGTGTATTTATATGGATTTTAAATAATACACAATTTCGCAATGCAACTCCTTTAATTAGCGATATCGGAGAAACAGCGATTATGTCCTACAGCTCAGCGTCGCCCAACAGGTCCTACACGCCTACTCTATTCATTGCAATTAAGGGGTTGTGCCGAAGTGGGACACGCCTAACCCACTGTTGGAATGTCTCCTCAAAACATCCAAACAAATGCACAGAGCAATGCATAAAGTTTTGATTAAAGTTCTCATCAAATTCGTAAACAAAACTTTCGGCGTTGCTCTGTGCATTTGTTCGGATGTTTACTACGCTGTGGACTTTCTTTGGAATATTCTGGCATGTTGGAAGTTTTGGCACATTGAACAATTACAATCTAAGAATGTTATAATCTTTAATCATCACCATTAGATGTGTTTCTTGGTTTATTGGTTTGGTTTTCTTGGCTTATAGTTATATAAGAAATTTTAGCGCTGCATTTTTACTATTTTTAATAAATGGAGTAGGCTTGTGAGGGCCGAATCAAAGCCCCCAGGATGGGGCTCAAGAGAGGCCACCATACTGGCACATGGAATCACTGGATCTCCGTCCTCAGTAAGTATGTAAATGCCAGTGCTGGATGGAGGAGCTGCATGGGCACACCAGACCCACACAGCTGATGGGGACAAAATGTGAGTATAGGCTTTTAAAACCAAGACTGAGGCATCCTGGGTAATGCTTTTTGCAGTTATACGAACTATAGCCCAAATCTCTGATTCAGATTGTGCGCCCTTACGGCAGGAAAATCCAGGAAAACACAATGCACCAAATAAATGATTTAGCACTAAAAAGTAAGAAAAGGTAGGTTTCAAAAGACAATAGCGGGAGATACAATATTGTAGATTGCCAGGTTAAACTCACAGGCAGTTATTATACTGTGATAAACCATGACAAAGGGACTTGTTGCACAATGTAATGTGCAGATTTAAACAGAAGGTGCTCAAACTTATCTTATAGAAACTTTCATATCTACTTCCAGCAGTGCACGCACCTCCACAGTCTAAACTGGTTGTTTCTAAAAAGATTTTGAACAGCTTTGACATTTATTCAGTTTTAGGTAGCAGTCTCTGACCAATCAGAAACCACCTATATTTTATTCAATGTTTAAACAATGCAAAATACATATTTAAAAAAAAAAGCATTTTTAATTAAGCATTAACTGATTAAATAATCAACAAATGCAATACAGTTAGATACAAGATAATTTACAACCAAGAACAACACTCTTACCACACACCTTATTGGATAGGAGACCCCCTAAATGAGAACTGCTTCTTGCGAAGTAGACCAGTCACTTCAAGGGTGAGGTCTCAGCTAGCTAATTGAGGGCTGTATGCTTTATACACCGGTTAAAATGGTCCGGGAGTCCCCACACACTTATAGGGTCCTGTGGACTGCCCCCAGATGTTGCACTGTATTATGTTATATCAGTGCTGCCAGGGGCGCCTCACTAACCTTCAATAGCATATACTACAATTACACAGACCACACTGGTAAATTGTGAGGCCGGCACAAAGGACAAAGCGTGCCTCCTCGCTGCGGGATCTTCACATACGGAGCTCCGTATGTGAAGATCCCGCAGCGAGGAGGCACGCTTTGTCGGCCTAGGACGGAAACTGCTTACATCTGCCACAGACTGGGAGAGGTATATAGCGGTCGAGTAGCGGTGCAGCGCGGTGTATATGGGCGCTATACAGTCAAGCCCCACCCGCTGTTGCCTGCAGCTCCCACTCACACTATTACTAATTGTGAATCTATTGCTCTAATAACCCCGTTGGTGATGTAGCCCGCTCTTCATTGGCCCTGTGACGGCACCTGCTGCTTCACAATTTGCACTGGAACTTTGTTCTCAGCCTAAGAGAAGACTTAGGGCCTTATTTATCAAGGAATAGCGACAGATAGCGACAGATAGCGACTGGGGAGCCGGCCAGTAAAGCCAGGTACCGCATCTAGAACGCCGGCTCCCCTCCACAATCACACATTTATCAAGCCGATACTGCTTAGCGACTGAGATAGCGCCACCTAGCAACTCATTCATCATTATCCCAGCCTCATCCCACAGCGCCAGCGAACATCCTTGAACAGCGACAGGTATGACCTCTCGCTACCTGGCGCTCTCCAATGCATTTCAATGGCAGAATGTATTTTAATTAATAATTATTTTTTAATATATATATTTTTTTTTTACATTTCCAAAAAAAAAATCTGTGAACACTTCTTCCTTTGAAAATGTATTTTTTTGGGGATTTTTAAAAAAAATTTTTTTTTTTGCAGAATTGATATTACAGGTCTGATTTTAAACTATTCAGGTTTGAATATTATTTCAAAATCATTCCATTTTTTTTTTTGGGGGGGGGGTTAGGGGGTTAAAAAACTACTTTTAACACATTGCCTACTGCGCTTTAGGATTATATGCATTAAATATGCATTTCACAGCGCTAGGAATTTTTAAGGCTGATTTTTTAATGAATATGGTGGGTGCCGGTCGTTATGTCCAGTCGCTATCATGCACTCCCATACAACAGCGAACTCAAATAGCGACTCAGCATCTTGTATTCAACATTACGGCACACCGACTGAGTCGCTATCATCCACCGAACAATGGCCAAGCACAGCGACTACTAGCGGTCGCTGTCAAAATACCGCTACAGTCGCTCAACAGTTGCTATCTGTCGCTATCTGTTGCTATTAATGAATCAGCCTCTTAGTTTAGTCTCTGTTTGAATGCTGGCCAGCAGGTGTGATTGGGAGAGGTGCGGAGGGGAGCGTGGTGACCTGGTGTGTCTTTTAATTATGGCTTGAGCCGTTTTTATATTTTTGTTACTATGTTATTGCGTGCCAATTATATTACCTCAATACATTTTCTAGTCTTTTGGCAATTTGGCCACTTTGTGCCGGCCTCACAATTAACCAGTGTGGTCTGTGTAATTGTAGTATATGCTTTATACACCCAAGTGTTATGTATGGGTGGAACTGAAGAAAACATTTTCTACAGCAGGGGCTCTAAACCTTTTAAAAAGGTGGCAGACAATTATGTGATCAAATTTACCTTCCACCACACTTACACTTATAATACTACTCATATGTAACATTCATTTCATGCTACCAGTGCACATGCCAATTGCTTTACTTCTCTGAATATAAAGTTCCCATATATATAGCACCTCCTCAGTATTTCCCATATAGTAACTCCAAGCCCCATCCTGTCTAAACTCTCACCAATGATAAAAACTATTAGCTTTGTGCCAGAGATGTCCCCCTGGGGCTCCAGTGGTGTACAAGGGATTTTCCCTTTTATTGCTTTGTGAGCTTGCCTTGGAATACCTATGTAAATCAGGCAGGCTGATTCAATACTAACGCCAGGTAGCGACAGATGAGCGTTTGTAGAGCGGATTTCAGAGTGACTGCTAGTAGTCCCTGTGCTCCGCCATGGTTCATTGTTTCAGAGTGCCTCAGCATTGTTGAATACGTAATGTGATTCGCAGTACTACGCTGTATTGCAGCGAATGGTAGCGCCAGCTCAGCGCAACTGACTCACACCACATTCATCCAAAAAACTGCCTCATACAGTTCCGGCGCTCAAAATCGGGTCAATGTAGCCCACAGCGCCAGAGGCTGTGTGATTAAAGTCTGATTTTGAACATGTATCCACTAGTAACAAAGCGAAAACATATGGAATTGCATTGTTATTACATTGTAACATGAACACTTTAATACCAGACATGTAAGGACAATTCTGTATTAAAATATTAAAAATGAAAAAAGTTTTCAAAAATGTCATTTTTTTAGGCCAGGATACATGTCTGAAAGATTTGAGTTTAAAAAAAAAAAATTAGGATCAGGAAAGGTATTTAAGGATCGTCCTTAGAAATGTATGGGAGAGCGCCAAGTAGCGAGAGGAAATACATGGCGCTCTGCAAGGCTGAATGCCGGCGCTGTACACTGAGCCTGGGATAATGATGAATCGGGCACTACATGGCGTTGTTCCAGTCGCTCACCAGAATCGGCTTCATAAATGTGTAATTGCGTGCAGTGGCCGGCATTCACCTGCTTCTACCTGATGCTACCTGCCATTTACAAGGCACTACCTGGCGCTAGAGCTTCTTGAATAAGGCCCTATGTCACCAACCTCCCAACCACCAACCCACACTCTCCCTGCAATCCTCTGTCTTTACTGAACCTTTATTAAACCCCCTTAATGTACCAGTTCTATCTACCACATTCAGGTGGCAAACACTGGTTGAGCATGCCTGGTATACAGTTACCACTTTCCAGCATCTGCTAAGCTTTAAACAACATTGAGACAAAACAACGTGTTCTTTCTTTTGACATACTTTGTCACAATAAACTACTCATTAACCTCTTTCTAGCCTTACACATACAATCTCTGCACTAGCTCTACAGTGACTCAACAGACTCCATAACTAAAATGAATAGGCAAACTAATAGGACCTTTCTCATTTGCATACAATCTTTATTAGTTAATAATTTAGGAAATATCACCTTGAGTTAACAGGAACTCCACGGCAGAAGATACATTCTGTGAGTAAGAAAATATCACATCTAAAGGGTTTTTTTTCCAAAGAGTTAGTGAAGATAAAATGAGATACTAAATGTAAAAAAAATCAATTTAACTAGAGCTGGCTATAGGAATGGAATAACTGACCTTCAAATAGACAATATACTACTCAGACAAACTAAGCTTAATGTTGAAAACCGCACAGACTCTTCAGATGAACCATACTTTTCCCTACTTCTCGTAACAGTCTGTCAAACGCCTACAGATTTTTCCAAGCATATATCAAGAGTTCAAGGAGCACCTGACAGGTGACTAGAAATCCTAACAAGCTCCTTCAAAACAGGTTAATCAAGCACAGAATAAATGAGCTTGAAGGGATGGGTTGACACCTTTTTCAAAGGCCTAATGACCGCTTAAACACACTTGCTGGATGACCCTATTAAATAAAAAGGTGGCCTTTGTGGGCTGTAAAAGCAATGAGCTATTGACAACATGGGAATGCTCTGTCTATTTAATAGATTGCTATTATAAGTTATGTAATGATCTTCTTCTAAAAAGACAGAAGCTTTTATTTAGTCATGACATGGGGTAGGGGTAGGGTCCGATGGCCCCTACATACACAAAAGTATTCCGTTAAGAAATACCAAATACCTTTGCAATCATCTTAGAAGGTAGTAAGGCGATAATTCTAGTCTTAGATGAAAATGCTAAACACTGTGGAAGCTTATTTAGAGTGATGAAGAACCACAATAAGCAGATCCAAAACTGCTAAAAAATACAGACAGACAAATGTCACAGAATCTGAATATATGGCTCTCCGAGCTCTGTCACCACTGTAACAACCAGCCATTGGTTTAATTACTTTCTTTCCAAGCAACATACTGTAGTGCAATAACACACATTCTACAGATGTGTTTTATGAGATGACCATCCTTTGTTTTTTTGACACTGTGTTGCTAGATTCTTATCTAGTCTATCTCACTATGTACCTGTGGGAGCACAGCAGGTGATCATAAAGTAAGTCTTTTTATGATATGGTGTATCGCTGTAGCGTATTGAGCTAAGAAATTTATATTATATGTATACGATTAATTATCCAAACTCGTTAAAGTTCTGCTTGATTTTATATTATAATACTCTCAAACAATATCTAGTACATTATGTAATAATGTTGTTATAGGTGTACATCTAAATTTTCAAATACGAGTACCAGTAGCGATTAAAGAGGTTTGTTTGTGTTTGTTCAGATATATCAGGACTAAATAGTTTTAGTCAAGCCTGTTAATATTCAAGTAAAGTTTGAAAGGAGATTACCTGACAGTGGGAGAGGAAGGAAAGAAAGAGAGAAAAAGATGGGAAAGAAGGGAAAGAGATGGAGTTTGTGGGACAAGGGTTAAAAAGAAGAAGGCAAGATATTTAGTTTATTTAGCGAGGGTAGCGTTAGCAGTTGGGAGGTGGGCCACACACAGTCAGGACGGTCCGACCAAGATGTTCCAGACTCAGATTGTTATATTGAAGTATTGGCCCATGGGGACCACACCTTGTTGAAATGTTACTGGTTGTCATTAATAATGCAAGAGAGTTTTACCATAATCCAGTTCATTTTTTTCTATTATAGTGGAATCTGAATATATGTTAATTTCTATGATACTGCTATTGTGGTTTTGCCAGTTAATAGAATGTAAGATATTCCTTTGGAGAATGGTCTGGGAATATCAGATGTCTTACTATTGAGTAGATAACATCTATTGAGTAGGGGGTAAGGAGATGTTGGTAATGTAATTTCATCTTTCGTCCAAGGCGATCACTGAAGGGCATTCCCACCAAATGTAATACATAGCATGATCTGAAACAGTTGGGGGAGATGTTTGGGAATGCCTTGGGACCATGTACCATTGCAGGGCCAGCTTATAGTTGGCTTCTATCAGAGCCGTGTTAATAGAACACTTTAAGGATCTGCATATTGAATCTTTCCAGTCCGCCAAGTCCTTATCCCAAGCACTCATATAGGAAATATTTTTGTTAACTTTACATAATGGAGTTTTTGATTGGGTGTCCGGGTGAGTTCTCCTTATTGAAAAGAGGAAGTCATACAGTTGTTTTTGCTCTGAAAAATTAGATTAGAGGGAATTCAGTGATCTACAAATGTCTTTATAAGTTCCCTTACCAAGGATTTTTACAAAGTCCCCTATTCTGTAGAGTCTCTTATCCATCCACCACTGAAAGAAAGATTTATTGAGTCCGGGTGAAAATTTAGAGTTGCCAAAAATAGGAGCTAGCAGGGTATGATTAGATTTTAAGGGAAGCTGAAAGCAGGGGCATTTTATAGTTGGTCTGAGTGCTAGATCGATCAACAATATAGCTTCAAGAGAGTATGGGACACATGCCTAATTTTCCATTTGGACCCAGGCTGGGGATGTGAGTTTAATGGAGGATAACTGGGAGATAGTGGAGACCAGGTGGTGTAACACTAGGATTGAGACACCCAGGTCTCCTTGAGATTTAGGAGCAAATACAGTATGGATCTTTTAGCTACTCTCTTTGTTTTACCTTGCCAAATGAAGTTGATCATCTTTGATTGGAAGTCTTTAATGTCCTTTGAAGGGCCCGGAATAGGAAGGGATCTAAAATAATACAGTAGATGAGGGAGAAGGCCAGCTATTTTGCCAAACCAGGACAAGGAGAGTGAAGACCAAAACTGCATATCCTCAAAGCATTTCTTGAAGAACTTGGGGATGTTAACGTTATAGAATGAGTCAAAATTAGGGGTTAATTTAATACCCAGATAGGACATATCCGATTGGTTCCATGTAAACTTAAATTTGGACTTGAAGTCTTCAATTGTAGAGCTGGGGATATTAATACTGAGAGCTTCTATTTTGGAATGCTTAAGCTCAATACCAAAGATGGAAGATAACTGATTAAGACATTTGAAGAGATTTGGGAGGCATACCAAAGGCTGAGATATATTTAGAAGTACATCGGATGGTTTCGGACAACTCGCGAATTGCTGTGCCTCACCGCCATCTTGTCTGCAGTCACAGCTGGGCAGGCAGGCTTAGGATATGGGGGACCCCTGGCAATATATACCTGACTTAAACGGTGATGTAATACCTTCCTCTACTTATATTTTGCTACATTGTATTTTCGGCCAGTGTATCATTATCTGCCTCAGCGCAGACATTCACTCACATGTAGAGTTTAATTACATTTTTTGATACAATTTGTTGTTTGCACAATATCTTTTTTGTTTCATTTTGTAATATACTGCACGAGCACTCTTTTTTCTTCTTGTTTTCACATTGTATGGTATCCGTTATTTAGATTATCTGTTGGTGGCTATAATCATACCCACCAGCACATTATTTATACTGGCAGCTAGCACAGTGCTTATTTATGCACTACAATAATTAACCATTTACTTATTTATGAGATTAGGAAGGTGATATTCTAAAGATTTTTTGGAGCCTCCATGTGGGAAACCCCCTCCCCGTCCTTTGTCATTGTGTTTATGTATTTTAAAATGTGTATTGTAGTTTTGATATATTAATGTATATGTGTTTATGAGTCTTTCTTATTCAATAAAAGGAGATATATATTTTTACATAGATTTTTGTAGATATTAGTTCTTTCTGAGTGGAGTGCGGACCTTCTGGGGACCTGTGGGGAGATTTCAGAGCCTACCCCAAAATTGCATGTGCAGTCACAGCTGGGGACTGTCTGCTTCGCCCGCCTGTGAATCTGGGCTTTTAGGTCAATCTACCCATTAAGTTTCATGCCTCACAGGGTGAGCCTAGTCCTTGTCTGCTTAGTGGGTCATGATTAATAAGCATTCTGAGTGCTCTAGAACACTGGCTGGTAGCGGAGCTCCTGATCCAAGCAGCCATCAGGGAAGCCCATGCATGTGCTCTCCTTGACATAAACATTTTAAAATACAATTGTGTACATTTGGCCATTTCACAAGCTGGGATATTGCAGCTCACTTCCTGTAATTTCAAAGTTGTTTCTTACTGTCCCTACACATTCTGGCATTTTCTACATCCTCAGGGGGTGAGTCAGATTTCATCCCATATAGCAACATACAGCAAATAACAGAACCCTATGGGCTACGCAGCAACAAATTTCCATTTTCATATGCATAGCTTATTAGGGTGCTGTTGTTTCCAAACTTTAAAAAAAAAGTGTCCTAACCTTTTAGGAAGGAAAGCACACCAAAAGTCAAACTTGCTTCACCAAATAACAGGATGGACCCCCTTTATCTTCCTAAGGGTTGATTCAGCACCAGGTGTAAATAGAGCACTTTTATTCTATTTTTCACCTAAAGTGAACTTTTTGCAAATGGGGCAGAATCAACCTCGATCTTTTTAAGATTTTTAAATGAAATTGCTGGCCACAATTAGGGTGCTATGTGGGTGGGTGCTAACTTTTAAACATTGGCATAATAATGCAATTATTGTGTTACAAAATAAAATATGGTAAACAATTGTTTTATTGTCAAAAATCCTGGAGATATTGGAAATTAATGAAGTTATTAGTTAAGCTGCAGATTTGCTAAAAAGTAAAAATGCCTCTGGTCTAGAAAGGGTTTAACATCGTCTTCAACACCGACAACATGTTCTTTCACTATGGTGTATGCGGTTTCACAGTCTGGCACTAGGGGAGGCCGTTGTTGCTCTAAACGTCTGTCTCATTGGTGAACATTCTTATTCTGGAGTCATAGTTTAATTGTTTACAAAGACCTGAGGTTTAAAGTGGTGTTCCACTTCCCGTAATACAGAGGAAAATATATGTTTATTAGTTGTATTGATATTTCCATTTCTATGGGTTATAATTTAATGTTCTCATATTTTAATGACAGTTGTCCTTTAAGGGTGAAGATGTACAACCACACCACACAGTTAGGGAGTGTTAGAAGAAGAGATGAGTTTAAGAGACAAGTCATAAGTCAAATCACAGAACTGAATCAACATTGAAATTGATAAAACTCATGCTGGGATATTCAGAACTCATAGTGGTATCATGCTAAGCAATGTACCAAGTAGGGCAGTCCTACTGGTACATTCAATAAAAACATCTAGCTCCCTGCTGTGTTACATTGTAAACAGCTGGACTTGTGGCTGTTGTTACAATGTTACGACAATGTCTTGCTGTGTTACACTGTATAGCAGCCAAGCACCATCCTGTTACAATGTAATTAGTTTCACGCTGATAGTGATGTGTGAGCAAACTCACACTCATACATGATTAAAATTCAGGGTCCAGGCTGAGTCGGTTCAGGCAGCAATCAGTATGTAATTTAAAACATACTATGTAGGCAACAAATAAACAACTAGCGAGAGCAATGCTACACAGCACACTCATACATGAACACTCTCAAATGCAAAGTGGACAGGGACAGTGGTTAATCATGAGGAGGCAGGAGAAGCAGCCTTTATATTGGTGCATAACCATATATCCCTTTACAATCCTTTACAAGGATACATTTTCTCCTCTCTGATATTCGGGTACATTTGGGGTGGACATAAAGTTCACAGAAATCTGATCTATAGTGCAAGCTCGTGTTAGGTTCAAAGATATATGGTTCCTGCAAACTGTTTCTGTTATGAATCATTTTAGTTTTTAACCTCCATACTAGTGTTAGAAAGTCATGGGTGAATCCGAACCGCAAAGTTTGGGTTTGTACATTCATTCGTTGCGAGATTGGGATGTAATTCGGTGTCCGATCTAAACACGGAAAATCTGGATGATGGACTGATTGAGCAGGAAGTGAGACAATCTTCCCGATTAGATTACAAACAACCAAACAACCAAAAACTATGAGGTGACCCTAGTCCCCAACTTTATTCAAAATTGTCTGGAGCTGGGTTTTAGATTGTTCTATCACATGTACTGTACAATTCATGTGTCATGGCATAGTTTAATGAGTCTTGAGCATGTTCTGCTGTGGGCAAAGACAGCCGGGGGACCATAGTGGCTTGCTGTTCTCACTCACACTGAGAGCACCAAGGGATAGAGCAGAACTTTTTTGCATGGGAATAGTAATGAGCCATTTCAATGCACCTAAAAATATCTGTAAATACTTCATGTATTTCTTTGCTTCAGTTTCTAGGTAGTGGCTGAGCTGGGAAGGACTTGTCAGGCCGCAGCTTTATGATTCCTGAACATGCTCTGCTGTGGCCAGATACAGCCGCTGGGTCACTGGTTTGCTGTGCTCACTCACACTGAGAGTGCCAAGAGAGAAAGTGGCTGTAGGACCACTTTTTTGGGTGGTCCTGGAATAATAAAATTGAAAAAAAGCCCTGGCACTTGCAGAAATGAAGGAAAGGCACATGGGACAGGCATCAGATGAGCCGTTGGCTAACTAATTATTGCCGTTGGGTTTAGAGGCCCTTCAATGGTTTCAGGGTGTTTGTTCTCTGATATTACTTGTCTGACTGCAACCCATTGGAGAAGGCATCCCTTGACTAATCAGCAAAGGTCTAGTTCTGATATTGCATTGAAAATTGAAGCCTTTCCTGACGACTTTGTTAGCATAGGAGAAGTGATCATCCATCAGCTTTGGAGCCCCAATTACAGTAGAGTTGACCGAAGGGTTTTAGACACACATCTGGCTCATTTAGGTGGTGAGCTACTCCAGTGTAGCATGTTGATCTGCCCAAGCTCATGTTCATAGATGTCAGATGTAAAGTCATCTCTCACAGCAATAAAACATGGTGTCCTGCAGTATCCAAGTAGTTTATCCAAAACAACTGGTTCGTTCATAATACACTTTCACCACAGCAGTACCCAAACTGCTGTCATTCTTGGTTCAAAAGCATAAAAATAATCTTTTACCCATGACAGCAGTGAGGGAAAATGTGCAGACAGCTTATCACACTCATATACTTACCAAGTCAGCTCATGGCACGTGACTTAAACTACGAGCTGCCAATGTCAAAAGTGGATATTTGTCATGATAATGTGACCTGAATACAGGGGTGTATTTGGGGAGGGCATGTGCCCAGGTGGATCAGGTCGGGGGGGTGCCAAAAGGGGGGCCTGAGCACAGGTGGGGGCGCCATTTCGAATGTTTACCCGAGGTTCGAGAACTCCCAATTGTGTATGTGCTGTTTTTTCATGGGGTCAGCTTTGGTGACGTAGTTGCTTTAGAATACCAGTCTACCTACCACCAGTATGATTTTGGATTGCTCGAAAAAAAAAATAGCACCCAGAGACCTAATCAGACCTAAACGAGACTTACACATTGCTCTGTGTTCATGGACAAAGCACGAGTTCCAGCACTCATCCCGCAGATGCACGTTAAGCATTTATTAACACGATTTTCTCATGACACCCAGCAACCTGCCGCTACAAACACAACACACACATCGGATCACTCTCAGGAAATATGGATTATCCGCCGTCTAACCAGATTTACAGGATTAATTCCCGTGCTGTTGTATCTTAAAGGCTCCTGCCCTTTTACAGCTTGAGTTTGATTGACTGTTGTGGCATTAAACCTGAGCTGGGAGGACATGATATACATATCCTAACCTTATACACATGACAAACTGTTACCTTTCCCTGGCAAACCAGCACAACTGTAATTGACATGATGACAATGCTCACAGAATAATGGCAGCCTTGGTAAATAAATTGTTTACTCTCTTCCCTCAACCTAAAGTGGTAACAGACAGCTCAGCCAATTTGGGCTCCTCTATCAGCAAAATCCTCATTCCCTTATCTTCCATGTAACAATATCAGGGTATCGTTTCATGAAGAAAGCCAGGAATCTGCATTTAACGCTGCAAACTGACGCAATATTTTCTCTTTTCAATATTTTTCTATTGAATATACTCGTGCAATGCATCAATGTTATTATATTCTATTGAGAATCGCACTCAGCCCATGGATAGTTACATGGATTTAAAGCCAGCTGAAGGATAGATTTAAAGTGTTAAAGTTACTAGTGGTGTACCATAAGGCTCTGTCCTGGGTCCCATTCTTTTTATGATGTTTGTCTAGTTGTTGATAATACAAAGCTTTATACTAGAGTGAATATTCATGGAGATGGAAAATGATTTGGCTTTACTGGATAAATGGTCAAAACAATTGGAATGGCAGTTTCATGTCTCCATATAATAATGCACTTTTTAGTTTTAGGTATTATTTAGCGACTTAGAGGCCGATTTATTAATAGCGCCAGGTAGCGACAGATGAGCGACAGTAGCGTGATTTTCACAGCGCCGGCTAGTATTCGCTGTGCTTGGCCGTTGTTCGGTTGTTGACAGCGACTCAGTCGGTGTGCGGTAATGTTGAATACGGGGTTAGGAGTCGCTATTTGACAGGTTCCGCGCTGTATGGGAGCGCATGACAACGAATGGCCATAGCGAACGGCTCCCAGCATATTCATTAACAAATCACGCTCAAAAAATTCTCGCGCTGTAAAATGCATGTTTAAACCCCTGAGCGCTGGCGGCGATGTGTTTTTTAACCCCCAAACAACCTTATTTTTGGAAAAAAATAATAAACAAGTTTTTTTAAAACATTTTGTAATATGAATACATTAATATCAGACCTGTAATATCAATTCTGCACAATTTTTTTTTTTTTTTTTACCTTAAAAAAAGATATAACATTGCAGAAGTGGTCACAGAATTTTTGACATTTAAAAAAAAAAAAATATATATATAATATCAATTTATTATGAATATTTAAAGATTGCTCCATTGAAATGCATTGGAGAGCGCCAGGTAGCGAGAGGTCATACCTGGCGCTGTGATGGGATTAGCAGCGGCGCTGTTCGCTGAAGTCTGCAACATGATGAATCCCGCGCTAGCTGACGCTCTCGCCGGCACTAGCCTCATTTAGCGTGATAAATGCGTGATTGTGTTCGCAGCCTGGCGTTCTGGAGTCGGTAGCCACCGATAGCTGGTGCTACCTGGCGCTAGTGAGACACTACCTGGCACTATCCCTTGATAAATAAGGGCCCTAGTTTATATAACGTCAGCTAACTTGTATAAATATATAAATGCCCAATACAAAAATGATGGGGAAGCACTATTTCAGGTAAAATCCCCTCTAAAGACAAGGGGGGGGGGGCACTCCCTTCACCTGGAAAAAAAAAAAATTCAGTCTCTGGAGGCTACAATCATTCTTTACCATAAGAACTATAAATCTGTGGAATAGCCTCCCCCAGAAGCTTGTTACAGCATCAACCGCTGACAGCTTTAAAAAAGGATTTGATGCCTATTTAAAAGAAAATAACATTAACAGTTACTATTAGCGGTTATCAGTAGAAAAATAAAATAAAAAACTAACTTCCCCCTACCCCAACACCCTTGGTTGAACTTGATGGACGTATGTCTTATTTCAAATATATTAACTATGTAACTATATGTCATCTTCTTCTGTAATGCTGTACAAAGTATAATTATAGAGGAGATGTACGCCCCCAACTGGATGTCTGCACGATGTGGCCGGCGGCACGCTCGGCTCCATCGGCCCATCCTTAACCCAAATGATATCTGGTGAAGATAAGCCAAATGGAGCCAAGCAAGCTGAATTGCCATAAGGGTATGTTTATGTGGGACCCCCTGCTAGGTGGACCAAAAACCTTGGTTTTTGCCCACTTAAAAGATGAAGTACAGTCAAAAATGGTGGGACTTCCACCTAACTATGCAGAAAGGTGCTCAGTAAGCTAGGAAACGAGGACATTTATACATAGCATTTCTGCACTTCCACATTTCCCTCCCCATGTACCGGGATATAGCCTATCAAGCTCGCTGTTGGCTTAACAAGCCTGTTTAGGTTGTCTAAAGCATGCTATGGTAGGTATCAGCAACCCTGTTCCTTGGCTTACAGATCACTGATTCGGGTCATCCTGCTGTATGGTTAGGAGTAGTCCAGTAATTTATCTTCTGTTTGCTTTCCTATCCACTGATTTGTTTGCTTTCCCATCCATCCAATCAAAAAGCCCCATCCAAATATTGCTCTTTGGCCCCATATTTGTCAGGAATTCTCTGGTTCTTCGTTCAGGAACTTTCCTTCACAAAGTTTAAGCATCTGTATTTTGCAAATGCAGAGTTTAATGCCATGCTGATATGAAAAGTACGGTCTTTGTGCGTTGCTACTTTTTATTCTCCATCTTGCTGGATGTTATTTCCCAGAAGCCTTTGTATTCTCTTCCCATGCTGACTATTGTGCATTTAGAGAATGGAGCAGCAGGGTAAGGACCATGCAGACAAAGGGGCCGTAAGCTTCAATGTCATTTCACTCCCAGCAATGTCAATGCCGCTGAGATTAAAGAGAAGGCAGAGCCACTTATTCACCATAAATATTTACATCAAAGCCCAGACACAGTGAAATGGCGACTAAGAAGGAAATATGTAGATGAGAATATCATATCACGGAATGTCAGAGGAGTGAAGTTGCTGCAAGGACTGAGGTTGTCAGTTGGGTTGTCCAAAGTGCATGTGGTCAAGTGCAGGTTTTGACAGTAATATACTTTGGCCTAATGGCTTCTGTGAATGGCTCACATCAATGACAAATTATACATTCCATTCCCTTTTCTCAACATATTTATATATAGGAGTCGATTCGGGACCAGGTGAGAAATTTTCACTCCTTTCTTAAGAGAGAAAACTGCCATTGACTTTCATTGTCTACCGGGTATATATTTTTATCTGGCTCTGAATCAGCCCCAAGGTAGACAATGAAAGTCAATGGCAGTTTTTTCTCCTAAAAAGGGAGAGAGAATTCTTACCTGGCTCTGGCATTTATATTAAAGGGATATTACAGGCTCTTTAAAAAAATAAAGGACACTTACTGTAATTTTCAACCCACAGCCTTGATCCCACACAGCAGGCTTCAGCTGACCCGTTCTTGAAAGTACAAATCAGCAGGGCCGTAAGCTTCAATGTGATGAGTGATTGGCTCATGTGCCCTCTGCTCTCTTATCACTGGCAGTGAGGGCAGGGCCGGCACCAGCACAGGGCAAACCTGGGCAATTGCCAGGGCCCCTGCCACCTTCAGAGGCTCACACTTGATCATGGTTTTATTTTACAGAGGTCCTGAACCACCGAACAACGTGTGTTGTGTGCAGGCCTGCTCATGGCTGGCCTCAGCAACAGGAGATAATCAGCAACAATGGAAAAGGTGGAATGGAATGTAGGTGGCATGAACCAGGTGACAACTGACACCAATCAGACCTATTTGTGACAGCGGAAATGCAAGGTGACATTATGTGACTCATTACTTTGGGCACACTAAGACTCTCTTGCCCAAGGGCCCCCACATACCTAGAGCTGGCCCTGAGTGGGGGCATGCAGCAGGGCCAACACAGAAGAGTGTTATTGGTGCTAGAGCTGACAGTTCTGAAACCAGATTGAGCCTGCGTGCTGTGAAATAAATGCTTTGTTTATATAAAGAGTCCTCCTCCCCCTTCCTGAGCATTCTGACTCATCTGCTCAACTTGTTTCAAAAAAGTTTCAAAGTTATGCAGAAATATAGACAATTCTGAATGGCTCACAAACTTTCAAGCACTAGTCAGGCTAGCAGGTAAGCCCCCCATTTAGCCCAAGGTGTTGCTTGCTGATACTTTCCTAAAAGAGGAGCAACCGCCAGCCTAAATTCCATGGATGGTGATCCCCCTATTTGGAAAATGTGTATACCTCATGTGTGGGACCCCTAGCATTGCCCGTTAGCTCTCCTGAGCAGGTGGTCCCAAAGCACATGTGTGGGCTTCAACCTCATCTTGCTTTACATTAATTTGAAGCATGAAGATATTTCTGAATGCATGGCAAGAGTACGCAGAGGAACTGTGGCTAGGGGTGCTTCCTTTATTCAGCTTTGCTAAGAGCTTTGGATATGGCCAGCTCGCTATAGGATCAAAGGAAAGGTGAGTGTACAGGCAATCTGGTGGGGTGCACACAGTGGGGCATGTGGTCTCTGCACAGGGAACTCCTATTGACATCAATGAGCACATCAATAAATAAACGTCTTGTCCACGTCCACTGGTCTCGCTGGCTTCTCATTTCGGCGCAGTGAATAAGAGATGAGCGGCCCAGGTGGCAGGTAAATGGGAAGTCTCATGCTGTGATCTAGGATCTGACAGGGATCTTCCCTTTTAAAGCAGTCCCACATTTTCTACATAATGGGTTTAGGGACATACTGATCCCCCCCGCACATAGACCAATGCAACCCCCCAAATCCTTATCTGAACTTTGATCGCCCAGGCGAAATACAACCCCGCCATTTACCACCAGTGGTCACGTGGCCCATGGTCAGGGCCTATTGTGGAGCCTCATTTGACCTAGAGTATGGAGGTTTAGGTAAGAATTGTGAGGTTGAGGGAGCCTATGCATGGGAGGGGGGTTCCAGCAACCTGGATGCTCTTAATGCAGCCCCAAACCCATTATGTAGAATATTGGTGTCAGACTGCTTTAATTAGATACAATTAGGCCACTAAGGCAGAGCCACATGGTAGTTCTATTCTGTCCAAACCACAAGTAACAATACTGGGTCCCCTGACCTCATTGGCCTGGTTGCAGTCATTCCCTCTGCAATAGTTACACCCAGACTCCCACTCCAGATTGATTCTAGAAGGTGGGAACGGAGAATAGGTGGGTGCCAGGAAGTGTAGTAAAAGGAGTTAGTAAGAAATAAAAAATAAAAGAAGACTTAGCTCTGCTTTTATTCCTGTTTGTGATGAAAATGTACCATCCCAAACCTTTTGACTATTTCAAATGTCATGTTGATGAGGCTTTCCTGTGACAGTTTTACATGACAATAGCTGATTCTTACACGTCTTCGGAAGCCGCATACCTTGGCATCCAGCTCCAAGAAACAAAAGAAACAAGATTATGTAACATTGCCACAAGCCGAGATTTGTGCAACAAAACAAACTCGCTTTACATGAAACGCCACTCCTGTCGCTGTCAGTTAAATTTAAGCGTGCTGAGCGATTCTACCAGCGCAGATTCATCTAGGTCCTATTGGGAAAACATTACAAACAATATGCATTGTGATGGTCTGGTTGGACAAACACATATGCCATGTCAAGTTCATTCTCTCCAAAACCCTTGGGTTAATTAAGCAAAAAGAAAACCCAAGGCCCCAATCCTTCTGGGTCACCAACAGGTCTTGGATCAAAAACATTCCATGATATTGGTAAGAGGATTTTCTAGACGTAAAGACGAATAGTTTACCTGCTATCCTGGTGAGCTGCTTAAAAAGTTGTTGCTATTGAGATTTGGCCCCTTTTTTGTAGCCCAGGCACTGGACTTTTAAAAGTTTTGTTTTGCGGTTTCCCGAATTTCCCCAAGAAATTTGGGTTCGTCCGAACAGAAATTTTAACAGACTTACTCATAAAACAATAAAAAACAAGCTTGCCTCCACCCTGTTCCAGCCCTGGGCAACATTCTCATCCTCCCTACCGCTCTCTGCAGAAATCCAAGCCCCAGCTGTGCTCCCGGAGCTTGACGTTTGCTCATTCTGTCAGTATAAATACCCCTACCTGTGTCGGGGAGCTAAAAAGCCAGGGGGCAGCAAGCCCTGTGCCCAGCTTCCACCAATCAGTCCACCTGTCAGAAACAGCGGCAGACAGCACGGGGCATGAGGATTAGTGATGGATCAGAGGTAAGTATGGGGGGGGGCGGGGAGAATTAATAAATTGTGTGTGTTTTTTACATTTTACTTTTTGTGAACTGGTAAGGGGTCCTTGAGAAGTTGGGGAAGTATTCTTCTGAAGGACCAAGAGACACCCATGTGACCATTGTCAAACGTGGCATAAACGTAACCGTGGTGTGAACAAGGGCTGGTAATGGCTCATACAGTGCTTTTTATTTTAACTAAATTGAATACAACTAGACAACTACAGATTGTAATGGTTGTGAAACTGGTGCTTTTTCCCAGTATATGTTTGAAATTGAGCACAAATCTTATAAATAAGGTGGAGGAGCAACAATGATGGCGCCCTCCCTAACCTTCTGGGCCCTAGTGTGGTTGCACCCCCATCACCTCCTATTGTTACACCCATGCATGTTACTTAGGAAGTATCTCACGAAAGCTCACAAATGAAGTCTAATGTTCCATTAAGTGAAAAAAGCTTGGATGGAATTCTAGGGCAGAGAAGGAAAGACTGGCCAGACCACATTCTACATAAATCATAACATACAGTGTTAAAATAAAGAACATAGTGACAATAGTCTCCTTGTTCTCAATAGCAGGCTTGATGATTAAATGCCAAGGTGACATTTACTGAATAATCCTTGATATCATTTGCAGAGATGCCCTATTTCACTACACTGAATGGTCCATGATGGAGCTCAGTCCTTCACCCAGACTCTTGATCAACAATTATTTTCCAATAATGCAAATACCACTCTTAAACATGTAGAGAAGCTGCCTGACCTTTTGTTATTGGGATTAATAGAGCCATAGGAGCAGGAGCCATGTTGGGTCAAGATGTTTGTCATTGTTGATTGAGTTCTGTGTTAAAGTGTCTTATAAATATTTTTCTGTTACTGCCATATTTTATCATAATCTGGAAGGCAGTAATGGCTTCTATAAATATGTAATGTACTATTCCATGCTGCCATAATGTGTATTCATATATGTTGCATGGAAAGTTTTCATCTGAGATTACGGATTTGAAGAAGTGACAAATGTAAACAGCTATTTGTACTAGTGTCACAATGTAAATTGTTGTTTGCACTGCAAGGAAAACACATAATCGGTATTTCAAAGAGTTGTTTTTCCATGTCAGAGATTTCCAAGGATATTCTAATTGAAAGAGACACAAAGATGTGAAGGAGAAAAGAAGGTAGAAAAAAAAGTGTGGTTTTTTTTTGGGGGGGGGGGGGTGGTATGCAGACTAATGTTCATCCTTCTATACCTAGGCTCTAGAATTAAAATTTTGATACAAGCGGTAGGGGTGGACTGGTGCCCCAAAAAATCAACCTAGGACCTTAATGTCTCCAGCCAGCCCATAACCTGCTCTTGAGCTGCTGGGGTGCTTGTAAGACGGTCAATAATTCTGGACGTCAGCAGATCAATGGCAAGGGTGGATATGGCTTTAAGAGATTGTACTGAAGATTTAGTAGGGTCGAGGCATATATTGTGGCAGGGGTTGGTTTGGTAAACACAGCCATGATGATCAAGCTATGACATTGCAGCGCAAACCATGGACTGGGGGGTTGCAATGAAGGGAGGGGTTGGACACAGGAAGCTTAGACAGGTGTTATAACTAGGGATGGGCGAGCCCTAGCTGCAAAGTTTGGATTCGTACAGAACTTTGGGACCTCGGGCCCCCGAACACGGTCTTTAGAGAAAAGTCCATGCTCCGGTTCGGCACTCTGCGGAACCCAGAAACCCGGGAAGCTGGTTCAGCAGCCAATCAACCAGCTTTTTACATTTAGAAATCACAGATATGCCCATGGTAGGCATGGCTGTGATCGACCAGATGGAACACATGATGCGACCCTATAAAACGCAAGGTCAGGCATCACTCCAATCTCAGAAAGCTGTCCTTAGGGCACCTAGCTAAGGAAGAGCGGAAGGCGTCATTGAGGGACAGCTAGGGAGAGGGACATAGCAGCACATCTGTCTGTTCTCATTGCACCCTGAGGACAGACAGCTGCCAGGGCACATTTGGGCATTGATAAAACTAGTTAATTGTGGGCACACCTTGCATTAGAACCTTTTGGGCTTTGATAAAACTAGTTACTTGTTGGCACACCTTGCATTAGGCTCTTTTGGGCTTTGATAAAACTAATTACTTGGGGGCACACCTTGCATTAGACCCTTTATGCTTTGATAAAACTAGTTTTTCCAAGTATACAGCACATCCTGTTCCGGCCCCATAAATAGCCAAGTACCTCCCACCAATTTCCAGTGTTTCTCTGCAGTCTGGACTGCGAAGATAGAAGATGGCTCTCTATTGCGCAGGGAGTGGGGCTTTTCAAGCCTAGGGCCCTGCAGGCTTATTTCCACTCGTTCTGGTCCCACTGCCTCCCAGCCTCGGCTGACGGTTCGGGTGAAGGTAGGATAGCACTAGGGCCAGGTGCTGAAGGAGCTCGGCTCCGGGCCGCAAGACCCTGTACCAAAGGGTAGCCGGCGACAAGCTTTCTATGGTGAGCCTCATTGGGATACCCCAGCCTCAATCCTTGGGTCTTGGTTCCCTTCACCCTTCTCCCCTCCCCTCTAGAAAGTTGGGCACGACTCTTTGTTGTGGCCCGCTCGGTGGGCAGGGGGCGCCCGGGGGGCTGTATTTGTGTGCTTTGTGAGCTTTTTTTGGTGTAGTGCGGACCGTTGTACGGCGCTCCGTGTGGTTGGCGCTATGTATTTTTTAGGTTACTGTCATGGCGCCGGCGTCTCACGTGATCACAGTTTCGCGCTCTTCGGGGGGGAGGGGGGCGCGAACCGCGGTTTGACGCGTTTTGCATCATACTCTCACGATCCGCCCCTCTCGGTACTGCTGCCAGCGCCATTTTGTGGCCTCGTCCTTGCGGTGCTGCGACGCGGTATGGTCTCTGAGCGATCTGTCCGATTGGTCCCTTATGGGGGTTTTGTTATATTGCTTTACTATGTATATGCTGGGGATGTTTATTGTGTGCTTATTGTGTCTTGCAGGCGGGTCACCTCTGACTGTGGTCCCCCCGGCCCTGCCCCTTGCCATTCTCCCACTTTCCCTAGCGGGCTTTGGGGGGCATCCCAAAAAGGGTGGCTATTGCTAGCTGTGTCCCTGTACTGGCTGTTACGCCTGTATCTAAATCACCATATAGAGGCTTCCGGGGACGATGTGCTTGGGGTTCCTTTGGGACAAGCCCAGCTGTGTGTTGCGTGTGGGGTATCCCCTGTTAGTGATGGTGTCAGGGTGTGTTTGACCTGTGGCCAACATGTGCTTGCGCTGCAGCCTGGGTCCTCTGCTACGGGTCCCGGGGCTGCGCCCCTTTCTGCTTCGCCTACCCCCCCACGCTTGCATCTGACCCCCAGTGAGGGGCACATTGGCGGGGAGTCTCAGTATGACTTGGCTTCACGGGTGGCCAGCATTGAAAAGCATATTGCTGGGTCAGCCCCGCGTAAGGCATCTGTTAAGAAGCGGCATTTATCTCCCGCTGCTTCCCTCTTTTCTGTGGAGGATGAGGGACTTTACCCATTGTCTGGCTTTTACCCCCTCGAGGAGGGGGAAATATTCTCTGATTCAGAATCCTCTGAGGAACAGTCTAAGTTATATAGTGGTACCGGGTCTCCTTTTGGAGAAGACCCATGGTCCTCAGATGACACTGACAGTTTATTGACTCACATTTTTGAAGTGCTTTGTATTTCCCCTCCTGCCGTGGCTCTGCAGCAGCAGGGTGAGCTTTTCCATTCTGTTAAACCACGCTTGGAGTTCCCTGAGCAGAATCCCTTTAATAGTCTGGTGCTCAAGGAGTGGGAACGCCCTAGTAAGCTACCTAGGGTGCCCAAGAGGAGGTATCCTTTTCCCGCTGATGTGATTAAGCGTTGGTCCTGTCCGCCCGAGGTGGACGCGCCCGTCCTAGGGTTGTCTAACACATCTGTCATGCATTCACCTGACACTACTACCCTGCAGGATGGTGAGGATCGGCGCTTGGACCAGCTGTCCTGTCATGCTTTTGCCTGTGTGGGGACTGCACTGCGCCCCCGGTTTGTGCCTCTGCCATAACGGCTATTGCTATTAAAGGGTTGCTTATGTGTCTCATAGATGGGGCCTCTGATGACGCGGGAGGTGAGGATTATAGATCTCTCTTACTTTGCTATGAATTTGTTGCATATATCCTTTCTGCCATGGATGATGCCATTAGAATGTGTGGTAGGACTTCTGCCCTGTTGGTGGCTATACAACGCTCTGTCTGGCTACGTCAGTGGGTGGCTGATAATGCTGCTAAAAAGGCCCTCATTGGTTTTCCCTTTAAGGGGCTGCGGCTCTTTGGTGAATGCGTGGACCTATTTGCCAGGGGTGGTAGGCTGCCTCAACGTAGGAGGCTGTCTCGGCCCTTTTGGGGGACCGGTGCTTCTCTCCCCTCCTTCCACGCTTCCAGGGCTGGTCGAGGAGTTTCCTTTGCTGGAGCACGCGGAGACTATTGGGGCAGGGGTAGAGGACGAGGCCGTCCCGGGCTCTCATGGGGTCCCAAGCCCAAATCCTCCCCCAAGCCCCCTCAGGCATGAGGAGGCACCCTCACCCATCCGGGTGGGGGGACGGCTTTGGCTCTATGCTTACGTCTGGAGGCTACGTGTAGCAGACAGATGGATTCAGGAGGTGGTGTCCTCTGGATACAAGATAGAGTTTGCAGCCTGGCCGCCGCCTGGATAAATCAGATCCCGGATGGCTCAAAACCCCCTGTCAGTTCAGGGCTTGCGGCTTGCGGTCCGAAACCTTTTGGAGTTGGGGGTCATCTGTCCTGTGCCTCTCAGGGAAAGGGGCAGAGGCTTCTACTCCAATCTATTCACTGTTCCCAAAAAGGATGGGTCCCTAAAGCACCTCAACAAGTTTGTCAGATTCAAGCATTTTCGCACGGAGAACCTACGCTCAGCAGTCGCTACTCTGCGCCCGGGCGACTTCATGACATCAGTAGACATCAAGGACGCTTACCTTCATGTACCAATCTTCCCACCAATCAGAAATTTCTCAGGTTTGCTCTGGAGGATCAGCACTACCAAATTGTGGCCTTACCTTTCGGTATCACCTCAGCTCCCAGGGTATTCACCAAGTTACTGGCGGGTGTGATGGCTCTGTTGAGATCTCAGGGCATTCGCATTCTTCGCATTTGGATGACATTCTGATCTCGTCTCAGTCCTTCCATCAGGCAGAACTGGATACCCAGATGATGGTGTCCACGCTAGAGTCCTTCGGCTGGGTGATCAACCATCCCAAGTCTTTCCTGTCCCCGTCACTGGTGAGGTCCTTTCTGGGCATGACTTTGAATACATCTCAGGTCAAGGTTTTTCTCCCTCAACAGAAGGTGGAGAGTCTTCAAGCGCAGGCCCAGTCTCTTCTATCTTGTCCTTATCCCTCCATCCGGCAGGGGATGCAACTGGTGGGCCTGATGGTGTCTTGCTTCGAGGCGGTACCCTATGCTCAGTTTCACATGAGACCTCTTCAGCTACACCTCTTATCGGTGTGGGATCGGGACCCTGTGTCCCTGGATCAGGCATTTGTTCTGTCCCCCCTGGTCAGACTGTCCCTCTCGTGGTGGCTGGACTCAAGGAACCTCTAAGTGGGCAGGACCTTTCTGTCCCCTTGCTGGGAGACTGTCACCATAGACCCTTGAAATTCTAGGGTCAGTGGGGCCCCAGGAGGCCCATACTCCTATCAACATTCTGGAACTGAGGGCGGTAAGGTTGATTCTCGCCCAATTGACCCCACACCTTCGGGGTCAGGCTGTTCAGATCCACTCGGACAACCAGACGGCGGTTGCCTACATCAATCATCAGGGAGGGACTCGGAGCAAGCGAGCCCTCAAGGAAGTGTCCCTGATACTGTCCTGGGCGGAAGAGAATGTCCCCTGTATATCGGCTGTTTACATCCCGGGGGTGGAAAACATGGAGGCAGACTTCCTGAGCAGGGGGATGTCTCGGCTGGGGGAGTCGTCCCTCAGCAACAGGGTGTTTCGCTCCCTGTGCTGTCGCTGGGGTCTGTCGGATGTGGATATGTTTGCGTCCCATCACAATCACAAGCTTCCATTCTTTGTCTCTCTGTCTCAGGACCCTCTGGCCTTCGGCACGGATGGGGTTTCGGCTCCTCTATGTGTTCCCTCCGTTCCCGCTTTTGGGCAGGGTGCTGCGCAAGATAGCCCAGGAGGGGATGCCAGCCATTCGGGTGGCCCCCTGTTGGCCAATAAGGGTGTGGTTCACAGACATCGTGCAATTGGCAGTGAATCAGTACGTCCTGCCCAAGGATCCAGACCTGCTCACTCAGGGACAGCTGTGCCATCCCAATTTACAAACGCTGGCTTTGACGGCTTGGCTGTTGAAACCTCCATCTTGAGGGAAAAGGGGTTGCCTGCCTCTGTTGTTGATACCATGATTAGGGCTAGGAAGAAGTCCTCGTCCTTTATCTACTACAGGGTCTGGCATGCTTACATTGCCTGGTGTGAGTCCAAATCTCTTCCCTGTCGGGTGTTTTCTGTTCCCAGAATTCTGGAATTCTTGCAACATGATTTGGATTTGGGCCTTCAACTTAGTACCCTCAAAGGTCATGTATCAGCTTTGCCAATTTTCTTCCAAAAATCTTTTGCCAGTCACCGTTTGGTTAAGACTTTTTTCCAGGGGGTTTCTCATGTGCGTCCACCACGTAAACCTATGTTACCAGTTTGGGATTTAAATCTGGTGTTATCTGCTCTGCAGGGTCGTCCTTTTGAGCCTCTCCGTGAGGCTGCTTTGCCCATTTTGACTCTCAAGGTAGCCTTTTTGGTGGCTATTACTTCTGTCAGGCATGTTTCTGAGTTGGCAGCGCTTTCCATCAAACCTCCTTATTTTGAGCGACACCAGGACAAGATGGTGTTTCGTTTTAAACCAGAATTCTTGCCTAAGGTTGTGTCTGCTTTTCATCTCAATCAGGACATTGTCTTGCCTTCCTTGTGTCCTAATCCTGCTAATTCCAAGGAGAGGACTCTGCATTCTTTGGATGTGGTCAGGGTTCTGAAATTTTACTTGGTAGCTACTGAATCTTTCAGGAAGACTGATGCTCTTTTTGTTCTTCCTTCTGGTTCTAGGAAGGGTTTGCCTCTGGCTAAGTCCACTATCAGCAAGTGGATTCGTCAGACGGTGTTGCAAGCCTATTCTGCTAAGGGGAAGGAACCTCCCTTCCGCCTTACTGCTCATTCCACTCGTGCTATAGGTGCCTCTTGGGCCTTTCAGCACCAGGCTTCTGTTGAACAAGTTTGTAAGGCCGCAACTTGGTCTTCTGTTCATACTTTTTCCAAGTTTTACAAGGTTGATGTTGGGGCCTCAGCTGACGCTGCTTCTGGCTGCAAAGTTCTGCAGGCAGCAGTGGTTTAAACTGCATGCTTTTGCTCTTTGGGGATCCCACCCTACCTTACGAACACTGTTTTTGGATGTCCCAGATGTAAGGAATTACTGGAACAAGAAGTGCTGTATACTTGGAAAAATACAATTCTGTAAGTACTCACCTGTAGAATTGATTTTATAGTATACAGCACATCCTGTTCCACCCCTCCCTTGTTATCATTTTTCCTGGTTACCTCTGTATGGTGATTGTTCAAGTTTATTTTGGGTTCTTATCCATTTTTTGATTCTCCCGGCTTCTTGTATAACTGCTTGTCAACACTGAAAATTGGTGGGAGGTACTTGCTATTTATGGGGCCGGGAGTGGCCAAAAGTCTTTCTGCAGTCCAGCGCCACCTTGTGGCGGAATAACCCAGACGTAAGGAATTAATGGAACAGGACGTGCTGTATATTATAAAATCAATTCTACAGGTGAGTACTCACAGAATTGTATTATTGTTGGCACACCTTGCATTAGACCCTTTTGGGCTTTGGTAAAACTAGTTACTTGTTGGCAATTTGGTGGTGCAAAGCTTCCTTTCCCATTATCCAGGGATCCTGATGCTTCATAAAATGCGTGACATGTGCACAAACTATCAGCAGCAGGCAATAGTGGAGTTCCAAATCCAAAATGGCTGGGTGAGTAGAAGCCCAGACACATGACACTTTACCACCAATGAGTGGTCTTCTATGAGGGACATAAGCGCTACCATCCCCATCCATTTGCCTGCTGGAAAGAAAAACCTTTAGGCCATGACCGAGGATGTGATGGTGCCACAGAAGGAAGCAGAGGATAAGAAGTAAGGCCCAAACACTCAGGCGTCAGGGCAGTTCACAAGTGGCTCGCAGGGTGGGTTGCTGACAGGGGCCAGATACTTCACTGTTGAGCTAGCTATATCAGACAAAAGTTCCATAACCTTTATGCTCCTGGCCCGAGGCCACTGTTTTCTCGCCACTTACCCTCCTATGGGCTGTAAGCAACATTGGAGGATATTTTTATTGTGTGTTGTTGGCACACTGTGTTTCTTTGTATGCCTTGTTTTGTTTTCTTTTGTGTTTCATGATGTTGGTTTTGTTTGTGTGTCTTATTTTGTCTTTTCTTTTCCTGTTTTGTGATATATTCTGAGCCAGGGGGTGGGGGATGGTTAGGAACCTGTATATAAATCTTATTCAACACCTATAATGTCTCTACGTTTGTTATTCTTGAACTTAGAGGGTTTTATAATCCCTCAGAAATGCGCTAGAACTCTGCAGCAGTTAAGGTCACACCATATTGATGTGATCTTCCTGCAGGAGACTACTTTTCCCTGTCCTCTATCCCCGGGTCCTTTCCCTACCCTTTTTGCCAAATTGTATAGAGCCAATGCTGTTACTATGGTGTGTTAACTGGTTTTCGTAAATCACTGGCATTTGATTGCAAGTTTTAATAAAGAGGGTAGGATACTTGATTCTGGTGGGTGTCTTGCAGGATACTGAAGTGATGCTGGGGAGTTTCTATGTGCCCAGTTCTGACCAGTCTTTTCACTGAGTGAAAAAAAAGGCCTTCTGAATATGGAGGGGGGATGGAGTCTAATCCTGTCTTGTACCCCTCTTTAGACAAAAAAAAAAGAATCCCACTTACACTACTGGTATTCAAGATACTACTAACTCTGCATTCTACTGAGAAATGATTGGGAGGGAAGGCTTAGTAGAGTCTTGGAGGGAAAGGAATACACCATTTTTTTCATACACATAATTCTCACTCTATTTTTGTCCCAAACACAGACTTGTCCTCCTTGATAGATGCTAGTATAAAGCCGATTTCATGCTCTGATCACCATGCCAATATCATTACAGTTGATTCCCTTGTCCCCAGGGGCAGATCATTCCGCTGATTCCTAAACAAATCATTGCTCTCCATCCTGGACCTTTGCTCTGAATTACGGGACTCCATCTTTCTTTATTTTCTCGAAAATGAGAGCAGTGTGGGCTATCAGTTATCCCCATGGGAAGCCCATAAAGCAACTTTAAGGGGACGTATCATTTAGCTTAGTTCGGCGCACCAGAATGAAATGTATTGCTGAGCTGGAGAAGAAATTTGAGATTCTGACCAAACAGCATATGTCCATGCCCACCCCTGAAATTAGGAAGCATTTGGATTCAACTAGATTAGATCTAAATTTATGTTTGGCTACCAATGCTGAGAAAAGTATTAGATGGATTATGGGGTGTTACTATGCCTATGCAAATGAAACATAGCTAATAAATTAAATGATAACTTAACTGTTCCAAGCCAGTCAGACTCAAGACTTGTACTGGGATAATTGCTAGTAATCCGAAGGAAGTGTTCGCTGGACTCAGTGACCATATGTCCAAAATTTATGGAAGAAGAGATGGCTCAATATGGCTCAATAGATTGCTTATATAATTGGAAGACCAGAACAGACAGAAAAAAAGGATTCTTAGTGAGGTACAAATCACCATAAAATATTTAAAAACAAAAAGACTGGGTCCAGATGGGTTTCCATCCGTATATTACCAAGTTTCCTGACCTTTTGGCTCCACATCTGGTTGGTTTATTTAATTGTCTGTTGGATGGTGGAAACTTTTCTGCTGGATCATTGCAGGCAGCAATTAGCATGACTCTTATACCTGGCTTGTACCACTTGAACTGGGCTAACTTCCAGCCAATACCTCTGTTGAATTCCAATGTTAAAATCCTTGCAAAGATCTTGGCCGATAGGATTAATAACAGTTTGTCTTGGTTCATTGGTCTAGACTAGATGGGTTTCGTACCTAACTATGCATGTGCGTATTCATAAACGTCCATAAGTTCACTCCCAAACTTCCAAGGCACATGCATGCACTCCCAAAGCACAAGCGTGCACTCCCAAGGCATGTACACACACTTCCATGACACATGCATGTACTCTAAAGGCACATGCGTGCACTACCAAAGCGTATGTGTGCACTCCCAAAGCACATGCACACACACACCCAAAGCACACGTACATACTACGAAGGCACGTGCGCACACTCCCAAAGCAGATGCGTGTACTCCGAAAGCACATGTGTGCACTCCCAAAGTGCATACATGCACTCCCAAACGTCCATGCACACAATCCCAAACATCCATGAGTGCACTCCCAAGGCGCATGCACACACTCCCAAGAAGCACTCACTCCCAAATGTGCATGAGCTCACTCCCAAACATACATATGTGCACACTCAAAGTGTATGTACGCACTTCCAAACGTCGATACGCTCACTCCTCACTGTCACCCGCCAGCATGGAGGGGTGCTCTCCTAGACGCACCCCTGCTGTCAATCGCTGGCGCTCTGCCCTACAGCCTCCACCTGTGCCATACTACCAAGGCACATTCGCACACTCCCAAAACAGATGCGTGTACTCCGAAAGCACATGCGTGCACTCCCAAAGTGCGTACATGCCCAAAGTGTATGTACGCACTTCCAAACGTCGATACGCTCACTCCTCACTGTCACCCGCCAGCATGGAGGGGTGCTCTCCTAGATCTACCCCTGCTGTCAATCGCTGGCGCTCTGCCCTACAGCCTCCACCTGTGCCATACTACCAAGGCACATGCACGCACTCCCAAAGCAGATGCGTGTACTCTGAAAGCACATGCTTGCACTCCCAAAGTGCGTACATGCACTCCCAAATGTTCATGCACACAATCCCAAACATCCATGAGTGCACTCCCAAGGAGCATGCACACACTCCCAAGAAGCACGCACTCCCAAATGTGCATGTGCTCACTCCCAAATGTGTGCACACCCAAAGTGTACTTACGCACTTCCAAACGTACATACGCTCACTACCAAACTCCAAAGGCACATGCATGCACATCCAAAGCGGATGCACACACTTCCAAAATGGAGGTAGGCACACCCAAAGCACATGCATGCAATCCCAAGGTGCAGTTTCACACTCCCAAGATGTGTGCACGCACACCCAAAGTGCATGCACGCACTCCCAAAAGCCTTGCCACTCCTCACTGTCACCCACCAGCATGGAGGGGTGCTCTCCCAGACCTATCCCTGCTGTCAATCGCTGGCACTCTGCCCTACAGCCTCCACCTGTGGTGGGGGAGCTTGCAGACCTACCACCATGGCTGAAAATAGGAGAAGAAGGGTTGCGCCACCGCCCCCCCCACTCATCGGTGTCACTCGCTGTCGCTGCTTCCTCCAATGCTTCCAGCAGCGGGGGGGTTCTCCTGCCACCCCCCTCTCCTCACCAGCCAGGAAGGAGCTCTCTGAACGGGCCTTTCTACGACCTCTCCCAACTGTCAGATCCAATGTCATGCAGCTCCCCCCTCCACTCCTAACTTGATGCCAGCCAATGGTGAGACACCAGGTTCACAGACTGTGGAGAGGAAGGGACAGGGAGCATGGCTAATTATGCAAACAAATCCGTCCCCTCTGTGTCTTCTCATTGGGGGATGGGTTTGAAGAGGAGGCGCTGGAGGGCAAGGTAATGTGGGAGGATTTCATCATTGCAGTGTGGAGGAAAGCACAACAGATGGCTGCATTACAGCTCTCTCGTAATAAGCTTGGTGCACATAATGATCATTTGTATGGCAGCAGAATCCCTTTAAATGATAAATGTGATATGTAAATGCATCTCTTATGGCGATGATTTGTAATTTGATTAGGCCCACACTATTTTGTCAGTTGTTTTTCTTTATTTAATAAAAATCTATTGAAACCTAAATAGCTGCTAGTTCTGGAGCACCGCTTCTCCTCTGTTTTGGGAAATGGCCACAGTTTCAACAAGCGACTCTGCAGAACTGGCGGAATCCCATCCCTGGTCAGGAGGCACGATCACCCCTAGAGAGAGAAGAACGTCTATCTGCTTGATTCAATTCACTTATGAAAATGGGTATTAAACCCCCTGTGTGAGGAATAGGTTAAATATTATATTGCACCTTATCGCCATTGTCGGCATCCCCCTTTAAGAAACCTCACATATCCAGGTCTGGAGTTTCCCTTTATTCCGCCTGTTCTAAATGCACAAGTCCTTAGCTCTATTCAGGAAAATAAATTAGCATTTACAGGTTAAGCAGCACAGATCACAGAACCCCTGTGATGCTGCTTTCCTGCCGATTGTCACACCTTAGTCTGGGAAGATGCCGCTTAGTCTGTAGCTCGCTGGACCCCTTGCTGTGAATTTGTCATATCAAGGATGAAAACCACAGACTGACAGCACCAACAGAAATTGCTCCATAACTGCGCGTCCATGTATCCCAGCACCAAACCAGGTACAGGATCAGAACCGACTCACAAAACTGCATAAGGGGATAGGTAATTGCATTCTCAGAAATAAAGCAAAGCCCCGTAAACGGAGATCTAAGGTTCTGATCCGCTTAGGAACCCCATTTCTGGACTCATTGGGTGCACAACGTCCAGCCCGATAGTTTGGTACTGCTTCCAAGGCCATACGACCCCCCTGCTCCAAGTTATAACCTCTAAAAGGTTTTAGGGCAAAAGCACGCTCCAGAACCATGGGAGGGGACATCCTGTCCCACAGAGGGGAGGGGGCGGAGGGCCCTCACAGCATAAATAGGGTGGGCTGGAGTCAGGTAGCTGTCACTCATCTGGAGGGGATATGCGGTCAGCATACTGGAGGTGCCCATCATCATCATCATCATCATCATAAGCTCTTGACATACCCCTTGTGAGAGCTCCCCATCATCACTGCTACTCTGCAACTGCATATAAGGTAACCGCTTATTGTTTCTCGGTGTAACGCACTCTATCCTGTAACCGTCTCAGAATAGCATATTTGTACCACCTGTATCATTTCATATTACCTCATAGTTAAATGTTTGTTATTACTGCCTAGTGTGCTTATAGCATTAAAACTTATATTTAATCTGATCGATCTGTTTTGCCTTAAACCAAGAATCTGTGTGTCCGGAGGCTATATATATATGACTGTCTATCTGTGGCTGGGAATAGACAGAGATGAAACATAATCTTCCAGAATGACATGTACAAACTTTTTATGAACTTTGAAATCTAAAAAAAGGCTTTAAAACAGAATATTCATCTGATGTTTTTTTCTTGCAACTGGGCCTTTATTTGATTTAGAATTAAAGTACCTCTGTCATTGAATATAACCACATTGATATTCTGGGCCAGTTTTAGGTATCTTCTGTGTTAGAGGCTGGTAATAAAGCTGAATGTTTTTGCAATGCATGGACATGTATGAGTGAAGAAAAGAAAAGCTGTAGCATTTGTCGTACTGTACATGTGATGGACAGTGGGGCATTATCTGAAAGTTGCTTTGCTTCCACAAATCAGGAACATATTATGTTCCTCAGTGTTTCTCAAAGGAATATATCTGAGAAGGTTCTCAGTAATCCAGGTCATGATACGTTTTGATACGAAATTCCTAGAGATAATTTACATAAAAATACAGCACTTTAACATTTTTATAATAATTAATCTTAATATACTAATATAATTACAATTTTGCTCAATATGTAGAAACTATTATTCAAAATATCCCAAAGATAATAAGGTCCAAAGAAAAACACAGAGCATCTTCTCTAAAAATCTAAAAAGTTCCACTGATTAAATGAAAACTTCCAGCGGTGAAAAAAATGTACACAAATCTGTGCATGCCATTAACAACTTTTCAAACTCTTACCAGAGCTATGATAGTTCAAGCAAGGATCACTCCCACATGTGGCAATTGTTCCTCCAAGCCAAGGTTCAATCATAAATATCTCAAGTCTGTTCAATTTATTGTTTTACCAAGTACAATAGATGTAAGAAAAGAAAATTGAGATACAGAATAGTACAAGTGAAACAGACTAGTAGGAGTTCTTCTGGCTCCTCCTAGGCCCCTGTTTAGGGTGCGGACAGCCAAAGAGAAGAATCCATTTCTAGATCTAGAAGTATTGCATGCTGGTACAGCAAAACAATGCCCAGATGGTAGGTACTTGAATAGGGTGTGTCCCAGATGAGATGTGTCAAGAAGAATCTTTTCCACCAGTGATTCAGTTCTACGTTTGTACAGCTCCTACAGGGATAGTAAGGGTGCCCCAATTATTCTTTCTGCAATATTGATTGTTCTTTGAAGTCTAGACTTGTCTCTCTTAGTTGTTCCTTTAAACCAGGCAGAAAAGGAAAAACATAGTACGGAACCTATGACTGCATTAAAGATGAGCACTAACAACTTTTTGACAGTCCCACCTTCTTCAGATGCTTTAGAAAAAACTATATATTATATATCTATTGTACTTTCCTCAGTACAGCCAAGGCAATCTTTTCCCATGTCATCAATAGGGAATAGGGAATCTATATATATCAAATTTAGGCCAAAATACATATAGGGGAAAAATGTAGACCACGGCTAAAAGGCACTATTTCATTTTTAAAATTATGCACTCACAAGTGAAGATAAAATACAGACACATAACCATAAACAGAAGGTACCAAGCATGTCCATCACCACCCACTCCTTAATCGGCCGATAGAGCAGGAGGTGACCAGGGTTCTCACCGTCTGTGCGTGCCTCCTCTACAGAGAGGCCACTCAAGCTGTCCTGGGGGTACTGTCAAGAACACCACCACCGACGCATTTGGTTGTATCAACTTTCACTAGTGTGCAAGTCAATATGACTAGCTGGATCTGTCTCTGCTAATAAATTAGTAGACTAGTTCAGAGACCAGTAACTTTTCTGAGAGGGTTTTTTACATTTTTTACAAGGACTCTCATGGGGTTAATGGGGTTTGTAATGATAGTGTAAGTCAGGGACATGTGTGCGCGTGTGTGTTTGTCTGCAAGGTTAGTAATTCGATTTAGTAGGTACTGTATGTGTGATTTGAATGTGTTGTTGTTGCAAGTGAAGCTCCTTTAGAAAGTTGTTAGAAGTCTAAAAAGAACATAAAGTCCTAATCAAAAAATCTGACATGAACAGTTAAAAAAAATACAGCTTTAAAATAAGAAAAAGCACTCACCGTCACCATGTCTTCCTTCATCTGTCCCCTGTTGTCCTCTTTGCAGGACTGCAGTGTCATCTTCTTCATGTCAGAGAGTGGCTGTTGCAGCATCTCTGCTGGCATCTGTTTAGAGTGGGGTACACAGGTCCTCCTTCATCCTGCTTTGGAGTCCCACTAAGCTAGTGCTGGGCCCACCTCGGAAAAAATCTATTATATCAGAGGTGGATCCTTAGTGGAATCCCCCATGTGGTTAATGACATCACTAGAGGGGAGGGACATGGAGGGAATATCCCAAGGAGAGCTGTGTAATAAACCTGCAATCAGCGCAGCACACCCGCCAGACAGTCAATTACACCAAAGTTACGCCAGCAAAGACACAGCTATACTTCTTCTGTGTTATCTTCTGTGACCGTGATTGGACTGCAGCTATTTTGGGCACTAGTTTGCCACTCAGATATGGTCTGAATAAGGCATTTCCATTACCTATATTCTGGTAAGGCTTTATCCAAACGATGAAGGGCTGCACTGATGTTGTTTGCAGTGAAGTGTTTTTAAACCACTTTTTGGAGAAGTGCATGTGCTTTGGGACTAATCCCTAAACTTCGAAATGTATGAACTGCTTGTAACTTTTTTTGAAAGTTCTATTTATTGCTCTGTGCTTTATTTGTTACATGTCGTTATTGAACCTTTTGGGATAAGTGGGTTATTGCACATGAAGCATTATTGTATTGATTCATCTGTTTCAATTTAAAATGTAAAAAAAAAAAATGTGATGTTCTAGCGTGGTAATATTCATCTGTTTTTTGGATATCCCAAGGAAGTGAGCCCTATTCGGGTTTGCACATACTGGTGGCCGGAGCTATTGTTATCTGGCATTTGGGAGTACCAAGTTCTGTATACTGGGAACTATCTGGTCAGATGGCTTCCACCATATAGATCCCACCCCGGCTCATCACTTACAGTATCTAGATTCATTAAAATCGTATTTATCAAAGTCAAAATAAAATAAAAAAATAAAAATGTTGAACACTTTCCTTTCACTGTGGCCCACGATCAAATCACCTCTGCAAAAGGATGAGTACCCCTGATCTAGGCAGTTGTTGTAAGAGATTGGTAAGTAGTAACTAGTTTATCCTTTATATTCCTTTAACTTTTATTTTATGCTTATTGAGAAAGTTTAATAAGGACATAAAATTATATACACAAACCCTAGTGACCCTTGAAACATCACAGTTAGAGTAACAGACCACTGGCTTTGTCTTTCCCTTTTCTTGGCAGCAGTAATTTTGTCTACTTCAGAGTGGGCTATCACACGGCTCCGTCTCCTTTCATTATGCTATTACCATAGGTCTATTATTAAGACAAAATCATTATGCAAATCCAGCCTTTGAAAAAAAAGGCGCTGGTGCTTGATGAATTTAGTAATGTACGTAAGATCACAGTTCACCTAACTAGATGGCGATCAATTCCATGTGGGTGCTTACGGATCGGGAACTTTTTCAAATACTTTATGAAAATGCAGACACTTGAAAACCTCCAGTATGAATCATTTATTTAAATAAGCTATAATAAGCCAAGAGAATCAGAAGCCTGCTCTGACTTTACGTGGCCTCGGCTGTTCATTTTATCATATTGCTCCTCACCCCTTCAGTGCTGGCGCCTTGGCTGCGTGTGAAAGATGTTGCATGGCATGGCGCTAATATAGGTAGCCTACATTTCTAATGATACAAATGACCTTAAAGCATTTTTCAACTTAAACTGAATTGAATTGCCAACAGTTATAGCTTGTTAGTAAGCCAGGGATATGAGACAAGGCCAATTCTATCAGAACATTTATATGGAACTTCAACTAAAGCTTTTGCTTTAGATGGGCTTTAAAATTGGATGGGAAGAGCGATTTGTCTTGCTGGCCCAAAATTATTAATGGGTACAAAATGAGAGGAGCAGGGCTGTGCTTGGTGTACAGACTGCCCTAAGCACTTTACATAGTTACATAGTTGATACGGTTGAAAAAAGACATATGTCCATCAAGTTCAACCAAGGGTGTTGGGGTAGGGGAAGTTATTTTTTATTTTATTTTAAAGTTATTCATTTTATTTTTTTGTTTTTTTACTGATAACTGCTAATAGTAACTGTTAATGTTATTTTCTTCTAAATAAGCATCTAATCCTTTTTTGAAGCTGTCAGTGGTTGATGCTGTAACAAGCTTCTGTGGGAGGCTATTCCATAAATTTATAGTTCTTATGGTATAAAATGATTGTCGCCTCTGGAGACTAAATCTCGTTTTATCCAGTCGAAGGGAGCGTCCCCTCGTCTTTAGAGAGGATTTTACCTAAATTGTATATCCCCATATTTTTTGTATGGGCCATTTATATATTTATACAAGTTAATCATGTCCCCCCTCAGTCGTCTCCTCTCAAGACTAAACAGATTTAATTTTCATAATCTTTCCTCATAACTGAGATCCTTCATTCACCTTATTAGTTTGGTGGCTCTCCTCTGCACCCTTTCCATAATCAAAGGATTCCATAATCCTTTCTATGAATGGGTGCCCAGAACTGGACGGCGTATTTCAGGTGAGGGCGCACCTGTGCCTTGTAAAGAGGCAAAATTACATCCCTACCCGTGATTCCACGCATCTTTTAATGCATGATAGTATCTTGGTGGCCTTGGAAGCAGCTGCTTGCTGTTATTTAGCCTGGGATCTAACGGTCCCCCCAGATCTTTCTCCACAAGTGACTCATCCAGTTTTACTCCCCCAAGGACATATGTGGCCTTCAGGTTGTTAGACCCCAAGGGCATGACTTTACATTTTTCCACATTGAACTTTATGTGGACCAAAATCCAGGATTTTCACTATGCCAGGTTTTGGTCCATCTCCTGGGGCACCCCAGGTGGGGATGCCCAGTTGTGTAAATCCCCACTAATCGCCCAATTTTCTTACCTGTCCAGCAAGCTCACCACGCAGGCGTGGCTCTACTCAGCTTTTCACATCTTTTGGTTGTGCGCGACCACAAACAACTATTCACCTACCTGAATAGGATGCAAGTGATACCGCTGCCAGTCGGGCATGTGCCATTGGTCAATTTTTCAAGTAAGAAAACCAGGCGAATGGCAGGGTTTAAATAGGGAATACCAGTTCGGGATGCCCCGGCGAGAGAAAAACAGCCTATGAGACTCCAGGGATGGTTTTTAAATGCTTTGAGTTCTTGTGGCCCATTTTAAGAGGTCTAAAAAAAAAACATAATTCGCACCCCTGGCTGCCCATGTAGCATGTGTACATACATATGCAGTGTATGTGAACCCAAAATTCTGAGATATAATGGGGGAAGGGTGCTAATGGTTAATGTCAGGAAGTGTGTGTGGGGGGGGCAGACAAGGGGCAAAATGCAGACTGTGCATGTGTTGCGGAGGGTTGTGGCTAGTTAATTGCAGACAGTGTGGGGGAGGCTCAATGGGTTAAATGGGGGTAAATGCGGAGCATGTACTTTTTACTGGATTTCCGGTTTTGGACACACAGGAGTCACATGACCACATCAGGCACTCTTCTGCTGTGGACTACTGTACCTGTAACCTTTTGCACCCTGTCCACACACACACCATCTTGTTACAGGGCATTAAATCTCTAGCAGCTGGGCATATCATTTTTCTACTGGAGCAGTAATGTGTCCAATATGGGCTGTAAGATGGGTAAGCTGTAAGATGGGTAAGCTGTAAGATGGGTAAGCTGTAAGATTGGTAAGATGTAAGATGGGTAAGCTTTAAGATTGGTAAGCTGTAAGATGAGTAAGCTGTAAAATGGGCAAGCTGTAAGATGGGTAAGCTGTAAGATGGGTAAGCTGTAAGATGGGTAAGCTGTAAGTTTGGCAAGCTGTAAGATGGGTAAGCTGTATGATGGGTAAGCTGTAAGATGGGTAAGCTGTAAGATTGGTAAACTCTAAGATGGGTAAGCTGTAACATGGGTAAGCTGTAAAATGCGTAAGCTGTAAGATGGGTAAGCTGTAAGATGAGTAAGCTGTAAGATGGGTAAGCTGTAAGATGGGTAAGCTGTAAGATGAGTAAGCTGTAAGATGGGTAAGCTGTAAGATGGGTAAGCTGTAAGATGGGTAAGCTGTAAGATTGGTTAACTGTAAGATTGGTAAACTGTAAGATGGGTAAGCTGTAAGATGGGTAAGCTGTAAGATGGGTAAGCTGTAAGATGGGTAAGCTGTAAAATGGGTAAGCTGTAAGATGGGTAAGCTGTAAGATGGGTAAGCTGTAAGATGGGTAAGCTGTAAGATGGGTAAGCTGTAAAATGGGTAAGCTGTAAGATGGGTAAGCTGTAAGATGGGTAAGCTGTAAGATTGGTAAGCTGTAAGATGGGTAAGCTGTAAGACTGGTAAGCTGTAAGATTGGTAAACTGTAAGATTGGTAAGCTGTAAGATTGGTAAGCTGTAAGATTGGTAAGCTGTAAGATTGGTAAGCTGTAAAATGGGTAAGCTGTAAGATTTGTAAGTTGTAAGATTGGTAAGATGTAAGATTGGTAAACTGTAAGATTGGTAAGCCGTAAGATTGGTAAACTGTAAGATTGGTAAACTGTAAAATGGGTAAGCTGTAAGATTGGTAAGCTGTAAGATTGGTAAAGTGTAAGATGGGTAAGCTGTAAGATTGGTAAGCTGTAAGATGGGTAAGCTGTAAGATTGGTAAGCTGTAAGATGGGTAAGCTGTAAGAGGGGTAAGCAATAAGATGGGTAAGATGTCCATGCCATAGTCACCAATTCAATCTTATACCATCATAGATGCAGGCTTTGTGACTGTGCACTGATAACAATCTGGATCATCCCTGTCCCCTTGAGTCTGTGGTTTCCATAAATGAATTTCACATTTTGATTCATTTGACTATTCATTTGGACAGTAAGACACAGCAAGTACGCACAGCAGGAGGGGGCCAGGACCCTTGTGCCATGGGTTTAAGTTGAGTGATCTGGTATACCAGGGGTTTCAAAGAGGAACATCAGACCAAAAATAAAAAGGGGCCGACCCCCCCCCCCCCCCCCCCATCGGATCCTACTTACCTTTTTGATGTCTCCGCGGCCTGCTGCGGTGACATCCGGCTGATTCAGAGCCCGATTGCTGCCAACTGTGCGGCCTGTTAGAGACAGCACGGCTTTAGCCATGGACTTCAAAGACCTGCGCCGATCAGTGAAGTCTCACGGGATTTCGAGTGGCTCCATTGCATCCCATTCAGGGGCACGGCGCATGTCCGAGATCAGGGGCCACGTGCAGTGCCTTATGGGATGTAAGAGGGCAATGCCCGTCGGGAAGGTTGCCCAGAAAACAAGGGACCTAAAAGATGGATCCCTTGGTGAGGTGAATAAAGGATGCCCTAAGGTTAAAACCAGAGGGGGCGAGCAGATCGGTGATGATTGGGGGAGGTTTTAACCTCCCCTGATGTTCCTCTTTAAGCATGAGGTGGGTAAGGCAAATGGGGGGGTACATTTAGGAGTTTACAGTTACCACAAGTGCACCTGTGTACAGAGTATTTGAGTTCAGTGTATTTTATTAAACAGATATTGTACATTAGGTTGCAGCAATAACTATAGTGTGTGGAGCTCTCGATCAGGCTTTTGTTGGACACTTACTGCCTATAATTGTTCATCTACCATCCTTGTGGGGGGAAGCACCTGCATCAGAATAACTCTGGCTAAGTCAAGTTTTCCTTTCATTATTGTACGCCTGTTTGATACTGTACATATTACTTTAATGCTACATATTGACTCCATTGTTCTGTATTTTATTCTCATTTTAACTATAAAGTTACTACTTTTTTCTTCACAAATTCTCCTGGTGTATCGCTGTTCATCTTACAATCTCTTTGAGACATGGTGTTGTTAATTATACCTCTGAACAGTAAATTAGATAGGGATTGATTCGGCTTCAGCTTCAGATGCATAGCTGAAGGCCATAGGGCCCTAGAAAATGCAGTATTTTCATCTTTCATTTGTAGGATCATTCAAGCTTGCCCTGAGAGCATAGGTGGAGAGGCTTGGTGATCACCACTGCAGCCAGACAGTTACTATCATATGTTCAAGTCATCAACAACCATAGCCTCCTTAAACTGGACCTTCACCCTATATTATGTGTTTCCCCCACCCTGTACATACAGATTGACCACATTAAAAATCATCCTACCTGCATATACTGCATTTTCTGAGCCTTTAAACATCCAATATGGCGGCCCATGGAGTCTCAGGCTGCCTGCAAACAGGAAGTGTCTTCCAAATGTGCCGCTTTGCATTCTGGATTTGCTGACATTTTCCTGACCCAAGCTCTGCTCTGTCTGTGCAAAGTGCAGCTATAACCCCTCCCTCCTGCATTTTATTATTCTTTTTTTATTATTATTAATGTTTATTTATATAGCGCCACCATCTTCCATAGAGTGGAGACAAAAGGTAACAATCACAAGTGGTAGAGCTTGAGGTGGGCTGCTTGCTAAAGCCAGGTCATATGCCTTGTATGAAGAAGTGAGTTTTAAAGGCATTTTTAAAGGCTTGGAGTGATGGAGAGTGATGGATTGAGCGGAGGAGTGCATTCCAGAGAAGAGGGGAGGCACGGGAGAAGTCTTGAAGGCGGGAGTGCGAGGAGATAACCAAGGAAGAGGACAGGAGAATGTCAGAGGCAGAGAGGAGGTTGCGTCTGGATTGCTATCGCTGGATCAGAGATGAAATGTAGGGAGGGGCCTGGCTGGAGAGAGCTTCGTAGGTTAATGTTAGAAGTTTGAACTAAACTCTATGAGTAACAGGTAACCAGTGGAGGGATTGACAGAGGGGGGCAGAGCTGGAGAAGCGAGAGGAGAGGTGGATGAGGCGAGCAGCGGAGTTTACAATAGATTGGAGGGGAGCCAGTCTGTTTGTTGGCAAACCACAGAGAAGGGTGTTGCAGTAGTCCAGTCGGGATATGACCAGGGTGTGTACTAACATTTTAGTGAAGGAGCTGGACCTCTCTATTAACTTACACAATATAATATATCACTCCTGCACCACCCTAATAATGATACTGTCATGAATGACTTGCCTTCAGCCCGTGCCCGTGGTGTCCCTAGGCAACTGGCCAGGGTTTCTCCTGCCCAGCAGCCGCTTCTGCCTCAAATGCCAGCTCCAGCGCGCCCTCCTCCCTCGTCCACTGTCATTCTACTCGTGCTTGCGCGCGAGTACAGTCAGCTTATGTCCTCTGGTGGTGCTATACACAGAGTGGCCACTGGAGGCTGTTTAAAAGAGCTAAACCTAGGAGGTGCAGTTCTGGGCAGTATGCCTTTGGAGTTCAGCTGGGGCCATCAGCCCAGAGCTCTCTAAGTGCACCAATCAAACCACAGATCCGAAGTGCACCAATCACAGTCACTGCCTCCCTGTCCAATCCAGCCGGGTTCAGTCCTATAAAGGGATTACCTCTTCAGTGTGTCAGTGCCTGTGATAGCGTTTAGCTGGCTTGTTATTGTTCCTGTGATTGCCTGTTTATATCGTTATTGACCATCTGGTTGAATCTCGACCACGTCTTCGTCTCATCCCTTGCCCCCTGCAACCACAAAGGAATATCCCATAGGCACCAAAACCCCAACAAGTCAGAGGATAGTTTTGTGATTTGTTGGGGTTTTGGTGCCTATAGGATATTCCTTTGTGGTTGCTGGGGTCACAATTTTTTATTTGTTTGTACTAACATTTTAGTGGTATCAGGTGACAGGAAGGGACGGATGACCCCTCTCATCAATATGTGATGCTTCTGAGGCAAGATGGCGGCACCCGTATCCTAGTGTCCTGACCAGAGTTGCAGCCCAGTGGAGGAAAGAATAATAAGTTACTAAAAACTTAAAATATATTAACTTTGAATTCCTGACGCTGGAAAGCGTTCCTAACTCCCCACAGGTGACCCTCCCCTCAATGATCCCAGGTTCGGTGGCAGCGGGGAGAAAAAGACTGTTAAGACACCTCCTCACGGCTGCGAGGTCGATGATCCCCCCGCCACTGGCGTACTAATGCCACCCCCTCCCTGCTGGAATGGTATTAGGACCTGGACAGTGTGGGAAATATCGAAGGGATCGCCGGGCCTTCAGGCTTTTTTGGAAAGGGTTTAGAGTCATAGGGGGCGCAAGCGGGGGGCTGGGGGGGGGGGGGCACGGGGCCCTCATCTTTAACTCATCTGTAAATTCTCTTGCTTTGTCTCTATCTCTCTCCTGCCCACCCTTCTGCTTCATCCTTTCGGGGGGGGGGGGGGGGGGCTGATATGTCGGTGCAGATGGGCGAATGGACCCAATGAGATAGGTGGCGGATGTGTAGGGGGCCCGGATCTCTTCAGGGACACAGAGGAGTCGGTAAAGTCGGACACGGATACTTTATTGCGGTGATCCTAAATATGGGAGTGGTAATCCTCATCTCATCGAGTTGAAAATGGAGGCCATGCACCTGGGCTCTCGGGTTGATGTAAATTGTATTCTGGTGCCGGCGTTTTGGCCCTGTATGCTACACTGTATGTCTTACTGCCTTTCCTTTGTCTTGTTACTCTTGGAAAAAACTCAATGAAAAATTATTGCAAAAAAAATTAAAAAAAACAAAGGGCTTGGGCTTTTTATTAAATGATGCTGAAGGTTTATGCCTATAAAGTAGTTACAGACTAAACCCAGCAACCCCTTCAGTATTTTTTTTAGAATTATTAGGTTACAGAATAACGTCGTATTTCTAATTGCTCCATGCAGATCGGCTCATCACAGGCTCTCCAGGACACCTACTTGGTTCTCTTGAAAAGTTCTTGTCATCTTAGTTTAATTGAAATGTAAATAATCATCTTTTTCACTCTGCACATTTATTAGGGTTGCTTCATGGGGGCATATTGTAGCGCAGCAATGAAATCACTAATCACACTGCTGATGATAATGCCAGAGTCGATTGCTAATACCATTAATTAGGTGGTAATCCAGCATTGTTCTTTTGTATTGCTGAACAATGCGTAATTGGTAAAGGCGCTTCAGGATCATCTGAAGAGGATTTGAGAGGTAATGCTAAATATTAGCTAAGATGCTGCCATTTCAAGAGCCTTCCAGATGAGTTTTATTACGTTTGTACTTTTTTTCTGCATGGGTTACATTGGATTTCATGATAGCAAGCGTTGGAAGGAGAAAGGCTTTAGATTGCCTGTAGCAGCGTGTTGGGCCTAATTAAAACGTATTAAAATCAAAGTTGATTTTGTCCTGTAAGAAATTAAAGGGCCACTAAAGCTCAAAAAATCTCAGATTGCTGGGGTGGCTGTTTAAAGTGGACGGGGGTGCTCCGCTGTTAGAAACCGTCCAGATCGCCCAAAGAAACTCACCTCATCCTGGTCCTACGGCGCATGCGCGGCCGCTCGTTCAATCAGCACCGCTGGCTTTAGACGCCACCTTAAATGGCGTGACGTCAGCGGCTCCCGGACTGATTGCTTCCCCCCCCCAGGACATCCAAAATCACTGTGTGAAACCCGCCAGGTCACCCTGTTCACCTACCTTTCTTCCTGGTTCAAGGGAGCATGCATGCTGGCGGCCGCATCCCCTGCTCCCCTCTAACAGGCGTGCCCACGCCAGCCATTCACAAATGCTGTGCCCTGCTAGAGGGATAGCGGGGATGCGTCCACGGCCCGCGCATGTGCTGTTGGACTGGGAAGAAACGTAAGTGAGCGGGGCAACCTGGGGAGTTTCACACAGCGGGGCATCCCGGTTTTGGATCCCCCAGGGATAGGGAATCAATCTTATAGATTCCCGGGGTGATCGCGCTTGGTTTTGAGCCACTTTAAAATGTACCCCCTTGTGGGATCGGGTTTCCAGGCACACATGCACCTGTGTTTCTTTAGGAGCTTGTCCACATTTGGTGGACGAGACTCTTCTCCCTCCTTCCCTCATAGTGATTGGAGCAGGCCACTTCAACTTTAAAGCTTTACAACAAACAGTGCCCATAGGCATCCCTCCTCAGGGCAATTCCGATTGCTGCACCTAAAGGAGCACTATTGTGAAATTGGGTAATATTAAAATTACATATATACTCATCAGCTAATGAGAGGAGGGGTCACTTATACACCCAAACGGAGTAAAACTCCCACCAAGCTTGTGGGTTCCTGTCCTTGAAGGAATAAAATCCAGGGGTGACAGGTTTAGTCTATCAGGGGTGACAGAACCTGTCACCCCCGGATGTCCTTTTCCTTTCATTAAAAGAAAGAAAGGCAACCCTGGCTGAATATTTCTTGATGCTGGGTGTATAAGTGACCTCTGCTCCTGCCGCCCAGCATATTTATATGGATTTTTATCATTTGGTCAGTTTGGTCTACTTTAATATATCTTATGAAATATATCTCATGAAAAGTAAACAATTTTTTGGCATGAGATAAAATAAAGAGTGATTCAAATTAGGAAGAACATTACAGGAGTATATAAATACACCATTAGTGTTTTTTAACATCTAAAATGAAACCTCTTTATAAAGTATTAATTAATAATTATTAAAATTATAAATACCCAGCAGCTGTAAAACTTGAATTGTCCAGGCACACACTAACTTCCTGACACCCTATCCCTCATTGGAAACAGTGTAAAATGAGCCACTCCAAAGCATCTCATAATCTCCAGTTATATGTAAATACATTATGTGTTCTAAGAAAAGCTGCTTTCATTGCTTCAGTTTCTGTGTGGTGGCTGAGCTGGGAAGGATGTGTCATGGCTCAGCTTCGTGAGTCATGAGCATGTTCTGCTGCCCGGATGTAGCTTGTGATGGTTGCATGTACTGACAGCTGCAAGGGACAGAGTGGATGTTAGAGCACTTAGGCCCTTATTCATCAAGCGATAGCGCCAGGTAGTGTCTGACGAGCGCCAGGTAGCGGCAGCTAACGGCGACTACCGACTCAAGTACGCCCGGCGGCGGTCACAATGACGCATTTATCAAGCAAAATGAGGCTAGCGCCGGCGAGAGCGACGGCTAGCGCGGCATTCATCATGAAGCCGCCTGGACCGAACAGCGCCGCTGCAAATTCCCTCACAGCGCCAGGTATGAGCTGTCGCTCCCTGGCGATGTCCAATGCATTTCAATGGAGCAATCTATAATTATTCATAATTAATTGTTTTTTTTTTTTGTCAAAAAATCAGAGAACACTTCTGCAATGTTAGGATTTATTTTTAAGTAAAAAAAAAAAAAATAATAAAATATGTGCAGAATTGATCTAACAGGTCTGAGATTAATGTATTCATATTACAAAATGATTCTAAAAACATGTATAATGTTACATTCAAAAAATATGGTTGTTTAGGGGTTAAAAACTAGTTAATACAGATCGCCGCCAGCGCTCTGGGGTTTAAACAAGGAATGGACAGCGACAGCACATTCGGAGCGTGATTTGTTGATGAATATGAAGCTAGCCGTTCGCTCTGGCCATTCGTTGTCAGGCGCTCACATACAACGCTGGACCTGTGAAACAGCGACCCCCCAGCCCGTATTCAACATTACCGCACACCGACTGAGTCGCTGTCATCAAGCTAATGCCGGCCAAGCACAGCAAATACTGGCTGGCGCTGAAAAAATCACGCTACAGTCGCTCATCTGTCGCTACCTGGCGCTATTAATGAATCGGCCTCCCCGTTGTGTAGTCCTGGGGGAGTGGAATTGAAAGGAAGGGCAAACTGTGGAGCCCTGCTACAGCTTCTACCTAGCGCTGCAGGAAATGGGGGAGAGACTCAAAGGACAGGCATTAGGTGAGCTGCTAGCTGTCATAGGGGTTTATTTATCAAGGGATAGCGGCAGGCAGCGCCTCGTAGCGGCAGGCAGCGTCTGGTAAACACCGAGCACTGTACGCAATACCACATTTATGAAGGCGATTCTGGTGAGCGACTCTAACAGCGCCATGTAGCGTACGATTCATCATTGCAGGCAGCTCAGTGTATAGCGCCGGCACTCTGCCTTCCAGAGCGCCAGGTATTACCTGTCACTACCTGACACTATCCCATACATTTCAATGGACGTTCCTCTTCTTCTGTTTAAACGGGGTTTTTTATTTTTTATTGTTTTTCTTTCTCAAATAATTGTGTAACCTCTCCTGGCCTAGAAAAAGTCATTTTTGAAAACTTTTTTGACTTATATTTTTATGCAGAATTGTCATTACAGGTCTGGCACTAAAGCGTTGGTGTCACTGTGTTAAAACAATGTCATTCCATGTGTTTTCACTTTGTTACAGGTGGATATATGACTTTAATCACACAGCGTCTGTCGCTCTATGCTATAGCTACCAGATTTAGAGCGCCGACACTGTGTGTGTCTGTTTTTTCATTGAATATGGTGTGAGTCGCTGAGAGTCTGTCGCAATGAGCTGGCACTACCTTTCGCTCCCTGCAGCGCTGTACTGGTGTTAGAGCGCCCAACATACATCTCATTCATCAATGCCGGCCAGGTTACTACAGTGAATGGGACGCTCTGTTACAGCGCCCGATAGCCGATCACAGCTTATACTAGCGGTCGCTCTAAGCACTACTATACAGACGCTCATCTGCCGATACCTGGCGCTAGTAATGAATCAGCCTCTTATTATTGACATTGAGTTTAGAGATTTACTATAAAAAGCTAATGAAATGCCATGTCACATGACTACACAGTGAACATTCTAGGTGCAAACCATGTTCTAATTTCTTCTATTTACAGCATCACACCTTTTTTTTAGCTCATGTAAGGTGAGAACTTGTCGCACCACCAATATGTACAAATATAAATAAATATAAATAAAGGTGTGAAGCTCTTTCTAAGTGATTGCAGAAACTTACCCACTACCAGAACCACCATTAGGAATTTCTGGGCACCAATCCAGCTAAATAATCTGGGCCCTCTTTTTAGACCTGCTACCAGCATGATGATACTTCATCCATGAATTTCATCTACTTAATGTCCCTGCCCAGGCACACACTAACATTCACCCCCCCATCCCCCTTGGAACAGTATAGCTTATGTATTCATGGAATCTAGGCGGAACTGATTTCTTCTTTTTTAACATTTGGGTCATGGCTGAGCAAGGAATGGCGTGTCATGAAGTCCTAAACATGCTCTGCTCTGGTCAGAGACAATTGTGGGACCATAGTAACTTTCTGTGCTTGCTCAGGCTGAGAGCTCTGGGTGACAGGGTAGCTGTAAGACCACTTTTTGTGAGGTTCTAGAGAAATTAAAGAGGAGCATCAGGGGAGGTTAAAACTTCACCGAACTGCTGTGCACCCCCCCTCCGGTTTTATCTTTGGGCGGTTTGTACTCACCTCACCAAGGAAGCCATCTTCTGGGTCCCTCGGTTTAAAGAGGAGCATCAGGGGAGGTTAAAACCTCACCGAACTGCTGTGCACCCCCCCTCCAGTTTTATCTTTGGGCGGTTTGTACTCACCTCACCAAGGAAGCCATCTTCTGGGTCCCTCGGTTTTCGTGGTTCGCTTCCGACGGGTGGCTCCATCTTGCATCCCATCAGGCACTGGGCACGGCCCCCGATCTCGCTCCTGTGTAGTGCCCATGAATAGGATGCAATGGAGCTGCCTGCAAAACATCGCTGAGCGGCGCGGGACTAAAAAGAGCACGGCTAAAGCCAAGCTGTCATTTACAGATAGCTAAGCCAGCGGCGGGGAGAGGATCCGGCCCCGAAGCAGTCGGATGTCACGCAGCGGCAACATTCAAAAGGTAAGTAGGGGTTGAGGGGGGAATCGCCCCCTTTTTATTTTAGGTCCAATGTTTCGCTTTAAATTGAAAAAAAAAAAAACTTTGAAGCCCTGCTACTGCTTCTACCCTATGCTACTGGAAATGGAGGAGAGGCACACGGGACAGGCATCAGATCAGTTGCTTGGTGGCTTATTATTGCCATTGGGTTTAGAATCCCTTTAACTACTTCATCCAAGGATCCATAATACCATTTCGAGTCCCCTGGCTATTATAGAGGAAAACACTGATTTAAGATTGTTTCAAGCAAGAATTTCTATCAAACATTCAGACTCTGCCTGGGAGTAGAGGCTACCTCTATTTCTTCCACCAGCCTATGTCTTTATCTAATATAAACTTGCTAGACACATGGTCTTAGACCCCAACTCTACATTCCTAACGTGTGACTATGGGGGTTATTTTGGAAGAGATAGCTCCAGGTAGTGCCTCGTAGCGGCAGGCAGCGTCTGGTGAATGCCGGGCGCTGTATGCAAAACCACATTTATGAAAGCTAATCTGTTGAGCGCCTCTAACAGCGCCATGTAGCGTCACATGTATTATTACAGGTGGCTCAGCGTATAGTGCCGACGCTCTAGCTTCCAGAGCGCCAGGTATTACTTGTCGCTAACTGTTACTCTCCCATACATTTCAATAGACATTCTTTTCCTTCTGTTTAAATAAGGTTTTTTTTTTACTTATTTTTTTCTCTTAAATCATTGTGTGACCTGTCCTGGCCTAGAAAAAGTCATTTTTGAAAACTTTTTAGATTTTTTTGTTTTTTTATGCAGAATTATCATTACAGGTCTGGCACTAAAGTGTTAATGTCACAATATTATAACAATGTCATTCCATGTGTTTTTGCTTTGTTACTGGTGGATATGTGTTCAAAAACAGACTTTAACCACATAGCGTCTGGCACTCTATGCTATAGCGACCAGATTTAGAGCGCCAATGCTGTGTGTGTGTGTATATTTTTTGTTGAATATGGTGTGTGTCACTGAGAGTCGGTCGCAATGGCCTGGCGCTACCTTTCGCTCCCTGCAATGCTGTACTGGTTTTAGAGCGCCGAACATACATCACATTCATCAATGCTGGTCAGGTTACTAGAGCGACCAAGACACTCTGTTACATCACCCGATACCCGCTTATAGCGACTACTAGCGGTCACTCTAAGCGCCGCTCTATCTGCTGATACCTGGCATTAGTAATGAATCAGCCTCCAAGTATTACAAACAACAATATATACTTTTTCTTGAATATCCATAGATTCAGTGAAGTCCATTTATTGATATAGATTGTGTGTATAATGCTTTTGTGTTGATTGGTTGTTTTAGATGACAAGTATAAATAAACTTCAGTGTGTATACTGCAAACACTGCTGTATGTAGCATACTTTGTGTGTTGGTGTGTGTCGCCTTCACTCGAAAGTTTAGGTTCATGGCCGGATTAAGTGTGGTGGAGGCCTCTAGGCACAAAATCTGGTGGAGATCCCGGAAACAGAATTTTCTTTACTTTAAAATAATAATCTAGACAAATAACTGATTGGTGGTTGCCTGGCACCTGCCCCTCTAACTGGAATGTCAGATTGAGTCCTTTGTGCGGGTGCGTACTGCTCAGGAACTCCTGCTTTGCCATTCTGGGTGGGGGGGTAGAGTTGTCGACGCCACTGGTCCAGCAGAAAACAGTTGGCTGCATTGACCTGCCAGCGGCTGTGCTTGGTGGTTTATGTGGAGTTAGTGGCCGCCGATTGACAGCTCTGCACGTGGCTTTGCTGCTCTAGACTCTCCATCCTTCCCTGTGGTGCCTTTGGCTGTGGTTTTGCAAAAACGAAAAAAGGCTTCCCAGGCACGCCCGCACTGCTGCCAATAGCTTTGTTGCTGTTTCCACGTCCCATCAGACCAAAGACTGAAGAGCCTCCTGGACCAGACCATAACCCAAAGGTTGGTGGTGGCCCCCTTTGCAGGGCAAGTGGTGGAGGCCTCTGGGAATGTGCCTAGTGCAAACAATAATGAAAACTTTTATTAACACTATTGAAAGTGGAATTTCCTTTTAAATCTTCCTTGTCCTGTGAATGGTAGGCTGCTCACGTTCACCCTAATACTAGTTTCACTATTCTGAAGTTTTCCCTCTTTACTTTGCGTATCCATGCCAGTGATCATCGTGTTGGCGCTGAAGTGCTTATGTATAATAATGAAGTGTTCTGTCTGTAGCGGGCACATACGGAAAAGATACAGCGAGGTGCGTTGGAATGAAAAGATTGGGCTGTGGTAGGAGGCAGCCATGCATAGAGCGCATTGTGCGGTTCACAAAGCACATCAAACACAAGCGTAGGTTGCGGATAACAGCTATTTAACATGGAGGCTTATGGTATATGTGCAAATAAAACAGATGGCTGACCCGGGAAGATGGGCACAGTTTTATGTTAGAGAGTGTCTTTTAATGTGTCCAGTCTTTGGACATCTATTTGCATAATTCCTCTTTTTCTTTTAACAATAATTTTGTAGAAAATTGCTAATGCGGCGTTAAAAAACTAAACAAAAACGCCGAAAAATAATTTCAGCCTCAAACCACTGGAATCCTATAAGTTATTGGAAGTGGATGCCAAACTTTAAAGGACCACTATCATGAAAAAATGGGCCAATAATAAAAATCCATATAAATATGTTGGATGGTGGAGGGAGGGGTCACTTATACACCCAGCATCAAGAAATATCCAGTCAGGTTTGTTTTTTATTTTTATTAATGAAGGAAGAGGAAATGGGTGATAGCTTCTGTCACTCCTGATACACTAAACCTGTGACCCCTGGATTTTATTCCCACCAGAAGAAAACTACAAGGTGTGCAGGAGTTTTATTCAGTTTGGGTTTATAAGTGACCCCTCCTCTCATTAGCCGATGTGTTTATATGGGTTTTTAATATTACACAATTTCATGATAGTGATCCTGTAAAGAAGAACATCGGGGAGGTTAAAACCTTCCCCAAGCCTCACCGATCTGCCCCCTCCTCCGGTTTTACCTTAGGGCATTATTTACTCACCTCGCCAAGGGATTCATCTTCTAGGTCCCTCGGTTTCTGGGCGACCTTCCGACGGGCGACGCCACCTTGCATCCCATAAGGCACTGCGTGTGGCCCCCAATCTCGTGGCTGCTCAGTGCCCATGAATGGGATGCAATGGGGCCCTCTGAAACCCCATGAGACTTTGTTGAGCGGTGTCACTAACAGGCAGCTTAGCCAGCCTGGGAGGCAGTGATCAGACCCTGAAGCAGCCAGATGTCACCGCAGCAGGCCACAGCGACATCCAAAAGGTAAGTAGGGACCCCTTTTTATTTTCGGTCCGACGTTCCTCTTTAACTCACAAAGGCTATCAAAAATCCCCCCTTTGGGATACCCTCTACATATCCTCCATTGCAGTACAGAGAAGCTTACCTATTTCACTTTGGGGGACACAGGAAATGGCGACACTAATGGAGTAGACACACCTCTGCCAATCAGAAGAAAGTACACTGTTGTACAGTGGTTTCCTTTGCCGTCATCATTCCTCTTTGCAGAATAGAATCTATCTATAGAATTATTAATTCAAGGAAACAGGTAAAGCAACGCTATTCTAGGGGTTATATTTTACCACATAATCAAGGAACAAATACACCAAATAATCTACTATATGTAAAAATATAAATCATTTATTTCTTGAACAAACTCTTAAAGCATTTCTTGTGAATTCCCCATACTAACTCACCCTTAAACCCATGCATTTATAGAGGAACATCGGGTTAACATCAGGTTAAAACCTCCCCCAAACCTCATCGGACTGTTACCCCCCTTCCAGTTTCACAAGTGTTTACTTACCTCACTGGGGGATCTTCTGGGTCCCTCAGATTTCGGGCGACCTCCCAGCGGGTGGCACCATCTTGCATTCCATCAGTCACTGCATGCAGCCTCCGATCTTGTGCCGTGCCCATGAATGGGATGCAATAGAGCCGCCCCAAAATCCCACAAGACTTTGCGGAGCTGCGAGATTGGTGTCGAATATTGATGAGCACAGCTAAATCTCTTCTTGTCAGTTAGCGCCAGCTAAACGGGTGACGTGGTGAGGATCGGACCCTGAATGCTCTGGTTTCACTCAAGCTAAACAATGTAATAGTAATCGTCACATGGGTCACCTGTACAGAACATGCTCACCATGTGTCAGGACTTTCTCACAGGCCTCTCTAAACCATTACTGTTGTTGCACTGTATGATGTAACAAGCAGTACAGAAAGCTTGCTGTTAAAGTCCATGTCCAAGCAAACAAAATAAACAAAAGGCTCACTTACAGTCCAGCGCAGGTGATTCGCACTATGAGGTAGTCTGAAATTTACCAACAATAGAGATCTCGTCCTAGACATCCCAGTATTCTTCTCCCAGACGGACCTCCTCTCTCCTACTCCACTTACAAAACCACTACAAACTATAAACAAGACTGACTTCTTAGGATTCACCTTATAAATGCTCTGGTTCCAATCAGGTTAAACAATGTAATAGTAATCGTCACATGGGTCACCTGTACAGAACATGCTCACCATGCCTCTGGACTTTTTACAGGCCTGTATAACCAGTACTGCTGCTGCACTGTGTGATGTAACAAGCAGTACAGAAAGCTTGCTGTTAAAATCCATGTCCAGGCAAACAAAATAAACAAAATGCACTCACTTACAGTTCAGGGCAGGGTATTCTCACTATGCCGGTAGTTTGAATTTTACCAACATTAAAGATCTCATCCCAGACATCCCAGTATTCTTCTCCCAGATGGACTTCCTCTCTTCTGCTCCGCTTACAAAACCAAACTACAAACAAGACTGACTTTTTAAGATTCACTTTAAAAAGCTCTGGTTCCACTCAGGCTAAACAATGTAATAGTATTCTTCACATGGGTTACCTGTACAGAACATGCTCACCATGTGTCAGGTGAGGTCTCACAGGCCTGTCTAAGCAGTACTGCTGCTGCACTGTGTGATGTAACAAGCAGTACACAAAGCCTGCTGTTAAAGTCCATGTCCAGGCAAACAAAATAAACAAAGGTGCTCACTTACAGTTCAGCCAAGGTGATTCGAACTATATTGGTAGTTTAAAACTTACCAACATCGGAGATCTCATCCCAGACATCCTAGTATTCTTCTTCCAGATGCACTTCCTCTATCCTGCTCCACTTACAAAACCAAACTACAAACAAGACTGACCTTAGGATTCACCTTATAAGTGCTCTGGTTCCACTCAGGCTAAACAATGTAATAGTAATCGTCACATGGATCAACTGTACAGAACATGCTCACCATGTGTCAGGACTTTCTCACAGGCCTCTCTAAACCAGTACTGCTGCTGCACTGTATGATGTAACAAGCAGAACAGAAACCCTGCTGTTAAAGTCCATGTCCAGGCAAACAAAAGTGTCCTGTAGCTGAGCATCAGTCACGACTACTGGCTGTGCCTGCTTTATTCACTAACAATGAATGTAGTGGGTGGGCTAGTCACTGTGATAAATGTCAGGAGATAGTGAGGAGGCAGCATTGCAACCATCGTGAGTGGGGATGGCATAGTCTGGATCTCTAGAAGAGGTAAACTCCTGGTAAAAGGCCTAACAGCTGCATGGGAGTATAGTATATATTGTTTATTGGTTTTGCCTGAACAGTTCCTTTATCTGTATTTCCAGGAGTTAATCACTAGATGGACACTTCAAATGCTTCAAGACAAGTTTACTGCACATTATTGGTCTAGAGTTTCAACTTTTGGCTGCTGCGTTTTCCTTTTCTATTCTCCTCCAACAGATTTCGGTTTTGTGTCGGACTTTCTTGCATTCCATAGCGAGACAGTTCATTTATTAATTTGTATTCTTTAAGCGTATTCTTTTTAACCTGAGATCACTTCAGTCTTTCCTGCCCATTGACTGAATACCAATTATATGATAGACTGGCTCACCCATGCCACCCAGCGCACCCTGGATATTAAACCTCCTCATCTGAAACCGCTTACCCTAAAGCATAGGTTCAAACTGCAGGTCTTCAAAACAGTAACACTGTCACTTAAACTTCAGAAATGCTATAGTGAGATTTCACAATAGACAGGATATTCTGTGGCCTAGCTAGTTCCATAGCAGGTGAGGTTTTTTTGTGGGATGCGGCAATTATTATTATAACACAAGGATTAAAATGTTTTTAATTTGTGTTAAAGCGGTCCGACACTGTTCTGCCGCTAGTGGGTGTTGGTCTGGATCCAGCTGCATTCTAGGGGATGCGATTCAAGGGGGGGGGGGGGGGGCTCCTGCATTCTGGATGCCTCCCTGAGCCTGTCTGACTGAGGCTGGACTCAGGAAAATGGGTGTTGGTCTGCTTTAAGGGCATTTTATAAGTTAATTGAGTTTTCAATTAGGGAGGGGGATGTTATAAATAAATTAGTTATGTATACAGTATTAGCTGAGGGAAGTCTCAAATATTGATTTAGGTATTCCTTTGGGCTGAGCGGTGTTCCATTTAAGGAGGATAGTGGGGTGGGGTGTTTTTCTTAAGAGTCATTAATATTCATTTGGACTCCAGAAAGGTATCCTGTCCTGGCTAGCCCACCCCTCTACCCAATGGGAGCAAGCCAATTAGGGATACCTCAAAGTGTCAACCTCTGATGCATTTTCACTCCAACCTGGGATCCCTCAGCACATGTGCAGCCCTCCATGGGAATCCTCACTTTGCAGGGTAGAGGTGGTAGGGATGCCACAGCATAGCACAGAGCATCCCCAATACCTGACACTGGCAGACATACATATTTGCAGGCAAAACGCACAGAGCCAGGAATCCCTGTCCGAGCCGCACATTCTCCATGGGATTGTGGAAGGAAATTAGTTTGCTGAGTAACTGGAGGCTTTCGTAAGAGCAAGGCTGCTTCACATGTGTCTGAATCCTGCAAGAGATTTTTGTACGAGAGAGATTTCCTCATGCGAGAAGGATTTAGCACAGAAGGGGAAAATTATCTCACTATGCTGAAGGTGGATCACACTTTATATATGGCACATATGTATATTGTTATGATCAGGGAAAATTACCTGTAATAATAATAATTTTCCAGAATTAAGCTCTTAATAATAGCAACATACAAGGGAAAAGTATGACCCCCAATTTGTATGTTTGGTTTTTAATGTTGTAAAGTGTTTTATATGTAATAAAGGTGTGTTATTTTCACCTCATTTTTGCTTGGTGCAGGTGTTTTCTGGCTAGCCTGTAGACCTGTACCTAGGGCATCCACCTGCCATTAATACCATATTATAAATACAGTATTACAAAAAAGGCCTGTTGTTAATATTTCCTTATGAGCACCACCCCCCCCAGCTACATAAAAACTGTGTGTGTGTTGAGGGGAGGGTGCAAGGGTTTAAACACAATCCAACAGGACATGATGTCTCTGCCTCCCATGTTGTGTTCATGTGACTCATGTGTGTTCGGAGCCAGAGACAGGAAACCAGTAAGAGTTATATACGCACCTGTGCGTATGCATCTAACCTGTTATGTCCGCTTCACACATACACATTTGTTTTATACTGGCAAACTGGCTAATCCAACAAATGGGGGTATAAGTGCCTAGGGATGCCTGGACACCAAAAATTGCCCTATCAGTGGGGTCTTTGGGTTCCTTCTCTATTTTCAGTCTATTGGGATAGTTGTCCAATGAATGCAAAACAAGCAGTGAAACCATTGATCATGTAGAATAAAATAGAAACACAATTGACTATTCTATTGCTAATTTATTATATAAGTAGTCATCCTTTAAACATATTTTACAAAAGCATGCAATAAAAATTAAGTCCTCTAGACGCATTGATTTTTTAAAATATTTAATTCAGGCTACATTTTTATTCCCTTTGACAATGGCTATTAAAATAATTAGAATATTACCTTAATAGGCAATAGAATTCATGGTGACATTTTCATATCTTGCTGTCACTTTTGATTCCCCCAATGAATGTGGGTCGGGATCAGACATTCATAACTGTCTGCCGTCCCTGGAACTCTCTGTAAGTTGCTCCCCGGCAATGTGTCATTCTTATGTGATAAATTCAATGTGTGATCCTCGCCTATTAATAGTTCTGAATATCACTCTTTGTCTCTCCCTGCTCTGACACATCATCTAAATGAGGCCTAAGCGTCAAAGGGGACTGAAAAAAATGGAAGAGCTCTGGACTCTTTTTTTTTTTTGGAAGGACTATAAGGATAAGAAGGCATAAAATGGGGCAAAACAAAAATAATTTCACTTTACATATGGTGATTGCTGGTGATGTCACAGTATGTGACTTACCTCAAGAAGAAAGCATTACAGTGTTCAGGGACCATTAATTGCCAAGAGCTAAAAGTGCACTCCACTGTTTTTGGCGTGTATTTCACTATCATTCGCTATCCAAAATGTACACTTTTACAGTTGGTATGCACTGGTGGGATATTTGCTTCTACTGAGTTGGGGCTTCTTTTAGCTTCTTTAATTGTTTTCAACATGCACCCTTTCTATAGTCAGGTCATCCTTTTTATGAACAGCTGGCCACAACCAGGCAGCATATTCCAGGTGAGGGCGCACCAGTGCCTTGTAAATAGGCAAAATTACATCCCTATCCTGTGATTCCAGGGCTCTTTTCTATCCCCAATAATCTTGGTGACCTTGGAGGCTGCTGCTTGACATTGCATACTGTTATTTAGCCTGTCGTCTACCCCCAGATCCTTCTCAACAAGTGATTCTCCCAGTTTTACTCCCCCCGGGGATATTTGGCCTTCAGGTTATTAGACCCCAAGTGCATGACTTTACATTTCTCCACATTGAACTTCATTTGCCAAGTGGATGCCCAGACAATCAAAGTGTCCAAGTCAGCCTGAAGTCAGCCTGAAGCTCGTGAACATCTTCAGTAGACTGAACTGTGCTACATATCTTTGTGTGCATTTAATTCCATCTTCTATTTCGTTTATAAACAAGTTGAATAATAGAGGGCCCAGCACTGAACCCTGGGGTACACCGCTTTCAACCGGTAACCGATCCCTCAGTCAGTTTTCAATCTAGTTACAAACTGTATTTTCTAATCCTGAAGACCTCAATTTCCCCAATAAGCGTCTATGGGGGACAGTGTCAAATGCTTTTGCAAAATCCAAAAAAACTATATCCACAGCCACCCCTCTGTCCAGGCTTCTACTCACCTCCTCATAGAAGCCAGGTCCTCATCAGGTTAGTCTGGCAGTTTCTGTCCTTACAGAGTAGTTACATAATAATAATAATAATAGTTACATATTCATGTATGTAGTATGTATGTTAAACTTATAGGTCTGTTTTGCCCAGAGAAGACTTAGAGCCCTTTTTTAAAAATGGGCACCACATTTGCCTTGCACCAGTCCCTTGGCACTATACCAGTTGTTTGTAAGTCTTTAAAGATCAAAACAGGGGTGATGAGATAACTGAGCTGAGTTCTTTAAGAACTATTGGGTGAAGTCCATCTGGTCCTGCACATTAAAATATTTAGTCTCTCTTGGATGATATCCATTTTTAGCTTGATAAACCGGACCTTCAGCATTAATTAATGAAAAGCCCAAACGCTTAAAAAACTATTCCCCAGCATCTAAAATTAATATATTTTACGTTTTTAGACACTTCCTGATTATTCTTTCCCCCACATGGCTCCAACTCTTCAGGACTTTAGGATACGGGCGCCGCCATCTTGACTCTGAAGCATCACACTTACTGATGAGATAAGAGTGGGATAAAGTGCAGGGGGTGGGGTTATAGCTGTGCTTTGCTCAGACAGAGCAGAGCTGCAGTCAGGGAAAGGTCAGCAATCCCAGAATGCAGAGCAGCACAGTCAGAAGACACTTTCTGTTTGCAGGCTGTCTGATGATCCATGGCATCTTGGATGTTTAAAGGCTCATAACATACATTAGGTGCAGGTAGGATGATTCTTAATGTGAGCAATCTGTATGTACAGGGTATGGGAAACATATAAGATAGACTCGTATTCAGAGTGAAGGACCACTTTGAGCATTATATTGAGCTATTGCTATCAGTCGCTTCTCCTGTGTTGACTCCTTGCTCTTCACTTGTGTACACAGAGCTAAAGAATCAATTTAACAGCTCTACCTCCTCTTCATCCCCAGTGACCATTTCCCCATTCTTTTGCTTTTTTTGGCCACATCTCTTTCATTTTGTGCTTTTGCCAACCTTATATGTTTCTTAAATGCTTTATTTACTAATTTATACTTCTCAAGGGTTAGAGCTGAAAGCTCAGCCTTGTAATTTTTAAATGCCCTTTTCTTGTTCTTTATTGTCCTTTTAACCCCCAAGCCATGGGGGGTTTAATTTTAGCCACTTATATTTGTTACCCGTAGGATGGCATTTTGCAATGTTGGTAATCACATTTGATTTAAAGCACTACCATTTGGCATCTGTATCCTGATTCCCCAACAGATGCTCCCAGTCTATGTCCTAAAATTCAGTGTTTTTGCTCTCCCAGACCGAAAATCTTTATTACAGTTTATGTTAAATACAACTATATTGTGGTGACTGTTACCAAGATTTTCACGAAGTGTAACTGTCCTCATTGGGTCATCATCATTTGATATTACTGGATCCAAAGAGCATCACCCCTAGTAGGTGCCTCCACGAACTGATTCATATAGTTATCTTGGATAGTTGAAGTCCCCCATCGCCACCACTGTACCAGTTCTACATCCTCATAATCTTCTGCTAGTATCCCCTCATTAATAGATTATTTGAATTCTTGTTTTACATAGAGACACACTCCACCCCCTTTCATATTTTCATTCGTGAACGTACACTTTACCTAGTTTTACACATTGAGTTTTACTATCACTAACTTCTGCAGTATTGTGTCCCCCTAATTGGCTCTCCCTATCAATCATAGAAGTCCACGTTTCCCCTTCTAATTCTTCACCCACCATCATATGCTGTCCCCTAAGTAACATGTCTTCCTCTTTGTTTTCACACTTGCCACCCCCCTCATCTCTAGGTAAAATACCCATCCACCACTTCTAGTGTCCTCTTACCCAGCACAGCAGCCCTCCTTCCATTCAGATGAAAATTATCTGTAGAATACAGTTTGTACCCCAATGAAAAGTCAGCTCACTGCTCTAGGGACCCAAATCCTTTTGCTCTGCACCAGGACCCATATGTTTAACTTTCTATGTTCCCGCTGTTGTTCATGTGTAGCGCATGGCACAGGCAGTATTCCAGACAGTACAACCTTGGAGGTCCTTCCCTTCAACTTGGTGCCTAATTCCTTAAATGTATTCTTAAGGATCCTCCATTTCCCATTGATTCTGCCAATAGTCCCTATGTGGACCACGACAGCTGGGTCATCCCCAGCCCCTCCCATGAATTTATCTATCCTTTCCAACATTTGTCGAACCCTGGCACCAGGGGGACAGCAAACCATTCGGTTGAGACAGTCTTGGTGGCAAATCAGTCCTTCTGATAATAGAATACCCTATTACCACTAACTGTCTAGTCTTACCTGCAGTCCCAACCACCCGCTCACTAGCTGGGCTGTCCTCCCGGCTGTTAGGGAGATCGGTATCCACTAGGGCTGCCATTTATGGGACTGGCACTCTTGCATCATTACCCAACTTGGCAATTTTGCCAGGTAGCTGGGTAAATGTAGATCGAGGGAGTAGAAAGGGTGCACATACAGTATGGCCTTCTTTTTCTGTGCACCCCTCTATCTACATTTACCCAGCTACCTATCTGCTCCTCCTACCCCACTTAATGCCTGCTCATTGAGTAGAATGCCCTTCTCTATATTGTCAGTCTCCCCCAGTGTTGCATTTTGCGCCTCCAGATCTCTAACCCAAGCTTCCAAGGTTGCAATATGCTCACATTTAACACAGCAGTATTCATCCTGGAACTGCTGCTCCTGAGATTTATACATATGACAAACTGTGCACTGAAGTAGACCTGCAATGTTGCTAGCCATTATCCCAGTTACAAAAATAGCAGTGAAATCACAGTTTTAGTGCTTACAGTTGCAGTAACTTTTGCTCTGAACTTCTTATTTTAGCTCTATAACACTTAGGCAATAAACACTTAAGCAATTAAAGTTTCCTAATGTAAAGTTCCTTAATGAAAATTCCCCTCACTTGAAAATATAACCAGAACCCGCAAAAGCTCCTAAACTCGCTTTTCTTATCTATAGCAAAGCAATACTTCCCTTCACCAGTGTCAGTCTATGGCTAGTCTGGCAAGAAAAAGACAAAAAACATTGCGTTATATGTGTTCACTTCTTCATCAGAGGGTGTTGCTAATTCTGATGAGGAAATGCACAGTGTAGATCTACTTTAATTATTCATATTTTATAGTGCAAAAAAGGAAAAATAAGGAAGGAATCAAACTGACATTTGCAGTATGTTATCTGACAGGGAGGCTGTCATTTCCATTTCATCTGCTATTCCAGCACACACAGAGAGCGAAAGTGACAGAAACATTTTTTTTAGGGACGTTAAGATAAGGTCCAAAGTGAATCATTAATTATCCCGATTATGCCTTAGTGAAAGTAATGATGTTCTGGAAATAGTAGCCATTAGCCAGTATTGATGTTACCCAGCATTGAGCTAAAAGGCTTTATAACAGCTTATAAAAGTGGACCTGTTTTTCCAGTTCTGGGTTTGTGCAAAATGCAGCTGAAGCTTAAAGCAGAGCTCCAGTAAAAAAAAAAAATTTGGAAATGACTCCCCTGAAACACCCCTCTCCTATGAAAAGTGGCATACGCTATTTAGAAGGGCTTAGCCCCATGCAGAAATGATTATGTACCTCGATGGCATTGGCTGTTGCAGACCATTCAGTCAGTGGATACAATGTATTTAGAAGATCTCAGATGTGAGCAGACCAATGGTGAGTCATTAAAGTGGATGGCTTTCTAATTCTGACTAGAAATAAGGGATGATTGCAGATATTCAAGGACATTTTGACTGTGGGACTTAGTTTTTCAGAAGCAGGGCTCCTCTTTGTGTGGCAAAATGGCTGCGGCCTTGCAGTCTTGCAGTTTAAAGTGGACTAAAACCCAGTATTTTGATCCTGGATTTTGCTTCTTTCCCTCGGGCTGTCTGAAACCCCCCAGATCACTGAGCACAACTCATGTCTTCCTGGTCCTACGATGCATGCGTGGCCACTCGTCCAATCAGAGCACTCGTAGCCGCCGATGCCTTCATCTAAGGCCAGTGGATCCAAGCTCGCTGACGGCTGCATCCCCCGCTTCCCTCTAAAAGGGAGCGTGCCTGTTCCGGCCATTCACAAATGCCTTGTTAGAGGGATGTGGCCACGCTTGTGACGTTGTACCAGGAAGCAAGGTAAGTGAATGGGGAGACCTGGGAGGTTTTAAACAGTGGGGCATCCTGATTTTGGATGTCTCGGGGGGGGGGGTTGAATACATAATCAATCTATACGATTCCTGGGCCAATCATGCTGGGTTTTGGTCCATTTTAAGGTTAATCCCTCTCAAATAGCTTATGTCACTGATTGTCAGGAAAGCTTTAGGGGATTTTTTGACTGGAGGTCTATGAAACATTGCCAAATATTTGAGGTGGCAAGGTGAACCTGTTTTTTTTCAACATTAACAAGCCATGAATGGGGAGGTCCATGAAACATTGCCAAATATTTGAGATGGCAAGGTGAACCTGTTTTTTTTCAACATTGTCCATGATGGTCCATGATGGTGGAGAAGAAAAACAACATATTTTGCTTTTGCTTTAGACATGGGCATACTTTGCTATTAGGTAACTTGCCCAGAAATGTTTTTTACTGTAACATTACCACCAAACCTAACTGTTTACCCATGCATTGTGGGGAAATTATAGAATCAACTAAACAACAAAACTGTCTCTTCCAAGCAAAGACTGATGCTAGGCCTCACTAGGCGGTATTTCTTCACTTGGAGGATGCTATAGAAAGATGTCCCTAGGCTAATACACCTTTAGTGATTCCTGCTACTTTTCAATGCTTCAAGCAATATTGTCTGGGGCCAGTGGGTCTGCACCACCATCCATGGCAGGTTCCTTGGGTCATGAACCCTGCAGATTTCACCACCATTGCAATGTGTGGTTGCAAAAGCGTTGTACTGACTGAGGCCTTACAGTCATCTATTGCAGTGTCTGCACCGGTCAAGCACAACCCTTTTACATTTAAACCCCAGCTGTGTGTCTTTGCCGATCCCTGTATGTCTTTCTTCACTTGGAGGATAGTAGTTAGTTGACTTTAGAAATGAGTTATTTTGGTGTTATTGAGTTTCTGGAAAGGGATATAAATTGTGTGTCCACTTCCCTAGGGATTACCAGCTAAAAACAATCTGCAGCATTTTGCCTGCTCGGAGAAGTTGGACCTTTCTTAGAAGGAGATTTGTAGCACGTCTTAAGTGTTTTTTGTGTTCTATGCAAGAAAGACTATTTGATCAAAATGGAAAAACCATAAAGTAAAGTAAATTCTGTATAAGAGGCATATCAAGCCAGAGGGTGCTCTCAGAATTTTGAGCTAACATGGGTAGCATCCCAACCAGCTCAACCAAGGTTTAGGAGCACTGGTCTACCAAGATGTACCCCTATGATATACAAAAAACGCTATTTAAACAAATAGTGCTAGCAAGTAGGTGTGTGCGTGTAAACAAATTTAATGCAGTTTATTGGTAAATTTAAAAAGACAAGAAATGAGTCCTTGTGCTCCTAGTTCTACTAGGCTATTATATTGTTAGTTATGCCTGTTACTTTCAGAAGTTCCATGAAAGAAGGGGAGCCTGTATCTGCACAAGTTCAAGGAGGACTTAGGAATGGCCAGGAAATTAAAAACCTCTTTTCCTTTCTTTCTCATTTCTGGTTACAATATATACAAGTTGCTGGTGAACCTTCAAGTAGAAGTCAAGCCAACAGATATACAATAAAATGTTTTGAGAAACTGGATCCCTTTAGAAATTCCTTTAGGTACCATTTGTTGTCTGTGACCCAGTTGGGCATATTTACCTTCAAATCTTGTCCCTGGTGGTGACTCAAACCATGTGAATGCAAACAGCAAAGACTGATGTTACTGAGATAGAAATCAATTCAATGCTGCTCTTTTTATACTTCACCGTGCTATTTAAAGCTAGAAAAACACACATTCATAACAAAAAGTAGTGTAAAGATATCGACTCAGGGTCCATGGGGTCTTAGGGTCCCATCATTACCGTTACACCTTTCTTTACAGCTGTGTGTCTGTAATCCATTATTCATCTCGTGCATATTCATTACGATGGCACATCATTAACTATAAAAAAAAAAAACTTTACAGCACAGACAGAGATTTCCAGGCTTCTCACACAGCACTGTTCTTCATTCTGGATGCATGTCCACCTCCTGCTGTCCCCAGGATTGTTTGGGGAGCAATTGTTGCTTTGGATCCTTTGATTGTGGTTTGAAAGAGTAAATATATATATATATATATATATATATATATATTCATTTTTTCATATATCTTTGGCCCTCTGTCCTTCACCTCTAACAAAACAGTTTCCTTTAAATGTTGACTTCTTTTTAGAATAGATAAAAAGCAGCACATATCCGAGACACATCCAGATGCCTCACTCATCTACCTATTGATTCAAAATCCACTATATACTCTTCATAATGAAATTTGAGTTCCATTGTTTCACATATCTTTGGCACATATGTCTCATCCCCAAACATTTTTATGGCTTGACCTAAGAAGGGTTGATATCCAGGTATCACCATGCTTGGTGTGAAACATGAACATTGAAAGGTTTATAAACACTCAGTGGTAACACCAAGCATAGAAGAACTGCCAAGGTCAGCCATTATGGCCCAGGAAAGAATAAACTGTCATTGGGTATTTGATATTACCTTGATTGGTATTGAACCTGGTACTTTGTGTCTTGCTGCTGTAATTCACTTGAATAGCTTTTGAATGGAATCCATTGATTACTACAGCAGTCTTCTTTTATTGGAATTCAAGATGTTAGTTCACATTGAATGTTGACTTCTTTCAACAAAAGCTAAATAGCAGCACACAGCCTAGACACATTCAGATGCCTCATTCATCTATCTATTGATTTAAAATCCTCTATATACTCTTCATAATGAAAATATAAAAATTCCACATCTTGCATGATTATTAGATGCATGACCATTGAATAACAGCTGCCTATAGATGCCCATGTATCAGTACTATGTATTGTCTATTTTACTTCTTTATTATTCTGGCATGCCTCACTGACCATTCTGCAGAACAAAAGTATATGAGAAAACACTAGAGTGTGGAGTGAATACTAGATGCAGCAATCATCAACAGACTCGGAGGACACAGATTGTACATTATCTTTCCAGGATATTAATGTATTTTTGAGAATGGGTGCATGGATAGAGGGAGGTTTGATATGGCTAGTGTTCACTTATGTAACTGAGTTGTATTTATTTAGACTAAAGGAGGTCCTTTGGGACACCTTTCTATTGATTGACTAGGTGTCTATTTTTGAGTGGAAGGGGTCTCATTGTTTTTTGTTGGGGAGTTATATATTAATGGAATATTCTTACGACTCAAGGGCCCTTTATGACTTGACAGAGATTTATTTTGACTGGAGAAGTGGTCTTCTGTGAATGTATTCATTTTTTATGGTGGAGTGTTCTATGCATTGAGGGAATAAGTGAATGAGAAAGAGGCATCTTATCCACTGAGTAGTGGACCTTTAAGAACTACACATTGGATTGTGTTTGTTGGAGGCAGTGGATTGTGTTTGTTGGAGGCAGTCTCATGTGGATATCAGTAACATAGGAAGATATTATGGATGGAAGACATGTTTTGGGCCAGTCAAGGGCAATTCAATGACTAGATGTTAATTTGATATATGAGACCGTTTATTAATCAAAGGGATTAATATTTGAGCCAATACCGGTCTGTAATGAGCTGAGAATGTGTTTCATTTACATTACAGTGAACCAACAGTCAAAAATGACATAAAACAATCTACATTGCTCTGGGGAGGGATGCATGTGAACACTGTTTGATGTGTTGGTCTACACATCAAACAGTGCTCATATGCATCCCTCCCTGAGGCAATTTAGATTGCTGCACATAAAATTCACCTTTTTGTAACTCCTCTGCTGTAGTAAATTTTAGAAACAAAATAGCGGTTCATGCATCTGCAGGCTGCCTGCAAACAGAAAGTGCTGATGTGCTTCCTGTTACTGTACATTGTCAGTTATGGCAGTTGAATCCAGACAGCAGCATGGCTGAGATGCTGGGAGAGGAAGCTCCAAAATGGCCGCTACCTTTCTTTTCCAACTGTGCTAGGCTGTTTGGTTTAAATGTGTCTTTGTGTGAGCTGTGGGTTCTTAATGAAGATCGACTAACCGGGTAGGTCAGCAGTATAAAGGCCACCATCTCCACCCTTATCAAAGCATAAATTAGTTTAGACATTTTATATGTCCTTATTCATTAAACAGAAACAATGACCGCAAGAGATCCAAAATCTTTGAAAATTGATGGGTTGGAAAGATTTAGCATGTGCTTATGTTCAGCCGAGAAACGGCGACTAGAGGAGACCACCAGTCTCTATTAGTCAATTGTATGTTGAGCAATAACCCACATAGATTAAATTTAGTAATCAGAAGGGTTTCTTTCTTACAATACCTACGAGCCCAGACAACCGTTCTTAAATTGTTGGTTCAGTTAGGGGTACAGCTTGACAATAAGTATTTGTTCAGTCTTAGGGTGACTATATACACTTTTATGCTGGGGGGCCATCAGGAGGTACAGTCAACAGAGTTGGAGATTCAGTATGATCTAGGCAGGGTTTGAGAATAAGATTGGGTATCTGTGGAACGGGGCTGGGCATCATTAAATAGTACATGGGAATTGTGTTGATCAAAGAAGATCAAATGTTCAAGCCCTGGTCTGTACAAGAAAAGCTATTTTATCTCCCTGAAAAAAAAGTTTTTTACCTAATAGCCTTCCTTTTCTGTCTTATTTTTTTTTTTTTATGGCTACCAAGCCAACTGGTGATTTTGACATCTACATACTACTAGTTCTACTACTAGTAGTTCAGGTTCTGAACTACTCTCCATTTATACCCCAAAAATTAGAAAGATTTTTCATTTTCTCTTTTCGTCCTTTTCCTTTTCCTGCCCATTTTGGAGTTTGACTTGTTTCCCAAAAGGGAAAAAGTGGGTTCAGCTAGAGGTATAGCTTGAAAAGAAATAATTGTTCAGTAGTCTGAGTATAGTTAGTGGATATAGAATGGAATCTTTTATGTTTTAAACTCACAAAAGGTCATCAGTGTGCACAGTTTTAAAAACTTAGGGTTATCCATGGAGGGTTCAGGATAAGTTTGGACATTTGTGGAAGGAGGAATACATCATTATATAGTATATGCTTGTCCTGAGTCTAATAGCATAGAGAATTGTCTCATGAAAGAACTGTTCAAGGCCCAGACTGCACAGGGCAGCAATTGTCCTTAAAATGTTTTATGCCTAACAGCCTATCTTTTCTGCCTCTGAAGTTGTGGCTACCAAGCCAACTGGAAAAATTGACTTCTACATATTCTTAGAGAGTTTCAAACTTACACTTGACTTACACCTGACTGATTCTTCTCCTGTTCTTTGTTTCTTCTGTCTTCTGCCCATTTTAGAGTGTATCTCATTCACCCAAAGGCATGTGGTGGTATAAAGCACAGCTGTACATGAACTGTCAAAAAACAGCCTGGGAAAAATCCAAGATGCACGAATACTCTTCTTGTATCTGCTTTCTTTCCTATGATATTTACTGCTAAGGAAATAGGAGCCCCTGTCCCCTGCTGCACCACTACCAAACCCTTATGTACATATGTTGTTATGTCATCAGCATGAACATTGTATATACATTCTTTAAATTATATAAACCCACAATGTATTTCAGCATACTGTACAGTATGATAAACCCAAGCCATTACTGTCCTTGCACCTTCCAATGCTTGAATATAAAGTACAAAAGTCGCATAGAATAATCACATTCTGTGTTTCAATACCCATTTAAACCTGCACCTATTAATTTGAATTGCTATCATATAGTGTCACACACAGGCTTCAATCAGCCATGTAAACAGTCCTTTATTAATGGTATATTCAATTGTGGATGTGCTTTGCTGAATACTAATGGAATGCAGCTTCACTAATGCAACAGAAATGAAATAGAATTGCAGTGTTGCTGAATTCATTCCTAGGTAGTCAATGTGGATCATGCTAATTATTTAGTCGAGCAAGTATAACTCTGGGTGCACATTTCAGTGTGAATTGCAACCCGCATCTTGGTAAGCCTTTTAACCTTTAACACACAAAAACATGCAATAAAATGTTTTTGTTTTGTTTTTCCTCCCAAAAATGACCAGTATCTGCAATTAGTGATGAGCCTGGATGGGAGAATCTGGTTTGGAGACCAGATAATCCTAGGTATACAACATTTGGCACTCAGGAATGCTGTATACAATAGCTCTGGCCACCACACATGTGATCTGGTGTAGGGGTGTATTGACCCCCCTTAGCAGTTCATTGATAGATAAAAAAGAAAAAATAATACATTTTAAAAATGAAAAAGTAACTCACAGTCACTGCTTCTTTCATTACCTGTCCACTGTGGTGCGGTGCCCTCTCTGATGGTTTGCTGCTGGTAGGGACCCCCTATGGCAGTCGCCTCACCAGCATCTGGTTAGAGGGGACACAGGTCCCCTCCTCCCCCCTTGGCCAGTGCCAGTTTTGTTATCACGACTTGCTATTCTGCAACACATAGCAAAAGAAAAGGGAATACAAAAGTGCTGCAGAGGAACATAGCTCAGGATTTTCAGTACAGTATTCTGGGTTTTGTTCTTGCTTCCAGCGTCATCTCACTTTGGAACCTGGTGCTGAATCACTTCTTCGATTTAGCACCAGGTACGAAAAGTTGCATTCACTTTCATTTGGGGTCATGCTAAAGACCTGGTGAAGGAAGTTTACCTTTGGGTGTAAAGGTATTTTTTTTAAGTTAGGAAGAAAAAACGCTTACCTAATTGGAAAAATTATCTACTTCCCCTATAAAAATGCCACAGCACAGGGGTAGGTGATTTCTTAGAAAAGATTAGAACAAAAATGATTCATGGAATTTTTTTGTGTATTAACTTGCTTCATCAGATCTTTAGCATGACTCCAACCGCCTACCTATCAGATGTAAAAAGTAATTCTATTTAATTTTTACTCTGAATTGCACTTTTTGCACCTGCCACTGAATCGCCCCCATGGTCTGTATAAGATGGACTTTAAAAATGACCTCTATAATATAACTAACTAACAGTGTGGGATTGTTATGAAGCCCCCTCTCATGTCTAATGTTGTGTTCATGTCTGGAAGGCAATTAACCTTTTTAAAGTTAGAGATGTGACACTGCTCACACCTGACACTGCGCAAAGACAAGAATAAGATGTCATATTCTTATACACCTTAATTGTAACAGCACATTAAAAAGGTCATCATACATACATTCCAGTACTTGTTTATATTTTGTATATGCCAAAAAACATTTTTAGAAACCTCAATAGAAAAATAAGTGCCAGACATATCGTAATCTGTTATTCTGGCACAGATAGTAAAAAAAGCACTAGTTTTAAAGGAATACAAATCCCGAGGACTAGAGTGTTAAAGGAAAACAAATCCCAAGATTTTTATTATCCTTGGTTTTGTTCCTTCCTCCCGGGACATCTCGGTTTGGGATGACTCACTGTGTGAAATCTTACAGATCACCTGTAAACTCACCTCTCCCATGACACATGTGCCCACCAATCACTGGCTCGCACTGCATCCCGTATTTACTATGCCACGCCGAGCTAAATGGAGGGCACGCCACTGACCACACATCAAAAAGGGCGAGGCCGCCGATCCTAATATCCTGTAGGTTGGTGGTTGCTCATCTTTAAGCTTTTACGATTTGACAAACAATAAATCTGGCGGAAAATTTTGGTTCAGCCAGGCCCGAATAGAGGCGACATTGGCGTTAAGCTATGTAGCTCATTTTATTTTTTTTTATTAGTCTTTACAGTTTATTTAAGTTGTCCCTCAATCATTACGGCTACCAGTCAATCCGCTAGACATGAGGTGAACCTAGGCTTTCTGGCACCTGGGCCAAAGATTCGAAATGGCGCCCCCACCTGTGTTCAGGCCTTTCTTTGGGGCCCCCCAACTTGCTGCACCTGGGGCACGTGACCCCCCTGCCCCCCCAGCTACTCCCCTGCATGAGTTGTGGCATAGGCAGCCAATGGGCTTCTATAAATCTGCGCTGGTAACCCCTACCATTTGAACTAGTAAAGGTGTCCTTTGTACAATTTACAAGATGTGCTGAGCAGCCCATCAACCCGCTTTACCTAAGGTTTCAGCAGCAGCAACAAACTGCTGTAACTCACCTGAGCCCCGATCCTCTTCCTGTCAGTGGCAGTGGAGCGGTGGTGGTGTTTGAATTTGGCCCCAGCTGGGGCTTCAGTAAGATGGCCACTGGCTCCCATGAGTGAGGACACTTCTGGGGTAAGGTATAGCAGTGTGCTTCCTTCTGCACACTCTGCAGCCACCCCCAAAGTTCGGGTCCCCATTGATTTCAACATTTATTCAAAGTTCCTCCGAACTTGCCATGTCCGAACTTTGGGGGTTCGCTCATCCCTACCAATATGCCAATGCCCAGTGTTGAGATCACTGGGTGAACAGGGAAGGTTCCAGGGTGAGGTAAGGAGTCGCTGCAGGGACAGAGTGGCTGTCACGATTCACTTACCTGCGTCCCGTTCCAGCGGCGCCTCCCTTCCGCTGGTCCGGCCGCGCCGGGCGGCTGCTCGCGCGGCTGCGAGCGCTCCCCCCTCCGTCTCCTCTGCCGGCGTGCCCGGCAGTTCTCGTGCTAGCGCACGCAAGCACGGCCTTTGTATTCCCTCCGGCGGCGCTGCTGGCGGCGCTGCTGTCAGCGCGGCTGCCGGAGGAAGAAGAATTAAAGGGCCAATGAGCCCAGGTGGGTGGGGGGTGTTTCTTTCAGAGACAGGGCCAATGAGCTCTAGGGACTTGTGGGGCTAACGCCCTGATCCTATCAGGTTAGGTGTTTCATGTTGCACCAATCACACACCTTATTTCCCCCCATCCCCAGTCATACCTGTCCTATAAAAGGTTCACCCCGTCAGTTACTCAGCGCCTGTTATAGCGCCTTGAACCTAGTCTTGACTTGTGTAATTCCGTGATTGAACTTCGTTGTCGACCACTGCCTGAACCGACCATTCTTGCCTGATCTCCGTTGCCGACCCCTGCCTGAATCGACCACTCTCCGTCTGATCCCTGTTGCCGACCTCTGCTTTGTACCCTGACCTCGAGCTGTCTCATCCCTTTGTACCGCTGCTATCTCTGAACACCCGTTGCCGACCTCTAGCCTGTCTGGACTCCCGCTACTCGCTCTAGCTATTGGACTCGCTCTATACCGCTCCAGCTACTGGTTCTTCAGACCTTCAAACAGTAAGCTCCCATCCCTTGAGCCATTGAAGTCCTGGGGGCAACCGATCCCGGGCAGGCGTATACTGTGTCCCGGCAAGCGGGGGCTCCTACAGGTGAAGCTGGCTGCGGAGATTAGGGGTTGAGGGCTTACCTGGAGGGCTGGAGTTACCTGAGCATGTCATTAGAGTACCCAGAGCGTGACAGTGGCTGTTAGACCATTTTTTGCATGGTCTTAGAGAAATGAAATTGAAAGAAGGGAAAACTTTGGAACCCTTTTACTATTATTACCTAGTGTTACAGGAGAGGCACATGGAACAGGCATCAAGTGAGCTGCTCGATGTCTTATTATTGTCGTTGGGTTTACAATCCCTTTAACTACAAGCAGAGGGCAGTGATATGTATTGAAGAAAAATCAAATTTTTCTATTATTCAAAAACCATTGGTCTTTTTTAATTTCACAGCTACAATAATAGTAATTTGACTGTAACGGGGAGAAGCAGCTTCATCTGACATCACTTCATTTAACATTCGCACCATGTAATGTGTCAGCCAGTTTTAGTTTCTGTCACAGCGCCGACATCTAACACACACTGTAGCTTTATAATAATAGACTTAGGAGTGGAGTGAATAATTAAATGGTATCAGAAGAGGTCACACAATGGCTGCTCTTCTTATTTCTTCTAATTTACCAAATCACCTATTAATTACATTGCCTGTGAAACTCATAAATAATTCCAGCGCAAACTAAGTTACAGGCTATTACAATGCAGAAGCAAAATGCCAGACCTTGGAGGGATTTCATCTTTATCATTTATAGGCTGATTCGACCCCAAATTAAAATTCCTAAATTATATTTATGTAAAATAACTTAAGATTGGGATTTTATAAACCATCCTTTGGGATTCTGTTTGTACATAGCATGCAGTGGGTGAAAACATATATAACTGGGCATGGGTCCCTGCTACTCATTGAAATGTGAAGAGTACAGACACTTTAATGATTATCTGTAACTGGCTGTAAGATAATCTGGTAGTTGTTCTTAATAAATGTATTAGGCCTTGGTATGCAAGGTCGATAAATACGTTCGGGAAATTGTGCAATGCATGATGAAAACGTTTGAAAAATTCCTAGTTTGGGAAGCAGAGATAGGGACTAGCTGAGAGGCTAACACATACATGTAAATGGAGTCTAAAGCCATAACACAGATCCAAAAAGGCCAGAGCAGATTGAAAAGCCAAGGAATGGGTAACTGAAGCACAGAGTGGAAACAGGCAGTAGATTCATGGCTTGGGAATAGTCAAGAAAAGCACGGCTTGAGAAAGGGCAAGAGGAGTGGGCTAGCAACAGGTAAGAGGCTGGGGCTAGGAACAGAATAGAGAGGTGTGAGCTGGGGTATGAGATGGGAATGGTGAAAGAGATAAAGTGTTGGGAACAGGCAAGAGAGGATTAGGCTGAGAAAAGGCAAGAGAGATGTAGGCTGGGGACCGGTGAGAGGTTCAAACTAGAGACTGGTGAGAGATTCATAAGCCTGGAACAAGCAAGAGATACACAGGCCGTGAAAAGATGAGAGACTGCGACTGCCTGTCTGCACTGCCAGTGAGGCAAATGACCAACTCTCCAGGGCACAGGAGGTTCAGTACACTACAATAGTCCCAGCACTAACCCACTTTTAGAGCCTCACCCCATATTGTAGGGATACACAGGCCCGGTAAGATCTTTGGTGGTTGCAAATTTTGGGAAAAGCTGACAGGGAACAAGACTCTAACAACCGAGCAAAACAAGTACTTACAGATGGCAAGATGTCAGAAGCCCAAACCCAGTACATTAACAGGTGCAAGACGGCCAGTGGCAGCGAGCACATGGAAAACTCACAAGGCTCACTAAATAGAGACAGGGTAGATAGAAGCTTATAAAGGGAATACAAGGAGAAAACCACCCAACCACACAGGGGAAAACACCAAGGAGGACGACAGATAGGAACCCCACAGACTAGAAACAAACATCACTGGTGGCATAGCGAAGAAGAGATTGGACCTAGACTATTACAGAAAGAACATCATTCGTTTAAATGCCAGTGATCTTAAGAATATCCTTTTACTTTTTTCTTGATGAGTACCCAAACCACTTCTTTTCACCACTGACCTTATTTCATACTTATCTTAAAAATAATTTATCTCAACCCAAGAACTTAAATGTGATTAAACAGTTTTATGTTTTTCTCATTAGCTTTTCATATGATTGATGGATATCTTGGCTCCTGAGGGAAACCTGAGCCAAAAGATAATGTGTGACGTGTTATAATTTACAAAAACACAAGGAATTACTGTAAACTGTTCAGATAGATAAGAAAATGTTTCATAAGTGGTAATTCAGCAAAGAGAAAGAATGCTTGTCTAAAACTCTTTCCTCAGCTTGCATGCAAAAAAAAGGGGTGTCGGGGCGATTCAAATAAACACCTGTACATTTTGTATTTGTGAGACTGTGTGAGACAGCAGTTGACAGTCGTAGACTTGTGTGCGAGTTCTGGCTGTTTTATTGCAGCGCTGACCCTGTCCCTGTCAGACTCAGCACTGCTAGGGCTTATTTTTTATTTCTTTTTTATTCTTTTCATTTTTTTAAAGTGTCCCCCCTCCCCAAATCCAACCGAGTATGCATTCTCATGCTGTTTATGCAAGTTGCCATGCCCAGTGCAATAGGAATCAAGATAAGAAAGATGGAGGCTAATTATTTAGCATTTTCTGCATTTTGGGCTTCCCTTTTTACTAACTGGGTAGCACCAGAGGTGGGAATATGAGTGAACCTTTGAAAGGAGGTGCTACCAGTTTTAATGCTACCAATCCATTTTCAATGGCACAATGCCAGAGTTCCAATGTATCTCCAATGCATCTCAAATCCATTATGAGTAGTGACCAGCCAGAGCAGGGACAGTCTGGTTCTGAGGCCCTCTGGCTGGAGAGTCCTCTGTACTCATCGTTTGGTGCCCCCGGAATTACGGATGCAATAGCGCCGGCCACCACAACGTGTGAACTAGCATAGGGGTCCCTTGTACTCCATATCAGATCACGAACAGTTAAAAATGAAAATAGATTATTTTTAAAATAAAAAATCTCACTGTTGCTGGTTCTTCCTTCATCTGTTCCACACTGGGTGGCGACCTTTCTGCAGGTCTACCAGGTGAGGGGACCCCCTCTTGGTCTAGCAGGCTGTGAGCTTCTTGACGCTAGTGAGGGGTAATTCCCCTCCATGTCTCTCCCCTCCAGTGACATCATATGGGAGGACTCCACAGAGGCTCCTCCACTGTGGTATAAAATTTCTCCCTAACTTGGCGTGCCGGGATTAGCTTGGCAGGATGCCAGCGGGGTGGCTGCAATAGCGGCTACCCATCATTTAGAAGATCACAGATCTGGTGGACCTGCAGAGAGGACGCAACCCGGCGGGATACAGATGAAGGAGGTAGCGGGAACGGTGAGTTCTGTTTTATTTTAAAAACGTACTGTATTGTACACGCATTACGGTACGGCATGCCACCTGCCAGCATCAGTGAGTAGCTTATATGATCATTTGACCCATACCTTGCCAGTGTCCAGGATAGGGTGACTGGGCAAAATACGAAAATACAGGGTGAATCTAGCTTCGCCCGGATCCGAAGTCCATCACTAATTATCAGTTGATGCAAATGCAGATGAAAAGATGAATGGGTTTCTGACTTTTCTATGTAACCTAGAATATACTAATGGTTGTTGTGAATATACTCGGGTTGTGCAGCTTTGGCAATTTCCATAAAAATTATAAATGGAACATCTTTGCACAACCTACATTTTTGTTTTAGACATAGAAGCCCTTTAAAACCCCCTTTAATGGTTGACGTGAGCAGGACATTATGAGAAAGACAAGTCAAATTAAAATAATCCCCTGAGTCAGTGTAATTACTTCCATCTCTGATGTGACCTGTTGTGAATTAATGTTACATTATTCTTTATCTCATTTTGCAAGCCAGGTTTGCATTTCATGTAATTTTGTTGCTTTAATAAATTAATACTCATTGTGCTTTTCAGTTCTTGGAAGTCTACAAAGCAATCTGGATTAATGAAGAGCTGACATTTGTGAATAAGGTTATCTGTTTAATGCAGTATAAGTCTGTGATTCATAAGACATACATTATGATGGAAGAAAGCATTTGCTCGGCATGCTTTCTTCAGACCCAAGAAGGCCATCAAATATTCATCAGGGCTATTTTTTTCTTTTACACCCATGCAATTACTGCTACTTTTTGGCACCTCCATACATCACCTCCTTTTGGACTACCCATCTTCCACCTGTTCACTTCTCCTCTTTACTGCATATCCACTCAGTTTTGAACTTAAGTACATTGACTCTAATAAAAGAAATCATTATTGGAATCCATCCTTAAAGTCATTCTGCAGGCAGAGAAAAAAAAACAAAACAATATACTTACCTTTAATCACACACAGGCAATAGTTGCTAACCCAGCACTGATACACTTACGGGGCCTGTCCCAGCCCTGCAGAACCGCCGTCATCTTCAAACAGCTTGTGTCTATTCAACAACTTACATCATCACATGAACTATGGTATGCCCCATTCCATTCAATGGAGGTGGGATGTGCCATAGGGCCTGTAAGGAATGGCACAGGGGAGTCCATTGGGTGCCCACTGCCAGAATGCCCATCCTTCACCTCTTTTTTGTATCTCTGTACTTCCATAAAACCAAGCTACTCATTCATATGCTGACCCTACACTATATTCAGCAGCTCTGTACTGCACCTCTCCAAAATATTAATCTACCACCTTCACTTTTATGTTGTCCCCGTTCCAAAATACAACAACATAATCTACCCCCATTCAATAACAGCCATTCACCACCTCTTCCCATCACCTCCTTATTGCACTTCCAACAGAACAATGTACACCACTTATCTTCAGCCCCTTTGTACTGCACCCCTCTTTAGGATCTCTATTAACTCATGTTTCTCAACATGTTTTTCCAACACCATAATGAACTTGCCAACTTTGTTTTTCTGTTAGTGCCCCCACCAGACCTGCGCTTTATTTTTCATTAGGCTCTCAAGTGCCTGTGGCTAATACAGCGTGAGGCAAGGTGGGGCAGCAGTCTTGCAAACCCTAAATAACAGCCTTTCTCCAAACACTACTTTATCTGCAATCTGATCACCCCTAAGCAACGCTTAAAATATTACAATCCTGCATCCCAGTTACTACCCACATACATATGTGTACTGTATCTTTAATACATACCCTATTCTACATAGGCTGTCCCTACTTATTTATACCTTAAAGTGTAATCCATACAATTAAGTTAACTTCTACCACCACAGGATTTGGATGCCTTCTAGATTGCCAAACACTGATCTGTATTTGAATGGCTGCCAACAGGGTTACATAGTGAGTTAAGATGCCTCGAAGGGCATAGCTAAGCAGAGTGCCACCCCTCTGGCAGCCAGCTCTGGCATTTCAGTCTTCCAAGCATAGGGGATGGTGGGTGAGGGCCTCCGCATGCCATGGGTTACTGGGCCAAGATGAGTATATGGCAAACAGAGTTAGTTTACACTGATTCAGGGTGTCCCATACGGAACAAACAGACAGGGGCATTCATTTGTGGGTTCTCATCCTCTTTGCCAGAGAATAGACATACTGGAGCAAACCAAAGCAGCCATTCAGCCTAAATGTCTTTAAACCTTTCTATCAAACCCCAGTCTACCAAAAATCATAAAGCAATGCTGGATATTTTTCTCTGAAATGGCAAACTACAAAGTCTGAAAAATGAAAGTTTGAATTTCCACCACAACGATCACTCACCATTTTGCTGTTAGCTTAGCAGTGCATCAAAGAAAGAAGAGTAGAGCTGTAAATATCTGATTTTGTGTGCGTAACAGGCAGTGCCATTAGATATGAGATTTCCCTGCATGTGTTTCAGAATACTGCTGCTTTACTAATATTCTGTGAAGATTTGGAAGCTCAGTCTCTACAGTTGGCCAACAATGCCTCATGGGTAATTTAGTCTAGGTCAAGTGGCATGTAAGACCAGGATATTTCAGCTGTGCTGAAAACCACAGGATGAACGAACAGCTTTAGAGAAGTTATCCATATCAAAATGAAAAGTTCATAGCTTTTTTATATAAAACTTGCTGACTATACAGTAAGTAGAGGTAAATGCATGACTCAATTTTGACCTACCTACCTTTTTCAGAAAGAGAATCTAAAATATCATCTGAATACTGCCACGCCCTGAACACTACATAGTAGTCAACTGACCCAGACAGAGCAGGGTGAAATAATTCTGATGATGGTGGGATTCCACCTTTAGCTTTCATACAGAAGGTCTGCAGTAGGCTTACATTAAGTTACATTACTATAGGCAGGACTGGATCAGATGTGGTGGAGCCCCCTTTAACCACTATCTTATTGGACCAGTGTTCATGTTGCTTGATGTCTTGTCTGGGGTATATTGTTCAGATCCGGAGTATTTCTGGTTTTGGTTTTTCCTCAACTCTTTCATCATCACATGAATAGATGTCTCCCTTCTGCCACAATGGTGGCCAGTCAGCAGATTTTGGGGAATTCCAGACAAAGCACTGGGCCAATGCTGGTCGTCAGTATTAGAGATGAGCGAACTTTTGAAAAATTCGTTTCGACTGATTCGCCGAGTTTTCCGACAAAAATCGGTTCGACCCGAATTTATTCGCGACAAATCGCTATTAAAAACGGCTATTTCTGAGCCTCCTAGAGCCTCAATAGGGTTGTAAACCATTCTGCCTTGCTGTAACACGCATAGGATGCGTGCTGGGTTAGTGAAATAATACTGTAAATAATTATGACATGCAGATCAGAGGCATCGCTAATAGAATCGCAAAGCGGCACAATTGCAGAGAGTTGAGGTGGCATCACTATGAGGGGCCCCTATAGTGCCTGAAAAACACACCCTGGAGCTGGCAGAAGCAGGAGCCCAGAAATTAGCTGAATCACACCCTGGAGTTGCAAGCAGCAGCAGCTGAAGGAGCCCAAACATTGCTTTAAAGACACACTGGAGTTGGCTGCAGGAGGCCAAAAATGGATGAATTACACCCTGGAGTTGCAAGCAGCAGCAGGAGCCCAAGCATAGCTTGAAAGAGACACTGGAGTTGGCTGCAGGAGGCCAAAAATTGGATGAATCATACCCTGGAGTTGAAAGCAGCAGCAGCAGGAGCACAAACATTGCTTTAAAGAGACACTGGATTTGGCTGGTCTAGAAAAGCATGGCTTGAGAAAGGGCAAGAGGAGTGGGCTAGCAACAGGTAAGAGGCTGGGGCTAGGAACAGAAAAGAGAGGTGTGAGCTGGGGTATGAGATGGGAATGGTGGAAACAGGTGAAAGAGATAAAGTGTTGGGAACAGGCAGGAGAGGATTAGGCTGAGAAAAGGCAAGAGAGATGTAGGCTGGGGACCGGTGAGAGGTTCAAACTAGAGACTGGTGAGAGATTCATAAGCCTGGAACAAGCAAGAGATACACAGGCCGTGAAAAGATGAGAGACTGCGACTGCGTGTCTGCACTACCAGTGAGGCAAATGGCCAACTCTCCAGGGCACAGGAGGTTCAGTACACTACAATAGTCCCAATACTACCCCACTTTTAGAGCCTCACCCCATATTGTAGGGATACACAGGCCCGGTAAGATCTTCGGTGGTTGCAAATTTTGGGAAAAGCTGACAGGGAACAAGACTCTAACAACCGAGCAAAACATGTACTTACAGATGGCAAAATGTCAGAAGCCCAAAACGGGAATCAAAAAGCTTTAGACCCAGTACATTAACAGGTGCAAGACGGGCAGTGGCAGCGAGCACATGAAAAACTCACAAGGCTCACTCAATAGATACAGGGTAGATAGAAGCTTATAAAGGGAATACAAGGAGAAAATCACCCAACCACGCAGGGGAAAACACCAAGGAGGACAACAGATAGGAACCCCACAGACTAGAAACAAACATCACTGGTGGCATCACTGGAGTTGGCTGCAGAAGCTCAAAAATTGGATGAATCACACCCTGGAGTTGCAAGCAGCAGCAGCAGCCCAAACATTGCTTGAAAGAGACACTGCAGTTGGCTGCAGGAGGCCACAAATTGAATGAATCACACCCTGGAGTTGCAAGCAGCAGCAGGAGCACAAACATTGCTTTAAAGAGACACAGGAGTTGGCTGCAGGAGGCCAAAAATTGGATGAATCACACCCTGGAGTTGCAAGCAGCAGCAGGAGCCCAAACATAGCTTGAAAGAGACAATGGAGTTGGCTGCAGGAGGCAAAAAAGTGGATGAATCACACCCTGGAGTTGCAAGCAGCAGCAGCAGGAGCCCAAACATAGCTTGAAAGAGACACTGGAGTTGGCTGCAGGAGCCCAAAAATTGTATGAATCACACCCTGGAGTTGCAAGCAGCAGCAGGAGCCCAAACATTGCTTGAAAGAGACACTGGAGTTGGCAGCAGGTGCCCAAAAATTGGATGAATCACACCCTGGAGTTGCAAGCAGCAGCAGCAGGAGCCCAAAATTGCCAGAAAGACACACCCTGGATTTGGCAGCAGCATGAAGAGAACATATACAGATTTTCGGCACATATATCTTATCCGAAGAATATTAATAAAAAGTAAGAGTAACGTAAAGCATTTTCTCAATAATTACTTGTGGTTTGATGCGGAGGAATGTCTGTAACTGGAGAGCAGCACCTTAAATCTGTTTTGCACGATCCATATTTCTTTAGTGTTGGTCTGGCGCCATCATCAATCTACTCAGGCATTGGTGGGTGGAAATCTTGGCTGGTCCATGCCTGATTCATTTCCACGCAGGCCAGTCTCTCCAAAAAAAAACATGGAGAGTGACAGATTAGTAGCATATTAGTAACATAGTAACATATTAGTAACATAGTAACAAATAAGGCCTCATTTCATCAAGCAGAGGTCTCTGCAGAATAACAACCCATCTGCCGTCATCCATTGGTTAACACGATCATCCACTGCATCACAAGTGACATCTGACACCCCCAGTCAACTGTCTGTTGTATGTTATGCTTTGGGTTCAGCTCCACTATTCAGTGAGGATGATCTGATAATCAGAAAAATCAGCAGCTACTGCCCAGCCAAGAAGTCGGGGGGACACTTGCCGCTTCTTCCACTAGGCGGGCAAGTAGTGATAAGGAGAGTGTCGTGGGAGGAGGTGTTGCAAGTGTTTTGGCTCGGAGTGATGGAGAGTGACAGATTTAGTGGCCAGCATGGTGGCAGAAGGGGAAAGTATGGAGTCAAATGTGCTCGGGGTAGACCACTTGCGCGGCAGGCTATCTTCCCAGGAGGTAGTGGAAGAGGGTCCCTGGAGTCGTTGGTGGCAGCGGCAGCAGCATCGGTGAATTAGTGCGGATTGTTGGTAGGAGAAATCAGCTACAAGCCCATGTTGCAGTTTTTCATCAAGCATCTGCAGGAGGTTAACATGGCTATATGAAAGATGTGTAGGCAGAAGGTGAAGTGTGACCAAGGTACCAATGTTGGACCCACAGCCCTGTGTTAACATTTGCAGCGTCACCATAAAGCGGCCTGGGAGAGTTGGCTCCAAAGTGGTGGTCCAGCCAAAGAAATGGCAAATTTACCTCACAGTATAAGCTATTGCCCCTCAGATTTACACAGTGCCTGCTCTATAGAATGCTACAAAACCAAGAGCGGATTTAGCTCACACAATATAACCTATTTCTCAGGTTTATATAGGGACTGCTCTATGTAATGGTGCAAAACCATGAATTTACCTCATAATATAAACTATTGCCCCCCAGATTTACTCAGGGGCTGCTCCATATATAATGGTGCAAAACAGGGCAAATGTATTGTCCAATATAAACTATTGCTGCTCTGATTTACACAGGAGGGCCACTCTAAAGAATGGTGCAACATGGTGAATTTAGCTCACAATATAACATAGATTGCAAAATGAGATTTTCAGACAGGGCCTGCTCTATAAAATGGCAATTTAACCTCACAATATAAACTAAACTATTGCTCCTCAGATTTACACAGGGATTTAGGTTGATATATATAATAGTGCAAAACAGCAAATTGACCTCACAATACTGTATAAACTATTGCTCCTCAGATTTACACAGTGGACTTCTCTATATAATGGTGCAAAATGGCGAATTTACCTCACAATATAATTTATTACAGCTCTATATAAAAATAAATAAACAAATAAAAAAAAGAGCCTGTAGAAGCTTATTTAGTATAACCGATAGGGTGACATGTGCTGGTTTGGGATGCCCATGTGGGCTAGTGTTTTGACAGCAGGACAAAAACCAATTCAAAATGCAATAGCTTAATAAAACTGAGGCTGAACAAGCTTATTTAGTACAAAAGATAGGGTGACGTGCTGGTTTGGGATGCCCATGTGGGCTGGTGTTTTGACTGCAGGACAAAAAACAATTCTAAATGCAATACTTTGATTAAGCTGAGGAAGGATGAATAAGCATATTTAGTATAACAGATAGGCTGCTAAGTGCAGGTTTGGGATACCCAGGTGGGCTGGTGTCTTTTTTGTTAAAGGCAGACCAAAAACCAATTCAAAATGCAATACTTTGATTAAGATGAGGAAGGATCAACAAGCGTATTTAGTATAACAGATAGGCTGCTAAGTGCAGGTTTGGGATGCCCTGTGGCCTAGTGTTTTGGCAGCAGGACAAAAAACAATTCAAAATGCAATACTTTGATTAAGCTGAGGAAGGATCATGGTGGGAGCGGGGATACCCAGGTGGGCTGGTGTTTTTTTAGTTAAAGGTAGACCAAAAACCAATTCAAAATGAAATACTTTGATTAAGCTGAGGAAGGATGAACAAGCGTATTTATTATAACAGATAGGCTGCTAAGTGCAGGTTTGGGATGCCCTGCGGCCTAGTGTTTTGGCAGCAGGACAAAAACCAATTCAAAATGCAATACTTTGATTAAGCTGAGGAAGGATCAACAAGCGTATTTAGTACAACAGATAGGCTGCTAAGTGCAGGTTTGGGATGCCCTGCGGCCTGGTGTTTTTTTTTGTTAAAGGCAGACCAAAAACCAATTCAAAATCCAATACTTTGATTTAGCTGAGGAAGGATGAACAAGCATATTTAGTATAACAGATAGGCTGCTAAAAGCAGGTTTGGGATACCCAGGTGATCAGTTTTTTTAGTTAAAGGCAAACCAAAAACCAATTCAAAATGAAATACATTGATTAAGCTGAGGAAGGATGAACAAGCGTATTTAGTATAACAGATAGGCTGCTAAGTGCAGGTTTGGGATACCCAGGGGGGCTGGTGTTTTTTTTTGTTAAAGGCAGACCAAAAATATTTAAACTAATCCAGTTATATATTATGATAAATGCTTGTGTGTAACAGATAGGGTTAAATAAGCCACTGCATAGACGGCATGCACAGTGGCAAGGCAGATTTACAGCACAAAGAACTGAAATCGAATTGAAAACTGATCTGGCTAATGAAAAAAAAAATTTTCACTGTCACTTCTGAGCTGTCCCTGGCTGGATGGTTCCGGTTTTTCCCTATCTTTCCCTATCTTTCCCTGGCTCTGTCTACCTCTCTGTCTGCCTCTCTGACTCTCCCTACCTATCTCTAACTCTCTGTCCCTGTCTCTAACTAGCTGTGCTCTGGCCGCAATGCAAGGCTGAAATGCGCACAAGCAAGATGGCCGCCACTTTATATAGCACGTTGACGTCACCGGGCTTCCTGGCTGCTGATAGGCTGCATGTGACTTACCCATGCAGCCTATAAATGGAGTTTAAAGGAAAACTTTGATCAATAAAATCGCGGGGAAATTCGGATTCGTTCAGAATCAAATTTTTCATGAAATTCGGAACGAATCCGGGTTCGTCCGGATCGATTCGCTCATCCCTAGTCAGTAGAGATGAGCGAACTTCTCAACAATTCGATTCGAGTGATTCGCCGAATTTCTCAAAGAAATTCGGGTTCGTCCGAATCGAACTTTAGCGTATCACTCATCTCTGGTGGGAGCGGGGAGGCTGGCTGCGCTGTCAGCGGGTGGCGGTAGCCGTCTTCCGCCGCCCGCTGACAGCGCAGCCAGCCTCCCCGCTCCCACTATACAGCAAACACTTGCCGGCATGGTGGGAGCGGGGAGGGCGGCTGCGCTGTCAGCTGTCATCAGAGGACGCGTCATTAGAGGAAGCCGGCTTCCTCTGATGACGCGTCCTCTGATGACAGCTGACAGCGCAGCTGGCCTCCACGCTCCCACCGTGCCGGTAAGTGTTTGCTGAAATAAAAAAATGCCGGCATGGTGGGAGCGGGGAGGCCTCCCCGCTCCCACCATGCCGGCATTTTTTTTTCCATTTCACGGTTTGGTGGGAGCGGGGAGGCCGGCTGCGCTGTCAGCGGGCGGCAGAAGCCGGCTTCCGCCGCCTGCTGACAGCGCAGCCGGTCTCCCCGCTCCCACCATGCCGGCATTTTCTTTTTTAATTTCAGGGAAAATTCGGTCAGCACGAACCTCTAAAAATTCGGGTTCGTGCTGAGTCGAATTTTCCCTGAAATTCGGAGCGAGTTCAGGTTCGTTAGAACCGATTCGCTCATCCCTACTAGTCAGTATGGCTGGTGACATGTCTTTCACTTCAAATCTAGGTAAAATATAACAATATATTTTATACAATTAAGGTCACTGGGCAGCTGGTCACATGATACAAATTTTGTTGGCTAGGCACCATTGACATTTATAGCAAGAGCTCTTGATTGCTTAAACTTACTCTTGACAGAAGGCAGCAATGGTCACTTGGTTCCTTGACTTTCTGGTATATGCATTTTGATTCTCCTTCTGCCTGACCCTGGGGTTCTTAGATTTCTAGCTACAGTCAAGTATGGCCATCTCTAATGGTAAGGGGGCCATAAAAATCTAGAAATCTTTGCTGAGCTAAAGGCGGTCTTTACCAGCTGATATATTTTCTTCGCCACTTTCATCAGCATGCCTTTCAGTAGTGGTTACATTTTAATTCCGTTTCATGTACACATTACAAGCCATCACAAACTACATAGGGATCTTAACGGGATATATTTGTGTTGGTAAATTTAAACTACTGTACATTTGGCCAGGGACAAACTGGGGCCAAAAATAATCCCAGTATTTTACAGGCTCCAATGAGCAGCCCAGCAGAAGCTGAGCTCTGCCCCACACTTTCTCCAAATAGTCATAGAATATGTCATAGAATAGTCATAGTCATAGAATAATATAGAATATGTCCACCCTTTAAGCAAGGGTGCTGAAGCTTCAGTATTGTATTGGCAGATATTGTGGAAGGTGTGGGTACAGTATCCCCCTCTCAACAGCCTTGCTATTAAGACTATAGCAATGCAGAGGCAGATCATGAGCTGGGGTCTCCTGGTTGGGAAGAACCATGGGGTCAGGTATGTGGAGTGGCATAGAGGGGGACTCAGGTGAATGAAGTGGAGGGTGTTGAAAGTAAATAACAACATACGTTTAACCTAAGGTTGGCTAGGCCCAGTCCAGTCATCAACAAAGCAATGCAGTCCACCAAGGATATTTCTTGTGCTCCAAACGACCACTTCAACCTTGCCTGTGACCCTATTGCCATCTACTAGGTACTAACCAAGCTACAGTACATACAGACAGCATCTGGTAGCAAATACAGGTAACTACATAAAAAAACATTATTGGTTCAGAAGACAGATAATGTTACTGATGTTTTGAAGGTTATATGCTGCTTAGCTGATGCTGATAGGTTGAATAAATTATCGTTCAGACCTCTTACCTTGTCTGAGGCCTGTTTATTTAATGAGCTTATCCAACTGGAGATTGGAGTAGCTGATTTATGTCCAGTCTTTCTCCATTGCTGTCTACATCAGCAACCTTCACATGAATTCACATTACCCTTACTTTGACCTGACACTGCTTGAGTGGACTAACTGTAGATAATTCTGTCTTTTAACATTCCTTGTAGACCAGAACACATTTTAGGTTTGAGGCTAGAGCTTTCATTGCCAACATGTTCGCTACATTAAAACTTCAGGATTAACAGTTTACACAAATGCATTGTTATGCCTGCAACAAAATGCTTTCTGCTAAATGTTCTGTTTTTTATATTTATGTCTTCTCTTCCATATTAAATTTTCCTCTTAAGTAAGCCGCCGTGATCCTTATGTGTTAGTAAGACAGCCCCATATTAGAAGCCTTTCTCAGTAGTAGCCAGGCCATGAGGATCATGGCCTGTGAGGATCATCTATTGCCATCATCCTTTTTCATTCCCATTATAGCAAAGCTGGTGAGTCTCACTTACTGGATCCTTGTAGATCATATCTTATTATAGAGCCCCATATTATGTTCCCAATGTAGTTCTGGTATTACAAATGTACAAATTGTTAAACACAGCTCAACTTGGATTATCTCAGTACAGAGGACATTACAAAATATTGGATAGTCCAAGGAAGTACACTATGAAAAGTTTAATTGGACAATTTTTGGGGGGCTCAAAGTGGGACAGCATAAATCATTTTATTCTTGGTGATAGGCATGGTGGGGTGTGGTTTAGGAGTGTGACTTATTTACGGGCTTTTTAGGAACAAATATTCTATACAAATCATTTGTGTATATAGATGTAGTCATTGCCCTGCTCACATGCCCCGGGGATTTGCAGTCTATAAACGATGCTGAAGACTGAGCCATTGCTCATCCAATCTATACATTCCCCTACTTGTAAATTGACCAGACATTCTGCATTAGGTGGGTCAGTCTTCCCCATTCTGACATTTAGGTATCCCCAGAGTTATCAGACAAACAGTAGGACATCTGGTGCATGTTAAAGAATGTTGCTTTTGTACGCTATCAGATACTACAGTAGTGTGAGAACAAGCTCCTCTCACATATAGCCAGACAATTATTCCCTACATTTATTTTCTATGTGCAGCCCATGTTGTAGATGCTCATATCTGGTCTTGTACATATTGTACAGTTTGCGTTAGATGCACTTGTATACTATGTGTTAGGCATAGCAATATGCATCAATGCATTTTGATTATGTATATTTGTGCCTTTCACTATGTACTGTAATATGGTTTCCTGGTATTTCTAGTGTTGGCAATAAATGTTAAAGGGACTGTAAAACCAACAGCAATAAGAAGACAGCAATCAGCTCACCTGATGCCTGTCCCATGTGCCTCCCTCCATATAATCTGGCTTAACCAATTTTCTAAAGGCCATACGCCACAAAGCTCAATACTGACTGTTTGTGATCCTTCCCCCTCGTCTTTACCCCTCTTCCTTTAGACTGTAAGCTCGCAAGGGCAGGGCTCTCTCCCCTATTGTGTCTTGTACTCAGAATATCCACTGTCAAATCTGTAAAACTGCATTTGAAATAATATATGTACCGTATTTTTCTACCCTGTCTGTAACTACTACTTTGTAAAGCGCTACGGAAGATGATGGCGCTATATAAATAAATAAAAATAATAATAATAATAATAATAAATGGTTGAATGGCGGAATAGAAGAGCTGAGGGGTTATTATGTGGAAGCACATACAGTAAAGTGTCAGCAATGTGTGCTGTTTTAGTAAAAAAAACAAATACTTTAAATTGGCGGTAATCCATCTACACCGCCCACCAAGTTTGACAGGTGCTCATTAGAGAGGCGATGGTTAGAAAGTATGGTGACCAATTGGTGTTGATCCAAAAAAGATTGCGCTTAGCTAGTATTATGAAGGGGACTAATATTGTTATTAAACTAGATTATTAATGCATATAAATAAAAGTCCCTTTGACCAAGGATTGTGATATACTATGACAATTGCCACCCCTTAATGTTTGAACTTTTGCTGAGGAGAGTTGCAGCTCTAATAACCTCACCTGTGCATTGCTGGGGAGAGCTGCAGCTCTAATCACCTCACCTGTGCATTGCTGGGGAGAGCTAAACCTCTAATGACCTCACCTGTGCATTGCTGGGGAGAGCTGCAGCTCTAATCACCTCACCTGTGCATTGCTGGGGAGAGCTGCACCTCTAATAACCTCACCTGTGCATTGCTGGGGAGAGCTGCACCTCTAATAACCTCACATGTGCATTGCTGGGGAGAGCTGCACCTCTAATAAACTCACCTGTGCATTGCTGGGGAGAGCTGCACCTCTAATAAACTCACATGTGCATTGCTGGGGAGAGCTGCACCTCTAATAAACTCACCTGTGCATTGCTGGGGAGAGCTGCAGCTCTAATGACCTCACCTGTGCATTGCTGGGGAGAGCTGCAGCACTAATGACCTCACCTGTGCATTGCTGGGGAGAGCTGCAGCTCTAATGACCTCACCTGTGCATTGCTGGGGAGAGCTGCAGCTCTAATGACCTCACCTGTGCATTGCTGGGGAGAGCTGCAGCTCTAATGACCTCACCTGTGCATTGCTGGGGAGAGCTGCAGCTCTAATGACCTCACCTGTGCATTGCTGGGGAGAGCTGCAGCTCTAATGACCTCACCTGTGCATTGCCGGAGAGAGCTGCAGCTCTAATAACCTCACCTGTGCATTGCTGGGGAGAGCTGCAGCTCTAATAACCTCACCTGTGCATTGCTGGGGAGAGCTGCACCTCTAATAAACTCACCTGTGCATTGCTGGGGAGAGCTGCACCTCTAATGACCTCACCTGTGCATTGCTGGGGAGAGCTGCAGCTCTAATGACCTCACCTGTGCATTGCTGGGGAGAGCTGCAGCACTAATGACCTCACCTGTGCATTGCTGGGGAGAGCTGCAGCTCTAATGACCTCACCTGTGCATTGCTGGGGAGAGCTGCACCTCTAATAACCTCACCTGTGCATTGCTGGGGAGAGCTGCACCTCTAATAACCTCACCTGTGCATTGCTGGAGAGAGCTGCAGCACTAATGACCTCACCTGTGCATTGCCGGAGAGAGCTGCAGCTCTAATAACCTCACCTGTGCATTGCTGGGGAGAGCTGCACCTCTAATAACCTCACCTGTGCATTGCTGGGGAGAGCTGCAGCTGTAATAACCTCACCTGTGCATTGCTGGGGAGAGCTGCAGCTGTAATAACCTCACCTGTGCATTGCTGGGGAGAGCTGCAGCTGTAATAACCTCACCTGTGCATTGCTGGGGAGAGCTGCAGCTGTAATAACCTCACCTGTGCATTCCTGTGGAGAGCTGCAGCTCTAATGACCTCACCTGTGCATTGCTGGGGAGAGCTGCAGCTCTAATGACCTCACCTGTGCACTGCTGGGGAGAGCTGCAGCTCTAATAACCTCACCTGTGCATTGCTGGGGAGAGCTGCAGCTCTAATAACCTCACCTGTGCATTGCTGGGGAGAGCTGCACCTCTAATAAACTCACCTGTGCATTGCTGGGGTGAGCTGCAGCTCTAATGACCTCACCTGTGCATTGCTGGGGAGAGCTGCAGCTCTAATGACCTCACCTGTGCATTGCTGGGGAGAGCTGCACCTCTAATAACCTCACCTGTGCATTGCTGGGGAGAGCTGCAGCTCTATTGACCTCACCTGTGCATTGCTGGGGAGAGCTGCACCTCTAATAACCTCACCTGTGCATTGCTGGGGAGAGCTGCAGCTCTAATGACCTCACCTGTGCATTGCTGGGGAGAGCCGCAGTTCTAATAACCTCACCTGTGCATTGCTGGGGAGAGCTGCAGCACTAATGATCTCACCTGTGAATTGCTGGGGAGAGCTGCAGCTCTTATTATGTCACCTGTGCATTGCTGGAGAGAGCTACAGCGCTAATGATCTCACCTGTGCATTGCTGGAGAGAGCTGCACCTCTAATAACCTCACCTGTGCATTGCTGGGGAGAGCTGCAGCTCTAATAACCTCACCTGTGCATTGCTGGGGAGAGCTGCAGCTCTAATGACCTCACCTGTGCATTGCTGGGGAGAGCTGCAGCTCTAATGATCTCACCTGTGCATTGCTGGGGAGAGCTGCAGCTCTAATGACCTCACCTGTGCATTGCTGGGGAGAGCTGCAGCTCTAATTACCTCACCTGTGCATTGCTGGGGAGAGCTGCAGCTCTAATGACCTCACCTGTGCATTGCTGGGGAGAGCTGCAGCTCTAATGACCTCACCTGTGCATTGCTGGGGAGAGCTGCAGCTCTAATGACCTCATCTAATAACCTCACCTGTGCATTGCTGGGGAGAGCTGCAGCTCTAATGATCTCACCTGTGCATTGCTGGGGAGAGCTGCAGCTCTAATGACCTCACCTGTGCATTGCTGGGGAGAGCTGCAGCTCTAATGACCTCATCTGTGCATTGCTGGGGAGAGATGCGGCTCTAATGACCTCACCTGTGCATTGCTGGGGAGAGATGCGGCTCTAATGACCTCACCTGTGCATTGCCGGAGAGAGCTGCAGCTCTAATGACCTCATCTGTGCATTGCTGGGGAGAGATGCGGCTCTAATGACCTCACCTGTGCATTGCTGGGGAGAGCTGCAGCTCTAATGACCTCACCTGTGCATTGCTGGGGAGAGCTGCAGCTCTAATGACCTCACCTGTGCATTGCTGGGGAGAGATGCGGCTCTAATGACCTCACCTGTGCATTGCCGGAGAGAGCTGCACCTCTAATGACCTCACCTGTGCATTGCTGGGGAGAGCTGCACCTCTAATAACCTCACCTGTGCATTGCTGGGGAGAGCTGCAGCTCTAATGACCTCACCTGTGCATTGCTGGGGAGAGCCGCAGTTCTAATAACCTCACCTGTGCATGGCTGGGGAGAGCTGCAGCTCTATTGACCTCACCTGTGCATTGCTGGGGAGAGCTGCACCTCTAATAACCTCACCTGTGCATTGCTGGGGAGAGCCGCAGTTCTAATAACCTCACCTGTGCATTGCTGGGGAGAGCTGCAGCTCTAATGATCTCACCTGTGCATTGCTGGGGAGAGCTGCAGCTCTAATAACCTCACCTGTGCATTGCTGGGGAGAGCTGCAGCTCTAATGACCTCACCTGTGCATTGCTTGGGAGAGCTGCAACTCTAATGACCTCACCTGTGCATTGCTGGGGAGAGCTGCAGCTCTAATGACCTCACCTGTGCATTGCTGGGGAGAGCTGCAGCTCTAATGATCTCACCTGTGCATTGCTGGGGAGAGCTGCAGCTCTAATTACGTCACCTGTGCATTGCTGGGGAGAGCTGCAGCTCTAATAACCTCACCTGTGCATTACTGGGGAGAGCTGCAGCTCTAATAACCTCACCTGTGCATTGCTGGGGAGAGCTGCAGCTCTAATGACCTCACCTGTGCATTGCTGGGGAGAGCTGCAGCTCTAATGACCTCACCTGTGCATTGCTGGGGAGAGCTGCAGCTCTACTGACCTCATCTGTGCATTGCTGGGGAGAGATGCGGCTCTAATGACCTCACCTGTGCATTGCTGGGGAGAGCTGCAGCTCTAATGACCTCACCTGTGCATTGCCGGAGAGAGCTGCACCTCTAATGACCTCACCTGTGCATTGCTGGGGAGAGCTGCAGCTCTATTGACCTCACCTGTGCATTGCTGGGGAGAGCTGCACCTCTAATAACCTCACCTGTGCATTGCCGGAGAGAGCTGCACCTCTAATGACCTCACCTGTGCATTGCTGGGGAGAGCTGCACCTCTAATAACCTCACCTGTGCATTGCTGGGGAGAGCTGCAGCTCTAATGACCTCACCTGTGCATTGCTGGGGAGAGCTGCAGCTCTAATGACCTCATCTGTGCATTGCCGGAGAGAGCTGCAGCACTAATGACCTCACCTGTGCATTGCTGGGGAGAGCTGCACCTCTAATAAACTCACCTGTGCATTGCTGGGGAGAGCTGCAGCTCTAATGACCTCACCTGTGCATTGCTGGGGAGAGCTGCAGCTCTATTGACCTCACCTGTGCATTGCTGGGGAGAGCTGCAGCTCTATTGACCTCACCTGTGCATTGCTGGGGAGAGCTGCAGCTCTAATGACCTCACCTGTGCATTGCTGGGGAGAGCTGCAGCTCTAATGACCTCACCTGTGCATTGCTGGGGAGAGCCGCAGTTCTAATAACCTCACCTGTGCATTGCTGGGGAGAGCTGCAGCACTAATGATCTCACCTGTGCATTGCTGGGGAGAGCCGCAGCTCTTATTATGTCACCTGTGCATTGCTGGGGAGAGCCGCAGCTCTTATTATGTCACCTGTACATTGCTGGAGAGAGCTACAGCGCTAATGATCTCACCTGTGCATTGCTGGGGAGAGCCGCAGTTCTAATAACCTCACCTGTACATTGCTGGGGAGAGCTGCAGCTCTAATAACCTCACCTGTGCATTGCTGGAGAGAGCTGCACCTCTAATAACCTCACCTGTGCATTGCTGGGGAGAGCTGCAGCACTAATGACCTCACCTGTGCATTGCTGGAGAGAGCTGCACCTCTAATAACCTCACCTGTGCATTGCTGGGGAGAGCTGCAGCTCTAATGACCTCACCTGTGCATTGCTGGGGAGAGCTGCAGCTCTAATGACCTCACCTGTGTATTGCTGGGGAGAGCTGCAGCACTAATGACCTCACCTGTGCATTGCTGGAGAGAGCTGCACCTCTAATAACCTCACCTGTGCATTGCTGGGGAGAGCTGCAGCTCTAATGACCTCACCTGTGCATTGCTGGGGAGAGCTGCAGCTCTAATGACCTCACCTGTGCATTGCTGGGGAGAGCTGCAGCTCTAATGATCTCACCTGTGCATTGCTGGGGAGAGCTGCAGCTCTAATCACCTCACCTGTGCATTGCTGGGGAGAGCTGCAGCTCTAATGACCTCACCTGTGCATTGCTGGGGAGAGATGCAGCTCTAATGACCTCACCTGTGCATTGCTGGGGAGAGCTACACCTCTAATAACCTCACCTGTGCATTGCTGGGGAGAGCTGCAGCTCTAATGACCTCACCTGTGCATTGCTGGGGAGAGATGCGGCTCTAATGACCTCACCTGTGCATTGCTGGGGAGAGCTACACCTCTAATAACCTCACCTGTGCATTGCTGGGGAGAGCTGCAGCTCTAATGACCTCACCTGTGCATTGCTGGGGAGAGCTGCAGCTCTAATGACCTCACCTGTGCATTGCTGGGGAGAGCTGCAGCTCTAATGACCTCACCTGTGCATTGCTGGGGAGAGATGCGGCTCTAATGACCTCACCTGTGCATTGCTGGGGAGAGCTGCAGCTCTAATGACCTCACCTGTGCATTGCTGGGGAGAGCTGCAGCTCTAATGACCTCCCCTGTGCATTGCTGGGGAGAGCTGCAGCTCTAATGACCTCACCTGTGCATTGCTGGGGAGAGATGCAGCTCTAATGACCTCACCTGTGCATTGCTGGGGAGAGCTACACCTCTAATAACCTCACCTGTGCATTGCTGGGGAGAGCTGCAGCTCTAATGACCTCACCTGTGCATTGCTGGGGAGAGATGCGGCTCTAATGACCTCACCTGTGCATTGCTGGGGAGAGCTACACCTCTAATAACCTCACCTGTGCATTGCTGGGGAGAGCTGCAGCTCTAATGACCTCACCTGTGTATTGCTGGGGAGAGCTACACCTCTAATAACCTCACCTGTGCATTGCTGGGGAGAGCTGCAGCTCTAATGACCTCACCTGTGCATTGCTGGGGAGAGATGCGGCTCTAATGACCTCACCTGTGCATTGCTGGGGAGAGCTGCAGCTCTAATGACCTCACCTGTGCATTGCTGGGGAGAGCCGCAGTTCTAATAACCTCACCTGTGCATTGCTGGAGAGAGCTGCACCTCTAATAACCTCACCTGTGCATTGCTGGAGAGAGCTGCAGCTCTAATAACCTCACCTGTGCATTGCTGGGGAGAGCTGCACCTCTAATAACCTCACCTGTGCATTGCTGGGGAGAGCGGCAGCTCTAATGATCTCACCTGTGCATTGCTGGGGAGAGCTGCACCTCTAAAAACCTCACCTGTGCATTGCTGGAGAGAGCTGCACCTCTAATAACCTCACCTGTGCATTCCTGGGGAGAGCGGCAGCTCTAATGACCTCACCTGTGCATTGCTGGAGAGAGCTGCAGCTCTAATAACCTCACCTGTGCATTGCTGGGGAGAGCTGCAGCTCTAATGACCTCACCTGTGCATTGCTGGGGAGAGCTGCAGCTCTAATAACCTCACCTGTGCATTGCTGGGGAGAGCTGCAGCTCTAATGACCTCACCTGTGCATTGCTGGGGAGAGATGCGGCTCTAATGACCTCACCTGTGCATTGCTGGGGAGAGCTGCAGCTCTAATAACCTCACCTGTGCATTGCTGGGGAGAGCTGCAGCTCTAATGACCTCACCTGTGCATTGCTGGGGAGAGCTGCACCTCTAATAACCTCACCTGTGCATTGCTGGAGAGAGCTGCACCTCTAATAACCTCACCTGTGCATTGCTGGGGAGAGCTGCAGCTCTAATGACCTCACCTGTGCATTGCTGGGGAGAGCTGCAGCTCTAATAACCTCACCTGTGCATTGCTGGGGAGAGCTGCAGCTCTAATGACCTCACCTGTGCATTGCTGGGGAGAGCTGCAGCTCTAATGACCTCACCTGTGCATTGCTGGGGAGAGCTGCACCTCTAATAACCTCACCTGTGCATTGCTGGGGAGAACTGCAGCTCTAATGACCTCACCTGTGCATTGCTGGGGAGAGCTGCAGCTCTAATGATCTCACCTGTGCATTGCTGGGGAGAGCTGCAGCTCTAATAACCTCACCTGTGCATTGCTGGGGAGAGCTGCAGCTCTAATGACCTCACCTGTGCATTGCTGGGGAGAGATGCGGCTCTAATGACCTCACCTGTGCATTGCTGGGGAGAGCTGCACCTCTAATAACCTCACCTGTGCATTGCTGGGGAGAGCTGCACCTCTAATAACCTCACCTGTGCATTGCTGGGGAGAGCTGCAGCTCTAATAACCTCACCTGTGCATTGCTGGGGAGAGCTGCACCTCTAATTATGTCACCTGTGCATTGCTGGGGAGAGCTGCAGCTCTAATGACCTCACCTGTGCATTGCTGGGGAGAGCTGCAGCTCTAATGACCTCACCTGTGCATTGCTGGGGAGAGCTGCAGCTCTAATGACCTCACCTGTGCATTGCTGGGGAGAGCTGCAGCACTAATGATCTCACCTGTGCATTGCTGGGGAGAGCTGCAGCTCTAATAACCTCACCTGTGCATTGCTGGGGAGAGCTGCACCTCTAATAACCTCACCTGTGCATTGCTGGGGAGAGCTGCAGCTCTAATAACCTCACCTGTGCATTGCTGGGGAGAGCTGCAGCTCTTATTATGTGACCTGTGCATTGCTGGGGAGAGCTGCAGCTCTAATGACCTCACCTGTGCATTGCTGGGGAGAGCTGCAGCTCTAATAACCTCACCTGTGCATTGCTGGGGAGAGCTGCAGCTCTAATGACCTCACCTGTGCATTGCTGGGGAGAGCTGCAGCTCTAATGACCTCACCTGTGCATTGCTGGGGAGAGCTGCACCTCTAATAACCTCACCTGTGCATTGCTGGGGAGAACTGCAGCTCTAATGACCTCACCTGTGCATTGCTGGGGAGAGCTGCAGCTCTAATGATCTCACCTGTGCATTGCTGGGGAGAGCTGCAGCTCTAATAACCTCACCTGTGCATTGCTGGGGAGAGCTGCAGCTCTAATGACCTCACCTGTGCATTGCTGGGGAGAGATGCGGCTCTAATGACCTCACCTGTGCATTGCTGGGGAGAGCTGCACCTCTAATAACCTCACCTGTGCATTGCTGGGGAGAGCTGCACCTCTAATAACCTCACCTGTGCATTGCTGGGGAGAGCTGCAGCTCTAATAACCTCACCTGTGCATTGCTGGGGAGAGCTGCACCTCTAATTATGTCACCTGTGCATTGCTGGGGAGAGCTGCAGCTCTAATGACCTCACCTGTGCATTGCTGGGGAGAGCTGCAGCTCTAATGACCTCACCTGTGCATTGCTGGGGAGAGCTGCAGCTCTAATGACCTCACCTGTGCATTGCTGGGGAGAGCTGCAGCACTAATGATCTCACCTGTGCATTGCTGGGGAGAGCTGCAGCTCTAATAACCTCACCTGTGCATTGCTGGGGAGAGCTGCACCTCTAATAACCTCACCTGTGCATTGCTGGGGAGAGCTGCAGCTCTAATAACCTCACCTGTGCATTGCTGGGGAGAGCTGCAGCTCTTATTATGTGACCTGTGCATTGCTGGGGAGAGCTGCAGCTCTTATTATGTCACCTGTGCATTGCTGGGGAGAGGCTGCCGGACAGTAGAAGCCCCGGACAGTCACCTAAGGACACCGCGGGCACAGACTGAAGGTAAGTCATCCATGACAGGAACTAAAATAAATACAAGAAAGGCAGAAGGGTTTGTTAAAGCACTAGAGCATACCTGAGTCATATTTAATAGGCTCAAGAAGTACTTGATGCTAAGGACATTAGCTGTGTAGGCCAATTTCCTTCTGTCTCAATGCCTTTCAGCGAAGTGTCTGGGATTTTATGATGTCAACATAATCTGCAATTACACTGCAGATGTACAAAGTAATTGTCCTATAGTTTCTTGGCAACCTAAGTATCATATCATCAAGGTGACTGCATGAAATACTTGGGGGGGGGGGGCTACACATTCCACATGATTGTACTGTGCCCTGGGAATAAGGTTCTTATCGCTACATTTTGTGTGTCTCTGATTCATAAACAAATATAGTAATTGATGTCCATCCGAACAGCTAAATCCATTTAAAACTAAGGAACAAAGGAAAAGATATTTCGCTATATTTTTAGATGCAGAGCTAAGGACGATCAGCTTGAGATGTAAGTGGGAACAGAAATTGCCACTAAGTGGAGCTGGGCATGTTAAAAACATATAGAAAATGAAGCACCTGGCTGTTCTTCCTTTGTGGTGGAGCACTCAGGCCCGAGAAAGCGTCACTTGACCTAACAAAAAATGTCTGTGTAAATGTATAGCACCGCTAGTCTTCTAAGAACACCCTACAGGGACAACATCTTTTATGTAGAAAATTGAGTATCCACGTTGACCCAGCTGTCATCTTCTACGGAGACCGCGGTGCGCCATTGAAACTCTAAGGCGCTTTTTTAATAGGAAAGTTCCTTTCAGGAAAGTTGTGGCTTTATGTTTCTACACACAATAAAGCCAAGTACAGGTAAGTTTCAGAGATTACTTCTTGATTGGACTTAAAGGTTTAGTATTGAGCTTGCTCTCTCCTAGTACACTTGGCTGACAAAATTTCTTCTTGAAAAGTTTGCCTTTCCATATTCCATATACCAATGAACCTAAGTAACTGGTTTAGGCAGATCGCTCAGTATTGCACCTTTTACCTGCACATGTATCTATTTTTCTGAAAACTCTGAAATCTCTAATAAGATATTGTCTCTTGGACAGGTTTCTCCATCTCACCAGTAGAGCCAGGCACTTAACCTGTCATTGTGAGATTTTTCTTTATCTTAACATAGAGTGCTTTTGACAGTTTTGATATTTCTGTTACATCTGAATAGGTGTTGAGGTAGACAACTACAACTAGTGATGGTTTTTGGCTTTAGGTAATTGTTTCATTCAACTAAAATATTGTCTTTTTGGTTCATCTCTGTCAGACCTGAATAAATGCAATGTTCCAGTCTATTTAACTATTTTTACACAACAATCAAACATAGTAGCTGGAATCCTCAGAGCTTGGGGGCAAAAGGACGGCCTTTGGTTCTGGCAGTATAATGGACCCCATGCCCTTCTGCACATGTATTGTGCTTTTTCAGGGGTGCCTTTGCCATATGCCAATAGACAAGGCGTCTGCCTTTAAAACAGACCAAAACCCACATTTTTAACTAACATACCCCGCTAGAATTGCTCCCCACATGTGGAGTACATTTAGGCACCTTTTACTGCTTCTGCTTTACTCTCCTCCCCACTAAAGCTGTTTTAGCTATAAAGTCCCACCTCCTTCATTCATTGCCACTGTAGTGCATGGCAATAATGACATTGCCACAGGAATACAACGCCTGATATTCTGCAATCTTACAGAGGGAAACAGCAAAAAATCAGTGTTCCAGGATAATTCTGTAGGCAAATATATTCATTTTTAGGTCTACATCCTAAGAAGGGAGTATTGGCAGGGGCTTTGGCCAAATGTATTTCACAAGCTTGGAGGATTTTGTTCCACTTTAAGACTCTTTAGAGATAGATGTTATCTGTCTTAGTGTTGTGGGGAGTCCCCAGCAGCAGTTAATGTCAAAGGAGACGGGTGGGGAATTTTGCAAAAAGTTGCAAAAATAGTTTTAGAATACTTGCGTTTGGTGATACAGTGGTGGGAGGGGTTGGTCTGGTAATGGGCAGGTGACAGATTGGTTAGTAAGTAGTTCATCATGCCACAGACCTTAGCCTAATTGACCCTATTCCTCCATAGAACTAATAGGCAGGACATTTGTAATTATACTGTACATGAGGAAAATTTGATATCCTCCTCTTCATCCCAAGTGTTGCTGGAGTCTTCTTTCCTCATCCTGCGGTCATCAATGTCTAAAGCAGAAGCTGCTACATTCTGTTGAACAGGACAAGAATAATGACCGGGAGCCATGTGTCACTCCCGCATGAAATTATAATTAAAAAAACAAGCCAACTTTTGCAGAATGACTTTATTCAGTGGAAAAATAATGCCAGTAGGTGAATGTTCCCGCATGAGAGAAATTATTTGCAGAAAAAATCTACATGAAAAAAATTGCCTGATAAATTTGAGAAAAAATTTATGAAATTTATGAAAAAATTTGAGATGTAAAATTGGGACATTTGTGGAATAAGGCATGCGGAAATGCATTCTGTCACATTGTTGAATCGACCCCATAGTCAATAGCATTTACAGTTAGGGACATTTTCAGTGTAATTAATAGTTAGATGCGGGTAATAATTTGATTTGAAGATAAAGAATATCTTTGGAACACAAATCCAACACAAGTTCTAAACCATGTAAGTGATTCCAGAGCATGTGCTTGGGAGGAGATAATGTTTCTTAAGGGGAGGTAATCTCTCAGCAGTGAGAAACATGTTGTTTTAAGCATGTGCCTATTGCCTCAGCCCTACTGAACATTTTGCACATGGTCAATTCATTGTGAGGCATGTGTGGGCCTAGGAGGGACCAGCAATTATAAAAGATAGAGAGTTAGCTTAACTAAGGCCCTTATTTATGAAGGAATGGCGACAGGTAGCGACTGGTGAGCGGCCGGTAATGACGGGCACCGCCACGAGAACGCCGGCTCTCCACCACAATCACACATTTATCAAGCCAATCCTGCTTAGCGACTGAGATAGCGCCATATAGCCACTCATTCATCATTATTCCAGCCTCAGCCCACAGTGCCAGCGTCCGACCTTGAACAGCGACAGGTATGACCTCTCGCTACCTGGCGCTCTCCAATGCATTTCAATGGAGCAATCTTTAAATATTCATAATTAATTCTTATTAATGTTTTATTATTTTTTTTTTAATGTGTAAAATTCTGTGACCACTTCTGCCATGTTAGATAATTTTATTAAGGTAAAAAAAAAAAAAAAAATTGTGCAGAATTGATATTACAGGTCTGATATTATTGTATTCATATGACTAAATTCTTTAAAAATTCTTTTTTTTGTTTTGTTTCCAAAAATATGGTGGTCTGGGGGTTAAAAAACTACTTTTAACACATCGCCGCCAGCGCTCTGGGGTTTAAACATGCATTTCACAGCGCGAGAATTTTTTGAGCGTGATTTTTTGATGAATATGATGGGAGCCGGTCGCTCTGACCAGTCGCTATCATGCGCACCCATACATCGCGGAACCTGTCAAATAGCGACTCGTCACCCCGTATTCAACATTACTGCACACCGACTCAGTCGCTATCAACAACCGAACAATGGCCAAGCACAGCGACTACTAGCGGGCGCTGTGAAAATACTGCTACAGTCGCTCAACTGTCGCTACCTGCCGCTATTAATGAATCGGCCTCTTAGTGTTGTTGAGTTGGAATAGAAGTGTGTGCATGAGAGTGAAGGGGAAAGACTAGACAGTAAACCCCGAACACTCTGAAGTTAAGTCAGAGTTTGAGGAGGAAGCTGAAGGCACAGATAACCCATATGCAAGAATCTAAGTGTGCTGTAAGCAGCTTCTGGACAGAAAGGGGACCATCAACAGACCCAATGAAAGTGTTTGTACTAAAGCCAGTTGTGGAAAGTGGTGAAAATTAGTTGTGGGAGACGTCCTCTTAAAGTATGCAACCTATGCAACCCAAATGAGTACCCGCAGAATATCTCAGGGCCCAAGAAGATCCCACTCCCTGCACACTCTGGTGATACTGCTAGATGTGAGGGTGCAACAGAGTAATTGTTGGCTTTGTCTTCAGTACCCAACCCTTTTAACTTTAAACATTTTCAAATTTTCTCTCCTAACCCTATCCAAAAACACTTTTGTTAGCTGTGAACACACAGGAAAGTGAATTACAAGTTAGAATTTGTATACCAGAGTGCACATTTCTAGCTGCTTGTTTATGAAACCAGAAACATAATATTTTACGGATGGGCGCCCATGTACCTTTTTTCCGGTCATTATATTGCGATGTGTTTTATAGTACAGATCAATTCATGCTGACATTTATATGTGGCTCACACAGAACATTTCAAGTCACCTGTAGACTTGAGCGCTCCCACAAGGTGAAAAGGTTGTAGGCTTCGGGAAAATGATGTGAACTCTGCTCCCGCTGTTCTCAACCCCTCCATACCATACACAAGTAATGCATGATAAGATTTCCAATTACATCACTTACAACATTAGGATGCTTGTAGTCGCTGGAAATGGGTAATTATAGTGGAGCGCCTCACACGCTGGGGTCACCATCAGTCACCTATCCATCATTTTATTCCACATGACAAGAGGAGAGGTTATAGTATTGTTTGTGGTTATACGTAAATGGGAAGGACACAGGGGGGGAAGATGAAATAGCACAGCTGTTTTTTTTTTGTCAGGGTCACTGGTTCTTTCGTGTAGAAAAAAGATAAAACACTAAATTCTGAAACTAAAAGACTATTGCATATTATGATGTTGTGTCTATAGTAAAGGAGCTCACACAATATAATTAAATGGATACTCTACCTCTACCTGCATTTATGTGTGATGGACATACACACACTTGTTATTTGTAATAATTTACCACGATAAAAGAAGGGTAGAACAGCTCCTTATTCGTTTTAAACAATTTAGCCTGAATTTTGCTGCCATTAAGGGCTTGCAGGACCAAACCAAATTGGGTGGGGATCAAAGTGAGAAAACTCAATCAATTTGAAAACTGCCTGCCTATGGGCTGACTCAACACCAGGTGAGAATTCAAATCTGGTTCTTGAATAATCCCACCAAATAGACAATGAAAGTGAATAGCAGTTTTCATTCCTGAAAAAGAAATACGTTTTCTCACCTGGCTCTGAATCGACCTCTATATGATAGTATGAATTTGTCTCTTTATTTTATTATTTGGTCAGAAGGAGATAAGCAGTAATGAACATTGTTGATATGTAGCAATGCGAATGGAAGAGGTAATGGTGGGGACAAATTTAATTTGCCCAGAAACATTTTTGCCATTTTTTGGGATCTTTCTTGTTTAAACTGGACCAACACCGTTATTACTTATGAGGTACAATGCAAACAAAGTCAAGGTTATTCACTATGGATATTAATCTGCTTTCACAAACGTGACATGTATCAGAAGTACAGAGAACGAATAAAAATGGCTTATAGAGAAGCTTAGACACAGACTAAGGACATGCATAAAAACTGAATTTTCCTTTCAAATAATAGCACTTAAACTTGACCAACACTTTAACGGGTGTTGGTCCCTCTCTCTGCTGATAGCAAGAATCTTGGGGAGGATCCAGAACGCTGGAGCCCCCTCACACCTAACTGCACAGAATACTGAGTATACTCATCTTCGTTACTAACCAGCGCCATGAGAGGAGACCCACAACTGGCCGCCGGATGGTCACATGGGCCGTAGTTGCGTCCTCTGTGCCGGCCGTGGGACTCCTTTACCCTCTTAATGAAGGTGAGTATTCTCAGCGTTCTGTGCAGTTAGGTGTGAGGGGGCTCCAGTGTTCTGGATGCCCCCCCCCCCCCCCCCCGAGGTTCTTCCTATCAGCAGAGAGAGGAACCAACACCCGTTAAAATAATAATAGGTGTTGGTCCGGTTTAAGTGCTAATATTTGAAAGGCAAATCCAGTTTTTATGCAAAGCATGTCCTTAATTTGTGTCTAAGCTTCTCTATAAGCAATAAATTCCTTTTGTGTATTTCAGTTCATGGTACAAATGCCACTAAGGACATGTAGTGTAGCTGGTAGACAGGCTTTTTTTTGTTTTTATCAATAATCTTGACTGATTGATTACATCTAAGGAACAGTAATTCTACAAAAATGCTCAGGCAGGAACATTGAACATTGAAGTTGGCCAACACATGTGACAACATTGTATTGCTGTACTTCTGATACATGTCACATTTGTAAAAGCAGATTAATATCCATAGTGAATAATCCTGACTTTGTTAGCATTGTACCCGAAGCTAGCTATTGCCAACATTGTAAAGGCTGACTCACTACTAGCGCCATGTATTGCCAAATGAGCGTCTGTATAGCGGCGCTTAGAGCAATGCTGTAAGAGGGTATCAGGTGCTGTGACCTAGCGTTGCAGTCGCTGTAGTAACCTGCCTGGCATTGATAAATGTGATGTGTGTTGGACGCTCTAACAACAGCATAACGATGCAGCGAGCGAGAGGTAGCGCCAGCTCAGTGCGCCCGGCACTCAGCGCTCCACACCATATTTAACAAAAAGTACACACACACACGCATCATTGGGGCTCTAAAGCTGGGCGTTGTAGCATAGAGCACCAGACGCTGTGTGATTAAAGTCACACAATGATTTGAGCAAAAAAAAAAAATTTAATGGCCAAACATGCAATTTATACACAACTAATGAAAGCCCATTGGAATGTATGGGAGAGCGACACTGAGCGAAAAGTAAAATGTGGTGCTCTGGAAGCTAGAGCGCCGGCGCTATACGATGAGCCGCCTCTGGTAATACATGTGACGCCACATGGCGCTGTTAGAGGTGCTCACCAGATTCGCTTTCTTAAATGTGGTTTTGCTTACAGTGCCCTGCGTTCACCAGACGCTGCCTGCCGCTACGAAGCACTACCTGGCGCTATCCTTTCTTAAATAACCTCCTTAGTCTATTTAGCTGTGGTCTGAGGGGAGGGACTTCCTCAAAAACTTTCTGGACAAGTTGTGTTGTAACAAACAAATATACTGTATTTTGAGAAGATGTGGATGCCCTTAGCAGGATGTCTTGGTTCAAATAGCACTTAGTACTTAAATAATAATTAAGTAGTAATTAAAATAATAATTAAACATTTTAATAAGATACAAAATGTACAATCTCTTTTGAAAATTATACAATTGCTCTTCACCTAATCACCTAATGAAGATCTTTTTGTTTTACACATTTCATTATCCCGCCTCTCTAAAAACATCATGGACCAGTTGTGTTGTAGAAAATAAACACATCAGGATGTTGATGCTCCAAAAACAAGGGACAAAGGCCTGAATATCATCAAAGAATAAGTCTTCATAAAATGTAGCTTTTATTCAGTCAATTTAAAAAAAGTAAATCTCCATATGTCATTCAATAAATAAAACATCCACAGCATATCTGTGTAGCCATGACATGTGTCAAGCATATTATACGCCCCTTAGTAACATAAAACATACTACAAAACATTGATCATAAATATTATAGCATGGACTTAGCCTCATTGGATATACCCCCTCCTAACATTTTTTTTACATAAATCTAATGCCATATAGAGATGTACCTTTTAATATTGGCTACATTAAAGCAATGCTTTATGGAAATTGTCTAAGTGCTGGAAACATCTTCTTTGGTGATATTCGGCCTTAGCAGATCTCTACATCCACTTCCAAATGTAAGGGACACAGGTCATCATCACCCCAATAGGCTTTTGGTGCTGCACATCTGGTTTCTGATCTTTTTTGATAAAAACGACAGACATTTAAAAAAAGGCCTGTTTTGGTTGAAGTATATTTTTTTTTAAATATAGGAAATAAAATCAAAGGCAGTATGTTATTCAAGTTTCCTGTCGGGAGAGGAAGGATAGTAAATGTAGGGCAGCATGCCAAATGGGTTATGCAAGTAACTCACTTAACCTTGTGGTGCATGCTTTCTTTACATTTACCTTTCCCAACTAGAAACCAGGTTGACCTACTACCTATTTCCCTGATTTAGGTCTCCTGTGGGGCCTTGGTATCAAAGACTCTATGGACAGATTCTCCTTGGTTCATGGAATAACTTTCCAGCCCTTCAGCATTCAGCATCACTTCCCCCTAACTTACATTGTGTAACTTGTCTGTTCTATTCACTTTCCTGAATGGCCCGCTACCTGATTTCTGGAAGTCTAACCTTTCATTGTTCTAGTGTTCTGCAGTAGGTCTTCTAAGGCCCTCCCCTAGTGTAAACTGTTCCTTTTCTCCCAGTGGAGTTCTCCATTTACTTTACCTACCAGCGAAAACATATCCCTTGATTATATGTAATGTACAATACATTGTTGGTGAACAACGATGATTTTGATTGTGATAAGTAGACAGACCAAGATATGTGTGATGTGTGACATGTGTGTAAAAATGAAAAAAAAATTATAGAGCTCACCCACATAATCCTGAACATGAGTTGGAGAAGCAAGGTTGGAGTAGCTGCAAAGTTCCAGAGGAAATAGTAACACAGGGTGTGTAAAAATGTACATTTTCATAGCTTAACTCCAAAGCTTAAAGAGCACCATCGTAAAAAATGGTCCAATAATAAAAATCCATACAAATATGCTGGATGGCGGTGGGAGAGGTCACTTATACACCCGGCATCAGGAACTATCCAACCAGGCTTGTTTTTTTATTTTAATGACAGGAAGAGGAAATCACGGGTGACAGGTTCTGTCACCCGACATAGACTAAACCTGTCAACCCTAGATTTTATTCCTACCAGGAAAAAAAACACAAGCTTGGTCGGAGTTTTATGCAGTTCCGGTGTATAAGTGACCCCTCCTCTCATTAGCCAAGGTATTTGGACTTTTAACATTACACAATTTCACGATAGTGCTCCTTTAATGCCACATTAATGTTAGTATGCTGTTTGTGGCCGTATTACAGAGTTTCCAGCCTGACTTTTTACCTGTGTAGTCTGTCTGAAAGGAAGCTGATTTAAAAGAAAATCTTTGAGAGTCATAGAACTGAAAAATGGTGATCAACTCAAAATATAGGATTCCAGTGCCACCTCTTTGCCCTGGTCCCTTTGAAAGCTTTCCTTTTTGTTTGGTCACCACCAGTATGTGAGCTTAATTTTTGTTAGGTCGCTTTAGAAATAACAAAATAAAAGACTTTGGCTGGTGGTGAACAAGAGTTATGAATCCCCCTCTGTTTAGCTGTACAATTAGTTTAGATGATATGTTATATGCATATTGTAAAAATGTAACTTTATTTAACATTGCTTTCTATTTTCTCTTTTATTTTCTATGGAACAACCTTGATGCATCTTATAGGTAAGTCACATATCATTACTCATTATTTACCTTGTGATTACAATACCTCTCACAGTTTCAGTATCCTCCTTACTGATGCTTACTATGAAAAATGAATGTTTTGCTATTCTACTGTGTTGCAAATTATTCTTTTTTTACTGTTCTTGGCCCTGCTAATGCCACTTTTCCTACTGGTTAATTTCTGATTTATCTAAAAAAGACAGGTTCAGGGTGAGTCTTTTGGCTTTCCACTGTCCATCCTTTTTGTTAAGGTTGTGTTACTCCAGGCTGATTTAAGACTGCTGCCACGTATTGCAAATTGTGCGTCTATGTAGCTGTGCTCAGAACTTCTGGAAGTGGACGCTTTAAACGAGTGTCTGGCACTGTGACCTAGTGTTGCTGCTGGACAAGTGACACTGTAGTATCCTGTCCAGCATTGATAAATCTGATGTCTGGAGGGATCTGTAGAAGCACTCTTCCTGATTCACTGCAGCGCCTGAGCGTACCAATTGTTTCATCATTAGCGCCCCAAGGGAAAGCCGCCCATAGCTATGCTACAAATAACAACAGGTCAGCGCAGCAGGGAACGATAGGCAGCGCCAGTTATGTGTGCCTGGCGTTCGGCGCTGAAGCCCATATTTAAGAAAAAAAAAAACATAAAGCCAGCATCTGCGCTATAAAAAGCTATAATATAGCGCCAGACGCTATATAAAAATGTCTGTTTCTGAACACATATACACCAGAACCAGAGCAAAAACACATGGAATGACATTGTTTCTATGCTGTATGTGTTGGCATACCAACATATACAATTCTGACAAAATTAAAAATAGCCAAATCAATCATCATATGATAAAATAGTGGGAAAAGTGGATCCAAACACTATTCATACACAAACAAATGAAAGACCATTGAATTGTATAGGAGAACGCTACTGAGCGACAGGTGCTACATGGCTACATGGTGCTATGTGCTGGCGCTTTACACTGAGCTACTGCTAGTGATACATTCGATGCTACATGACGCTATTAGAGGCGCTCACCAGTTTGACTTTCTTATATATGGTTTTCCCATACTGCGCCCAGCGTTCACCTGACACTGCGTAGTACTACATGACGTTAGCACTTCTTTATTAAGGCCCTGTATTTTCTTAGTCGTTATATGTATACTATGACTTCTTCATGAATACTGGGATAATTATCTCATTACTATTATAATTCTGCAACTGTATGAAGCCTCATTTATAATTCAGTGGCCATTAATGTAATTTGTTGATTTGTTTTGGGTTCCACTGATTAGCTACAGTATGCTGCCAAAGCTCGTTGTCCATGATGGAGCATAGGTTTGCAAAATCAGGAGCACTCATCACCCTCTAGATGCTTTGACTGCTGTCTGTACAATCCAGACTTTAGCTTACACCAAATCATTCTCAGTCTAAATGATGGCGCTTGGATGTTCAATAATCCCAATGCCTTCCATGGATTTCTTTTTCCACAAGACCACTTTTGCCTCCTCCTCTCTCCCCTCCTCCTTCTTTTGCTTCACCTGTCATTCCTTTACTTTTCTGTACCAATAATTCTTCATCTAACGGGAGATATATTTACAGTTTTCACACCATAAGACACACCCAGGGTTACAGGAACAAATAAAGCCAAATAGTGTGCTAAAATAACACCCCATTATAGACAGTGTGCAGGATCCCCACCCAATCACCCCATTACAGTGTACACAATCCCACATAATCACCCCATAACAGGCAGCGTGCAGAATCCCCTCCCAATCACCCCATTACAAACAGCGTGTAAAACCTCCCCATCACCCCCTTGCAGACAGTGTGCAGAATTCCCATTTGTTTGTCCATTCAGGCTTCATAATAGGAAAAGAATAAAGTTGGCATAAAGTCCCCTGAAGTGTAGCTAAAACAGATTCCACACAATTAATACAAAAAATAATATTTTTTTTAATAATGAATACATTATCATCAGCTTGAACATGCACAAAATACAATCAGGTGATTGCCCTCAAGCACATTTATCTCCAGCAAAATGAATCAGTGTTGCAGAATGTATCCAGTGTGAACACAGTATAACACTATTGAAGATATAGGAGACTGCCTGAAAAGTGTATATATATATATACACAAACATGCTTTGAGGATCATGTGATCCCTTGGCACATTAACTTCTAACTAGATAAGTATACACTTTAATGTCACCTTTTGCACGTGGTTTTATCCTTGTAGTTTGTGTATGTTCAAGCTGGTGATAGTGTATTCATTATTAAACGGGGAGGCCGATTCATTAATAGCGGCAGGTAGCGACAGTTGAGCGTCTGTAGCGGCATTTTCAGAGCGCCCGCTAGTAGTCGCTGTGCTTGCCCGTTGTTCGGTAGTTGATAGTGACTCAGTCGGTGTGCAGTAATGTTGAATATTGGGTGAGGAGTCGCTATTTGAAAGGTTCCACGCTGTATGGGAGCGCATGATAGCGACTGGCCCTAGCGACCGGCTCCCACCATATTCATTAAAAAATCACGCTCAAAAAATTCTCGCGCTGTAAAATGCATGTTTAAACCCCAAAGCGCTGGCGGCGATGGGTTAAAAGTAGTTTTTTAACCCCCAAACAACCATATTTTTGGAAACCAAAAAAAAACACGTTTTTAAAATAATTTTGTAATATGAATACATTAATATCAGACCTGTAATATCAATTCTGTACAATTTTTTTATTTTATTTTTTTTTTACCTTAAAAAAAATCTAAAATGGCAGAAGTGGTCACAGAATTTTTCACATTTAAAAAAAAAAAAAAAAACATTAATAACAATTAATTATGAATATTTAAAGATTGTTCCATTGAAATGCATTGGAGAGCGCCAGGTAGCGAGAGGTCATACCTGTCGCTATTCCTTCATAAATAAGGGCCTTAGTGTCATTAATTAATACAGAGTTGCACTAGATTGTGTTTATGCTCGCTTGCATGCTCTATACATATATAAAAAAACTCGACAAAATTATTGTTGGTCAATGGGAGTGGAAGACAACCCATCTTTGTGACCTGGTTATACAATTTGGATTGAAGTGATCTGATTGTGTATGGTGCATTTGACAAGAGATTTAAGAATTCCCTCTGAATAATTTGACGTTGCCTGCAACATCTGGTAAGCGAATACCCAGAAGGAGGCGGGCACTGGTATTCCGACGGATAAATGCATGCACTTGGGGATATCATTTGTCTATGGCGGTTGTAAGAAGCTGACCTTCGTTCTGTGCTAAATTGTGACATTCATTTTTTTTGTTTAATCGGGAGGAATCTGTTTTTGGCTACACGTGAATAATTACACCGGACCAACACCCGTTTTTTCTTTAACGCGTGTTGGTCCCGCTATCTGGTGATTGCAAGAAGCTCGGGGGGGCATCCAGAATGCTGAAGCCCCCCTCACAGCTAACCGCACTCACAGCTTGTAATACTAACCTTCATTACAAGCCAGCAGGCAGTCACTTGGGCCGCAGTTACATCCACCGCCAGGACCTGCCCACGTGACTGCCCCGTGGCCAATCAGGGGACTCCATTTTCACCACTGGCTCTTAATGAAGGTGAGTATTACAAGCTTTGTTAGTGGGGCTTCAGCATTCTGGGTGCACCCCCCCCCCCGAACTTCTTGCGGTCACCAGACAGCGGGACCAACACCCTATGAGAAAATGAAAAAAAAAAAAAAAACAAAACAAAAAACAAAACAAAACACAGCACTTGTACCATAAGACGCACTAACAAATCCCCCTCCCCCCACTTCTGGTGGATAAAAGGTGCATCTTATAGAGCAAAAAATGCTGTAGTTACCAATAATACCATGTCTGTAACCTAGGGATGTCTTTTTCATTTGGTGTTTATTAAAGGAGCACTATCACGAAAAATGGTCTATTGATAAAAATGCATATACATTTGCTGGACGGTGAGTGGAGGGGTCACAGGCTTGTTTTTCATTCTTTTAATGGAAGGAAGAGGAATCAGGAGTGACAGGCTTTGTCACCCTGATAAACTAAACCTGTCACCCCTGGATTTTATTCCTAGAAAGGGAGGAAAACCACAAGCTTGGCGGGAGTTTTATTTAATTTGGTTGTATAAGTGACCCCCTTCTCTCATTAGGCGACGTATTTATATGTATTTTTGATATTAAACAATTTCGCGATAGTGCTCCTTTAATGTGATTTTAACCATTCTAATGTATTAATAAAGTGTCATGTTCTCCATGTTGCTTCCCTTATGTAGTTATGTTACTGTTTCATTATTTATTTCGTATAATTTTCAATGCCTTCTTGTATCTACTACGATATTTACTGCTGCATTACAGGGGTAATGCCAGATCCCCCACTGGATTGTATACAAACTGCAAAAAAAAAAAGGCTAACAACATGTATTCGGTTATTAACACATGCATACTTTCAGTAATTTGTGTTTGCAGTTAAAGTGGAGCAACACCCATAATTTTGACTATCCTGGGTTTTGGTCCACTTCCCCGGGGCACCCCGATCGGGGGTGCTATGTGAAATGTGAAACCCTCCAGATTGCCCAGTTCAACTCACCTCACCCCGCTCCTACAGCGCATGCGCGTCCGCTCGTCCAATCAGCGCGCTCGGAGCCGCTGTGCTATGCGCATTGATGAGACGCCTTACCACAGCGGCTCTGAGCAGGCTGACGGCCGCATCTCGCCCTTTCCTCTAACAGGGAGCGCGCCCTACTAGAGAGAACCGTGAGATGCGGCCATGGCCTGTGCATGCGCCGTTGGATCGGGATGCAGGTAAGGTGAATAGGGCGTCCTGGGGGGTTTCACACAGAGGGGCATCCCGATGTTGGATGTCCCGCAGGGAGGGATCAGATCAGCCCGGGAATCTTATAGAGTTCATGGGCAATCATGGTAATGGTCCTGAAGCTTTAGCATTCTAAGATTAGAAAATCCCACTGCGAGAGCGTAGGTTTGAGCTACATGCAAGTATGCCCATCTATTAGATTATATAGATCTGAGGGACCTCAATGGCCCTCAAAGCTTGCCCTTCTTTTCATTGCATTCCTCTATGACCACCACCAAATGTGGTCACCTGGCTGGCCTTGTCCTTCATTTCAAGTGTGAGTGAGCCTGGAAAGCAACAGTAGTCACACTTGTCAGACTCGCTCTCTGTTGATGGGCAGTCGTATGACATTTGTAATACGGTCATGGAAAAATGGAAAGAAGGGGAAACGAAGATATGGGAATGACTTTAGGCGAGCTTCTTGCTGCCTTATTATTACCATTGCCTGGACTATCCCTTTAACTATAATAAGTTAAACTTTAAACCTTGCTATTAATGTACTCTACAAGCCATTCAATATTTCCTTTTTATGTTATCCTGTGAAAGAGGTCATTCCTGGGGCTGGGATGAAGTAAGTATTGGAAAGGTTAGTAGCTGTCGTGAGGTTTAAATGAAAAATGTACTTACCAGTCATCTGACCACTGCATGAAATTCCTCTATAACGAGATTGTCATGAGTATCATGGCTGCTCTTTTGTTTGCCCACTTTTTCTATGACAAATGACTTACTGTTATTGGAAAAGCAAAACCAATAAGAAAGAACTAAAGTAAATCACAGCAAAGATTGACCTTTTGTTTTGCAATATTTAAAACTTGTGCTTGGAGCAACTTGAAGGATCATTTAGATGTAGGACTTGTGAAAGCAGATTACCTTCATATTTGCCTACCCTGCAGCAAAGCTTGATGTTGTAGTCCCAAGTTGTTTTTTATCAGAAGAATAGGATTAGGGTTTGATTATGTATTTGGGTTTTTTCAAGAAAATGGCTTGCAAGGTAAAACACAAGGGCCTTGATTCACAAAGGGTTGAAAAAAACTCTCATGGTAGTAAAAAATCCAATTCATGAGAAAAAAGCCTGAGAATTTCACTGTTAGTGAATCACCAGATAGGAAGACAATGAAAGTCAATGACACTTTTTTACTCCTGGAAAAAGTATTTAACTTTTTACCCCTTTTTTACCTGTAGTAAAAAGTGCCATTGACTTTCATTGTCTTCCTATCTGGTGATTCACTAACAGTGAAATTCTCAGGCTTTTTTCTCATGAATTAAATTTTTTACTACCATAAGAGTTTTTTTCAACCCTTTATGAATCAAGGCCAAGACCTCTAAATGTCTTGAGTAGACAGCCAACACAGAGTAGATTATGCATCATGAAAATACCAAAATAAAGGAATACACTGAAAAATCAATCAGCTTTTTGCCTTGAAAAAAAAATTCCCCAATTACTAAAACATTGGACATGAGGTGTGATACCTACAATCTTGAATACGTGTGAATATAAGAGGTTACATTTGGGATTGAGGACTCTACATTGGACTTCGCTTTGGTTTCCTTTCAGCACCTTCCATTGTGATCAGCGGTGACTCTCTTTGCGCTCCATGTCTCCTGTGCCCTGAATGTCTAAACCTGGCTTTAAATAGGTACAGTACCTGTGATTTTAACTATCCCGGGTCCTGTTTAGCTTGTCTGGGGCATCTAAATTTGGGCTTCCCCACTGTCTGTATCCTCCGCCCCAATAGCCCATTAACGATGCGAGCGACAAGGAAAGATGAATGGAACGTGTGCCACTGGCTGCACCCTCTGCTTCTCTGCCCTTCCATGCCAGTTATTCACAAAGGGCTAGCATGGATACGCACAGATTCAGGCGAATGGATATATGGCCCTCACATGCACCTTTGTATCACAGGAAAGGTGAGTTTTCCTGCACTCACCAGAAGGTTCCCACATTGGGGCATCCAAACAGAATGCCCCACAAAGAAGGAGACCACTGGCTCTAGAGTTCTATAGACTTTAAGCTGGTGGTTTCTCCTCGTTAACAGGCATTTTTTCAGCAGCCTTGTGGCAGAAGCAGCCTTTTTTTCTGTGCTGTACAATGTAATAAACAGAAGTCTTGCCATTATATTACAAAACACTGGCCAGCTTCCCATTATGTTAAATTGTATCACCCTGAAGAATGACACATCAGTACTTGCATCTCTTACAATCTCACTATGAGTGAGCCATGAGGTTCCCTATGCCAGTGTTCCCCAATCCTCTCCTTGAGAACCACTAACAGGCCAAGCTTTGCATATCTCCACACAGTTCAACAAGTGAATTAATCAATGGTCAGATTAAGCTTTACAGCCAGCTATGTTGAGATCCATAAAACAGGACTTGTTGGTGGCCTTTCAGTAGAAGGTTGGGGTATAATGCTAAATGCCACATTCCTTTGCTCCCATATCGGATCCCATTTTATCCATCTTGGTGGGGGCTGGAAGTGACTTATTATAGCTTCTCTATGTATTGTACAAAAAGCCTTGATTGGCCACTGCAAAATCTCCCACCTGATGTTATTTGCATCGTAACTAGAGACACACACAATCTGATGCAATCACTTTACTTTGTCAATGCCATCTAACCAAGGCTAATTGTAAAGCAGAGGTCAAAAATAGAAAAAAAAATAAAGTGATAAAGGATGCCGGTGTTTAGGAAATGTCTGGCATTCTACAAGCTTGACCTTTCTACAACCTGTCATGGAGAGCCTTAAAAAAATTCATTTGGCCATGGCCCTTTTCTAATTTTTTTTATTTATAAGCTAACACAGGTGAATAAAATCGTTTAGCAGTAATTCAATCACTACATACATAATAAAGTTAATGGGAGTATAGAAAAATCAGCCCGATCATCCATACGGATATTGACTGGTAGTAGAAGCACAAGGTACCAATGAGCAGTACATCTAAAATCAAATACTTAACACCCTCTACAGCACTATTAGAAAATGATTTATCCTGTTTCTTCTTTTATCATTTTTTTAACGTTAGTAAAGCTTTTATAAATGCAGAAAAAAGGAATACAGGCGCAGACAGGACTAATGCCAATCTACATGAACTACTTTGATTATTTGAAATATTGTATAATAATGTTTGCTATCTCTGTTACTATTCAAAATCCAATTCACAAGACAACAAGAAAATTAGGAATTTGACTTTTTTTTAGATTATTTTATGCTCTGGGCTATATAATAATATATGTGCTTTGTAAGTGCATTATACTGTGGCCATTATTTGCATGTTTTTGAGCATTTTGATTATTAAAGTGGACCAAAACCCACACCCCAAACGAACCCCTCCCCCTGGGGCATCCAGAATAGGGATGCCCCGCTGTGTGAAACCTGGATGGTTTCCCAGAAACTCAACTTCTTTCCTGGTCCAACGGCGTAAGCACGAGCAGCGGACGCATCGCTGCAATCCATTTAGCAGGGTGCATGCCCACGCCAGGCATTTGTGAATGGCCGGTGTGGGCAATCTTCCTGTTATAGGGTAGCGGGGATGCAGCCGCTAGCGTGCTCGGATCTGCTCATCTTAGACAAGCTCTTAGACGAAGGGACAGGAATGAATCCGAGTGTGCAGATTGGACTAGAGGCTGCACATGCGCCATAGGACTGGGGAAGGGTGAAACAGATCGAGTGACCTGGGGGGGGGTTCACACAGGGGCAAGGACCAAAACCCAAGATAATCCTGGGATTTGGTCCACTTTAAAGCCAACTATCATCGATTTTATATAAAATAGATGTTGGTCTGCTTCGGGGGGGGGGGGGGGGATATCCTGATTGCAGGGGTTCTCCTCTTTATTAACCCCAGAGCGTTAATTTACAATAGATGTTGATCCGGTTTAATATTTTAGCATTTTTTAAACTAAATTATTTCTGTGTTTCTTTGGGGATTTCAGGACCATGAGGCCTAGTATCTGAACAAAGGTAAAAGATCTCCTCTAGGCATTACACCTACTCTATAAAATTGACCAGATGTCCATAATGACAATAAGTCCCTCTATGTCAGGCAACTCCCAGATATACTTATCTTTTTTTCTACTATAATCATTTAGCATAGGGGCACTAAGACGTCCATCACCATCATTAATGTCTCTGCACATGCACACACTAACTTCTTCCCACCTTATTTCCATGGGAACAGTGTGAAATGAGTTTGGAATTTCCAGGTAAATCTCCTATAATATGTAAATACCTTATGCATTCTAAAAGAAGCCACTTTCTTATCTGTAATTTCTGGCTGAGCTTTATGAGTCATACAAACACTCTACTGTAGTCAGAGTCAGCTGCAGGCTTGCCATACAGGTTCCTGCTGGGAGCACCAAGGAACAAAGTTATACAACCTTTTTTCGTGGTCCTTGAGGAATGAAATTAGACGGAGGGGCCAGTTTTGTAGCCCAGGTACGGCTTCTACCAGGCTCTTCAGGAAATGGAGCAGAGGCACATGGGACAGGCATCAGGTGAGTTGCTTGCTGCATTGTTATTGCTGCAGAGATTACAGTACCTTTAATCAGAGCTAAGAGGACCATTGCAAAAAGAAACTGTGGTGTACTGTACTAGTCATAAAGTGTAAGGAGTGTCGGGTTAGAGATGAGGGCTTTCTTTCAGTAGGTCAAGGCCTAGAATGTCCTATAGCGCTCTTTAGCCGTTTCATGTCCGCTTAGCCATTGTTATAGCAACTTGTATTTATGTAAACGAAACTTATTTTCCTGACTTAATTTAGCTCTTTGTACAAAATTATAATTATTGCTCTCAGGAGGCAGCTTTCATCTAACTGGTTTCTAACTGACTACCTAGTCTAAGCACCTTGTCTGGCAGGGTTATAATTTTAAAATCCCTTTTTCCAAGTCATGTTTTAGTAAACTGAGCAACTTTCCTGTTAATTATGGGCTTTTAGGGTGGCAGAATTATCTCCCTCTCCCATTATAAGCATTGTTATGACACTAGCTAGACTGATTTATTTTTCTTTTGCAGTTGCAGCACAAAATGTCTCAAAGTATGAATCACGAAATGATGTAACCATGTTTGGGAAGTTTATTATTACATTGCCAACAAAATTTGGAAGCGTTCCTGTGTTGGTGGGGGCATCTTCAGTTGTCTTTGAGATAAAAGTATAGTATAAAAGCATTTAAACAGGTATTGACAGCCCAAACTATCCTTATATTACAACACAAAACATAACATAAAATTAAGTAGAGATAAAGCTGTGTTTTCTAAAGCATAATTTTAGCTGTGTCCAAAACTCTCTCAATTCGAGATATTGGTTGGCAAAAAGCCGTTTCGAAATGTGTGACATCTGGGAAGATTATTTCCCCTCTCCAGCCTTATGAAGTGGGCCCCATGATCCATGGAACGCATGGCTCTTTGTGAGGTGGCTTTGTATTGTATGACTTTGGCTGGATTAATCCTTGAAGTTATTGTTTTATACACAAATACCATGTTTCATGAGGTTCTGATTGTATTGGCGTTGGTTTGATGCCCCGGGTCACAAAATCTGGTGAAGGCCCCAGATGTAGTATTTTTTTTCATTTAAAATAATAATCCAGCCAACTAACTGATTGGTGTTTGTCTGGCACCCGCCTATACTGCAACATCAGATCGTGTCCCTTGTGCGGGTGCGGCTGCTCAGACTCCTGCTTTGCCATTCTGGGCGGGGGGTAGTGTAGTCGCGCGGCTGGTCCAACAGAAAACAGTTCCCAGCATTGAGTTGCCAGCGGCTGTGCTTGGTGGCTTATGTGTTGTGAGCGGCCGCCGATTGACAGCTCTACACGGACCCATCACTGTAGTGTTGCTGATCGAGCTTTGCTGCTCTAGACTTTGCATCCTGCCCTGTGGTGGCTTGGCTGCAGGTTTGCAAAAATAAAAATAGGGCTTGCCCAGACGCAGGGGCCCCCACTGCACCGATAGTTTTGTTGCTGGCCCCGCGGCCTGTTAGACCAAACACTGAAATGCCTCCTGGACCAGATCATAACCCAAAGGTTGGTGGAGGCTCTCTTTGCCCCCCCTCTTAATCCTGACCTGTCTGCATATTTCCCCTCTCCCCCCACCGCCAACACCTCTCTTTGTGTGTGTCTTCATGTGTATTGTGTATGTATTTGAATGTATTTTAAAAAATGTTATTGTGTTATGTATTGTGTGTAGTTGTGTGATAAAGATGAGAATTATTTTGTACGTTGGTGTGTCTTCCTTTGATCCATGTTTGTTCTAAACATAATTATTCCCCCTCTCTACTCTCCTTTGCCACACCAGTGACCCATGTGACCACTAGCATCCAATGAGAGTTGACCAGATAGGAATAAAGGGTTTCACCCAGCAAGTGTGTGACTACCAGCAGAACACTACTTGTTGTTTGCCTGCAACTGTAGAGTTTGGTGATGGAAAAATCATAGAAAGTCCTTAAAGTCCCTGTCTAGACATCTTTTGTCCCCTGCAGCTCCTCCTGGTTCCGTTGTTTTTCAACGCAGGTCTGCCAAGGCCCGCCAACGGGTCTGCAACAGATGCACAGGTGATGTAATTAGTGTTCAGTTATAGGACCAACTGCAACATGTAGAGATTCACAAAACATGACCTGTTTGCAGGCCTTGAGGAGGAGGGTTAGAGAGCACTGGTTTATAACCTACCAAATGCCTCAAACGAAAACCCCGGCGATCTGCACAGGTCAGGCACCTTGACCTTCATCACGATAGAATCACAGCCCTTGGCATGCCCACTCTATTCATTACATTTCTTTTTGGAGTGGGCGTGAAGGGATGGGAAGTCAGTTCCGGTACAGCCCCATCGTGGCACATCCCCTCGAATGAAATTTAAATGAGTTGAATGAAATGAATAGTGTGTGCATGGGGAGTGGTGCTATGCCACCTCGGAGGAGGTGGAGAATTGAGGCTGGCATGGGACAACGTGGTGCTGGTTCCCTGGTTTTACAACCCCAGAGCTAAACAGATGGGGAGCAAAAGGTATAACTTTTTTGTTTTCTTCCCTGGACAATCCATGAAAATTCAGCAAATAAAGAGATGATTCATTCTTAGGAACTCTTAAATGATGACACCCTTTTATAGTAAACCTCAGGCAGTTTTCACCACACTTCATTTGCTTTTGTCCCCCCATCATTAAAGCTAGAAAATTAACCAGAGGCAGACCTGTGTGACTTTGCCTCAGCACCGCCCCTCTATTGCAATGAATGGAGTGGGCATGCAGCAGGGTGGAAACTAGATTCGACCACAGGCACCACTTTGGATCTGAAAAGATCAACAGGGCGCACGTTCTTGACTCACAGTGATTTTTATACCAGAGGATCCAGGTGGTGCAACTCGCTGTATAAATATAGCTGTTTCTTTTTGTTCTGCTTGCACAATCCCTTTAATGGTGAAACACTGCAGTTATGGAGTCAGCAAAGTTTCGGTGACTTAGCACTTGGTGACCCCACTCTTTGCCTATACTGGTGTGCCACTTGCTATGCTTTTTAGGCGCTTTGAGACAGGATGGGGGGTTACAAAGAAAAAAAAAACTGACCCTTTGGAGCTCTGGATCCTAGCCGCCGACATCTTGCCACAGGCTCTGTGTGGGCTCCTCTCCACCTATTCAAGTGAATGAGCAGTAGGAGCGCGCAGAGACCCAGGGGATGCGGCTTTGTGTCTTTTCCTGTGTCCAGCTGCACAGAAACAGGAGAGTAGCACTTATGCGTGGATAAGGTAAGGGTTTTTTCTTTGTAACTCCCGGTCCCATCTCAGTGCCAAGGTAGGGTGGCAGGGCGGGAAGGGGGGAGGCAGAGTTTGATTAAAGTACTGCTTTAAAACGTTAAATTGGACCAATTACCAGCATTTTGACTATCCTGGAGATTGGTCCATGTCCCAAATTAGGATGCCCCGTTATGTGAAAGACCACAGATTGCCCACTCCAATTTCCCAATCCCTTTAATGGTGAAACACTGCAATTATGGAGTCAGCAAAATTTCGGTGACTTATACTTGGTGACCCCACTCTTTGCTTATACTGGTGTGCCACTTTTTTTGTGCTTTTTAGGAGCTTTGAGGCTTTAAAACATTAAAGTGGACAAATCACCAGCATTTTGACTATCCTGGCAACTGTTCCTTGTCCCGGGGGCGTCCCAAATTAGGATGCCACGCTATGTGAAACACTCCAGATTGCCCACTTCACTTACCTTTCTGCCATTCACACAGCACATGCTCTCATCCAATCAGTGCTCTATGCCATACATAATAACGCACAGCATAAAGCTGTCACTTTGGACTGTGCATCTGCATAGGCGACGTCAGCGGCTACACTCCTGGCCCCCCGTGTGGAGTGCACGCTCCCAGCCAACCTGAATGGCTGGGTGCGGGAGCATATACAGCTGCCTGGGATGCAGTGGTTGGCCTTGATCTCATTGAGGGAACATCGGAAAGGTAAGGGGTTTGCGGGCGATCTGGGAGGGGTTTACACAGTGAGACATAACCCATCAGGATGCTCTAGGAGCCAGCTCTGGAGACTTTTAGACTGGCAGTGATTGGTCCACTTTAAGACCAGGTTGGCATTCTATGACAATACCAGGCTAGACTTCAATGAGCTACGAGTGAATAAAGTGAGTAAAGGCAAGTGGCCTAGCTAGGGGCTTGATGCTATACCCCTGTGGCCATAGACTGAACGAAACACAAAAATGTAATGATTCAGCAGGATGTCGTAAAACTTTTGTCCCTACAGTGTACGTAGAAGGAAATAAAAGCGCGTTGTTTCAGAAAGCGGCCATTGTTTTTACACTGTATCCTTTCCCTAAGCTCTCTATTTCTAGAGAATACTACTGGACTCAGCCGAAGATAAACATGAACATTGATTAGTGGTTGTTGAGAGGGGATTGTAAAGCAAATTGTTCCTCTGACAAGCCTGCCTGCCAGCCCTGCAATTAAAATGCTGAAATCTACAAAACAGAAGCCGTTCTTTGTTGGGGTAATAGCCAGAGCGCCATCATTTTGACCGAAATACAGTGCGCATTTAGCTGCCGCATCCTCCCCCTCCACACGGCCAGAGTCTGTCACTTGATTTCTGCTGTTCTACTTGCATGTTCACATTATGGCTCCAGTTGGGATGCCACCTGGGCCGCGGTTTGTTCAGCTTGGCACATCCTTCTTTTATATCCTTCTGTTAAAATGCTGGAAAGGGAATTTTCCGTGCCTGTATATGAACTTAAAGTGGAATATAACCCAGGATTTTGACTATTCTGGGTTTTGTCCTATGCATCCTGAATTGGGATCTCCCATTGTATTAAGGTGGAATTCCAGTCACAATATAACCCCCCACCCCCACCCTGCCACCCCACCCTGGTGCTGGGGCAGGACGGAGGTTACAAAGAAAAAAAAACATACCTTATACAGGGTCCAGCACACTCAGAATTCTGGGTGCCACCATCTTGGCCCAAAGCACAGAGCTCCATCGCTTCATACACACCCCCACCCGTCCGAGTGAATGAGCGGCGGGAGCATACACGGACCTAGGGAATGACGCTTTGTGTCTTTTCCTGCGGACTCGGGAGGAGCGGTGCTGGCCCAAAGAACAGGTAAGGGTTTATTTTCTCTTAGGTTCATAGGTTCACTAGAATTCCAATTGAAACCCCCCAGAATGCCCACACCAACTCACCGTTTCCCAGTCCTCCAATCAGTGCAATTCACTGTGCATATGTAATGCTCAGCAAACGGCTCAGCAGTCGGGATTGCAAGCTGCTGCATCCACAGCAGCACGTGGGGTTCCCGTCCACCAGCCTATCTGAATGGCTGAAGACGGGAGCGCGCTCCCATCCTGAGGATGCTGGCATGCAGGCACCTTTTGTTTATATTGCAGAGGACGCCAAGAAGCAGAAGAGTTTTGCGGCACCCGGGGGGAAGGGGGCCTCACACAGCTGGGCATCCTGATCTGGGATGCCTTTAATAAGGCCAGTGGCTGTTCCTTGAATTTTTAAGGTTCCAGGGCTGGTCACTATTGGTTTTGTTTCACTTTTAAGGGTAATTCCACTTTTGATGGTATTTTTAATTCATTATTTCATTATTTTGTGCCAGAATGATATACTGAAGTTGCTGAGCTTATCAGTAATTGTTTTCGTCTTTTTTTACAGTTTAATCTAGCGAAAATGCTATGTAGCAATTTACCAATGCACACTAACTGGTGTTTTCTGTGTACAGATCAGATACTTCCTTACTCTGGCTTGCTAATCATCTGATTGGCTAAGGCAGAGGTGACAAGTTTAACCCATACTGCTATAATTCAGCCTCTTCAGATAAGGGGATCTAAATCATGTGTTCCAGGAGTAGAGAGGTCATTACTGCTGCTTGAGTTTGCCAAAGCCGCTAATGAGCTTACCCGTTACAGTGGAAGGACTCAGGTATTTGTAGTCAGAAACTATACTAAGGATTTTTCTCAAAAACAGGAAAGCCACTCACACTTTAGCAACAGAGAGACACAGGGATATAAGGAATTTTTGAAACAGCATGCTGATACAGATCTGGTGGCACAGTCCTAACACAAATGTTTAGATTGCAAAAGAGGAAAACATTAATGAAGATCACCAAAAACCTGAAAAAAGGGATTTTTGCTTAAACTTAAAGCTTAGTATGTTTCAGGATGCCCTGCCAGCCATGTATCCTGCTATGCCCCCCTGCCACCTCTACCACAGCTCAGTCTCTATGCTGACTAATTCCATAATCCTGTGCTGGTCAAATCAGTAACAAGCAGCCACATCCCCAATCCCTCTGCTGAGGGTACACAATGCACAGGGCAGTTTTAAAATAAAAAAAAAAAACTCACCGTCTCCACATTTTTCTCTTATTTGTCCCCCCACCGGGTAGTTCCCCCCACAGGTAGGGGGGACCTGTGTTATGACAAAAGCCGGCATGGAGGCTGCAATAGCGACTCCCCGTCAGTGCCCGAGGCGGGTTTCTGGCACCAGTAGAAGCGCACCTGTTACTTTCACCACTTCCTGCCTGTCTTGCATTTAAACTCTGTCGATCCTTGTGCACCTTGAAGTGGTATTAGTAACCACGTAACCATGGAACGTGTGGGTGGCGCAGCCTGTTTGCTTTCACTTTTCCAGCATATTGATGATATTCATTTATTTATTTATATATTGGGTTTAAACCTTATCAACTTTTACGAGGAACTAAGTTCAAGACTGGATCTGGATCATTGGATTTCAAAAATATTGATGTTTCTAAAGGATTTGATACTGTGCCACATAAAAGACTGGTACAAAGGATGAGAAGGATAATGTAGGTTAAACAGTGAAATCTCAATCTTTGCAGGTGATACTAATCTGTGTAGAGTAATTAACGCAAATGAGGATAACAGGCAGCTACAAACAGATTTATATAAATTGGAAGCATAGGCAGAAGAATGGCAAATGAAGTTTAATACAGATACATGTAAGGTATTGCACATTGGCAAGAGAAATTGGTGCATGGTTACACAGTAAATAGGGGAATGCTGGGTCAAACAACAATGGAAAAAGACCTAGGGGTTTTAGTAAATAATAAACTAATGTCAGACAGCAGCTGCCAAGGCAAACAGGATCATGAGGTGCATCAACTGGGGCTTAGGTGCCCATGACCAGAGCATCATTTTACCCCTGTATAAGTCACTGGTCAGACCCCATAGGAAGTACTGTGTACAGTTTTGGGCACCACTGCATAAGAAGGACATATCCGAACTGGAGCGCGTTCAAAGACGAGCAATTAAATTAATAAATGGAATGAGTGAACTAGAGTGCCCTGAAAGACAAGATTTTTAGTTTGGAAAAGAGACGCCTGAGGGGTGACCTAATGACGGGGAGGCCGATTCATTAATAGCGGCAGGTAGCGACAGTTAAGCGACTGTAGCGGCATTTTCAGAGCGCCGCTAGTAGTCGCTGTGCTTGGCCGTTGTTCGGTAGTTGATAGCGACTCAGTCGGTTTGCCGTAATGTTGAATATTGGGTGAGGAGTTGCTATTTGACAGGTTCCGCGCTGTATGGAAGCGCATGATAGCGACTGGCCCTAGCGACCGGCTCCCACCATATTCATTAAAAAATCACGCTCAAAAAATTCTCGCGCTGTGAAATGCTTGTTTAAACCCCAGAGCGCTGGCGGCGATGGGTTAAAAGTCATTTTTTTAACCCCCAAACAACCATATTTTTGGAAACCAAAAAAAACAAGTTTTTTAAATAATTTTGTAAAATGAATACATTAATATCAGACCTGTAATATCAATTATGTACAATTTTTTTTTTTTTCTAAAATGGCAGAAGTGGTCACAGAATTTTTCACATTTAAAAAAAAAAAAAAAAATTAATAACAATTAATTATGAATATTTAAAGATTGTTCCATTGAAATGCATTGGAGAGCGCCCGGTAGCGAGAGGTCATACCTGTCGCTGTTCAAGGTCGGACGCTGGCGCTGTGGGCTGAGGCTGGAATAATGATGAATGAGTGGCTATATGGCGCTATCTCAGTCGCTAAGCAGGATTGGCTTGATAAATGTGTGATTGTGGTGGGGAGCCGGCGTTCTCGTGGCGGGGCCCGTCATTACCGGCCGCTCACCAGTCGCTACCTGACGCTATTCCTTCATAAATAAGGGCCTGTGTATGAATATATCCGGGGTCAATACAAAGATCAGTCCCACAATCTCTTTAAAGCCAGGACTGTAAGTCATACTCGAGGAAAGAGACGCTTTTTGCACCAGCATAGGAGGGGATTCTTTACTGTAAGAGCAGGAGACTATGGAACTCTCTGCCAGATGATGTATGAAGAGTACACTAAAAGAGTTCAAAAATGGCCCCGATGCCTTCCTGGCATGTAATAGCATTTCCAGCTATGGCTACTAGACCACTGGAAGGAGATAAACAGGCTGAACTGGATGGACTAAAGCCTTTTTTCAGCCTTACATACTATGATCTTCACTCTTTTAACAGTTTTTCTTTTTGATGTACTATTCAAATTGTGCATTGATACGCTGCTAGTGAATTGTTTTTGTGGTCATTGTTCATAAGAATATACTCATCAACACTTTTCTTTCGTTGTTTGTTTTTTTTAATTTGTAGTACTGTTCTATATTTGCAAATAATTGTGTTCTTGGTCATTTCTATATTTGGTACTTACAATATACAAATTATTTTCATTTTTAATTTAGCATGAGCTAAAACTTTATTCTTAGAGTATAGCTTTATAAATACTCAGCAGGTCTGGTTCGCTAGTTTGTTTTTGATTGTCTTAAGTGTACATGTTGTCTTTTTATTGTATTACAGTGTGACTATTTAATAAATGTGATTGGCAACGTGTGGCTACAGTTAATTTGGGTAGCTTCTGCTTCTCATTTCTGGTGTTTAGTTTTTATCTGGCCTGCACTGGCTTTGATGATTTTTTTGAGTGTGCCCTCTATTTGTTTGCACCACTATAACATTATAATAGCAGTAACTTACTGCTGATATTACAATGTAACAGCAGGACCGGTGGCCACGGTTAATACAGTGTATGGCGTGTCTGCTGTTATAATGTAACACAGGGGGGCACCAGGCTATGTAATAGTGGGACTTGGTCCCAGGGCTGTTTCTAGGGGAGGGCAAGCAGGGCGGTCACCCTGGGCGCAAATGCCAATGGGGGCATGTCTATCCCAATTAATTTGGCATGCCCGCACACCATCATATAATGCTTACATATGATAACCTGTATTCGGGTGCTACCTCAACAAGGTCTATTCCTCACTTAGACCAACATACATAAATCAATAAACTACAATGTTGAATAAGAGCACACCAGCCAAAGGTTCTTTCAAATTGCAATTAAGAAGTGTATTAAAGGTGATAAATAAAGTACATAATACAAAAACCCAACCCTCACACACTGGGTGATGGCTGTTCAATTCATAAAGATAGTCAAGAATCATATATAACAATAGGTATCAAGGAGACATTTGCTGCAATATAGTTCATAGCCACCAGGTGGCGTAGGTACTTGGTCAGCGTTAGTTTCAATGGGCACAATAGGCAGCAAATAAATGTCCACAGCAGATTATGCAGATGCAATCATCAAGAGACCAATGCAGAGAAAAGTGCAAGATTAGGATAATTACGTTACAGCATGAGCAGTCACAGATAATCCAACGTTTCAGACCCCACTGGGTCTTTCCTCAGGGAGGCTGAGCGATGCTCATGCTGTAGGTGTCTACGCCACCTGGTGGCTATGAACTATATTGCAGCAAATGTCTCCTTGATACCTATTGTTATATATGATTCTTTACTATCTTTATGAATTGAACAGCCATCACCCAGTGTGTGAGGGTTGGGTTTTTGTATTATGTACTTTATTTATCACCTTTAATACACTTCTTAATTGCAATTTGAAAGAACCTTTGGCTGGTGTGCTCTTATTCAACATTGTAGTTTATTGATTTAGGCATGTCTATCCCAGTCATCCTGGTTTCTGCAGATGAGTCAGGGGCACTATTTGTGATGCCGGCCATAAGACAGACCCCTCATCCCACCATATTGGGCTAAGTCATGGGGAGGGGGCTCTGCCTGTTGTTATGGAGGCACAGCTTGGCACATACTGGTATGGGACAGCATCGGCCCCATAGTTTTTTTTCCTGTCTGCATTGGGTGCTGTTTTGCCTAGAAACTGCCCTGCTTGGTACAGTGCAAGTTTTATAACCCTAAGCACTGCAGTCTCTGTATTCTAATGGAACTGAATCAAATGGAAGACAGAAGACAGTCGTACATAGAAAAACAGCAGCAGCACCTCATTGCTTCAGCATCGGGGGTGGGAGGCGGGTGGAGGGGCATTACTTCACTGGACAAGCATGGAAGCCTACCCTGGTAACCTGACAAATCACCAACAACAGCAGTCCTATCATGAGATGGTGGAGCATCAAAAGCCTCCAAGGGGTGGCCATACTACTTTAGTTATTTGGCTAAAAGTCTTTTTCTAAAAATATGCCTTTGGTAGTTGAGGACCAAAAGAAGGCACTTGCTGTGAATATTTAATTGGACCGCTTTTAATTTTCTGGTTCCCACCCAAATGTGTAGCTAATTTAAGGAACAAAGAGCTGCCATGGCAATGGATGTCAGGCCTCTTGTCTCATTTCCATGCACGTCATTCCAAAGATATGACCGCTCAGTGTTCTCATATGAGCATCTGCTGGGAGCTCTTTCAGAACCCGTCTGTTTGTGTTGCTCGGCAGGAAACGGCGATGAATGGTGCTCACTGTAAATACGGCGGACGGCCCGATCTGGCCTCCCTGTAACGAGGAGCGGCTATGTCATTATTTGACAGAAGATGGCTGTGCACATGTTAGCGCGCCACTCCTGGCATCCATTTATTGCTTTCATTGAAACAAACAGCAACACAAAAAGAGAACACAAGCACTAATTAAAAATTACCATCGCATGGTGGACTTGTATTGTGGAAACTGAGTGCTGCACAGATGACAAGTATTTTTAGAAATAAAAAAAAATCTATCCTGTAATGAGACAGATAAGAGAGGTCATCACATTCATTGCTAAAATGTATAAAACAGCAAATGGAATAGTAACAGACAACAGATTTGCATGTGTATTTGATGAGAGCATAGCTGTAGCCAGGGTGGACTGGCCATAGAGAGACCCGGGACAATGCCTGGAGGGCCACACTGCTTTGGGGCCAGCTGGGCTGCTGATTTTAACACCCACATCCAATCCCTGCCCCCTTAGTTTCTCTCTCAGCCCCTTGTACCCAGCCCCATTGTAACCCCAAACCAAGGAACCCCAGCCCCCAATGCTATAGCCCCAGCATCATAATTGAGGGGGCCCTCAGCAGGGACGTCTCGGACCAGCCAGGGACTGGCTGAAGCTTATGCCTAGGATGACCGACCTGGAATTTATCTACAGTAAAATAAAAGGTACAGGAATATATATCACATATGTTATTCTGGTTCCAAGCTTTTAACACTGTGTGTTGAGTGTGGGATGAGTAGGGACATGGGCGAACTGGCCATGGAGATACCCAGGAGAATTCCCCCTTGGCCGCACGGCTTTGGGGCCAACGAGGCTGCAGCTTCTAATCTACCCAACCAATCCTTGCCTTGTCTCCCCATATACCCACTTCTGCCACATTACCTTTCACTACAAAAATAAGGCCTCAGCAATGACTATATTCACTCACATATGTCACGGGCTGTACATGGGCTGTCCAGGGAGCCGTAATATCCAAGATTTAATCACTTATCATGAATTTGGGATACTCATTCCTCAGTTATGTCCTGTTGTGAGATGATTGAGGGTTCCGCTTTCCTTACTCACCATGGATTTGGGCTCTAAGAGGGGTCCACCTATACTGCAATTAAAAAAAGACAAAAATTAAGGGTGCACTGCTTCTGTACGAATACATTTGTGGCATTGAAGGGAGGGTGCTTGCATCATGCACAGGAGCCTAAAGCTAAGCCAAGTTCTAGCCCAAGCCCATAGCTCTAACATCCTAGCACCACAGAGCCTACTTGCACACTCAAATTTTCTATGCGATGGACAATCTGGCATTCGAAAGACACTTAACATTACAGCTTCTAATAATTCATCAACAGAACTCTTAACCTCATGGGCAATTAAATTCTGTAAGATAACTTGTCAGGCATAAATCAAGACTGTCCAAAATATATGCTTGAGATCATGGATGGGCTAAGCTTTTAGGACCCCATTAGTGTTCTACAAAGTGAACATAGATTGATTTTCTGTCAAATCTGAACATTGCCTTGAGGACTACATTGGACTGACAGCCATTTAAAATGTAAATTAAGGACTACATATTATGTAGCATCTTTTTTGATCACTGTATCAAATGTTCTAGTGCATGTTTATTTATTTCCAGTAATCTATGGTTCAGAGCTCCCAATGCCTCCACATGTAATACTGCAAGATCCAGAAGTACAGATAAGATGATCATGAACAAAAATCAGTCAGGTTCAGCAGGGCACTTAAAGCAGAAACCAGAGATGGAAGCTAAGTCTAAGCCAGATGTTGCTCCCATGGTCAGGTTTGAGGTGTGGTGCCCTTTTGTGCACTATGGTGCCTTAAGGGAGGGCCCTGAGGGATATGGGGAGCTGTTAGATTTACACACACTTTTACAAAGTACAAACACAGTCCCAGACAAGTCTCCCATCACAAGTAGCAAACTGTTCCCTCAACCACATCATTCCTGTAACATAGTCATAGTTTTCCATTGCAGCATCAGGCCTTAGTTGCCCTTTTAGTAGCTCCAATTAGCACAGTGCAGTCCAAGTCACTGGGCCCTTTGCTTCCTGGCTAATTTCTGGTATATGGGTTCCCTCCACTCCTGTCTTCTCCACACGTTTTCTATTGGTTTCACTCCCTCAGCATGGACATCTAGTTGGTTCCTTGCCCTAAACAATTACTTCTTTACTAACATAATTTCAGATCTCTTCCTTCTAGAAACATTTTTTTCTGCCTAAGCGTAGCAAGACACACATCTCTGTCACGTCAGGCTGCATCCCTGCTCACCTCTAGCCATGCAATGTGGGCAGGGAATGTGGCTGCTGACGCTGCTCGACCCCCTTTGGCACCGCTTGGCTGCTTAGCCATTCAGGCGGGTTTAGCCGTCAGCGGCGCTGAAGGAAGCAGAGCAACAGCTAACTTGCTGATTTGCTGAGCGGTGCTCACCCGAGTCTGCGCTATGGGAGCGTAAGGAAGGTGAGTGAAGCAGGGCAACCTGGGGGGGTACACACAGCGGGGCATTCCAATTCGGGATGCCGCCGCACAGAGGAACAACACACGGAAATTAAAATTCCCGTGTGTTGTTCCTCTTTAAAGGTTCTCTTCACCGATGGTTACAAATCTCTATTTTCTGTTCATTTATTTGTACTCAGCACTATTCACTGATGTGCCTCTTTCCTTGATGCTTTATGCTAAAGCAAGGGTGCCCTGTATTATTATTATTTATTATTGTTTATTTATATAGCGCCATCATCTTCCGTAGCGCTTTACAAAGTAGTAATTACAGACAGGTTAGAAACATACGGTACATATACTATTTCAAATGCAGTTTTACAGAGTTGACAATGGATATTCTGAGTACAAGATACAATAGGGGAGAGAGCCCTGCCCTTGCGAGCTTACAGTCTAAAGGAAGAGGGGTGAAGACGAGGGGGAAGGATAACAAACAGTCAGTATTGAGCTTTGTGGCATGCGCCCTTTAGAAGATTGGTTAGGCCAGATTATATGCTTGTCTGAATAAGTGAGTTTTAAGGGCGCCTTTGAAGGTTTTGAGGGTTGTGGAGTGGCGGATTGGGTGCGGGAGGGCATTCCAGAAGATTGGAGTTGCACGTGAGAAGTCCTGGAGGCGGGCGTGAGAGGAGGTGACCAGGGTGGAGGACAGGAGAAGGTCGGCAGAAGAGCGGAGGCTGCGTCTAGGTTGATACTGTTGGATTAGAGATGAGATGTAGGGAGGGGCCTGGTTGGAGAGAGCTTTGTATGCGAGAGTTAGAGTTTTGAACAGGATTCGCTGTGGGACTGGCAGCCAGTGCAGGGATTGGCAGAGAGGAGCCAATCCCTACAATCTGTATAAAGATAGTACACGCACAACAATGGTGTTTTGCTAGTTCCATGTTATTGGTCATAAAGAACCTATGATATGTGAGCAAAAAGGTGTAAAAAAACATGGATACTTACTGTTTATGAATATTTTTTTATTAAACCATACCTCCCAAGTATCCCCGATTTGGAGGAACTGTCCCTTTTTTGAGTCCATGTCCCCCTGTCCCTCATTGTTCTCATTTGTCCCTCATTGAGGTGTAACATTTAGATCTGCACCAATAAATGTTTCATTAGCATATTCAAAGTGTTTATATTGTTGTAACTGTTACATCCTATCTCCTATCCATCCCACAATGAGGAGGCATGGTCTAATTTATCAACTGTCCTTCTTTCCCACCCTGAAAGGTTGGTAGGTATGATTTAACCATTCGCTTCATATTTACCTCTTGCTGGAATTGCTAAAGGTTATGTTTGGGTCTCTATGTAGAGTGGGGGGGGGCTTCTTTTGTGCACCCTAAGACTATATTAGTCAGTATCTTTCTATCTTTGATTCCTTCTTTGTTTCTTTCTTCCTTCCTTTTTTTTTCTATTTCTTCAAAGTAAGTTAGAGAGTAAACTGCTATCCCATACCAAGATGTATATCCTAAAAAGGCTGATTATGTGCTTAGATATAGGTGTGCATAAATCATAGTAACCCAATGATATACCAAATCATTCCAAATGTTTATTGAGTATGCCAATAAATATTGTCGATCACTGTGTACAAGCCTTTGAAAACATATTGTGTAAGCTAATCTAGTTTTTGGGGGTGAGTGGAACCCATCAAATCAGTGCAATTGCTGCAAAGGTGGACCCATAGGAAAAAGTAAATGTACGATTACTAAATATAAACTGGAGGAGTGAAAGCACTAGCATTTCCAGATATCCCCCTAGCAGTTTCCTCTAAAATGTCTCATCTAGTACATTTATACATTCAGACATTACAAATGTAGGTGTTTGTTTAGATCATTCTGCTGTCAGGTGGATGACACAGTCCCTACTGTATTTTATGACACAGTGTTATAACTTTCCATCCATCTTTTTTGAACCCTTTGCCATATGTTATTTATTAATTTATTCTCTTGTCCATTTCCTATGAGAGCTATAATGAGAAGTCACTATACCTACTGTTTACTATATTGGCCATTAGATATCAGTTACTCCATAATGATTAGCTGTCATTGAGGAACTCACATTGATCGCTGGGAGTAAACCAGGGGTGAAAGGTCTCTCTGTATTAGTATTTTCCCTGTGTCATCATACTGAATAATTCAAAAATTATTCCTCAAAAATGCCTGTAAGCAGAGCTGTCCAGAAGAATTTCTCATAAAGCCACACACAGTTCCACCAACGCATCTGCAATTCCTCTGTTCTGTGTTCTGCTAAGCAATCCGTTGATGCTCCTCTGTTCTTCCTTCTCAGTTAGAAATGTTATCCATGTTTATTTAGGTTTCAAAACAGGTGATACAGTAGAAAGTGGTCCATTGTTTGTATTTAACCCTTTAAAGAGGAACATTAGAGGTATTGGGGAGTTAAAATAAAAACTCCCCAAACCTGGCTTGCTCGGCCTTGTTCCCCCTCCGATTAAAAATGTAGCAGTTTAAAACTTACCTATCCGGTTGCATTGTGCTCCGGCATCTTTCTGTCCTGCAACATCTTCCATAGGGCAGCGCCATCTTGTCTTCCCATCATGCACTGCGCCGCTCCTCAGATCTCACACATGCACAGTGTCATTGCATAGGCTACAATGACACTCGGCACAGATCTCGCAAGATTTGATGAGCGGCGTAGGACATTTGAAGAGCAGCTTTCACTGATGACTAAGGGGAGTGGAAATTGGCCAGGAAGGCTGCCGTATGTTTGTGTTTTAGATAATGCGACATCCAAAAGGCAGTGAGGGAGTGGGGAGGGATGTTTACAGAGGAACATCAGAAAAGGTCTGATGATCCTCTTTAAGCCTAGGATCAACTTTCTGTTCTCTATCCTCTTATCCAGGGTCTAATTTACATTATTTATAAAAGGACTCTAACCCAACAGTTCTCCTTATTGGTACAAACGCTCTTCAATAGAAAATTTACACAATTTAATGGCACAATTGCCTCATATATGGAGGAAGACAGTCATTAATTTATGGAAATGCACAAGGAAGTCAGGAGATGAACAGTCCTCCCTGCTAGGACCCAGCCATACTAGGCTAAGTGATTACTTGGTATCTTGACAAAATCCTCTATGCCACAAATGAGGGACATGTAGGTAAAAACCAATGACCAGGGAACAACAAACATTTACTCAACATTTGCCAGGGAACAACATTTGACCAGGGAACAACAAACATTGTACAATTTACATGTACTGTAACAACCCCCCCCCCCCCCCCCCAAATACTACAACCTAAACAAAGTTTCTCACTGAAACTGGACCAGGCCGAAACTTTTAAAATCTAAAGACACATGATCATAATGACTACTGGACACAAGATGTCACCTAGTCATATTTTTTTAAATCTACAGTACATTAGGATCAATGTAAAAATGAGCTCTGCCATAGCTTTGACTTTGATCCAAAATCTGAAGCTGGTAGAAGGCCATTGCCTCCTCATCCTCCAAGTACTATATGTAGGTTAGGTGGGCCCACCCTTTACCACCTTCTTTTTCATGTCATGTCTCTCTCTCGGCTTGTTGTCTTTAGGCTATGTAAGTAGTTTACATTCTGTGGCAATGAGAGATGAATTCCTTTCTTTAATCATTTAATGTAACTTTTTGGGACAGAAGCCTTATGACTTTTGAGTCTGTGGGGTAGGAGTTACCCTCTTTTAACTGACATCTGCCTTAATGATGGGGGGGGAGGGGGGTCTAGCAGGAAGAAGTCATATGTTCACACGCTTTCACTTTAGAGGATATAGGAGAAGGGGGTATTCCACAATTTGGATTATGAATGTGGGATCTGTGGACAAAAGGTATCCATCTACACTCTGCCCTGTGATTAGGGGTTCTGTGCAGGTCCTCACACCAGGGCCTGTAAATTGAACCCTCACCCATTTTTAAGAAAATTGGTGTTAATTGCAAAAGTACTAAGCACGGGAGGCTGATCCAGATTGCCAGTGCAATCCCTAATGTATACTCCCTGCAAACTCTATGCCAAGACCATGTAACGTGCGGCTACCAGTCTGCTGATGGATATGTCTTTGAATCTAATTTCTGGCTGACAGATTGGAATAATAACAATGAAATGAAATTAGAAATGAGTCTTATCAATAATTTTTGATTTTCTGGAAGTGAAATATACCTTTTAGGATAATTCGGAATTCTGAGTCACGCCTCTTTGAAGCCACGTTTTGTAATGGAGCTGGTCAATTAATCACTTATTGTAATGTTGCCATTGTCATATCAGCTATTTCAGGTAAAATCATGATTATGTAACTTGTTTATAAATGTATATGCTTTGCTTTTGTTTATAATAAACTTGCAATCGTTTTTTGCTTCTATATGGGCCCTGATTATCTGGTCGAGTTGATGTTCAACATGCAGACATGCTTAAAATTGTGTAAACTGCGTGACTTAGTCATGTGGGCTGTTATCTAATTAAAGTGGGTCAAAATCCTGCCCTAAAGTCTAAAAGTCTGTTGGGTTGGGTGAAAATAAAAATTCCACAGGGGCACCAAAAGGAACTCTTAGCTTTGCTGTTCCTGGGCCCTCCCTGCTGATTATATCAGTGTAGATGTATAATTATGAGAACCCCATACCTTAGCCAGGCGCCCGCCCCACTCTTCCGGCACTTTGGATCCCGGGTGCCCCGATCTAAGCTGCACCCCCTGGCTCAGTGTACATTCCTGCCTGCCCATTCAAGTGAATGGACGGCAGGAGCGTGTGCGGAGCCGGGGGATGCGGCTTTCCTTTTTATGTGCGGAGGCCATGGGAGGACGACATGAGGACCTGGCTAAGGTAAGGGTTTTTCCCTTTGTTAGCCTGCCCGTCCTGCCTCAGCACCAGGGTAGCATGGCAGGGCAGGGGAGGGAGTCCTTTTTAACTGAAGTTCTGCTTTAACTTAGATGAATTCCTTTCTTTAATCATTTAATGAAACTATACACATTTCTTATTAAAGTGGTAGTGGTGTATATTTTATTAGCAATGCATGTTTATTTAATACACCATTTTGGCACTTTTTAGCTCCATATGACATTTTTTTCCAGTTATTTATAATTTACAAGGATCCCAGTCTTGTGTTTTCCAAAAAGATTTAACAGGATCAGTTGACGCTATCAATGTCACTTACTCTGCAATCCCTAAGCAATATATACAAGTGATCACAGCTTACTGAATGCTGGCCACATTTTGTTTCCAAGTTGGCAGCCAATGAAACATACCGATATTGTGACTGCCAAAAGCTTTTGAAAGCTGACAAACCATGGGGTCACCAGAGGCTGATGCATTATTTTGCTCCTCACGCGATATCATCCGCTTTAATTAATCTCAGCAGCCTAACAGTAAAAAAAGTTCCAGTTCCAGAAAAGCTGCTTCTCGCTTCCAGTTTACAAGGCCTTTTGGGGCCAAAATTGTGCCAAATCAGTATCTGAATTATCAGAAAAGCCACAGGTCCATGTGTTGGGTCCAGGTCCAAAGTGCTTCCAACAACACATACAGCAAACACTTTTGTTTGAAAGTTTAGTGCCAGAATATCGTCTTGTCAGATACGACCACTCTGACCACAATATTTTTACTAACTTTAAGGAATATCTGGAAGCCATCCAGATTAGGAGTTTAATTTACAATCTTCAGCTTTTTCTGGGCATGGTTCCTGTGGCTAGTTCCAACTAGAAGACCAGCAAATGTGAATGTCACCTCTTTCCAGCTCCAACAAAGTGTGCAGTCAGGGCCAGAACCAGGGTTATGTAGACCACCTCAGGCAAAGGAGTTTCAGTGGACCCCTTTACCTGTTTCACGTCACATGCCAAGTTGAGTCAAATCACCCTTCAGCTCCACTGCCACCATTGGGTCCTCCTTTGCCGCTAACCTACGGTCAACAAGCATCATCTAGTCTATGCCATACTTCTCCATTGCTGCTGATTGTCCTCTAGTTCCTGAGGTCAGCTGTGAGCAGGTCTGCACACAGGATGCCTGGCCCACCGGTCGGGCGGACTTGAGAATCATTCCCTGGCCAAGTCTGAGCCTTGATGGGCCCCACAAAACACCATGGTGCCTGCACTTGCCTGTGTATGCCAAGTCTTCTAGCTTCAACTGGCATCACCAGGTCTAGTGCTATATAGATATCTAAATGTCTTATAAACAATATACACATATCATATGCATTGGCACAGTAAAATATAGGCATTCTGTTCCATTGAAATGTCTTATCTTCTAATTAGAGATAAATGAAATGAGGCAGAAAATTCATCATTTGCTAAACATTTGTTTCCGAAAGGATTTTAAAATTCTACAGATTGATTTTGGGCTAATCTGTTGTGGGGAATTAAATAGCACCTGACCTCTGTGGTCAGCTGGTTTGCCCAATATCTTAGGTATTGTAGTGGGTAGGACGTTCAGACATGAAAACATCCAAAAGTAAATTATTTATTGAACAAAAATAAGTTGGTCTGGGAATTTTCTAGCTGATGTGGAAGGCCTCTAGTAGGACTGGCATCCCTAATAGGTGGAAAAACAGAGCCCCAGCGCTGGGACATGCTCTGCAGCTAGTAAATTAAAGAACTACTTACAGGAGAAGCTCCCATTCAGTGCACTACACAGGGGAAGGTTCATAACATAGCAAGTGAACTAGTTAAACTTGACTTGTTTCTTTGTGCACATCCAAGGCCCCAAATAAACTAATACATATTATTGATGGAGCAATTTCCCCTCTTTTACTTACTTTAGCAGTCCAAAACCCACTGAACTTGTGAAATACATTTGCCCAAAGCCCCTGACGATACTCCCTTATTATGGTGTAGAACTAGAAATGGATATTTTCACTTTTCTTATTGTCCTGGAACACTGATTTTCTTGTCCCTCGGTGTAAAATGGCAGGTGATCAGTCATTGCATAGATGTGGCAACATTAAGCAGGCTAGAGAATGAACTAAAATGAATGATTTTGGACTTTTTATAATTTTTTTTGAACAGAAACAAAAAAAAAGGGGGTTCAATCCCTAAAAAGAAATTGCGTCTGATGCTTTCATTGTTCAATAAATGCAAATCCAATTCTAATGAGCAGGAATAAGGTAGAAGCCCAAGCATGACTTGGCACTCCAAAAAATGTGCAAAAATTTGTCTGCGCATCACTATGAATCAACCCTAATGTTTTTATCTTAGCAACGAACACCAATCTTAGCAACGAACACCAAAGTGGTGTTTTGGAGTACATATCAGATACTTCCTGACTCTGGATTGCTTATCATCTAATTGGCTGAGGCCCAGACAACATGTTTAACCCCATGTGCTCTAAGTCAAACTCTGCAGATAAGGGGATCACAATCTTGTGTACCAGCAGCTAAAGGGTTACAGGCAATGTTCTCACCTGGAGTCATTGCTGCTCCTTGATTTAGCCAAAACTGCCGACAGTGTTTCTGGGTAGCCATTCCCACTTTAGGATCACGCCTCCAATATCACAGCTATATCCCCTGCAGAGCCAATGAAAATCAATGATAAATATCTGAACAACCAATCCCTAAATTTCCGCAGAACTTCCTTCCTTTAACTATGTGTGATGAGAATGGGGCAGCTACTGTACATCTAGTTTCTTTAGATTTTTACACACTACAAGGAGAGTGTGGAATCCAGTCCAAAAACAGTAAAATAAAAGACTTTTGTTTAAAGTGCAGAAATCATGAAGTGATTAGCAATATGCTGCAGGCTGCTTAATCGTCAGTAGAAAGTTGGTTATGGCTTATAATTTCTGTTTTCCTGAATCTACATATCCATTCATGCTTTTTGTCAGATGATTTTGTTTGCTTAAAGGGATAGCTGACTTTTAAAGGCGCCAGTAATTTAAAGTGTAACAAAACTTGTGTTTGTTTACTTTTCCGGGTTTTGTTCAACTTCCTTGGGGAATCACGAATCGAGATGTCCCACTGTGTGAATCCCCCCAAATTGCCCAATCTGGTTACCTACACTCTGGTCTAATGGCGCATGCGTGGGCTCCTGTCCAATCAGAGCTTGCTGAGATGATGTAATTCGGCAAGCTGCTCTGATTGGGATTAACATGGGGGGTGCAGGGGATGTAGGAGCACGAGCTCATTGTCAACAACTGGAGGCATTTGTAAAATCACATCATTTGAGCAAGCGGCTCTTATTGGACGGGAGCCACACATGTGCCATTGGAACAGGGAAAGGTGAGTGTTTATCCGCACCCTGGGGGGTTTCACACAGCAAGGCATCTCGATTCGGGAGGCCCCCAGGGAAAGCCAGCGGTGTTCTAGGTTTGGTGATAAGGAAGCACAAGATGGCCCTGTTAGGTTGGTTAAATACAGATTCTATTTTATCAACCTGGTAAATGTGAATGGAATGTGAAATGTTTGCTGGCCACAAGTTTAGTGCTTGGAGGTACACTGAGACAAGTCTTTGATGTGCCTAATAATCTGAGTCAGAAACATATTATACATATATACATACATTCAGGTCTGGCCTTAGGTTGGAAAGCACCCTGTGCAAGACTGCAGGATAACACCTCCCGCCCCTCGGGGACCCGGCCTTCAATGTGTTTCTCTTTAAATTGATTGGCAGGTCAAAAGTAAAAAAAATAAAAAATCAGTAGCTTACCTTTCATTGGGCTCCAGCACTGTCCTTCCTCTCCTGTCTGCCTCCTTGGTGAAGAAAATCACTTACTCAATCTGGGTTCCTTCCCCACTACACCGATGTGGTCCACCAATCAACCTTCGGGGGACTAAGAATGAAAACACTCCCACTTCGTGACCAGACGTTCTTCTCTTTCCACCTATGAAACTCCGCCCTCTCCCTCCTCCCTGATCTTCTGCAGTATCTCGCACTCCCTTATCTGATCACACTACGTGCTGGCAATAATAACTAGAGGCACAACAATGCACTTATTATTTTACTATGTAGAGCGGTCTCGGAAACACACGTTAGAGACTGCTAGCTATGATATATGTAAAGCACACAGTGTGCTTACATCACATCGCTGTTACCACACCCACTGTATCTCATTTTTTTCCTCTGCCTCTCCAATGCTCTAATACTTTTACAAATAACTTAGGAGCTACAGGGTCTTTTTGAAAACGTATTGACGTTTAGGACAGTGAAACACGTAGCCAGGGACAACAGGACAACAAACGGGCGCTCGCCTTTAGTATAACTTTAATTATTCTTGACTGTACACTAGTATTTTTGTGGGTGTTTTGACGTACAATATACATGTGTGTTTAGGTTTATGAAATGTGATTGCTTAAAGTTTTTGTCCAGACATACATTAACTTCTGTCCACCTTATCTTCCAAGGGAACAGTGTTTAATGAAACTGTTTTAAAGCACCTCAACTTTTCCAATGATGTATTTTAAGCAAATAGGCTTTCTTCACTTACATTCCTGGGTTGAGGCTGAACTGGGAAGGGCATCACATGATACAACTTTATAAGTCATGAGCATGCTCATCAGGTGAACTACTTGCTGCCTAAATATTGCCATTGGGTTTACAGTGTCTTTAAGTGTACTTCTATATTACTTCTCCCTACTCCCTACACGTAACTTCGGGGGGTGCAGGCGGTCCAGAGCCCAGGAGGTCAGATGGGCCCCATCATTGTTGCTCCTCCACGTTATTTATCATATGTTTGCTCCCTTGGCATTGTTAAGAGAAACGTACCACCATTTTCATAGGCTTTTTCAGTCTTTAGTAGTCTAGCTCCATCCAATTGACTTAAAATACAGAAAACATTTAGTTACACCACTGTCTGCCTCCTTTCAAGAACAGACGTGGAGGCTGATTCATTGCTAACGCCAGGTATCGGCAGATGAGCGTCTGTATAGCGGCGCTTAGAGCGACTTCTAAGCAGGTATCGGACGCTGTAACAGTTGCTCTAGTAACCTGGCTGGCATTGATGAATGTGATGTATGTTGGGCGCTCTAACCCCAGTACAGTGTTGCAGGGAGCAAAAGGTAGCGCCAGCTCAGTGCGACCAACTCTCTGCGCTCCATACTATACTTATCAAAAAAGGACACATACACAGCGTTGGCGCTCTAAATCTGGTCGCTATAGCATAGAGCGCCAGACGCTGTGAGATTAAAGTCTGTTTTTGAACACATATCCACCAGTAACAAAGCGAAAACACATGGAATGACATTGTTGTAACACTGTAACAACAACACTTTAGTGCCAGACCTGTAATGATAATTCTGCATAAAAATATAAAAAGTCAAAAAAGTTTCTAAAAGTGTTTCCAGCCAGGAGAGGCCACACAATGATTTGAGCAAAAAAAAAATGTCAAACACGCTGTTTAAACACAAGCAAATGAACGGCAATTGAAATTTATGGGAGAGCGACACTGAGCGACAGGTAATACCTGGTGTTACCGAAGCTAGAGCACAGACGCTATACGCTGAGCCGCCTGTAATAATACATGTGACGCTACATGGCGCTGTTCATAAATGTGGTTTTGCGTACAGCGCCCGGCGTTCCCCAGACACTGCCTGCCGCTATGAGGCACTACCTGCCGCTATCACTTCTTGAATAACCCCCATAGTATAACCCTTGTATATACACGGAGACAATTAACTATTTCTTTTTTCGAGGAAGGTCCTCCTACTACCAAATATTTGCCTTATCTTGTTAGAAAGCATTAGCGCTGAGACTGCAAGGCTAATAAGTGCCAAAGAAAGAACTGAATTACTAAAAATACACACAGAGCAGAGAGGGGGGTGATTAGGTTCCTGATTAGGGATGAGCGAATCGGATCTAACGAACCTGAATTCGCTCCGAATTTCAAGGAAAATTCGATTCAGCACGAACCTGAATTTTTAGTGGTTCGTGCTGACCGAATTTTCCCTGAAATAAAAAAAAAAAATGCCGGCATGGTGGGAGCGGGGAGGCCGGCTGCGCTGTCTGCTTCCGGCGCCCTCTGACAGCGCAGCCCGCCTCCCCGCTCCCACCAAGCCGTGAAATGGAAAAAAAAATGCCGGCATGGTGGGAGTGGGGAGGCCGGCTGCGCTGTCTGCTTCCGGCGCCCGCTGACAGCGGAAGCCGCCTTGCGGCGCCCGCTGACAGCGCAGCCGGCCTCCCCGCTCCCACCATGCCGGTAAGTGTTTGCTGTATAGTGGGAGCGGGGAGGCCGGCTGCGCTGTCAGCGGGCGGTGCAAGCTGGCATCCGGCGCCCTCTGACAGCGCAGCCGGCCTCCCTGCTCCCACCAGAGATGAGCGATTCGTTAAAGTTCGATTTGGACGAACCCAAATTTCTTTGAGAAATTCGGCGAATCGCCCGAATCGAATTTTTGAGAAGTTCGCTCATCTCTATTCCTTATCATTAGTTATTGTTCCGGATGTAGGGACTGAGTAGATTTTGATAAATGATCATCTCCCGATGGTTAGAATATTTGCCTGACTCCCATGTTGCCTAATTGCTGATACGTACCTGGGTGAATCAATTTGTTTTGCTGAGTCCTTCAGTGTTAATAGCTCAATCATAAGAGTGTACGCTTGATCTATTTACTTCATAGCGTCACAGTCTGCTGCTTAATAACAGACACAGGGGGAGCAAGGTCCTCCTGGGAGAAGGTTGCTTTATATTGAAATGTGACAGGTCAAGGCTTAGAGCCGAGTTAGAATTCTGCATTCATCTCTGGCTTCATGCTCAGTGTGGCTGCACTGCAGATCCCAGCCTGGCTTATAGATATATTCATTTTACATTTTATTTATATTAATTTATGCTATGTTCTGTCTGTGGATCAGTTAATTAAGATTTGCTCAACTTTTGCATTTCAAATATGGATGCTGACATGTCAAAGGGGATCAGTGTGGCACGAAGGAATTGGTACAGATCTGTCCACAAGGACCTATCCTCAAATTACTTTGACTATCCTGGGTTTTGGTTCTTGCCCCCGGAGCACCCCGATCTGGGATTCCCCGCTGTGTGAAAGCCCCCAGGACCCCCAGTCTAACAGAAAACGCGCTCGCCATTTACAAATGCCGGGCGCAGGCACGTGCCCTGCTAGAGGGATAGCGGGGATGCGGCCGCGGCTCGCGCATGTATATGGGGCGACCTGGGGGGTTTCACACAGCAGTCATGCTGATTTTGGATGCCCTGGCGGGAGGGATTCGATCGGCCCAGGAATCCTATAGATTGAGATAGGTGAGTTTGCATCGTGATCGGGGGTGCCCCGGGGGAAAGGATCAAAACCCAGGATAGTCAAAATCCTGGGTTTTGGTCCACTTTAAGTAGTTTTAATCATTGTTTGTGCTTGTATTCTAATTTTATATACAATATTGTTATTTGTTTTTCGTATACAGGGCCTTTGCCCTGGTGTTGTTGGTACATATTCATTACAACAGTAAATGCAAAATATTTAACTTTGGACTTGGTGTTATTGTTAGACGTACACAATGTATCACTCCTAGACTCTGAGGCTGAGTGGTGTAACAGTTATTTGGCCCTTATTTAACAAGGGATAGCGACAGGTAGTGACTGGTGAGCTGCCGGTAATGACGGGCACCGCCACGAGAACGCCGGCTCCCCACCACAATCACACATTTATCAAGCCAATCCTGCTTAGCGACTGAGATAGCGCCATATAGCGACTCATTCATCATTATTCCAGCCTCAGCCCACAGCGCCAGCGTCCGACCTTGAACAGCGACAGGCATGACCTCTCGCTACCTGGCGCTCTCCAGTGCATTTCAATGGAACAATCTTAATATTAATAATTAATTGCTATAATTTTTTTTTTTTTTTTTATGTGAAAAATTCTGTGACCACTTCTGCCATTTTAGATAATTTTTTTAAGGGAAAAAAAAATAAATAAATTAATTGTACAGAATTGATATTACAGGTCTGATATTAATGTATTCATATTACTAAATTCTTTTAAAAACTTTTTTGGTTTCCAAAAATATGGTTGTTTGGGGGTTAAAAAACTACTTTTAACCCATCGCCGGCAGCGCTCTGGGGTTTAAACATGCATTTCACAGCGCAAGAATTTTTTGAGCGTGATTTGTTAATGAATATGGTGGGAGCCGGTCGCTCTGACCAGTCGCTATCATGCGCTCCCATACAGCGCGGAACCTGTCAAATAGCGACTCCTCACCCAATATTCAACATTACGGAAAACCGACTGAGTCGCTATCAACTACAGAACAACGGCCAAGCACAGCGACTACTAGCGGGCGCTCTGAAAATGCCGCTACAGTCGCTCAACTGTCGCTACCTGCCGCTGTTAATGAATCGGCCTCCCCGTCAGGGCAGGCGTCATTACTGGGCGTACCCGGGCAGATGCTGGGGCTCCTGCACCTTGGGAGGGCCCAACTCGTTACCTCTACCCTAGGCAGCCCCTATACATGACACAGGGCAGTGCAGTAACCAGGACTAAGGACTGATTGGCCATTGGGGGAGCCTTATTTCTTTATGCCAGCCCTTGTATTTTTTAACATTTTTTTCCTTCTATTCTTTCTATTGCTTTCTTTCCTTTCAACTCTACTTTATTTTCTCCTATTCCTTCTTCTTTCCTGCTTTTTCGTCATTCATTTCCCTATTTTTTCTTTCTTTTATTCTCTCTTTCTTTGTTTCCCTCATTCATTCTATGCTATTGTTCTTTCCTTGAGTCTTTCCATTTATTTTTTATAATGCCTTTTTCCATTTTTTTCCATCTATTCTTTCTTTTTGTCATTCCATTTCACTCTTTCTTTCCTGTTTTCTTTTTTCGTTTGTCGTTCTTTCTATTCTATCATTCTTTATTTCTCTTTCTGTTATTCCTTCTATTCTTTCATTCTTTATAGCTCTTTCTTTCTGACACTCTATCTATTTTTTCATTCTTTATTTCTTTTTCTTTCTGTCATTCCTTCTATTCTTCCATTATTCTTTAATTCTTTATTTCTCTTTCTATCTGCCATTCCATCTATTCAACCAGTATTCTTTGGTTCTTTATATTTCTTTCTGTCATTCTTTCTATACTTCCATTCTTTATTTCTCTTTCTTTCAGTCATTCCTTCTATGCTATAAATTATATAATTTTTTTCTTTCTATTCTTTGGCTGTAGTCACCATACAGGCAACGTTATCACCATGTATGGAGTATCATACCACTCTGCAGGGGGCTCATTAAGAGGCTGATTCATTGATAGCGGCAGGTAGCGACAGATGAGCGTCTGTAGCAGGCATTTTCAGAGCGCCCGCTAGTAGTCGCTTTGCTCAGCCGTGGGTCGCTACTTCATAGCGACTCAGTCGCTGTTCAGTAATGTTGAATACATTGTGAGGAGTCGCTATTTGACCAGTACAGCGTTGTATGGGAGCGCATGTTAGAGACTGCTCATAGCGACCGACTCACACCATATTCAGCAAAAAAACAGCCTCACAAATCTCTGGCGCTGAAAAACAGTTGTTTGAAGCCCAGAGCGCAGGAGGCGGTGTGTTTAAAGTCTGTTTTCCAGCATCTTTCCACTAGTAACAAAGCGAAAACATATTCATTTCTGAGGACATTTTTAAAAAATCATAAAAATGTGAAAAAACTGCTTATTCAATGTCAGAAGAGGTCACAAAAGTATTTGTGATTTTTTGGCAAAAAAAAAAAAACCTGGTTTAAAAAGAAGAAAAGGTTCGTCCATTGAAATGTATTGGAGAGCGACAGGTAGCGAGAGGTCATACCTGGCGCTGTGCAAGGCTGAAGGCTGGCGCTGTTCGCTGAGGCTGTGAAAATGATGAATCAGGCGCTACATGGCGCTATTCCAGTCGCTAAACAGATTCTGCTTGATAAATGTGGAATTGCGTGCCGTGCCCGGCGTTCACCAGTCGCTATCAGTCGCTACCTCTCATTAACCAGGTGCTACCTGACGCTATCCTTTCTTAAATAAGGGCCTAAGACTCTATCACCCAAGGGCCCGCAAAATCCTGGAGCCGACCCTGTTCTTATGGGGATTATCAAACGCAAAAATCACAACCACTACTCACCTTTTGTGCCCTGCAGCTCCAGTTTTCTAAGATGTACCCATTCTCGAGATGGAGTGCACACACATGGAAGAAAGCCATAAATGTAAATAAAAAGAATAGGCCGGTCACAGTGATTGTGGCATGGCACACTACAGTTACTTGACCAAGTGTAGGAGAAAACCTCTGCAGAGGACAAAAGGTGAGTGTTGACTGTTTTCATTTCAGCCCAGCCAGGGACTTTAAGCTACATTTGCTCCTCTGTATTTCTACTTCTTATAAACAGGCCTAACATTTGTCAAAGGTTGCGTCTCACCATATCACATGTCATTAAGCTCATCAGTATGAGCTGCTCCCCTGCAGATGTTTTTCTGTGAACATTGCATGGCTGTTGAATTTCATGCTTCTGTTAGTTATAAGATAGTTATATAGAGTATAATGATATCGGCAGCAGAGCAGCTCATACTTATGAGCTTAGTGGCACAGGCCAGAAGCCACATTTCAAAAATATTTCTTCCATGCTAGACCTGTTATGGTCACCTGTTTATTGAAGTGAAAACATCAAAAGTACTTAAAGCGGACCTTCACTCTGAATAAAAGTCTATCTTATATGTTTCCCCCACCCTGTACATACAGATTGCTTACATTAAAAATCATCCTACCTGCATCTACTTCATGTTATGAGCCTTTAAACATCCAAGATGGCGGCTTATGGAAGCCGCCATCTTATCAGGCAGCCTGCAAACAGGAAGTGCCTCCTGACTGTGCTGCTCTGCATTCTGGGACTGCTGACCTTTACCTGACCCCAGCTCTGCTCTGTCTGAGCAAAGCACAGCTATAACCTGCCCCCCTGTACCTTATCCCACTCTCCTCTCCTCAGTAAGTGTGATGCTTCTGAGTCAAGATGGCGGCGCCCGTATCCTAAATTCCTGAACAGAGTTGCAGCCCAGTTAGTGACTAAAAACTTAAAATATATTAATTTTAGATGCTGGGGAACCATTTTTTAAGAGTTTGGGCTTTTCATTAAATCATGGTGAAGGTCCGGTTTAAAGCGGACCAATAGTCAAAAATGACTTAAACCAGACCAACATGATAAACAGTGCTCATATGCATCCATTCCCAGGGCAATTTAGATTGCTGCATATAACAATTCATTTACCTTTTTCTAACTTCTGCTGTAGTAAATTTTAGGAACAAAATGGTGACTATGGGTTGGGGGCATGCCACATTGCCTATGGAAGGGGATAATGCAACATTACCTATGGGATGGGGGCATGCCACACTGCCTATGGAGATTGTGAGGAGGGAATGCCACACTGCTAATTGGTCGGGAATGCCACACTAGCTATGGGAGGGGGGAATGCCACACTAGCTATGGGAGGGGGGAATGCCACACTAGCTATGGGAGGGGGGAATGCCACACTAGCTATGGGAGGGGGGAATGCCACACTAGCTATGGGAGGGGGGAATGCCACACTAGCTATGGGAGGGGGGAATGCCACACTAGCTATGGGAGGGGGGAATGCCACACTAGCTATGGGAGGGGGGAATGCCACACTAGCTATGGGAGGGGGGAATGCCACACTAGCTATGGGAGGGGGAAATGCCACACTAGCTATGGGAGGGGGGAATGCCACACTAGCTATGGGATGGGGGCATGCCACATTGCCTATGGAGATTGGGAGGAGGGAATGCCACACTGCTAATTGGGCAGGGGTGCCACACTGCCTGTGGGAAGGGGGAATGCCACACTAGCTATGGGAGGGGGGAATGCCACACTAGCTATGGGAGGGGGGAATGCCACACTAGCTATGGGAGGGGGGAATGCCACACTAGCTATGGGAGGGGGGAATGCCACACTAGCTATGGGAGGGGAGAATGCCACACTAGCTATGGGAGGGGGGAATGCCACACTAGCTATGGGATGCAGGCATGCCACATTGCCATGGAGAATGGTAGTGGGAATGCCACACTGCTTATGGAGATTGGGAGGAGGGAATGTCACACTGCTTATTGGGCGGGGGCTGCCACACTAGCTATGGGAGGGGGGAATACCACACTAGCTATGGGAGGGGGGAATGCCACACTAGCTATGGGAGGGGGGAATACCACACTAGCTATGGGAGGGGGGAATGCCACACTAGCTATGGGAGGGGGGAATGCCACACTGCTTATGGAGATTAGAGGGGGGGATGCCACATTGTTTATGGGGAATGGGAGGAGGGGAATGCCACACTGACAGTTGAGGTTTTGGAGGGAGGAATGCCACAGCTTATGGGAAGGGAGGAATGCCACTGCTTATGGGGTTTGGGGGGGGCGATGCTAATGGGAGGGGAGGAATGTTGCACCGCCTATGGGGAATGAGAGGGCGGAATTCCATACTGCTTTTAATTGGAAATGGAAGCAGGTAATGTCACACTGCCTGCAATGGGGATCGGGAGGGGGATTTCCACAGTGCCTATAATAGGGAATAGGGAGGGAGGATGCCACTGTGCCTGTAATGTATTCTGCACCTTGGTTATTATTTTTTTTTTTTTTTGGGCGGGGCGGTGTTTTAGCACAACATATGGTTCAGAATATATAAATATTTTTTTCTTATTTTCCTCCTCCAAATTATGTGTGTGTGTCTTATGGACAGGGGCGTCTTATAGACCAAATAAATATGGTAAATGTTTTCAAATTATGGCAGAACACTAATACTTGTGATGAAAACAGAAGGGCTATGAAACTCACATGGGATGTCTGGAGGACCTTTGTTTGCGGTCATGAGTATCACATGGACCTAGATAAAAATAGGTCTGGGGTGGTATAAAGTGAAATTATCCAACTGCATTCATCCACATCCCAGAACCAAGTAATATAGCAGCCAATGTTTTTATATAATGGAAGAACACCCAATGTTTGTTTTTTAACCAGAACCCCAGCATACTCTTGATGCTAACCACTGAGGAATACTTCCTATTGTATTTCATTATCTTTCACTAGCACAGAACAGGTTAAGCATCTTTTATTCTTTTTGTAGGGCGCATTTTCAGCAGTTCTGTCATGCTACCGAAATAACAAAATAATATTCCCAGCAGTCCAGCGCAAATTGCAAATGAAGTGCACGCCAGTATATTTTGTCAGAGGTTATAGCGATTCATATTGACAAATGCAGAAGGTCAGCATTATTATTGATTTTCCAGAGTATAAATCTTTCCAAATTTCTGATTTTCTTGATTGAGAGAGAGCGACCCAACCAACACGATCAGCTCCTTTATTGAACATCCCATGAGAGCACTTTTCACTTACCACCTGTATTATGCTAACAGGGCGCCTCGGGCATCTGTGCACAGAATCAAGCTTTGGACGTCTAAGTGTTGTGTGATATTTATTCAATTCTATGTTTAGTTAGTGCGTTGCTGCTGTAGGAACATTGATAATAGCTTGTTTTATTTTATAATTGTTGTACATTTGTTGTTGTAATGACAACTCTACTGTGCACTTTTATAACAAATATTCATACACTAAAAGTAAAGATGGCAAGGTTTAAAGCATGTAATAAACACTTTCACAACAATGAAAGACGTGTTGCTGCATACTTTTGAGCGTGTGGAGGCTAGTGGAATTAAACTAGTGTGGAACCAGCTGTAATCACGCTCATTCGCCACCCGGAGACATACCGTATTTTCGCCCTATAAGACGCACCTGCCCATAAGACGCACCTAGGATTTGGGGGAAGAAAATAAGAAAAAAAATATTTTAAACCAAAAACGCACCATTACAGACAGTGTGGCATTCCCCAATCCCATTCCCATAGGCTGTGTGGGATGCCCCCATTCCATAGACAGTGTAGCATGCCCACATTCCATTCCCCGTATTCCCCGGCATCCCCCTCCCATTCCCATATAGGCAGTGTGCACCCTATTATCATAAGCAGTGTGGCATTCCCCCATCCTATTCCCCATATAGGCAGTGTGCCCTCCAATTCCCGTAGACAGTGTGGAATCCCCCTCCCCCCATTATCCTAGGCTGTGTGGCATCCCTGCTCTCCCCATTATCATAGGCTGTGTGGCATCCCTGCTCTCCCCATTCCCATTGGCTGTGTGGGATGCCCCCATTCCATAGACAGTGTAGCATGTCCCCATCCCATTCCCCGTATACCAAGTGTGGCATCCCCCCCTCCCATTCCCCATATACCCATTGGCTGTGTGGCATCCCTCTCTCCCCATTCCCATAGGCTGTGTGGCATCCCCTTCTCCCCATTCCCATAGGCTGTGTGGCATCCCCCTCTCCCCCCATTAGTATAGGCTGTGTGGCATCCCCCTCTCCCCATTCCCATAGGCTGTGTGGCATCCCTCTCCCCCCATTCCCATAGGCTGTGTGGCATCCCCCTCTCCCCCCATTAGTATAGGCTGTGTGGCATCCCCCTCTCCCCCCATTAGTATAGGCTGTGTGGCATCCCCCTCTCCCCATTCCCATAGGCTGTGTGGCATCCCCCTCTTCCCATTCCCATAGGCTGTGTGGCATCCCCCTCTCCCCCCATTAGTATAGGCTGTGTGGTATCCCCCTCTCCCCATTCCCATAGGCTGTGTGGCATCCCCCTCTCCCTCCATTAGTATAGGCTGTGTGGCATCCCCCTCTCCCCATTCCCATAGGCTGTGTGGCATCCCCCCATTAGTATAGGCTGTGTGGCATCCCCCTCCCCCCATTTCCATAGGCTGTGTGGCATCTCCCTCCCCCCATTCCCATAGGCTGTGTGGCATCCCCCTCCCCCCATTCCCATAGGCTGTGCGGCATCCCCATCCCCCCATTCCCATAGGCTGTGTGGCCCCTCTCCCCCCATTCCCATAGGCTGTGTGGCCCCTCTCCCCCCATTAGAATAAGCTGTGTGGCCCCTCTCCCCCCCATTAGAATAAGCTGTGTGGCCCCTCTCCCCCCATTAGAATAAGCTGTGTGGCCCCTCTCCCCCCATTAGAATAAGCTGTGTGGCCCCTCTCCCCCCATTAGAATAAGCTGTGTGGCCCCTCTCCCCCCATTAGGCAGGCGCCATGTAATAATAAAAAAAAAACTTTAAACTCACCTGTCAGCTGACACCGCTGCGCCGAGCGGCCGGCTCCGTGAATGGGGTGGGCGTGGCCTGCGTCACAGCATCGGCGCAGGCCACGCCCGCCCCATTCACGAGCTGGCTCTGTCCTGGCCCCGCCACTGCGATCGCTGACTTTTCAGGCAGCGATGACAGCAGCGGGGCCAGAGACAGAGCCCCTGCCGCTCCTCCATCTGCTGTTCCTGGGCACATGCGAGCACGAAGGTCCGGGCAGCGGGTGGGCGTGGCCTGCACCGGTGCAGGCCACGCCCACCCACTGCCCGGACCTTCGTGCTCGCATGTGCTCTGAGCCCGGAAGAAGCAGCAGATGGAGGAGCGTCAGGGGCTCTGTCTCTGGCCCTGCCGCTGTCATCGCTGCCTAAAAAGACAACGATCGCAGCGGTGGGGCGGGACAGAGCCCCCGCCGCTCCTCTGGCCTCTCGCAGTGTGGCAGACAACGCGGGGGACGGGTGAGTTTTTTTTTTATATATTTTTTTTAATTTTTTTTTTTTTTATTTATTTATTTTTTTTACATTCGCCCGATAAGGCGCACTGACATTTTTCCCCCACTTTTGGGGAAAAATAAGTGCGTCTTATAGGGCGAAAAATACGGTAACTACAAGCAACCTCTCTAAGATATATTTTTTTTTTTTTTATGATATTTTGTTCGTAAAGAAGCCAAACACCCTCCTAGAGTAGTCTATTCTTTGGATCCTAAATCCTGAACTTCTAGTAACTGCACCTTGCATTTAGTAACTGTGTTAACTTTATCCAGATCTGAGTATGTGTAATCCCTGTGTTGTCATGCATAACGGTGGCCTGTAAAGTGTCCAGTTACTCTATTGGTTATGAAGTACACTAAGATGGAGTCCAAGTTCCTCCTAACTTCTCCAGTTGCTATACTTGTTATGAGCTACCCTAAGATGGAGTCCAAGTTCATCCTAATTTCTCCAGGTGCCATACTTGTTATGAGCTACCCTAAGATGGAGTCCAAGTTCCTCCAAACTTTTCCAGTTGCTATACTTGTCATGAGCTACCCTGAAATTTAGTCCAAGTTCCTCCTAACTTCTCCAGTTGCTATACTAGTTATGAGATACCCTGAAATGGAGTTCAATTTCCTTCTATCTTCTCCAGTTGCTATACTTGTTATGGGCTATCCTAAGATGGAGTCCCAAGTTCCTCCTAACTTGTCCAATTGCTATAACTGTCATGAGTGGAGATGGGTGATCTGCTGTCTGCTGTCATTTCCCCAATTTTGTCTGCACTTTGGGTTGCCCACGTGTTGCCTCGTATTTGGCTTGGTGATATGAGTTCACATCATCACATTCTATCCCCAGCCCAGCAACCCAAAACAGCATTTGTTTCATACCCTAAAATGAAGGACAAATCTCTTCTATTAGATAGTGGGGGTGCAGATCAGTTGATAGTGTCCATGTCCTAGCATGTGTGTTTTCCCTTACTCTGCTACTATTGTCTGTTCCTGCCTAGTTTCCCCAGTCTCTGTCTGTTTGACCCATTTTGAACTTTCAGTTTTGGAAACTTGTTTGTCAGATGTTTACCGCTAGGTTGAGGCCGGAACACACCCATATTTGCATTGTTTTATTATTCACACATTCAGAGTATAGATACAATGTTTCACATTTCACATACTGTAGGTTCTTTTTGTCAGTACAAGCTAGATGGGAACATAAGCATGCCGTATATACAATCAACAACAGGCCTTTGCTCTCTGTGCCCAAGCTGCTTTCTTCCTCAGTCCACATCTGGAGTTTCCCAAAGTACACAAAAGACTTGATGTCTTCATGTGGCCAAACTTCACAGGTGGTGACAGAAACAATGCACAGGGACCGGAAAAAATAATTGGAGCTGGAATTTAAAGGGTAACAGCACACCCAATTTTGACATTTTGGGGTGTTGTCCCTCAATGCGGCAGCATCCTGAATAAGGTTGCCTGCTGTATGTATCCCCCGCATGTTGCCACATACACTCACCCGCCTGTCGCTCCCACAGCACAGACTCGTACGAGAACATCCGTGCTGATTGGCTTAGCCACCTGGAAGCCTAAGGGAGCGAAGTACGCGCACGGCTAAAGATGAGCAGTGATGCGGCTGTGGTGCAGAGATGTGGCAACGGCTCCGGGAGAAAGTAGGGAATATTGGGGCTTCTGGGGGTGGGGTGGTTTACACAACAGGGCATCGCAATTCTCGATGCCCCAAGGGGTGAAACTCAAACGACCCTGGACTCTTTTAGACTCCAGGGGCTGTGGGGCTCCTCTTTAAGAATAATAAGAACAAAAATGATATTGTGTAGTTCAATACTAATAGAAATGAGGTGGGTGGCCACTTTGGAGCTATGAATGTTACTGAACTCAAGCAGGGTCATCCATTCATAGCAGGAGATAATTCCATTATGAAGAACAACCATGCGTAACTCATTACTTAAACAATACTACTCCGGGATGGCAAAATATAAGTTCTGTGAAATTTACAGATGTCTTTGACATTTTAAAATATTCAGTGTCTGTATGCTATGTTGGCCCACTAATTAGTTAGCCAATTGACAAGCTGCCTCTGGGACCATGGCAGGAGAGGGTCTGCGCATGCCGAGTCAATGGCAGCAGAGAAGGCGAGTCTCACCTGCTCCAAGTGCTTCTGGCTGGGCAGCCTCCACTGGTGTTGTCAAGCCTCATGATACATATGTGTTCACCCCCCACCCCCCCCCCGTAGATACCTGGTGGCTGCAGAAGGACTTATGTGTATAGGGCATTTCATTAAACATCAAAACCTATGACAACTATGATGAAAATGATGTGATGGCACCAAAAAAAAACACTACGGAGACAACAACGGACAGTTTGCTGCTGCTTGGAAAGTATAGTGTCATTGCAGGGGTTAAACAATAAACAATTACCTTGTGAGTGGGACAAAAGCTATTCCAACGTTCAAGTTGCAAATAGATGTGTGACACCTATGACCTAAGCTATTGATTCTTGCCCTGCTCTGGAGTGCAGATCCGTGTATTCCCTGCACGCATCCTCCGCTCTGTGAGCAAAGATTGCACCCCCCCCTCCATGAACACAGGTGAATAGGGCTGTAAATTGGATCTAAGAGATGCTAATCTCTGAGAATGGTGTGTGGGGGATGTTGGATAATGTATCTAGATGTCTTTTAATCGCCTGATGGATGAAGATATTGTTTATCACCATTAAGGTGGAGCACATAATAACTGACACAAGCACTTTCTAGTTTAGGTTTTTTTTTGTGTTAGATTTACTAATGTAAATATAAGATGTGTGAAGGTTTTATATGTGTCCTCAACCCAAGACTCACAGCATATCTACGTGTATCTCCTTGAACTGAAGGCCTAAAATTTTACCTAGAGTCTTGTTGCTTTAAGGTTTCAGTTGAAAATCCAAGGTTAAGGTAATACCATTTATTGGCTAACTCAATAAGATTAAAATTTCAAGCTTTTGGAGCTGTTCAAGCTTCTTCTTCAGGCATAATACAGGTCTGTAACTTAGACACACATTCTTACAGAAAATTACAAAGGAGTGACAATTGTTTTTACACTGCCACACATGAAAAATAGCAAAGTCGTAAAATTGTATACTGTGAGATAAGAATCAGGGGGATTATAACAATTAATGGTGGGCTGATAAGAATGAGAGGGGGAGAGAGAGTGTGTGGAATTTTTATTGCTCTCACACCAGGCCAGACAGTCTGTTTCATATCAGACCTTGTGATTAGAGCAGTCTATTCAATCCATGTCATAATAACACATAAAATGATTGTCCCTGTTTAGCCCACAGTCCATCGATTTAAAGATTTGGATGCATTTACACTCCCATTCCAATCTCTCCTTTTGTGAGCGGAAACCCCCCTTGAGCACTGTGAGTTTGAGGTCACATAGGCCATGACCTGGTCTGCAGAAATGGGCTGCAACAGACACATCAGTTTTATTATTTTTAATTGTGAACCTGTGCAGATTTAGGCCCTTATTTATGAAGGAATAGCGACCGGTAGCGACTGGTGAGCCGGCTCCCCACCACAATCACACATTTATCAAGCCGATCCTGCTTAGCGACTGAGATAGCACCAGATAGTCACTCATTCATCATTATTCCAGCCTCAGCCCACAGCGCCAGCGTCCGACCTTGAACAGCGACAGGTATGACCTCTCGCTACCTGGCGCTCTCCAATGCATTTCAATGGAACAATCTTTAAATATTCATAATTAATTGTTATTAATGTTTTTTTTTTTTTTTTTTTTTTAAATGTGAAAAATTCTGTGACCACTTCTGCCATGTTATATAATTTTTTTAAGGGGAAAAAAAAAAATTGTGCAGAATTGATATTACAGGTCTGATATTATTGTATTCATATTACTAAATTCTTTAAAAATTTTTTTTTTTTTTTGGTTTCCAAAAATATGGTGGTTTGGGGGTTAAAAAACTACTTTTAACCCATCGCCGCCAGCGCTCGGGGGTTTTAACATGCATTTCACAGCGCAAGAATTTTTTGAGCGTGATTTTTTTATGAATATGGTGGGAGCCGGTCGCTCTGACCAGTCGCTATCATGCGCACCCATACATCGCGGAACCTGTCAAATAGCGACTCGTCACCCCGTATTCAACATTACTGCACACCGACTCAGTCGCTATCAACAACCGAACAATGGGCAAGCACAGCGACTACTAGCAGGCGCTGTGAAAATACTGCTACAGTCGCTCAACTGTCGCTACCTGCCGCTATTAATGAATCGACCTCCCCGTCGCTTGTATTGTGTAATCATGTTGCATACCTGGTGTCTTTATTCTGTCTGGTGGTGTAGATGTGCGCGCAGGTTTCACACCTTTTCTGCAAGCAAGGCCATGTCCCATTTTGTGCTGGGTCACTTAGGGAGCTCCTCACAATGAGTTTTCTTAGGTTGGGCGGTTGTCTGTATGCCAACAGAGGAGGATCTGGGAAAATCTCAGAAAGTCTCCTATTCCTGTGTAAAAGGGGTTGGATTTCTGCAAATCACCTTTTTTCCAGTGCCACAGCCTGCTGGACTACTATGAATGCAGTGGGATTGCTGTGGGAGTATAATCTCCGAACTCAGTGAGTTGTAGTCCAGTAAATCACGGCAGTGGAGATGTGCCAGACAAAAGGAAGGTGTTGGCTGACCAATACCTGAAACTTTGGACTTTCTGCCTGAAATGAAATGAAAAATTAAGTACCTTTTAAAATGTAATTTCCATGTCAAAATATACGCGGATGCTTTTGCCACTTAGTCTTGGAATGTAATTATTTACAAAAGGTCATTTTCTGTATATTCAGAACAGTCAAAATGTAGTTTTTTTATGAATTGGTCTTCAAATAAATGTGATTTTTCCCCTGGCTCATTTAGTGGATTCAGGTGTTTTGATGTCAAGGTAAACTTTACTGACCAATTCCAATTCAGCTTAAAATGTACGTAAATTGGTAAGAAAAAAAAGCGGCATAGAAAAAAAGGTCACATTCATCTGGCTTGCAGATCTAACATTTTGGAAGACGTACATTAGGTTTATAAATATAGCCCCTTTTTCAGCAGGCATGAATAGCCAGAAATAAAATTGTTCAGGTTTAAGCACAAAGACCTTGTCTATAATAAAAAAGAGTGAGGTTCAAACTATTGCAGGTGTTTTTAAAAGAACCAACCTTGGTGAACCAGTACTAAAGGGCATTTTAAAAGGCACTTTTAGAACTTCAAGGCATTGGTGGCCCAATAAAAGGTCTCTTTGAATATCTTATTTAATTGAGCAGAAAAAAAGGAGGGGGGAGGCCCACCAATCCCCCCAAAGCCAAACCCTGAAACAAAGTTCCGTGGCACCACTGTATATGTAGAAAAATATATAATACCTTTATTAAACAAATCTATATACACAATATACAAAAAACAGCTTATTTTAAAACACAATTAAAATACATAACTGACCAATACATCCAGAGGAGGGGGGAGGAGGGGAAAAAAGGCGGAGAAAAAACAGCACAAGAGTGTAAAAAGTGCTGCTGTGCCTATAGCATAGGTCTCTACAAATAAATAAACAATATGCAAGCTGTAGTCTGTGTGGCTGGTTAATAAATGATTAGAATACAATTGTGTATATATCAAAAAAAATATATGAACCATAATATATGTTAATATCCACAAACACTGAAACATATAGCCATTGTAATCAAGTAATAGAAAACATTTTTTTATATATCTAGTGTCAACCTTATCCTAACTATGCCTCATAACCTAATTATATTTAATCTGAATACTAAATACTAAGACAGTGCAATCGTACTAGAATTACCAAGTGAAGTGTTGCCTAAAAACCTATGTGCGCCTAGTATAATTGCTCCTAAGGACCAGCCCAGGTGGAAAAACAGACAAACATATTAATGAACAGTACCTCATATATGCACTTAGACCTGCAGGCACCCCTGCCAAACTCGTGCCCCACACCGACGCGTTGCGTGACGCAGTATCATCACTTCCTCAGGGCGATTATTTAATTGAGCACTATCGCAAAAAATTGTCCACTGATACAAATCTGCATTTCACAACCCAGATTTTACCACTATCAGTAGAAGAAAATAACAAGCTTAGCTAGATTTTTTTTTTTTGGTGGGGTGTTAAGTATCTCCTCCTCTCATATCTCAGCATGTTTATATGGATTTTAATATTAGACAATTTACAGATACAGCTTCTGTAATGGACATGGTAAAAAGAGGGATTTGGAAGAAAACCTAATGTGACTTTGATTGGTATCAACTGACTTTTTGGGGATCTCCTTAGTGGTCAGTAAGAGGCCTTGCACACTGGGCTGTCCAATGATCTATGGTTCTGACATACATGTCACACATACATGGAGATTGGGATAGTACCTTAATGTCTTTAAACTCCTTAAAAGCCAGCAACAGGTCAATTTTTTTGACTCTCTACATAGCCCGCTCCATATTTCTGTACTTCAACCATGTGACTGTGTGGGGATCCACACGTGTTTGACACATGGGCCTTAAGAGAAGTATTGTTGCACCAATACCCAAAAAGTCGTCTACTCTTGAGCTGAATGAATATACAGAAATGTTCACTTACATCTGTAGTAATGAACACGCTTAAGCAGCTGGTTCTGTGCTTAGACTCTCTTCAGTTTACAAACAGGTCTAAAAGATCCATGGCATTACACTACAGTACGTGCGCAAACATCTGGATCACCCAGACTCTTACTCCAGAATCCTCTATATGAATTTTAGTTCAGCTTTCAACAGGCCAAACCCACTCATAGAAAAGATGGCCCAGTTGAATATCCATCTCATCCTGTGTGCCTGAATTGTCAGCTCCCTGACAGGTAGATCTCAGCAGGTTAAGCTCTGCCCCTTCACCTTCCGTTCTAGGATTGCTGACAGTCATTGGTTTGATCAGGAACATAGAACATACCAGATTGTTGAGGAACTTGACAGATGGTGCTACACGAGTGGTCTAGTGTTCAACTTTACAAAAAGAGTGGAGCTAATCGTAGCCTTCTGTGGTGCCCCGGCTTTCACCCCAGCTATATCCATCAGTAGAATAGAGATAAAAATGGGTCAATGATTAAAAATGTCTGGGCATTATAATATTGGAAAGCCTCAAATGAGACAAAAACATCTCCACTGTCCTGAAAAATGCGAAGCAGGGGCTTTTTGTGTCTACTGTGAAAAGTAGGCCTTTGCAGGAATAAAGTTATTCTATTCTATTTAGCAATTTTAATCTCAAGCTCATTTTATACACAGTACTTTTAGATTTATTTTAAAAGAATATTCTTCTCTAAAGCAATGTGAAATATATTCTTGCATCCTCAGGAGACACAGGCCATCGTTGGTGACTGAACATTTGCCACGTTTAGGCAGGCCCATGGGTCAAGGGGATGAGTGCTGGGAAAGCGACAGTCTTTTAGAGATGCAAAGGCTTTCACGGCGGGGTCACTGGTTCATACGCCGCTCAAGCTGACAGTGACAGGAAATCATTGCCGTTGCAAAGCATCTTGATGGCCATGGCAAGATGTGAGCTGATGGTCCAGGATCATCTCCCAGGACACCCAACCCGACATGACAATAATTATTAGGAGGCCTGTTGAGAAGGATACTGATGGGCAGGTATCAGAAACTCAGCTCAATGTACAAAGCAGCAGATGAAGAAACAAAATCATCCCCAGGCCACCCTAGTGATGGACTCATTGTGTAAGGGTAAATTTTACAATTACATAAGTCCATGGTGTTAACATGCAGGGCAGAAGTGAGCAAGGCTCCCCCCCCCCTCAAAAAAAAAAAGAAAATACATAAGGATCATTTGTTTTATGCACTGCACCCATCACCAGCTCTTTGTTTAGTACCAATAACATAACAAATAAGGTGACAATGTATGCTAGGCAATAAGAATAAAAATAGGGTGAAAGATCAAAGAGATTGACCACCCAATAAAAATAACAAAAGGGTACTCACCTTTACTCCCACAAAGCTGATTGATCCAAGTCGGGCAATCAGAAACTCAACTGATCACTGAATCTTATCCTGCATAGCCTCAGGCCTGAACAGGGGTTGGAATTGATGGTGGGTCAGGCTCCCACCTCCATCATCAGTCACAGGAGCGCTGCTATGTCCTCTCCATTCATTGCAATGAGGGGGGATGTGCCAAGGCCTGAAACACCCCCTTCATTGTAGTTAATCGAGAAGGCATGGTAGTGGTTCTGTGATTGATGGCAGGGGGCATGAGCCTGACATTGAAGCATCATTGAATGGAGTTCGGGCTTGGCCCACATGTGATCAGATAAGTTGCTGATCAGCGGACTAAGACTGATCAGTTGTATGGGTGGTCAGTCACTTTAACTTTAGGTTAACAATAAGGGTAATAATAAGGTTAAGGGTTAACTTCTGGGCATAGCAGAGATTTAAAGATTATGTTTAAAAGACAACTATCACAGACACCTGTGAAATGTAAATGCTATTATACGAGAGTCTTCATTAAAAAAAAAAAAACATATTTAACCAATATACTTTTTTTAAAAAGCATTCCTCCTAAGTTTTAAAATGACACCACATATCTTACAGCTGTTTGTATATCAGGAAATTTAATACAACTGAAACTCCTTTAGTCTCCCTCTCAACCCCTTTTACCCAGCACTACTGTACCCACAAGCCAAGGAACCCCAGGCTTCAATGCTATAGCTTCATCATCATGGTTGGGGGGCCCCAACAGGGACGTCTGGTAAAATAAAGGGCTGATTTTTGGCTGCCACTGGTGGATGGGTCCTATAAACTCTCCATTATGCCACTGCTATTAATTTATTATTCAAGGACAAATTAAGTTTTAACAACAGCTTAACCAGGAAGACGTGATTCCAAGAGCTACTGTAGCTAGACGATTCCTGAGACAGGTTTCTTGATAAATATAGATTAAACAAACAGTAAAAACACACAATTAATTTGCAGCTTGGTCAAGTGTGATGGAGATGCCTAATTACAGAGAGGCCTTGATGAATAGCAGCTATTACAGCAAGAACTACGAAGAAATACTCCACCAGCACGATAAAGGATGAGCGAACACCTATGATCTATCTTCTAATCTGCAAGCGTTCATAATATCGGCCCATTTCTTATACAGCTCCTCTGATTTTTCATAGCTAAAAAAGATGAATAATTAATGTAATAATGACTAACATTATTATGTGTTCGGGTGAGTCCGTTTTTATGGAGTGCATTATTCATGCCCCTTATCCATCTAATTTGCTACATGTAGAAAACGATGTAAATGTAATACAAGTCACGCAAAGGACCAAAGGAATATTCCGTACATACAACACAACAATATAAACATGTATATTTTATAAATACGGTAATTGTACATCTGTTTTTTATTTGGTGTGAGCACCCTTTGCCTCTATACGTAGCAAAGGGGTAAAGAGATCAAAGAGATCAAACCAGGTTCAGCCTTACTTCCAGAGAATTCTAGAAACTAGACCATCTCACTGACTCCAGTCCTTCATCGCTGACCCTCTCTTCATTTTCTGTTGTCACATTTGATTCAGGTATCTTCAGGTCTTTGTATTGCCTTCTTGGACCCTTGAGTATAGTATATGGAGAAATACATGAAGATGCATTGAGGCAGGGTCAGTGTTAGGGCAAATCTAGGTCTGTACCTAGGGTGGCTGGCTGCATGTGATGCTACATGGCACTGCTATAGATTATAATTTTAAAAAATCATGTTACATTTTGGAGACTGCCGGGGATTTGCTTGTAGGGAGGACAGCTAACTGTTGAGTTAAGAGGGGATCATGCATTCTGCTTACAAATTCCTGGGCACTAAAGGTAAAACTGGGAACTTTGAGGTGGGGCAGTGCACATACTTATGTTAGGGTATTGGAGGGGGCAGTTCATGCATATGCTGATTGTTGCAGCTAGTGACCCGACTCTATATTAGGGTATGCAAGCACTGAAATGCATAGGGCAGCCTGAACGCCAAATACAACCCATGTTTGGGGTGAAAACCGGGCGATTGCCCGTTAGGGGCACCTGGCTTCAACTCCAGAAGGTTGCTACTATCTGGAGTGTCAGATGCAGGGTAAAGCTCACCAATGGCTATATAAAATATGTCTATGTACAAGAGAGGAAGATTGAATAGCCAAAAGCGCAACTGCATTCAAAAGAATAGTTTCCTGAAAAAGGCTTTCTACAAACCAAAATGTTGAGGGTTTGACTTCTGTATCCACCTGGTGCCTAAGCCTGTAAGCCTGTTACTATTTCTCTTGTTTGAATCTATTTACCTCCACATGTACTGCATCCTATTAGGATGGTTTGAAAGACAGTCCGCCATTACTGTTATGGGCAACTGCTTATTCCCACTGTGATTTATTTAAAATATTCTCTGCTTTACTTTGATGACCCATAAGCAGCAGATGACTGTTCTTTATCATGCTGGGTATTGCACCAGAACTACTTTTACCAAGTGGTCAGTTTTCTCTATGTATTTATTTGTTCATTGTCTCATGTTAAATGAACTTGTATTTAATATTGTATATACACTATGAAGCTGTGACTTCACATTTTGTCTTCACCTTTACCAGCATTAAAAAAACATTCTTTTGAATGCAGTTGCGCTCTTGGGTTTTCAATCTTTCTCTCTTGTACATATATGTTGTTCTTGGTGCTTAAAGAGTGGGTGCATCGTGGAATTTTTTAACCCCTTATTTGATCTCTACTTAAGTGTGCTTCAACCAGTAATTAACATTGTATATAAAATATGTCTCAAGTAACAATTGCACTAGCCTCACCAGACTCTTTTATATGGGCATCAGTGATCCTTCAAATTGTACCAACTGCCTTTCTCCTCTGTAGGGTTCTTCTTTGCACTGTCCATCGTGGGCAGTCCCTCCCTGTGCCTGATTTTACAAATGTTCTGCTGCTATGGAAATCCCAAGCTGCTTGAGGGGGACATTAGTGGCCTGATTTATCAGTGGAAATTAGAGTAGTGCACCACTAATGTTTTAGTAAATGTGTTTCTTGCAGTGCAGCAACATGTACCATACATATTGCACCACTCTAATTTGCACCAACGTAGATTAGTCTGACAGATAGTGCTTCATAAATCAGGCCCTAAGTATTGGGTGCTTCAAAATAGTCTTGGACACAAAGTAAAGGTTGTCAACGACTGGCTACACGGGAAAAATGTCAGGGACAGCAAAACGTTGGAGGATATCAGGATCTGGACTGAAAGAGAGGATAGTAGGGATTGAGCACAGCATTTTGAAAATGACTTGTTAAATTACTTGCAGGAGGTTGATGTGGCTGCTGGTGGTGGCCTGTTAACAAAGAATAGGCCCATTCTGGCCTTGAGAACTGAATTTAGGAAGTTGATTATGGAAATGATTAGAGTATATGTTATGGTTGAAAGAACAGGGATGAGCGTTGCCACTTTAAGGTTAACTGGTCGGTTTGGTTACAATTCCCTTGAAGTTTCCACCCTCAGTTGTCTTCAGATCTGATCTGAAGTTGTGTTCAGTGGCTCCCAGCAGATGATTCCCTTTAATCAAGTGCTTTATACTTTCCTATTCTACTTTTGATCAACCTTTCTTAAGTTTGTTCTGGGTGAGCTGAGGTGTTGTTTAAGATATCCTCTGGCACTTCTCACATGGCACCATGGATTAGTGTTCACATAAATTGGGGTCCCTGTAACACCTCCACCATGGTGGCTTTCTATTTTGCTGGAAGTCAGTGCACTAAAAAGCCCCCAGTCAGATCCCTTAGGAAAAGGATAACATTCCAGACCTGCAGCAATGTTTGCAGGGCTTATTGGTGCCCCCCTCCATGACCTATTTTATTCAGTGAAAGCCTACGACTATCCCTCTCAACCTCAATCTTCTGTTTGTTTATTGCATGTAACTGTATATCTGCCCGTGCTTCTGGTGAAAGATTTTCCCCCATCTCTCTCAATTCTCTTCGTGTACTTAAATGAGCTTTACTTTTTCATTTTCCTTGACAGAAATTCCAAGAAGGGCCTTGAATGCCTCTTTTGGTAGGTGTTTTATACTCAGAGGACTGCTCCATTTCTTGTTTTGCCCTTAAATTACCTGTCATGGGGAATATAAACAAATAGATACTCACCATCCTTTCTCTGACCTAAATTAGATCACACCTGTCCCCGGTCTGTTATCTAGCTATATTTAAGATCTGGTCCTGCAATACAAGCATTACTGGCAGTCTTCTGTCAGCTGTCCATCACTTGCAACACAAACAATACAAAAAATGATGTCTCCACCAGTGTTATAATGAATATAAAATGTAGCCCTCGAGAGGGGGCATGCCAGATCTCAGTGACAGGGAGGTCCTGGTTCTCAAGGACAATACCTTACCTAAACTAGCATACAATCTAACCTTATTGGGTAGCAATTTACTAAAGAGATACACATATTTTTCTATCATAGCTCTATATGATGGGTATGGTATTATTCTGACACACAGTAAATAGTTATGTCATTATATTATGAGGCTGATTATGTTAGATACTAGATAAGTGAGACCATGTATGCCTTAAATCACACAAGTTAACTTGTTACTATAAAGACTAAATCTTATAGTTTTGTACCATTTGATAGCTGTGCAATTTAACCTGCATAAAAAATGAATATATTTACGTTCAGCCAACTGTTCTGAATCTATGTACAAAGTACAGCAAGGTCTATTGATATTTTTCAAGCCCTACAGCTTGCTTTCTGTAGTTGTAGACTCCTGCCACGAAGTGTTGTATGCTGCTGAGATTCCGTCCGGTGCTTCTTAAACTATTTATGAGATCAGATTTGTAAGGAGACATTATTTATATGCAGATTGATTTGATGAAAATTTTATGACGCATTATAATTAGCCAGATGCGTGGTCAGAAGTAATGTTTAGTGCATGGCCATGCTGAAGGATTTTTCCTCCAGTGTCTGTAAAATAATCTAGAAACCATTCCAAATACACGAGAAACATGCACTTGTCTGGGTAATAAATTAAAAGCCATTGGGAAACCATCATGCTAAGTCCCAAAAAGAGACCATAAAAGTGTTATAATTTACTTCTGGCCTACATCATGATTAATGAGAGCGTGGTGGACAAGGGCATGACCTACTTCTAATTTCTGCTCCATTTCGTAACAGCGGGTCTAATTTGATCATTGGTATTGGTAATAACAGGTACATTTATCAAGCTTAAATTGAATGTGTTGCTGAATGTAGCCATTTTCTCAGTGAGCCAACTACTTAACCAATTGATTTACCAAGGACAGTTATTATTAAAAGAAATAACAAATTGTACTCTTAGGTACCTGATAGTTCGAACCAGAAATCTGTCTTTTTAACTTCTGCTTCTCGCTTACGTTTTTTTATTTAAGAGCTTTTTGCCTTACAGTGTGGGGCAAGCTCTGCATCTTAAGTTGGCTAGTACTCATTAAGCGACTCATTTACAGACCCCCTACTCCAGCATCTGACATTATTTGCCAGCTTAAACTATATTCTACAAACAGGAAATTGTCCTCCAAGCTCTTAACACCCAAGCAAGCATAATTTCCCTCTACAGCAGGGAAAAACCTAGAGGAGAATGGCTTTCCCCCATGAGTAATTTTTTACCATATCTTTAATGATTCTAAAGTCTATATTGTTATTTAAAAGCTTGTAAGTGTGAAATACCGAGTAGAGCCCAAAAATACTTTTTTTTTGTGAAAGTATCTTAAAATAGATTTTTACTGCTTTTTATTTAAAATTAACACATTAAAATCACCAGCATGTATTAATCCCCAAAAATATGCCTGATCATTATTTGTGACGTGTCTTATGCTGGGTTTACACAAGCAGATCAATTGGCTGTTCGCTCAGCAAGCAACCGACCGAGTTTTGACACTTGGGCCTCGATTCAATAAATTAAAAAAATCACTAGATAAAAAGACAATGAAAGTCAATGGCAGCTTTTACTACAGTGTAGAAAGGAGTAAACAGTTCTCTACTTTTCTTAGGAGTAAAAAAGTGACTTTCATTGTCTTTTTATCTAGTGATTCAGTAACAGTGACATTCTCAGGGTTTTTTTTCATGAACTGAATCTTTTACTACCATGAGAATTTTTTTCTACCTTTATTAAATCGAGGCCTTGGACTAGGAGTAATTAACTATGGGTGACCAAAGTGAGTGGGTTGTGGTATCACAATTAGAGATGAGCAAACTTCTAAAAAATTCGATTCGGGCGATTCGCCGAATTTCTGAGAAATTCGGGTTCGTCCGAATCGAACTTTAGCGAATCGCTCATCTCTGGTGGGAGCGGGGAGGCCGGCTGCGCTGTCAGCGGGCGGAGGAAGCCGGCTTTTCCATTTCCCGGAGATGAGCAAACTTCTCAAAAATTCGATTCGGGCGATTCGCCGAATTTCTCAGAGAAATTCGGGTTCGTCCGAATCCAACTTTAGCGAATCGCTCATCTCTGGTGGGAGCCTCCCCGCTCCCACTATACAGCAAACACTTAACGGCATGGTGGGAGCAGGGAGGCCCGGCTGCGCTGTCAGCGGGCGGCGGAAGCCGGCTTCCGCCGCCCGCTGACAGCGCAGCCGGTCTCCCCGCTCCCACCATGCCGGCATTTTTTTTTATTTCAGGGAAAATTCGATCACCACGAACCACAAAAAATTTGGGTTCGTGCTGAATCGAATTTTCCCTGAAATTCGGAGCGAATTCAGGTTCGTTAGAACCGGTTCGCTCATCCCTAATCACAATCTCACTCTTCTTACTGGTGGTGCCTCGTGCTATGCAGTGGAGTATCCTGCTTGCTTTCACCACTGACTAGTTACACTGTACACTCATCTCAAAGCTGTCAGTAATCAGTATCCCTAAACCCCCCCCATCTGAAGTCCTGATTAACATAGGGCGAGGGGATTCCTCCAACCCAAATGCCCTGGAGAAGTTATTCTCTAATTTCCATTATTTTAACGTTATATACACTAAAGATACACTATTGTCCTTGTTGCAAACACCTTCAGAAATTCCCACCCTATTACGCAACTTGTATTAATCGGCAAACTTTACCTTCCAGACTTCTTCTATGTCAGTAACAAAGCCTTGTGGTATACCACTTGTACTCTAATTCCCCTCTCTTTATATTGTACACAATAACACTGATACCTTTCAGCCAGCAGCAATCCCACTGAACTATCCAGGCATTAAGTCCAATTCTCCAAAAACGTATCCATGAGCTCTGTTTTGTGGAACATGTCAAAGGTTTTGCTGAGATTCAGATAGCCGATAAACACAGCATCAACATTACTAAACACTTTAGTGTTTCTGCTTTCCAACAACTCCAATCCCAAACCAGCTTCTGTTTCCAATGTAAAATCTTTCATTTTTCCTCCTCCTAACCTCAAGATTTTTTTTCATTACAGGCTTTTGAAATACAACGCTGATAGTAATGGATTACCCCATTTTTGGAGAGTATATAAAAATGGTTTCCTTGTGATTTAATGGCCAATAAACATTCTCTGGCCAATGATTAAATGTAGCCGGTAAAGATAAATCTGCCTTATAACATTCATGAAGATAAACACGACAATCTCACAAATAAATTATCAATTTGGGGCCACTAAATCACTGGATTTGCGTTTTTAATTACAAGTCAGCATTTGTCATTATATCCCGATGTCTTTCCATCAAGTGAGAGCTCATAAATAGGCCTGCATCCAGAGATGTGTTTAACTTAAGATTATACGGAATGATTGGAGTTACAAAATTAGTACAAAAAATCAAATATCTTAATACAATATATGTGTTTTGCAATTTCATCCATAATTATGTGACAGTATATTTTACACAGGGGGGCTCTGAAACAGGCCTGTAATTCCATTTTGGCAGAATATTTGTGGACCGCCAGTCAGCTGTAAACCTCATAGGTATCTTAGAAGGTTTTTCATTTTGGACAGGGATTGGCTTAGAGTAAAATAAAGATGATTTTGAAAATGTATATTTTTTCAAGGGACAGTCAGATCTTTCATTTGGTAGATGATTTTCAGAAATATATATTTTTTTCTTTAATACATAGCACAAGAAACAGGGGAAAAAACTCATTCCAACATTTTCCACAATATTTTTTGTCATCAATTTTTTTTTAATTGAAAGATTAACATAGCAAGTTAGCAACTGATGACAACGGGGGAACCCCCCCCCCTTGTGTCCCCATGTAAGCGCTTTATTTACTGATTTTAACTAACAATAGTAAAAGCTTTATACGTTATATATAATAGTAAAAGTTTTAACGTTTTTTTCACTGCGGGGTTTATCGTGCTGGTTGCAAAATATGTGTTTGGGGATCCCAGCTTCCCTTCCGTGCACCAACCTAACCATGCTCTAAATTTGGTCAAACAATGGGGCTGTGTGGATCTACCACTTTTTACTGGAATTATAGCCAAAAGGCATATAAGGGAGAAAAATATTTTACAGTTTCTTAGGAAATACCTATTCAAATTAGGAACACCAGATATAGTAGAAGATTACATTGCAAAACTTTTCAGATAATATAAAATTATAACAAGTGCATTTGGGATTTGTAACATATGCTCATTCTGTTTGTAACATATGCATATAGCTTTCTCTGGCCTAAAGAAAGAAATGAAAATGGATAATGGTGGGGGTGGCTATATCGCTATGGTCAGTGTAATAATTTGCGTTCCTAATAAAGCAACGGTTTACAACAGCAGGCAATTATAGTCAGTTGAAATACCTAACCTTCCCAGGTTTCTAGAAATGTATTAAGGGTTCACTTGATAGATACTAAGGGGGTTATTTAAGAAGGTATAGCGCCCGGTAGGGCCTCGTAGTGGCAAGTAGCGTTTGGTGAACGCCGGGCGCTGTAGGCAAAACCGCATTTATGAAAGCGAATCTGGTGAGCGACTCTAACAGCGTCAAGTAGCGTCACATGTATTATTACAGGTGGCTCAGTGTATAGCTCTAGCTTCCAGAGCGCCAGGTATTACCTTTGTCAGCATTTGTCAGCATTTGTCATAATATCCCGATGTCTTTCCATCAAGTGAGAGCTCATAAATAGGCCTGCATCCAGAGATGTGTTTAACTTAAGATTATACGGAATGATTGGAGTTACAAAATGAGTACAAAAAATCAAATATCTTAATACAATATATGTGTTTTGCAATTTCATCCATAATTATGTGACAGTATATTTTACACAGGGGGGCTCTGAAACAGGCCTGTAATTCAATTTTGGCAGAATATTTGTGGACCGCCAGCCAGCCGTAAACCTCATAGGTATTTTAGTAGGTTTTTCATTTTGGACAGGGATTGGCTTAGAGTAAAATAAAGACGATTTTGAAAATGTATATTTTTTTCAAGGGACAGTCAGATCTTTCATTTGGTAGATGATTTTCAGAAATATATATTTTTTTCTTTAATATATAGCACAAGAAAAAGGGGAAAAAAACACATTCCAACATTTTCCACAATATTTTTTGTCATCAATTTTTTTTTAATTGAAAGATTAACATAGCAAGTTAGCAACTGATGACAACGGGGGAACCTCCCCCCCCCCGAAACGCATTGCAGTTGTGGGGTACGAGAAATTAGACCTTGAGGCCGATTCATCAATAGCGCCAGGTAGCGACAGATGAGCGACTGAAGTATGGCGCTATGAGCGCCGCTAGCGTCAGCCGCGGGCGTTAGCGATTCGCTATAGCAGGCCTCCTCAGTCGCTACCTGGCGTTGTTGCGAACAACGCCTACATTGCTGAATATGATGTTGGCCCTCAGCTTTGTTGGCGCTGTCAGTCAGTGTGACCACGCTATTCTACACAGCGCCTGTTAGCTTTGCTGTGTCCTGCCCATCCAGTACCTTCTGAATAAAACACATTGCCACATTTGTTTTGAAATGTAAATATTTTTTTATTGTGTGTAAAAGGTAATTACATTCTACCAGATCTTCGAATATAAATGGAAAATAAAACATAATTAAACACATAGTCACAATTTTTTTAATTTTTATTTGTTACCTAAAAAGGAAATACAATTAAATCACCAATGAGAAAGAAAAGGAAAATAAAAACAGAACAGAGAAAGAAAAGGAAAATAAAAACAGAACAGAGAAAGAAAAGGAAAATAAAAACAGAACAGAGAAAGAAAAGGAAAATAATAACAGAACAGAGAAAGAAAAGGAAAATAAAAACAGAACAGAGAAAGAAAAGGAAAATAAAAACAGAACAGAGAAAGAAAAGGAAAATAAAAACAGAACAGAGAAAGAAAAGGAAAATAAAAACAGAACAGAGAAAGAAAAGGAAAATAAAAACAGAACAGAGAAAGAAAAGGAAAATAATAACAGAACAGAGAAAGAAAAGGAAAATAAAAACAGAACAGAGAAAGAAAAGGAAAATAAAAACAGAACAGAGAAAGAAAAGGAAAATAAAAACAGAACAGAGAAAGAAAAGGAAAATAAAAACAGAACAGAGAAAGAAAAGGAAAATAAAAACAGAACAGAGAAAGAAAAGGAAAATAAAAACAGAACAGAGAAAGAAAAGGAAAATAATAACAGAACAGAGAAAGAAAAGGAAAATAAAAACAGAACAGAGAAAGAAAAGGAAAATAAAAACAGAACAGAGAAAGAAAAGGAAAAGAAAAACAGAACAGAGAAAGAAAAGGAAAATAATAACAGAACAGAGAAAGAAAAGGAAAATAAAAACAGAACAGAGAAAGAAAAGGAAAATGAAAATAGGAATTAGAATGTAAAGGAAACTTACAACCGAATTAAACACATAGCCACATGTATATATCTAATTTTTTTTTAATTTTTTCTCAGAAACTAAATTAAGAATAAAATATAAATGAAATAGAAAAAGAAAAGTCCAGCAGAAATGCAAAAGAAAAGTAAAGTCCAGGAAAGGGTTGTAAGAGGAATGTCGAGATCACGGTGCATCTCTTGGTGCCTGAAAAATTAAGAAAAGTGCAGTTAGTATATATCTTTATAGTTATTTTGTGCTTTATTTTAAAAAAATGCATAACTTGATAACCAACATTGGCGTCTTACACCCCCCTTAGAGTGGTTTGGGTCATCTGAAACACCCCTTAGAGTGGTTTGGGTCATCTTACACCCCCCCTTAGAGTGGTTTGGGTCATCTTAAACCCCCCTTAGAGTGGTTTGGGTCATCTTACACCCCCCCTTAGAGTGGTTTGGGTCATCTTAAACCCCCCTTAGAGTGGTTTTGGTCATCTGAAACACCCCTTAGAGTGGTTTGGGTCATCTTACACCCCCCCTTAGAGTGGTTTGGGTCATCTTACACCCCCCCTTAGAGTGGTTTGGGTCATCTTACACCCCCCCTTAGAGTGGTTTGGGTCATCTTAAACCCCCCTTAGAGTGGTTTTGGTCATCTGAAACACCCCTTAGAGTGGTTTGGGTCATCTTACACCCCCCCTTAGAGTGGTTTGGGTCATCTTAAACCCCCCTTAGAGTGGTTTGGGTCATCTTAAACCCCCCTTAGAGTGGTTTGGGTCATCTTACACCCCCCCTTAGAGTGGTTTGGGTCATCTTAAACCCCCCCTTAGTGCGTTTGGTTGCTCTTTTGGATGGGAGGTCAAAGACATTTAAACAGGAGTGCAGTACTTGCATTAGAGTGAAGGGTAGTTAGCTTACCGCAAAATAAGAAGTGATCAGCCTTTCCCTTAGCTCATCGCCAGTCTGGGTGTCCTCACTTCTATCTGCGGGCAGGTTGGGGATTTCTGGCACCAGTGCTGTCTCCTCGGGGGCTTGGATTCGGTGACAAATGCAAATGTTGTGTAGCACACAGCAGGCAAGGATGATCTTGGAAACCTTCTGTGGGCTGTAGAGCATCTCTCCTCCTGGCCGTGCCAAACAAAGAAAGCGTGCTTTCAGCAGGCCGATGGTTCTTTCCACAATGCTTCTGGTCTTGCGATGCGCTGCATTGTAGCGTTCATGGGCAGAGGTCCGTGGGTTCCTGACCGGAGTCATGACCCACGTTCTCTGCCCATATCCCTTGTCCGCTGTAGAAAAAACACAAGGAGAGAGACAGCAATTAGTACTAGTACATGTTTTTGGGTGGTAGTTTGTGGAAAATTGCCTTACTAGGCCACATATTAGCAAAATACATAGACATGGTTAATTTATTACCCAGTAGCCAGCCAGCTGGCATTTCGTTGTTATCAAACTTCCGGCACAGGACTGTCCGCTGCAAGACGTAAGAATCGTGGCATGAGCCGGGGAACCCCGATCTCACCGCCCGCAGCTTCATCTCATGGTCACAGACCACCATGATGTTAAAGGAATGGAACTGCTTCCTGTTTCTGTAGGACAGCTCCTGTGCACGGGGAGGGCGGAAAGGGATATGTGTACCATCAACGCACCCTAGCACATTCGGGATCCCTCCCATCAGATAGAAAGCATGTTTTATTTTGGCAACCTCTTCCTCCTCCTCAGGAAACTTGATGTAAATTGGGATTAAATCACAAATTGCCAGAACTACCTGGATTAGGATGCGGCTCATAGTAGCCTGGCTTATCCCGCTGAGGAGGGCTGAGGTTGCCTGGAAGGTCCCTCGTGCCAACACATTAAGAGTGGCACACAGGCGTACTATGCCTGGAATGGAGTGAGTGCGTTTGGTGGATGGCTCGATTTTGGTCTTAATCTGATCATATAGGGACTGTAGTGCAGCACGATTCAGACGGAAGCGGCTCCTGATCTGCTCGTCACTTAAGTCCCATACTGAAAGGCGGATTGCAAAGGAGCGGGGTGCCCTAAGCCTCACAACACCCCGCTCCCTTTCCTCCTGCTCTTTCAGCATACACATACATCCATCCACCCAGACACCATACATCACCCTCTTATCCATCACACACACTAAAGATATATACAAAAGCAAAAAAAAAAAAAAAAAAAACAATCACACACAACACACACACAAACAATCACACTACACACACACCCGCTACAATGCAGCTCACCACAAAACCAGAACTATAGTGGTCCAAACCACCAGCCTGCTGAAAACCAGCTTTCTAAGTTAAGCACAACCAAGAGGGGAGTTGCTGCACAGCCCACAAAAGGCCCCAAAATCAAGCCTTACTTGCTGTATGCTACACAAAATTTGCAGATGTCACCCAAACCAAGCTCCTAAAGAAACAGCACTGATGTCAGAAATCACCCAACAAGCCACAGAGAGTGAGGACAGAAACCAGACAGAGGCTCAAATGAGCTAAGGGAAGCGAGCACAGCACCACACCACAGCCTTTGCCACAGTGTAAGAATAGCAGAACCTAGTTCATTCCTTCCTTTTATACTTCATTTTCAAAAGTGACAGGTCCGCTTTGCCGCCTTTTGCGTCGCTCTGCTATTTCCGGGCGCCAATTAGCCGACCCAGGTGTGCGTAAAACAGAGTGCGCACGCGCACGCTAGTAGCGCTACTAGCGTACTTGAGCCGTAACGTGCGTGCATTAACGGACATGGGCCAAAAATCAGGTGGGGACCAATGAAAGTGAAGCTGTTGTTTTTTTAAATAGCCGTTAGGCTAAGCACATGTCACAAGGGTTGCAGATACATCAGTCCATTGTTGGATTTGGGTGTGTGTTGTTTGTTGATTGAGGTCTGTAATGAGTTAATTGGCTAACACACATGCTTCTGTCAGTGCAGTGGAGGTGTGCCTAGAAGGAACTGGGCTGTATGTGTGAATCAATTAAGTGGGCTGCTTTTGGATTGGCTGTTAGAGCACATAAAACCTGCCCAAGCCTAAGAGATTGCGATGCCATTCTGTAGTGTGCATGCGTGCTTGTGGGGTGTTGATTTGTGTGTGTGTGCAGCTACAGGATGGAGCCAAATACAGGACATCTGCCGGCCACAGCAGGCCCGAGTAGGAGTTTGGTGGGTGCTGTGCGCAGACCTCCCTTACGGAAAAGGGCACAGCCTGAAGGTGGGGCAGCACCCCAGGCTAAGCGCCCAGGTGCCAAGAGGGAGCCTGAATTTAATTTGGCTGAGAATAATCATCTTGTGCGCCTGACACTTGCGAAATGGGAGCTGATCTTTGGCTCCCAAAGCAAGTCCATAGGCAAACAAGAAAGAAGCAAACTGTGGGATGCCATTGGTGTGGAGCTTAGTAGCACAGCTCAACACCCACGTAGTGGCCCATCCTGCAGGAAACGCTTCTACACTTTGCGAGGGGCCCTTATGAAAAAGATGAATCACGATCTTGATGTGGACAGTGGGTTCATCCAGGCTCCAAAGAGTACCTACAGGCCGTATGAGGAGATGCTGAAGGCCAAAATCCCACTGGCTCGGCTGCAGGGTGTGGATCCTGGGGATGACACCACCGGTTGGGCTGAAGGTACATATTTTCTGGCTTTTACAATAACCTAATGTTAATGTCTGTGATTAGCATTTTTACATTCTGACCAACTAACTGTAGGACCTGTGAAGTATTACATTATAGCTAAAACATTTGTAACTTTTCTGTCTGTTGCTTTATGCATAGGTGCACATGCTGCTGTCCGGGATGTGGCTCCGGACAACCAAGCTCCTGCCCTTCCAGCAACCTCAAGGCTACCCCAGTCTGCCATTGAAGGTATTTACCCATTATTTGTTTGCTGGTTTTTTGAAAAACAAATGGGTGTGGGAGCAGCTCAAGCAATAAAGGTTTGCCCTGTTGACTATTAATAATATGTGGGTGCGCCCTAATTGCACGCCCACTGTAACACTCACAGTCAGTAACTAACAAGGCCCTAACATGTGTAGATATGTAGGATGCCACAGATGTGTAGCCATATATCGGCCTATCAATGTGTGAGCCACACTTGGCTTGATTAGTCAATATTAGTGAAAGAGCTGCTCACACACCTTAATGCATGTTGTATTTTGGCACGCACATTAGCTATGGCTCAATGTTGGTTTTATTTTGCACTAGCTCCCATGCCCTTGGCCCCAGCATCTCCTCCGGATCCCACCTACTCTTTGGATGTCGGTAAGTGCATGTGTTCACCTTGCTTGATCCACTTTGACTCAAGTGCATGTGTCTCATTTGTCTTTTTTCTTTGTAGCCCAAGTGACTGGTTCATCTTTGGACCCCACTTCCGATGTTGCCGGTCAACAGGACCCTGTTGGTGTGTAGAGCAATACATAATGTATCCTTTATGCTGTTTAGGTAACACTGGTTCAATTTGGTTAGTCTACTAAGCTACATGTTTGCTTGGTAAACTTGAAGATGCCTCTTGGGAGTGCTGGTTGCCTCCCCAGGGTCAGTCTATTAGTTATTTTAGTGATAGCAATGTATATTTGCGGACATATTTTTAGGGAAACATTCACTGTAGTAGTTTGCTGAATCTTTAGACCCTTTTTTTTTTTGTTTTAGTTGACCCGAATATCGGAAGTGGCTGTCCAGAAAGGGCCCCTCAAGTTCCAGCTGCCAGAGATGAGGGTAAGTGGTTTTGCCTTGCTCTAGTATGTGTTTTGGCTCTAATGTTGTGCCACTTGCTTCTGGCAACTTGTGTGTCCACATCTATTTTCAAGGTCCAATCTCGAGTGAGGACCCCACTCCAGACATCTGGGATATTGCGGGTATGTTTAATTTAAGCAATGTTTAGGATGAGATTTGCATAAATTAGTGCGTCTTAGTCCTGTAACATACATGTTAACAATCTGAGTTTAACCAAGACCTTTGGTCTACTGTGTATTTTTTAATTTTTTAGAGGTTTGACCTCGATAGCCTAACCAGGTTACATTAGAGTTTGGCCCACAGACCTACTAACCTGATTTTCCTGTTTAGCATTTGCCAACTTGGCCGACATCTCTGATGTTGCTTCGCGACTCTCTGGCAGCGATACCTCGAGCCTACCTGGGCTGGAGGACACGCAGGTAACATGGCTGATGTAGACGACCTCTAAACCCATTGGCATATTCGTGGGTAGTGGAAGAAGCAACATGTAACATTTCATTTCATTGTTGTTTGGGCAGGAGGCGGAACCAGAACCCCAAGCTGGGACCTCTTCCCAAGTCCCATGTGGCCAAGCTTCAGAGGCTCAGACAAGGGTAAGTTGTCTAGTGAGTGTTTATGGTAACTTTTGGGAGGGGCATAGCTGCATTGGTTCCGTTTGTCTAAAATGTGGTTTACTATTTTTTTAGCCTACTACCACAGCAAGAGGAGGTGTGGCACCAACCAGTGCCGATTTCTACACACTAGGGGTCCGGATGCTGGAGGACTACAGTCGCCAACAGCCGCGTGATGGAACTAATGAGCGCATTGCGGCGTTGGAAAATCAGGTGCTGATGTGTCAGCAACAAAATGAGGGCCTGCAGCGCCAGGTGGACCAGTTAAGGCAAAACCTACAACAGAACCAGGACCTTGGTCGCCTTGCCAATGTTATCGAACAATCTGTACAGCGGCAGGAAGAGGCAATACAGCGCCAGGCAGAGGCAATACAGCGGCAGGACCAAACTTTGTTGTTGATACAACAGCTCATACAACAGCAGTCTATATTTTTTACTGCACTGTTGTCCCCCAACACCGCCCCTAGCAATGACTCCCAACCTCCCCGGCCACCCAGCCAAGAATATTAATTTTGTTTGTTTTTGTTTGTGTAAATATATTTGCTTAACCAACCTCTAAATTGTGTTTTTCCTAAGACCTAGCTAATAACACAGTCAGGGATGAGTATCTTGATCTAGATATGTCAATGTATTTGTAAATTGAGGCCACACATTTGAGACCATAGCTTACTATGATTAACACATGAAATGGCTCCAAAGGTATGGCTAAATTGACACACAAATGGGTTTTGAGACAGTTAAACTATGCTTTGCAAGGCACCACACTGTAATGATGTTCATCAAAATCTTTAATTTCAAAAAAGGGCCAACAGGGCCAACATTGCCCAACAAAGGGCGTAAACAGGCCAGCCTTCCCCCCACCCTAACGACGCCGCCGGCGCCTCTTCTTGGCCAGCAGCATCAGCTTCAGGAGCCTGATCTCCCGCCACAGTCTGCGATGCTGGTTTTCACAAGCTGTAGAGATGTAGAAACAACAATTTGTTAATAAATTGAATGTGACCTCAACAGACACAGATGTAGCAATGTAATGTCAGTGTGTCCAATTAGGTGACACTCACATTAACATTGTTGACCACTGTGCGCTTATTGGTTAACATGATATGAGTACTATTGACTGGCAGGAATGTGAACAACACATCCCAAGCATACATTTACTCTTAAAGTGTACCAACACCCACCGGTGATCGGCCCTGGAATCTATCAGATTCCCGGCCTGATCACCTCCCTCCCCGCGGGACATCCAAGATCGGGATGTCCCTCGGGGTGAAACCCCCCCAACACCCCAAAATCCCTACCTCAGTAAAAAGGGACGCGCGGGAGGCGGAGGAAGAGCCACTTTGCCACGGCTTGTACGTTTGCTGGAGTAAAAGTGAGTTCAGGGGGTTGTCACACAGCGGTGACGATCAGGGGTGCCCCACCGTAGTGGACCAAGACCCAGGAAAGTCAAATTCCTGGTTGTTGTTCCACTTTAACTGTGGGGAAGCAAAGAAGGTATAAGTCCCAGTGTGTCCATTTTTGGGTTTAGTCACAGCCAAACCTCAGGGCCTAAGTCCTAACGAGTACACGAGTTTGCCCTATAATGTTAGAGGTCCAGACCTAATCCGGCCCATTTGGTTGTGTCTAAGGCAAAAATAGTCTCTATGTGGCCAAATGAAGAATGTGAGGCAACAATCAAGCATGCAGACAGGCATGTTGGATTATTGTACAAACACATGGAATCTAGATGTGTGTGAAATTAACACATAGGTACATTTTAAATGTCTGCAGATGTGACTAGAAGACATAGGTTTCACAAGTCTTTAGGCATATGAAGTGGAATGTACTCACCATCGCAGCTGTGGCGGGGGCCCATGCTGCTGGCCGTCCCTGGAGCTGGGGTGGGGAGGAGGTTTTCTGGCTCCGTCTGCGTAGCAACATCTGTCAACAGAAAGCAAAAGACAAAAACACAATTAGTGGGCCAATGACACCTGACTATTTGACATCCATCTGGTTATTGAGTCTGAAAAATCAAAGGCTTGCATGGTTACATACAGGTTGTACAAAATTAGCATATTTCCTGGTCCATGAGTTAATGTCAATTAGTTAGGGTTGCAACATGTATCCCTAAAGATAATGTGCTAATAACATAGACAGTGCTATGTAAAGGACTCATTAGCAGTTGATTGGCTAATGTTACTAGTGTGCCACATGTTTTAGCAGGAACAACTTAACCCAAGAAAAGAAATGAGAACAACCATCATGGTGTGGCCAGAAACATAGGGGTGGTTTCCAGTTGGCTAGCACTGTAGTGTGGTTTGTGATGTTAATGTACATTAGCAAACCAGCTTAGACAATGGACCAGGAAACGTGTGTGTTAAAAGTGTACCAAGACACAGGATTGTGATTATTCAGTGTAGTAGTCTACTTTGCCAGAGCAACACAATTTTAGTCCGCCACCGCCCCTGCCTTCCGCACCTCACTCCGCCAGTGTGTGCGCACACGCATGCCAGTAGGAAACAGAGCGCAGGCGCACACACATCTCGAGTGCCACACAGGAGGCAGGGCCAATGGCTTCTGCCACCCCCAAAGAGGGAAGTAGTTTGTGGTGTTTGGTTGGGGGGGGGCCCTGGGTGAGGGATGTGATTTGGCAGGCAAGGCGCCATAATCCAAACAATATCAGCAAGGTTTGTGGGTCCACTTTAAGGAATGACATAAAGTCCAAAATGTACTAGCTTCAAACATACACTTACCACGACTATGCCCGAGGAGGATTTGACGCCAAAAATCCATGGAGGTGCCGCCTATATGATGCCCTGCAAATTACAGAGGAATGGCAAGGGCTAAGCACAAATGGTCAGATGAAACCTGGCACAGACTAACAATTAAAACATGTAAACTCACCAGGGGATGAAGCGCCACTTGAAGCCCAGGGAGGGCTCTGAGGAGGAGGCGGGGAGCCTCGGCTCCTCACACTCTGCTCAGAAGATCCACCAGGCAAAGGGCCACCCTCCTCCCTCTCACTCCCTGCTTGAGAGTGGCCCCTTGCCTGGTGAGAGTCCTCAGCCTCAGAGTGTGAGGAGCTGAGGCTTGATCCAGCCTGCCCCCCAGCAGCACACTCCTCTGGGGCGTCATCCCCTTCCTCCCCTGGGTCCTCTAAATAGGACCCGCGGGAGGGACCCTCCCCCGATGACTCCCCCGAGTCCGCCTGCCTGGTTCGGGGGAGGAATCCCTTCCCACGTTTCCCCAGGGGAGGACGCTTATCTGTGTGGAGGGGGTGAAAGCAAATAATTAATATAAAAAGCAAAAAAGGACACAGCTTAGCAGATGCTTGTGCACAAAGGCCAAAAAGAACATAAGCTTTCACTTACCTGATGCGTAGGCATCATATAGGCGGTACACGCCTTCTGGGTCCCGGCGCTTAAAATCTGACCATTTCTGTTGAATAGCCCGGATGGTCAGGTTGGTCTTGAAGCGCCGGGACACAGTGGCCTTCACCTCCATGGCAAGGCGTTTTTTTGCTCCTCGGGCATAGTCGTATTCGGCCAGGCAGAAGTCCTATGAAAAAAGTAAAAACAAAAAAAAAAAAAAAACACAACATGACCTCAGAACAATGTCATAAACAGTTCTACAGAGACAAGATCAAAGTGGATCCACACCCAGGATTTACATTAGTCTGTGTTTGTGTGCACTTTTTTGGGCCACAACTATTGTTGGTGGCCCACTGTCTGCAACCCCCTTTGAAGGGCCCAAATACACAGCTGAGGACACTCCCACGTCACTCCGCAAGGCAAATACAGCGGTCCACGCCGGTGTGGTATGCGCAACCAAGGACCTTGGGAGGTGCATACCAGCTCAGCTGCATCTGCACGGCAAAGTACGCATGTGGCGTTTGACTCTAACAGGGAGTGCGCCTGCACACCAATTGAAAATATGTATGGCGCAGGGGTACACCCTGCTAGAGGTAAGCGCAATAGGCATCCGCAACTCACACATGCACAGATGGGAGGGGCCAGAGATAATTTTTGGGGGCCTCCAGGGGGGGGGGGGGCATCCAAGCAGGACATCCACAATGGGGATGCCCCATGTGGAGTGTACAATTTTGGACTAAAAACCAAAAAAAAAAAACCCCTATCCACCCTGTGTGTTTAGACATTTTTAAACTAAAAATACAAAACTAAAATACTCACTTTAACTACCTGGCCATTGACCCGGCTATCCACCCGGGTGCGCCTTTGTTTTTGGGGCACAGGAGGGGAATGGGTGGGAGGGGTGGTATTTGGGGAAGGTGAGGTAGGTGGGGGATGTGGGGGAGGGGTGGTGGGGCCGGAATCTGAGGAGGAGCTGGGGAGGCGCATTACTCTCCGTTTGGGAGCCATATTGGAAACGCTAAGGAGGAAACAGGAACCGGAAATGACGCTAGCGACATGAGACATAAAAAAAAAACCAAAACAAAAATACGCACCGCGCCCCAGCAACAAGCTAATATCAGCTATGTGCAAGCTAAGTGGCGGAAAAACATTAAAATGACGCAGAAAAACAAGCTATTGGCATAAGCGCAAGACAGTTTTACCTTAAGGTGGCGTTGAAACGCAAAGGAGGATCCCGGAACCGGATATGACGCAAGCAACTGTGCTTCCAAACTAAAAAAAAAAAACATGCGCGCACCAGGGACAAGCTAATATCAGCTATGTGCAAGCTAAATGGCGGAAAAACATTAAAATGACGCTGAAAAACAAGCTATTGGCATAAGCGCAAGACAGTTTTACCTTAAGGTGGCGTTGAAACGCAAAGGAGGATCCCGGAACCGGATATGACGCAAGCAACTGTGCTTCCAAACTAACAAAAAAAAACATGCGCGCAGCAGGGACAAGCTAATATCAGCTATGTGCAAGCTAAATGGCGGAAAAAAATTAAAATGACGCTGAAAAACAAGCTAGGGCCCACGGCGCCACAAATTATTAGCTTGATTTAGCAGGGGGTTCTACATACTGTAATGCATAGGTCCTTCTAAAGCATACACCGTTGTGCTTACATATACAAATCTGATTCCTTCACAAAGTCATCACACAATCAAACTAGACAACTACCTGAAAATGTGGCACACATGAGAATGCATAACGGGTTGTTATGAGCTGGTACGACTGAATGTTAATCCTGCAATATGTGGCCAGGCACGCTCACAACTACAGTGTATTCATTAACAACGACTGGGGTCGCGGGAAGTGAATTCCTTGCAAATGGCAGAAGGGCACATGTATGAACAGCACAGCGCCGCACAACGCCGCGCAGCGAGGCACAGCGACGCTCGCGCCGCCACATAGCGAATTAAAACAGCGACTGCACAAACACTGACCAACACAGATTCATCAAGGACAGGGCTGCCGAATAGCTTGGGCGCTGACAATTTCGAAGAGCGAACGTGACCGCCCAACCTGACAGGCTACAAAATAGCTTTACAAGCCCCGTTTGTGTGGAAAACCAGCGCTTTTGAGGCCAATGAGTTTGGGTGGAGGAGATGCAATTCCCATGTCACTCACAACATTACATTGTGAAAAAAAAAAAAAAAAAAAAAAAACAGAAATAACCAGCTAGATTCATAAAACATATCAATATAAACATGTGTTGAATTTTGTCCAAAAGCAAAAAACCCCCTAACCACTAAGAACAATCATTGCAGCGTCTGCCATTGAAATGTATGGGAGAGCGGCAGGTAGCGCCAGGTAATACGTGTCGCTGTGAAGGAATTTGCAGCGGCGCTGTTCGGTCCAGGCGGCTTCATGATGAATGCCGCGCTAGCCGTCGCTCTCGCCGGCGCTAGCCTCATTTAGCTTGATAAATGCGTCATTGTGACCGCCGCAGGGCGTACTTGAGTCGGTAGCCGCCGTTAGCTGCCGCTACCTGGCGCTCGTCAGACACTACCTGGCGCTATCGCTTGATGAATAAGGGCCCTTGTGTCCCCATGTAAGCACTTTATTTACTGATTTTAACTAACAAGAGTAAAAGCTACGTTTTAACGTTTTTTCACTGCTGGGTTTATCGTGCTGGTTGCAAAATATGAGTTTGGGGATCCCAGCTTCCCTTCCGTGCACCAACCTAACCATGCTCTAAATTTGGTCAAACATTGGAGCTGTGTGGATCTACCACTTTTTACTGGAATTATAGCCAAAAGGCATATCGGGGACAAAATATTTTACAGTTTCTTAGGAAATACCTATTCAAATTAGGAACACCAGATATAGTAGAAGATTACATTGCAAAACTTTTCAGATAATATAAAATTATAACAAGTGCTATTGGGATTTGTAACATATGCTCATTCTGTTTGTAACATATGCATATAGGTTTCTCTGGCCTAAAGAAAGAAATGAAAATGGATAATGGTGGGGGTGGCTATATCGCTATGGTCAGTGTAATAATTTACCTTCCTAATAAAGCAACGGTTTACAACAGCAGGCAATTATAGTCAGTTGGAATACCTAACCTTCCCAGGTTTCTAGAAATGTATTAAGGGTTCACTTGATAGATACTAAGGGGGTTATTTAAGAAGGTATAGCGCCAGGTAGTGCCTCGTAATGGCAAGTAGCGTCTGTTGAACGCTGGGCGCTGTAGGCAAAACCACATTTATGAAAGCGAATCTGGTGAGCGACTCTAACAGCGCCATGTAGCGTCACATGTATTATTACAGTTGGCTCAGTGTATAGCTCTAGCTTCCAGAGCGCCAGGTATTACCTTTTGCTCACTGTCGCTCCCATACATTTCAATGGGCGTTCATTTGCTTGTGTTTAAACAGCGTGTTTGACTGTTTTTTTTTTTGTTTTTGTTTTTTTTTTTGCTCAGATCATTGTGTGACCTCTCCTGGCGGCAAACAAACACTTTTAGAAACTTTTTTGACTTTTTACATTTTTATGCAGAATTGTCATTACAGGTCTTGCACTAAAGTGTTAATGTCACAGTGTTAAAACAATATCATTCCATGTGTTTTCGCTTTGTCTGGTGGATATGTGTTTAAAGACTTTAATAACACAGCGTCTGGCGCTCTATGCTATAGCGCCCAGCTTTAGAGCGCTGACGCTGTGTGTGTGTCCTTTTTTGATAAGTATGGATGGTGTGGAGCTCTGAGAATCAGTCGCACTGAGCTGGCGCTACCTTTCGCTCCCTGCAGTGCTGTACAGGTGTTAGAGCACCCAACATACATCACATTCATCAATGCCGACCAGGTTAACACAGCGACTTAGGCGCACTGTTACAGAGCCTGATACCCGCTTACAGCGTCTACTAGTGGTTGCTCTAAGCGCCGCTATACAGGCGCTCATCTGCTGATACCTGGCGTTAGTAATGAATCAGCCTCTAAGAATTGAATTCATAAGCTCAGGAATATTAATTAACAAAGATAAAAAAACAATATCACATAAGACTGGGCTTTACATAACATAACACAGTGTTAATGGAGAAAGGCAATAATTTAGCTGTTGGTAGAACTTGCCTTTAACCTCTTAATACATTCATTATGATTTTCAATGATTATTTAATGTGTATGTGCCAAGTAAACTCAAAAGAATTGAAAAGGCCGAAAGCTTTTAATAAAAAGAAGCTCTCATTTTTTGTTACATACTGATTTTATTGAGGAAGATATAAGCTTGGCATTGGCCCCCAGAGTTCTCCTGTACAAACAGTGTAGCCTGAAAAATTGCCTCTCCCATGCTCTGATTATACATAAAGATCGAAATCTGGGGCCAGCAGGAAGCTATTCTTGTGCTTGGAGAAATAGTAAAGGTGCTAAGCTACCACTTACTAATACTATTATACTTTATATATATACTGTATATATCATTGTTATTCCCACCTTTACTTTGCTTTGAATTCATGTAAACACTCCAGTTATTTGTGGTATGTATAACACAGTGGCCTTGATTCATCAAGAGCTGAAAACATTCTGATTAGAAAAAAATAATTTAATAAGAATAAATCATGAGAATGTCAGTGTTGATGAATCACTGGTTAGGAAGACAATGAAAGTCAATGGCACATTTTAAAGTGGACCAACACCCAGGATTTTTTTACTATCTTGGGTTTTGGTCCAATTCCGCGGGGCACCCTGATCGGGGGTGCCCCGCTGCGTGAAACCCCCCAGATCGCCCTAAAAAACTCACCTCACCCCGCTCCTACGCGAGCGCTCGTCCAATCAGAGCGCTCAGAGCCGCTGTGGTATGTACGGACAAGCGACGGACAACCACAGCGGCTCTGAGCGCGCTGGAGGCCACATCTCACGCTTCCCTCTAACAGGGAGCGCGCCTGCGCCGGCCATTCACAAACGGCCGGCGCTGGTGCGCGCCCTGCTAGAGAGAAGCGCGAGATGCGGCCGCGGCTCGCGTATGCACCGTTGGTACGGGGATAAGGTAAGGTTTCTTGGCGTCCTGCGGGGTTTCACACATCGGGGAGGGATCTGATCGGACCGGAAATCTTATAGATTCCCCGGCTGATCCCCCCTGGGTGTTGGTCCACTTTAACTCCTGAGAAAACTAGTGCACTTTTTACTCCTTTTTACACTGTAGTAGAAAGTGCCATTGTCTTTCATTGCCCTCATATCTGGGGATTCATCAACAGTGAAATTCTCAGGCTTTTTTCTCATGAAATGCATTTTTTACTACCATGAGAATTTTTTTCAACTCTTGATGAATCAAGGCTTTAAAGTCTCCAATTACATGTAATTTGCAGTGTGACCCTATAAGCTTACAACATATTAGACTAGGTTTTTTTTGACTATCCTGGTAATTGGTTCTTGCCACAAGGGAATTCTGAATTGGGATGCCCGCTATGTAAACGCCCCAGATTGGCCACTGTACTCACCTTTCCGCTGTTCCAACGGCACATACCTGAGTGCTGTTCAGTCGCCACTTTATACCATGCATGCTAATGCATGGCATAAAGCCATTGTTTTGAACCACACGTCGGCATAGGGAGCAGCAACGTTAACTTCAACCGCAGCGATGCCGGGGAAGCGGCGGTGACCATCTATCGCTACAAGGACCTGGGGAATGGCAAAGCTCTTGTGGTGGATCTGAGGGGGCTTACGCAGTGGGACTTTCTGAATCGGCCAGCCCCGGAGTCTAAAAGTGATTGGTCCACTTTAACAATTCAAGGGTTTAAATAGATTATTAGATAAAATCAAGATCTACAAGGGAAGGATTAGTGAAAGCAAAGTGACTATAAACTATAGAACAGCAAATTAAGGCAATATAATTGATATAAATAGGATAAGTGAGTGAGAGAATATAAGTAAGTAACATGCAATATCAATCAACCATATAATTAGTAAAAATAAATCATTATAAAAATAAATAACTTATCCTGAGTTGATTTAGGCCCTTATTTTTAAAAGAATAGTGACAGGTAGCGACTGGTGAGCGGCCGGTAATGACAGGCCCCGCAACGAGAACGCTGGCTCCCCACCACAATCACACATTTATCAAGCCAATCCTGCTTAGCGACTGAGATAGCGCCATATAGCGACTCATTCATCATTATTCCAGCCTCAGCCCACAGCGCCAGCGTCCGACCTTGAACAGCGACAGGTATGACCTCTCGCTACCTGGCGCTCTCCAATGCATTTCAATTGAACAATCTTTAAATATTAATAATTAATTATTAATGTTTTTTTTTTTTCTTAAATGTGAAAAATTCTGTGACCACTTCTGCCATTTTAAAAAAAAATTGTACAGAATTGATATTACAGGTCTGATATTAAAGTGGACCAACACCGAGAGGTGATCGGCCCGGAAATCTATAAGATTCCCGGGCCGATCACCTCCCACCCCGCGGGACATCCGAGATCGGGATGTCCCGCGGGGTGAAACCCCCCAAAAAAACCCCAAACACCTTACCTGATCTTCGGCGGCGGCCGGCCGCCGCCGCCTCCCTCGCGCCCCTGTAGGCGTGCTCGCGCCCGCGCCGGCCGTCTGCGAATGGCCGGCGGGGGCGCGCGCGCGCCGAAAGTGACGCGAGGGAGGCGGCGGCGGCGGCAGCCGCTTGGACGTTCCTGATCCCCGCCTGGACGTTGGCGGGGATTGGACCGTCCAGTCACGTGGGAGCGGGGACAGGTAAGATTTTGGGGCTTTCTGGGGGGTTTCACACAGCGGGGCACCCCCGATCGGGGTGCCCCGCCGAAGTGGACCAAAACCCAGGATAGTCAAAATCCTGGGTGTTGGTCCACTTTAATGTATTCATATTACTAAATTATTTAAAATACTTTTTTTTTTTTTTTTGGTTTCCAAAAATTTGGGGGTTAAAAAACGACTTTTAACACATCGCCTCCAGCGCTCTGGGGTTTAAACATGCATTTCACAGCGCTTGAATTTTTTGAGCGTGATTTTTTGATGAATTTGGTGGAAGCCGGTCGCTCTGACCAGTCGCTATCATGCGCACCCATACATCGCGGAACCTGTCAAATAGCGACTCGTAACCTTGTATTCAACATTACGCCACACCGACTGAGTCGCTGTCAACAACCGAACAACGGCCAAGCACAGCGACTACTAGCGGGCGCTGTGAAAATACCGCTACAGTCGCTCAACTGTCGCTACATGTCGCTATTAATAAATCAGCCTCCCCTTCTACAGTGGGGGTGTGCGGCCATCCCAGGAAATAGACACACAATCATAGACAGAAAGCACCCAACAGACTTCTGATCAAAATCTCCACTATGATGATCCATCATCATTTGTACAACCCTATAGATACTTACACTAAAATATAGCCAAACCTGAAAAATCTCATACCAATAAGCCTGTGTGTAGTGGGCATGAAGCGTTAGCAACCTTGCCTTGAAAAAAACAGTTGGTGTGTGCTAGTGCTAGGTAATGTTTCTACACAAATGTACTGTTCTCCATCCGCTTTAAGGAGGAATAAAAAGAGGGATGACATTTTTACTCTCCCGGGTTTGTTCCCTTTCAGTGGTGCAACCCAGTCTGGGCGGAAGGTGAATACCACTGTGCCTGCGCTGGTAGCGACCAGTCATCTCTCAATGTGGTAATCTTGGGAGTTACACACAACAAGGTATACCACACAGGGCAGGCATCAGCACTGGGCTTACCCGATCAGGTGCCCTCTACCATGGGCAGCCCCTCAGGACATAGGGCTGTGCACTAACCAGGACTAAGCACTGTCAGCCAGGGGCAGATTGGCCATTTTTTCTTTATGTCAGTCCTTCTATTATTTGTTTTGTCCCTTCTATTCTGTTCTTTACTTTTTTCTTTCTTTATATCTATTTTGGTCCTTTCTTTCATTTTTTTCTATCTGCCATTTATTTTCTTTCTTTCTTTCTTTCTTTCTTTCTTTCTTTCTTTCCTTTTTTCCTTCCTTCTTTTATTTCTGTCAGTCCCCCTATGCTATGTTTCTTCCTTCTAGTTTTTACTTCATTTTAAGTATTTTCTTTCTTTCCTTTTCTACTTCCTTTCTATCTCTTTTTTTCTCCCTTTCTTTCCATCTATTATTTCTTTCCTTCTTTCCTCTATTTGTTCTGCCATTCCTTTTCTTTCTTTACTTCTTCTCTCCCTCTATTATTTTTTCTGTATTCCCATCTATTCTTTTTTTTTCTTTCTTTCCTGCTTTTTTTGTCATTCCTGTTATCGTTCTTTCTTTCTCTTTCATTCTGTCATTCTATTTCCTTATTGCTTTCTTCTATTATTTTTGTCTTTGTATTTTTTGACAATATTGATCTTACATGCATATATGGAGTGTCATACCACACCGCAAGGGGGTCCACTGAGATTCTATCGCCCAAGGGCCCGCATAACCCTGGAGCCGGCCCTGATGCCACATCAGGATGCCCCAGGGATAACAAAATCGGTCTAAAAGACACCAGAGAGGCAGTTGTTCTCTTAATTAAATAATATACTTAAAGTGGACCTTCACCCTGAATAAGAGCATAACTTATATGTTTCCCACACGCTGTACATACAGATTGCTCACATTAAAAATCATCCTACCTGCATCTACTGCATGTTATGAGCCTTTTAACATGGCGGCTCATGGAGCATCAGGCTGCCTGCAAACAGGAAGTGTCTTTTGACTGTGCTGCTCTGCATTCTGGGATTGCTGACCTTTCCCTGACCCCAGCTCTGCTCTGTCTGTGCAAAGCACAGCTATTACTCCCGCCCCCTGTACATTATCCCCCTCTCCTCTCCTCAGTATGCAATGCTTCCGAATCAAGATGGCGTCGCCCGTATCCTAGAGTCCTGAACAGAATTGCAGCCCAGTGGGGGAAAGAATAATAAGTAAGTGACGGCCAGGCTGATTCATTTTTAGCAGCAGGTAGCGACAGGTGAGCATCTGTAGCAGGCATTTTCAGAGCGCCCGCTAGTAGTCGCAGTGCTCGGCCGTGAGTCGCTACTTTATAGTCGCTGTTCAGTAATGTTGAATACATTGTGAGGAGTCGCTATTTGACCAGTACAGCGCTGTATGGGAGCGCATGTTAGCGACTGCTCATAGCGACCGACTCACACCATATTCAGCAAAAAAACAGCCTCACAAATCTCTGGCGCTGAAAAATAGTTGTTTGAAGCCCAGAGCGCAGGAGGCGGTGTGTTTAAAGTCTGTTTTCCAGCATCTATAAACTAGTAACAAAGCGAAAACATATGGAATTACATTGTAACAACATTGTAACATGAACACTTTAATGCCAGACCTGTAATGTCATTTCTGAGGAAATATTTAAAAAATGAAAAAATTATGAAAAAATTGCTATTTCAATGCCAGAAGAGGTCACGGAATTATTTGTGATTTTTTTGAAAAAAATAAAACCCGTTTAAAGAGAAGAAAAGGATCGTCCATTGAAATGTATGGGAGAGCGTCAGGTAGCGAGAGGTCATACCTGGCACTGTGCAAGGCTGAACGCTGGCGCTGTTTGCTAAGGCTGTGATTCCAGTCTCTAAACAGATTCTGCTTGATAAATGTGTAATTGCGTGCCGTGTCCGGCGTTTACCAGTCGCTATCTGTCGCTACCTGTCATTAACCAGGTGCTACCTGGCCCTATCCCTTCTTAAATAAGGGCCTATATCATGCTGAAGGTCCAGTTTAATTGAATTGAGCTGCCAGCCTTGATGACACTAACTATTGGGACATTGAATGTGATAACTCTACAGACACCACTGAATCAACAATGCAACAAAGAATATATGGGAGAAATAACAAGTGCACATGCCAGAGGCACTTCAAACCCACAACACGCTAGTCACATGACCTTACATGTTTTTTTCTCTTTGCTTTTTTTTTATACATGTCATGCCAGGTATCTATCGTGTTATATTATATCTTTACTATATATCCTGGTACTCCTCTAACAAATGAGCTTATCTTCCTGGTATTAAGCTGCTGCTGATCAGTTTTAACCAGTCACAGTGACAGTTTTCATTTTGTTGCGATTTTCGGTAAGATATTGCACATTTTATTGCACATCTCGGCTTTGTAAATATACAATTTGCATGTTCATTTCCCCCTCAGTGGCCGTAATTTCCTCTCTATGCAAAATATTGTTATTAATGTTGTATTTAAATCAGCGCAGCCTGCAGTCTTCTTGACTCTCCCCTTACCATTGGTAAGGTTTATTTAGTGGCTGACAGCTTAAACGAATTTCATGTAAATAATTTCAGAAATAAAGAAGACCTTGACTAAGGGACAAGCTGCAAAACTCAGCATTGGCTGTTATTAAAATACGGCCTGTTCTTGGAGTGTCATGTTATTTTTTTCTCGCGTTTTTTGCAATTTACTGGTTCCGTAGGTGCAATAAATGTATGGACTTGCAAAAAGTGTGCCTAAAAATATTCATTTATGTAGGGGCGGAGCATGGGGGTCAGGGGTAGCAGCCGAGTTGTCAGTGGGGCGTCCCAGTGCAAGTTAGATGGCAGGGCAGCAGTGCTTTGTGAGGCAGCATGAAGGGCAAGCCAAGCTGTTCATTGTGCGGTTGCCGGGGCCTTGCGCAGGCACAGTTGCACACAGCGTGTGGTGTTTTCCCAATTGAGCAGGCTCCGCCCCTCCAGACGCATCATCACTCTGCTGCCTAGTCTCCCGGGCTGTGAAGAGAGAGGAGGAAGCTCTGTTGTAGTGCTGAGAAGTTTCATATGCCAACATGTGAGTCTGTGTGTGCGTCTCTCTATCTCTCTGTGAGAGTCTCTGTCTCTCTGTCTTTCTCTCTCTGTCAGTCTGCTTGTGAGTCTCTCTCTGTCAGTCTGCCTGTGAGTCTCTTTCTGTCAGTCTGCCTGTGAGTCTCTTTCTGTCAGTCTGCGTTTGAGTCTCTTTCTGTCAGTCTGCCTGTGAGTCTCTTTCTGTCAGTCTGCCTGTGAGTCTCTTTCTGTCAGTCTGCCTGTGAGTCTCTTTCTGTCAGTCTGCCTGTGAGTCTCTTTCTGTCAGTCTGTGTGTGAGTCTCTTTCTGTCAGTCTGCCTGTGAGTCTCTTTCTGTCAGTCTGTGTGTGAGTCTCTTTCTGTCAGTCTGTGTGTGAGTCTCTTTCTGTCAGTCTGCCTGTGAGTCTCTTTCTGTCAGTCTGCCTGTGAGTCTCTTTCTGTCAGTCTGCCTGTGAGTCTCTCTCTCTCTCTCTCTGTCAGTCTGTGTGTGAGTCTCTTTCTGTCAGTCTGCCTGTGAGTCTCCCTCTGTCAGTCTGTGTGTGAGTCTCTTTCTGTCAGTCTGCCTGTGAGTCTCTCTCTGTCAGTCTGCCTGTGAGTCTCTTTATGTCAGTCTGTGTGTGAGTCTCTTTCTGTCAGTCTGCCTGTGAGTCTCTTTCTGTCAGTCTGCCTGTGAGTCTCTCTCTCTCTCTCTCTCTCTCTCTGTCAGTCTGCCTGTGAGTCTCTTTCTGTCAGTCTGTGTGTGAGTCTCTTTCTGTCAGTCTGTGTGTGTCTCTCTCTGTCAGTCTGCCTGTGAGTCTCTCTGTCAGTATGTGTGTAAGTCTCTTTCTGTCCAGCTGCCTGTGAGTCTCTTTATGTCAGTCTGTGTGTGAGTCTCTCTCTCTGTCAGTCTGCCTGTGAGTCTCTCTCTCTCTCTCTCTCTCTCTCTGTCAGTCTGCGTGTGAGTCTCTTTATGTCAGTCTGCCCGTGAGTCTCTTTCTGTCAGTCTGCTTGTGAGTCTCTTTCTGTCAGTCTGTGTGTGAGTCTCTTTCTGTCAGTCTGTGTGTGAGTCTTTTTCTGTCAGTCTGCCTGTGAGTCTCTTTCTGTCAGTCTGCCTGTGAGTCTCTCTCTGTCAGTCTGCCTGTGAGTCTCTCTCTCTCTCTCTCTCTCTCTCTGTCAGTCTGCGTGTGAGTCTCTTTATGTCAGTCTGCCCGTGAGTCTCTTTCTGTCAGTCTGCTTGTGAGTCTCTTTCTGTCAGTCTGTGTGTGAGTCTCTTTCTGTCAGTCTGTGTGTGAGTCTTTTTCTGTTAGTCTGCCTGTGAGTCTCTTTCTGTCAGTCTGTATGTGAGTCTCTTTCTGTCAGTCTACCCGTGAGTCTCTTTCTGTCAGTCTGCGTGTGAGTCTCTATTCCCAGTATGTCACACACCCCGCTTCCGAATATTCATGACACTTGGGTAACTGTCCTGTAGAGGGCGATCTTGCAGAGATGACATGAAAAAAAGGAACCCCTCCCGGTCCATAAATACCTGGAACCTCCCACCATTCCCCAGTCTTTCGTCTCTGCAGTCGGCGAGCAAGTCAGAAGATGGTTGTCTCCTCCTTGCAAGTAGCCGGGGTAACCCCCCGGCCTTTTGTTTCTATTGCTGCCTGAACCTTTTTTAATTTAAACTATAGCAGTTTGCCTCCCAGGCTAGGCTGAAGGCCCAGGCAATGGTAGGCTGCACCTCATGGTGTATATGGGAGCTTGTTCCCCCGTGAGACCCCATACAAAGGGGTAGGCGGTGTCCGGGTTGGTGATCCCGGCTTGGGATGCCCCGTCCCTCTTACTCTTTCACCAATTAGTGTGGGTTCTCCCCCCTACCGTGTCCCCCTGTGCCCCAGGGGGGGGGGGGGGTGGAGGCCTTTTCTCCTGTGGGTTGTTTTACTTTATTTGGGGGAAAAGGTGTGTGGATTGTGTGTGTGTTTGTATGTGTTTTTGCGGCCGTTGTTGCTTGGCCGATTTAACTTTCAACAGGTGCAGTTAAGGAGGGGGCGGGGCCGGGCGCTCGGCGTGCTCGTTGTGGCCCGTCCACCCCCACCCCACAACCCCCACCCCCCCTCTAGGCCGGCTTTTCTTAAGCACTCTTTCCGGCCTCGCTGCCTGCTTTGCTGCTCTCCCTCTTATTCCCTTGCTACTGTGAGGGTTGATGGTCGCTGCTTTGCTGCGGTGAGTGGATTTTTATTTATTTCACCATTTTTAACTGTCTTATATGGTGGGTGATGTGCATGTTGACACTTATGTCTGTTCTCATGTCTTCTAGGTGGGATCCCTTCTTTTGAAGTTTAAAGAGGGAGTTCTCCCGGGCCTAGGGTCCCTTAGAGTTTAATTTAGGGTTTCCAAAAAAAAAAAATCCTCCCACTTGGGACCTGAAGGGGCATCCCGGGTAGCTTAATAACGTAAATCCCTCTGGTCATTGCGACTACATTAAAATCTCCATATGGAGGCTTCTCAGGATACTGGGCTTGGGCTCCCCTCTGGGCAACCCCAGCAGTGTGTGGGTTGTGGGGCATCCCTTGCGGGGGATAATGTACTTGTTTGCATACCTTGTGCTCAGCAGCAGTCGGGGGCCCAGGCATCTGGGTCCGGGGTCCCGGCCTCATCTCCTTCCCCACCCTGCCTTATCCATACCCCTAGTGATGTTGTCACAGGTGGGGAGTCGCAATCTGATTTATGTGCCAGACTGGCTAATATTGAGAAATGTATTTCTGGCTCTGTAGGCAGAAAGGCCTCGGCTAAGCGAAAGCATTTGTCTCCAGCCGCGCCGGCCTTTGAGTTTGATGATTATGATTTTCTTGACTGGTCTGATTATTCCCCGCTAGAAAAGGGGGAATTATTTGAGGATTCTGAGGGTTCTGACATTCAGCAGTTTGTTGGTGCTGATATTGAGCAAGGGCAGGGGGATGCTGTGGATACCCCGAAGGTCTTGGCTCACCTTTTTGAGGTTCTGGCAATTTCTCCTCCTGAGGAGGCCGCTCCTCAAAAAGGGGAATTCTTTGGGACTTCCAAGCCACGCCTGGAGTTGCCAAATCAAAAGCATTTTGATGGCATTATTCTTAAGGAATGGGAGAAGCCTACTCGGCTTCCAGGTATTCCTCAAGGTTGGGATAAAAAGTATCCCTTTCCGGTGGACGTGGTAAAACGATGGTCATCCCCTCCCGATGCGGATGCCCCGGTGCTCGGGTTATCCAATACTTTTGTGCCCAAAAAGTCGCTTACAGCACTTCCCTTTGTGGGATTGGGGCTCTTTGGAGAAAGATTAGATTCTGTCACGAAAGGAGGGAAGTTACCTCAGCATAAGAGGCAACGTTGTCCCTTTCGGGGGGCGGCCTCCTTTAACCCATCCTTTCGTGGTGCCAGAACTGGCAGAGTTTTGGCCTTCTCTACCCTCAGAGGTGATTCCTGGAGTAGAGGCAGAGGTCGTGCCCATCCAGGTCACAATTGGAGTTCCAAACCCAAGCCCGCTGCTAAGCCAGCTCAGCAATGAGGGGGCGCCCTCACCCTTGCGGGTGGGGGGACACCTGCGGCACTTCTTCCAGGTCTGGGACCAGGAGGTCTCAGACAAATGGATTCTGGAAGTGGTGTCTTCCGGTTACAAGCTGGAATTCGAGATCCGGCCTCCTCCCAGATTCTTCAGGTCTCGAGTGCCTTCGTATCCACTGGCTGCACAGGGGCTCTGGGCGGCAGTAAGTTATCTGCTGGACATGGCTGTCATTTGCCCAGTGCCTTTCGCGGAAAGGGGCTTGGGATTCTATTCCAATCTATTCACGGTGCCCAAGAAGGACGGCTCCATTCAACCCATTTTGGATCTGAAGCTCCTCAATCGGTTTATCCGCTTCAGGAAGTTTCGCATGGAAACCTTGCGGTCAGCCGTCGATTCTCTCCGTCAGGGGGACTTCATGACGTCCATAGACATCAGGGATGCTTATCTGCATGTACCTATCTTCCTGGCACACCAGAGATTCCTCAGGTTCGTGGTGGAAGATCAGCATTTGGCCCTTTCATTTGGGCTTACCTCGGCTCCGAGGGTGTTCACCAAGGTATTGGCGGGGGTGATGGCCCTCCTCAGAGTCCAGGGCATTTGCATTGTACCATACCTGGACGACCTTCTCATTTTGCCTTCCTCTCTCAGCCAAGCAGAGCTAGACATCAGAGTGGTGGTATCCACGCTGGAGAGGTTCGGTTGGGTGATCAACTATTCCAAGTCCTCCCTCCCCCGTCCAGGGAGGTTTCGTTTCTGGGCATGACTCTGAAAGCCTTTCAGGCCAGGGTGTTCCTTCCTCAGCCCAAGATTCTTCTGATCCAAGATTTGGTTCGGCTTCTGCTTTCCAATCCTCGCCCGTCTATCCGGCTAGGGATGAGATTGGTAGGTCTGATGGTGGCTTCCTTTGAGGCAGTCCCTTTTGCCCAGTTTCACATGAGGACGCTTCAGCTCCATCTTCTAGCGACTTGGGACAAGTGTCTGCTGTCATTGGATCAGTCTTGTCTGCTGTCTCCCCAGGCTCAGCAGTCCCTTCAGTGGTGGCTAGTGTCAAGCAATCTGTTGAAGGGCAGATCCTTTCTGATCCCTTGTTGGGAAACGGTCACCACGGACGCCAGCCTGTCGGGCTGCGGGGGGGGCTTCTGGAGGGAACATCAGTTCCGGGGTTATGGGGGCCTCGGGAGGCTCATACCCCTATCAACGTTTTGGAGCTACGGACCATTTGGTTGGTTCTGTCTCGCTTGACTCTTCTATTGCAGGGATTGCCAGTTCAAGTCCGATCGCAGGGACTCGCAGCAGGAGTGCCCTCAGGTAGGTATCTCTGATCCTTGTTTGGGCAGAGAGCAATGTCCCATGCATCTCAGGTATTTACATCCCGGGAGTGGAGAACACGAAGGCGGATTCCCTGAGCAGGAGATCCTCTCGCCGAGGAGAATGGTCTCTCAGTTCCAAGGTATTCCAGTCCCTTTGTCACAAGTGGGGGACTCCGGAGGTGGATCTTTTTGCCTCTCGTCACAATCACAAGCTTCCTGCCTTTGTGTCTCTGTCTCAGGATTTTACCAATTTACCAATTTACCAACGCTGGCTTTGACGGCGTGGCTGCTGAAACCTCCATCTTAAAGGAGGAAGGTCTTTCTGATGCGGTGGTTCAGACTCTTGTTAGAGCTAGGAAGAGATCTTCCTCTAACGTCTACTATAGGACTTGGAGGTCTTATATTAACTGGTGCGAGGCTAGGGCCTTGCCTTGTAGGGTGTTTTCTATTCCCAGAATTCTGGAGTTTCTTCAACATGGTCTGGACTCGGGGTTCCAGCTTAGTACTTTGAAAGGGCAGGTTTCTGCCCTGGCGGTTTTCTTTCAAAGGTCTTTCATCCCCTGGTTAAGACATTTTTCCAGGGGGTTACTCGTGTGCGGCCTCCTAGAAAGCCCTTGCTGCCGGTTTGGGATTTAAACTTGGTTCTCCAGGGGTCCCCTTTTGAGCCAGTGCATGATATTGCTCTTTCTCTGCTCACTCAGAAAGTTGCCTTTTTGGTGGCTATTACCTCTGTTCGGCGTGTCTCTGAGTTGGCGGCCTTGTCTATTCAGGCTCCTTACTTTGAGAGGCACCTGGACGAGGTAGTTTTCTGCTTTTAGCTGGATTTCCTTCCTAAGGTGGTTTTGGCCTTCCACCTCAATCAAGATGTAGTTCTCCCTTCCTTGTGTCCTAAGCCTAGTAATGACAAGGAGAGGACCTTACATTCTTTGGATGTGATTCGTTATGTGAAATATTATTTGGTGGCTAGTTCTCCTTTTTGTAAGACGGATGCCTTTTTCGTGGTGCCCTCCGGGCCCAGGAAAGGTCTGGCGCCCGCTAAGTCTTCCATTAGTAAATGGATTTGACAGGCCATTGTTGGGGCCTATACTGCCAAGGGGAAGGTTCCCCCTTTTCGTGTTACTGCTCATTCTACCTGTGCTGTTGGAGCATCTTGGCCTTTTCAGCATCAGGCTTCTGTCAGTCTCTTTCTGTCAGTCTGTGTGTGTCTCTCTCTGTCAGTCTGCCTGTGAGTCTCTCTCTGTCAGTCTGTGTGTAAGTCTCTTTCTGTCCAGCTGCCTGTGAGTCTCTTTATGTCAGTCTGTGTGTGAGTCTTTCTCTCTGTCAGTCTGCCTGTGAGTCTCTCTCTGTCAGTCTGCCTGTGAGTCTCTCTCTCTCTCTCTGTCAGTCTGCGTGTGAGTCTCTCTCTGTCAGTCTGCCTGTGAGTCTATCTCTCTCTGTCAGTCTGCGTGTGAGTCTCTTTCTGTCAGTCTGCGTGTGAGTCTCTTTCTGTCAGTCTGCCTGTGAGTCTCTCTCTCTCTGTCAGTCTGCGTGTGAGTCTCTTTCTGTCAGTCTGCGTGTGAGTCTCTTTCTGTCAGTCTGCCTGTAAGTCTCTCTCTGTCAGTCTGTGTGTGAGTCTCTTTCTGTCAGTCTGTGTGTGTCTCTCTCTGTCAGTCTGTGTGTGAGTCTCTCTCTCTGTCAGTCTGCCTGTGAGTCTCTCTCTCTCTGTCAATCTGCGTGTGAGTCTCTTTCTGTCAGTCTGCCCATGAGTTTCTTTCTGTCAGTCTGCTTGTGAGCCTCTTTCTGTCAGTCTGTGTGTGAGTCTCTCTCTGTCAGTCTGTGTGTGAGTCTCTCTCTGTCAGTCTGCGTGTGAGTCTCTTTCTGTCAGTCTGCCCATGAGTCTCTTTCTGTCAGTCTGCTTGTGAGTCTCTTTCTGTCAGTCTGCTTTGAGTCTCTTTCTGTCAGTCTGCTTTGAGTCTCTTTCTGTCAGTCTGTGTGTGAGTCTCTTTCTGTCAGTCTGCCCATGAGTCTCTTTCTGTCAGTCTGCTTGTGAGTCTCTTTCTGTCAGTCTGCTTTGAGTCTCTTTCTGTCAGTCTGCTTTGAGTCTCTTTCTGTCAGTCTGTGTGTGAGTCTCTTTCTGTCAGTCTGCCTGTGAGTCTATTTCTGTCAGTCTGCTTGTGAGTCTCTTTCTGTCAGTCTGCTTTGAGTCTCTTTCTGTCAGTCTGCCTGTGAGTCTCTTTCTGTCAGTCTGCCTGTGAGTCTCTCTCTGTCAGTCTGCCTGTGAGTCTCTCTCTGTCAGTCTGCCTGTGAGTCTCTTTCTGTCAGTCTGCGTGTGAGTCTCTTTCTGTCAGTCTGCCCGTGAGTCTCTTTCTGTCAGTCTGTGTGTGAGTCTCTTTCTGTCAGTCTGCCTGTGAGTCTCTTTCTGTCAGTCTGCTTTGAATCTCTTTCTGTCAGTCTGTGTGTGAGTCTCTTTCTGTCAGTCTGCCTGTGAGTCTCTCTCTGTCAGTCTGCCTGTGAGTCTCTTTCTGTCAGTCTGCTTTGAGTCTCTCTCTGTTAGTCTGCTTTGAGTCTCTTTCTGTCAGTCTGTGTGTGAGTCTTTCTCTCTCTGAGTGTTTGTCTTTCTCTCTGTCTGTGTGTGTCTGTTAGACTTTATATGTTTTTACCATTTACTAAAGCACTTACCAATCTGGCTATGGTTTGAATGATGGAACGCTGAATTAAAGCAGAACAAAACCCAGCTGTGGCTGGTCTGGAATATAACAACAGCAAATGGCTCTGATTGTTTACAATGAGGAGCATGCGCTGCCACATTCCCTTCATCCCTGGTGGTCTGCAAAATGCAATCAGAGCCCTTTGCCAAAGGATATAAGCATGGCAAAGGGCTCTGATTGGATGAGAGCCTGCACATCTGATGTTGGACAGAGGAGAGGTGAATTTTACTGGGCGATCAGGGGGGTTTCACATAGCGGGACATTCCAATTTATGATTGCCTTGGGAGCATGGAAAAAAACAGAGAAGGTCAATTGGGCACGGTGTAGTTCTGCATATTCTTATTTAGGGGGCGGGCGCTACTCTGAATCTTTGCCCCTGGTGCAGAAAAGTTTAGCTACGCCTCTGATATATTTAATGTACATGTAACTGAACTGTTTGTAACACCTGCTTTTACATGTGGCTTGCATGTAGATCTGCCATTCTTCAGAAATCACAAAAAGCTGTGGGACGATTACAATGGGGTCATGCGATTTTATTTATAAAGCAGTTGAAGGAGAAAAATTTAAAGCAGAATTAATTTTATGAGCCACCTGAATGCCATCTCTCACATCTCCAGGGATAGAGGGGTTTTCACCCCTCCCTCCTCATAGGTTTAACAATTACCAAGAATGGAATGTTGTGTCTGCTTAATGAGAAACAAATGTTCTTCATGTTTAAACTATGCATACCATATATGTATATCTGTATATGTTTGAAGTATCCAATCGAAGGCTGACATGTGTCCAGGCACCCAATCAGAATGGTCATTTAAGCTTCTTTGTCTAAACCTGTATTTAAGCAAAGCCGAGGAACCCTTGAATTGGGCAAATCCATATCGGGTCCCCGGTTGACCAAATAAACATTTTATTTGCTGAAGAACTTTATTTATGAATTAGTTTTATTCCTACTTCCCATTTTTTAATCTTGGTGCACATTTGGATGTGAAAATTACATGTGAGTGAGTTTTCCTACTCTAACACACAAAAAGTGCTATAAAAATGCTTGCCCAAATTTTTCCGAGAAATACTACAATACCTGTACCAGCGAAGGGGCATTTTAACAGATGATGTGAATAATTTTTCTAATGAAGTAAGGATTATTTTTTTATAGTTTGGAAACAGAATCTTTTTTTTGCAAAACCCATAGGTTGCTGTGGTTTCCAAACTTTTAAAAAGTTTGACTGCTGTGTGCTGGTCCCCGCTGCTTAACCTTTGATCTTTAAAGAGACACAGGTCCGCCCATCTTTATCTCTGGCTCCCAGCCAGAGGAATCAGGTGTCCACCTTGAGGAGAGGCTTCTATACCAAAAAGAGGAACCCTGAGAAGTTTTCATCTAGCCATCAAAAGTACACTGGCACTTGCACATTAACACCAAGGGGTAAATCATTTAGCACTCAGGCTATACCATTAGTCATTCACTTGCAGTGCTAAATCAACCCCGTTATCTTATTTTCATTGTATTATATATAATGGGGTTGGAGCATTATTAGCTTATACTGTATTTATCTAAAAAACATGATACTTTACAGGAGCCTTAGCCACAAGTAACCAATTGTAAATATATAATTTAAAAGTTTCAAGACGTATTCAGCTTCATTCATAAAGCATAACTTTTACTCATATAAAAATGCATGTTCCCTCTGTAACAGTGCCTGATTGCAGTCCCAGCAACTCGAACACCAGTGTGACACGTTTTGTGTGAAAAACCCATAGTCCAATTCAATAGTGACTTACCAATCCCCGCTGCTATATGTGATGACCATCCAACCTGTCCTCATTGTACCTTGACTTAGAATGTGTGTTTGAGTCAAACTTAAGTGTGACGGTTAGATACAGTGATCAACACTACACTTAGGAAAGATTAGAGCCCTGTCAGTGGGGTAGGCCCTGATAGTGATTGGAACTTTAATAATAGTAGTTAAATGTGAGACTTAGGTACAATTGCGTCATGAATCCACATGATGGCAGTGTTGCCTAAGGAATAACAGCAACTAATATTAATTAGTCTAGCTTACCCCTTAAAGTGGACCAACACCCACGGGTGATCGGCCCGGGAATCTATAAGATTCCCGGGCCGATCACCTCCCTCCCCGCGGGACATCCGAGATCGGGATGCCCCGTGGGGTGAAACCCCCCCAAACACCCCAAACTCCTTACCTTATCTTCCCTTGCGCCCCTCTAGACGTGCGCGCGCCCGAGCCGGCCGCCTGTGAATGGCCGGCGCGGGCATGCGCGCGTCAAGAGTGACGCGCGGGAGGCGGCGGCGGAGGAGCCGCTTGTCCGCGGCTTGTCCGTCGGCGCGGGGAGAGGTGAGTTCGGGGGGTTCGAGGGGTTTCACACAGCGGGGCACCCCGATCGGGGGTGCCCCACCGAAGTGAACCAAGACCCAGGATAGTTAAAATCCTGGGTGTTGGTCCACTTTAAAGTAAGTAAATAGAGACTTAGCCAGGTGGCATTGGCAACATCACCTGCCCTGCCATTGGTTGAACCTAGCAACTTTGTTGGTTAAGGCAACATTTCAGAGGTTGAAGGAACCCTTCTAGAGTGTTCTGTTCTAGACTCTGTTCTAGTCAAGAGGGGGAGTGTTAATGTAATGGAGGAGCTGAGTAACAGTGAGGGAAGAAGCCTGTGGATAGTGACTGGAAGCTGTAAAGACTGTTTGCTGTAATTGCCTATGGATATTGCCTATACTGGATTATTCTGTTTGACATGGATGGAACCCTTCAAATAAAGACCCCGTTGTTTGAATCAAGCGACAACTGAATCAGTAAGTGCACCTCCACCCCACACATGCCACACCAACCTGAGTCGCCCTACCCTAGGCCCAAGAACCCCCCTCGCTCCTCAGAGCGTGTGCCATTGGCCAGGCACGTGCCCGCTGCATAAGGGTGTGTATTGACCTCAGGACAATGGAGAATGGTAAATAGGAAGGAGTTTAGAGGGCAGGACTCAACAGCATTGTCCCTGAACTGTATAGCCGCCACATAGGCTGCTGTAATGATAGCTACAGTACAGTACAGTATCTATATGTTTAGCAAGACTGGCAGTGTTTATATCCAGTAACAAACTAGAATCTCAAGCCTGTATTACATGCAGAAGCCCCCCCCCCCCCCCCCCGAGACACGAACTCCACAACAAACGCATAACCTGTAGCTTCTGCACGCTTCTTTTTTTTAAATTGAAGAATGATACAAATCTGTACATCCCGGCAGATGGTCCTTGTTTAATATTGTATCTATGTACATCGATCGCAGAACACAATCATTAGAGCCTGACGCTCTTGTAGAGATTTGAATCTGCTCTTGCTGGAAGCTGTGATGACAGACATCCATACTTTTCGTTGTGCTGTAATAAATCATTTATTCCTCAGAAGAATAAAGATTTGACTCGCAGGTTCCCTTCAGTTGTTAATATCATTTGACAGCTAATAAAGATTATCGAGTCCACATCATCTCCTAGATTCAGTGTGTATTTTCCATCTCTGGACTTATGACATCCAAAGGAGAGGCCCACTCTTTTTTTGCTGCTGAGCAAATGCCTTGAAGGCCACCCGCCAGTTTTGGTGGCAAGAGTTTAACAGTGTTGCTTGTTGCAGAATTAAAGAAAGATGGGCTTACAATATAGACCTTCTAAGCTGATGCCCACCTGCAAACAAGGATGTCTGTCAAATAAGGACTAAATTAGCCTGAAACTAGCTCAGAGAAACACCTGGCATAAAGCTTGTATGGGTGAAAGTAATTTAATCTAGTGATGTGAGGTCCCCAACCCTCTCCTATAAGGCCCACCAGCAGGTCAGATTTTGCAGAGATGCACACAGATGCACGGGTGAAGTAATTACTTGGTGAAGTAATTGGTGGACCTTGTAGGAGAGGGTTGGGGACAACTGATATACAGAACATCACCTGCAAAGTATTTGCTTTAGCTTCATCTCATGCAGTTAAAGTGGTTCATTTATTCGAAGTCGCATTAAAAACCCAAGACGTGACACTCTTCTGGGGCAGTTGCCACCTTTTTTATGCATAACATGAATACAATCATGGCAGTTTTAAATACAATTAATCTGCCACTAAAAGACACAAGGAGCAGAAACGCTAGTAAAGCCACTAGGGATGAGCGAACCGGTTCGGACGAACCGGAATTCGCACCGAATTTCAGGGAAAATTCGATTCGGCACGAACCAAAAAAAATTTGGGTTCGTGCCGAATCGAATTTTCCCTGAAATTCGGATCGAATTTTCCCTGAAATAAAAAAAAAAAAATGCCGGCATGGTGGGAGCGGGCAGGCCGGCTACGCTGTCAGCGGCCTGCCCGCTCCCACCATGCTGGCATTTTTTTTTCAGATGAGCGATTCGTGAAAGTTCGATTCGGGCGAACCCGAATTTCTTGGGGAAATTCGGCGAATCGCCCGAATCGAACTTTCAAGAAGTTCGCTCATCTCTAAAAGCCACCATCCAGCCTTTAGCCCTGCCCATCCAGCATGCGATCCCTGGACTGACATACCCTCCTATGATGCAGAAAAGAAACAGCAGCCCTCGGATAGACTAGCTGTCACAAAACCTCCCACCTATCCTCATCCGTGGAGGCTTAATGGGGAGAAGGGCAATGGGCAGCACTATCAGTCAGGACGACGTAGAGGGACATCATAAAGCACGCCCATAACAAAGGCAAAGAAGCTGGAAGAGAAAAGATATTTTCAGTCTCGCCTACCTGCCCTTCACTCAAGATCGTGAGGCTGAATTGGGAAGCTCTGCCAGCATTAAACTCACCTGGCAGACCTCAGAATGCCTAAATTACCTAAATATAACAAAATGATTACAGTTATTAAGAAACATCATACAAACACTGTTAATCACATTGTATAATAGTAAATCAGTGAAGATTGGCACTCTATTGAAATGTTCAAAAAGACTGTATTGTAAAATCATACAGTTCCAGAACTGTATGATTTTACAATACAGTCTTTTTGAACATTTCAATAGAGTGCCGATCTTCACTGATTTACTAGTTTCTAAGCAGCGCCACCGTGGACCAGGCACCCTCACCTGAACCAAGCGTAAGTGTGCACTCGCCTCTGCGATCATTTGCACACTGTATAATAGATATTTAATATTACACATATATTAAATTCAGTCTGATTTCCACTGGTGGTCATGTAGGCCGTCTTTCCCAGCCGCCGGTCAAGGTTGGCCCATGTGACTGCTGCCGGCAAATCGCAGAACTGCATTTCAGATGAGGATCGTGGTTAAGATAGGGATTATGAGGGGTTGTGGGGATCATTGCGGGGGCGGGGGGGTCTCTGGCAATCTGGATGACCAACTTAGCCTGTTATGATGCCGTTTCACACCAGTTAGTTAGAAAACGGGTGTGAGACCACTTTTATCTCCCTTTGTCACCCAACCTCAACCTCTTAATTGAAATCCAAGCAGGGTTCCACTACCTCCAAAGGGATCTTGACATCTAACTCCCCTTCCTACTGTTTCTAACTACACTACCAACACATATATCTTAGTTTAGTTTAGTTTAAGGGAGCTGCTCTGGTCTTTGCTCAGATGTGTACATACCATAGAAATAGGGGAGGGAGCTGCTACCAGACCCATGGCAGAAGGATCGGTGGAAGTTGCCTCCCTTGCCATACAGCACCTTTAGTCCTACTGGCGTGGTCCATGATGCTGCCATGCTGTCTGCAGTAAGTGCATTGGGTCAGGGCCATAGGTTGCACAAGATGGAATTAAGATTCCAGAACATTGTTTGCCACAAGCTGTCTTTGGAGAGCTGGCATTGTAGTTTTGTCTTGTGCAACCTACAGCCCCGAACCCTGGCACTCCCTGCAGGCATCTTTCTGAGACTGCATTATGCAGACAAACCACAGTGGGCCCCACAGCAGTCTACAATATCACAAAGTACAGCATATCTGCTATAATATGACTTTTGCTATGGGGCCCTGCAAACTCTATTGCCTTCATGTCTTTCCTCATGTAATGCTTAAATTCATCATTGACTTCATCAGATAACTCTATAATGAATTGATGGCTTCTACACAACAGTCACAGATAAGGACAGCTATGTGAATAATTGGTTGAAATCCTTGAAGAAGTCAAATAAACCAATTCCTTATTTATGCAAAGATAGACTGTTAATAGCTAAATAGTGTCTGCAAATTCATGGATCTATTCTCAACCACTAGCCTCCACCACCAACCACTATTTTGCCATCTCATCGCAGCTGCATATATTCGGACATATGCGTATTCAAGCATAAACTCAAGTCTCAACCTCAAAAAGTGTAAAACCAGTGTTTTCACAGTGAAATTCCATTAACTATAATATGCACACGCAACAGCTCGATTATCCGTGCGAATGAACAAATGTCTGTGCAGTGATGCAAAAGACAATTTCCAAACAAGCTTTATAACTGCCATTATATCTGGTGGGATTGGCTTTACTTCTCTGAACGCCACAGCAAAGTACAGTATGAGGTCTACAGCCACCCATGAAGAAGTATCTTTTCAGTTATTTTAAACAATATGTGTGTCTTTATTTTCTAAAATAAGCTCATTTGTTTAAGGAATAAAATATACAACACCATTAAAAATAATTATATAGCAGAGCGCAGAAAATAGATTACACCAACAGTATATGACAGATCTGTAGGCGGATAATAAGAAATACAAACATAAACATGCCCACGGGAAAGTCAAATCTAATTTTTTTTTTCTTTTTTCAATATTTTCTTTTCTTTTTTTTACATTGCTCTATAATGTATTGTTCTGAATGTAAATTGAATCCTACAGTATAAGACCTTGGGTTGATTTCAGTGGTTTTCATCCCGGCAGACCCGTGATGAAAGGTTTTAGTCTATCGTAGTGGTTCCTATGTAGGGATATTCAGGCTTTCTTTTGGTGGTACTCAAGGCTACCAGAAAAGGATGGGTCACATACGTTACTGCAGATATGCCATTGCTCCACTAGGTTGGAGTGTGCGGGCAAGCAGCATCTTGGGAAGACAGCATTGCAGACAGGAGAGCTTGTGCCGTTGAGCCACATGGAATTGATCATGGATAGTTCTTCTTTAGAGCAGGCCTCCACCCTAGTGGGGATGTTCCCCTAGTGATTGTTGTGTGGTACTTGGAAAAATTAAAAATGTAAAGTGATAGTTCATGAAAAAGAGCTGGTAAGCCATGGTCTGGAAGGACCTGGCTTAGACCCCTATGTAAAGAAGGGTTCACCCCTGGCGCTACCAGTGGGAGATCTTTTTCGAGCAAAAAAGTTTTTGACCCCAACAAAAAAATACATGACATAGCGCTATGCATTATGGGCAATTAAACACAAATTTGCTCTAAGCTCCTCTAACAATGAAAGCTTGAAAATACTTGATTTTCTCTTAAATAAATTTACTGTAGCGCACAAAATTAATTTGATTGAGTTACTTGACCTTTATAACCAATTAACTTCCTCCTCCAAACTGACATGAAAGTCTAATATCTGGCAGCGCCCGGGGCCTTGTTTTGTTTGCAAATTTGTATGTGTTAACTCTAAATAATAAAACTGATAGAGGCAGACAGCCCGCTGCCGCCGTCTCCCGGGCCAGCGCTGGGAATGCCGCAATTGATAAATATGCGTTGTGAAAATTGTAATGAGGAGAATGATTGAGGTACATATCGTAATGGGCCACGCACTTCAGATGTGACAGCGAGCTGCGGAATTGCCTCGCCGTGTACAGCTTCTAAATGTTGCGAGATGGAATTCTCTGGAAGACAATCTTCGGCAACAAATTAGCAGGTAATATAGTGTATCGGCTCCTAGCGAGGCTTATTGAATTCATAAGCTGTTCAAGGCGCCACAAAGTTTATACATTTCTTCACTTGTTCAACCAGCAACAGACAAGGAAAGATAATCACGTATTTTTGTCTTTGGTATCACGATCCTCCACTGTGTTAAAAAGAATTGCGAGAATTGATGTATCTTCCATCAGCTTCAGCTGCATGTCTGAAATATGTCCTAATGGAAGTGTTCTTGCTCACTATTGTATGTTCCATTTGTGTTTTAAAATCTTTCATGGAAGGTGGAACTTATTACTATAGACCTGTATTGTCCAACCAGTTGTAAGCTTTGCACTGTTGATATGCAAGATCCTATCAGGTAGTATGTGTATCTGCTTCCATCTATACTGTCTGCTTTGTCTTTTTTAAACACAGTTTTAGGAAATTGACATCCCAAACAAACCAGCTGGGTGGTTCCTGAGATCATTGGAAAATGGAAAGTGGTAAATAATGCAAAAAAAAAAAACTTTAGATTTATACTGGAGCACTATGGAAGGGACATTATAAAAACACAATACCATCTGGAGTCTTAGAGATTGAGGAGTTTACTTTCCTTCCTCCCCCTTCCATTTCATTTTCTCTTTTATTCTTCTATTCTTTCTTTTCTTCTTTTAGGTTGGTGTGAATGGAGATAGGTGATTAGTCAAATAAGTGTTTGGAAAGGCCAAACATAGTTTAACTTTGAATAATGCTAACTAGGGTTGAGAGAACCCAAACCACAAAGTTTGGATCTGTGTCAAGCTTTACGAGTTTGGGTTCAGGTTCGGCCCGAACCCGGAAAATCTGATTGATGGGCTGCTGAGTCACAGCCAATCAGATCACCCAGCAGGCCAACAATCTCACTGCTCCTGCCCGCGCCCCACCCCCAACCAATCAGGAAGAGGAATAGGTGAGCCTGGGCCACAATGGGGGATGGCTGCAAGCTCACAACGCTCTGTCTGCTATGGGATGATGGGAGCTCTGTCCCAGTCTGCTATGGAAGATGACGGGGGGGCTCTGTCACAATCTGCTATGAAGATGATGGGGGCTATGTCACGGTATGCTATGGAAGATGATGGTGGGTACTGTGTCATAGTCTGTTATAGGGATGATGGGAGTTGTTCTGCCACACATTCTGCTATGGGAATAATGGGGGTTGTTCTATCTTCACAGTCTACTATGGGGATGATGGTGGTTGTTCTGACACACATATTCTGGTATAGGGATGATGGGGTTTTTTTCTGCTACACTGTCTCTTATAGGGATGATGGGGGTTGTTCTGCAACACATTCTGCTATGGGATGATGGGGGGATTCAGATTATTTTTACATGTTAGTATTCTCCCTACCCTATTTTGTGCAGGGCAATCACCCTGGTGTTACCCCCAATTTGCCCTCTAACACCTGTAAAACAATTAATATTTTTAATGTATTTTTTATGTTGTATTTATGTATTTAGTTTTTTTTTTCTGTGATTATTTGGAGTACTTTCCATAGCCCATTTTGTGAAATCTCCCTTTATTTCATGTTATTTCATGATTTGCCCTCTGACACCAGTAACAAATATTTTATTTTATTTATTTATTATATATTTTTTATTGTTTTCTGTTATTATTTTGATTACTTTTAATTGGCAGTCCTTTAGACCTTGCTACCCCCATTTTACAGCCATTTTTGGGCCCCTAAATTTTGGTTCCCATTACTTTCAATGAGGCTCGGGTCAAGTCCGGGTACCCAAACCAAACTTTGACGGCATGTTCGGGCGAACTTGACGAATCCGAAGTTATAAGCATTCGCTCATCACTAATGCTGACACAACAAAGAAAGTTTCAAATGAGTCTTATTATAGTTGCATCTCACTCTCGGCAACTAAGATTGATAAACTTTTCATGCAGTGGAATATAACCTGATTGGCTATGCTGTTGGATTGTGAGTCCAGTATTGATATCTTATCCTCTGATGTATGATTCAAATATGATTTACATGACCTGAAACAATACAGATATGTCAATAAAAAAATAAAAAGAAATCTTTAGCTTGATGTACACTTTAGTGTTATATATATGGTACATTAAGAATGTAGACAGTTCTTAGTTTTTATCTTCTAAATGTCATTTAAGCAGAATGGCAGATACTAGGGCCCGGTTTTGAAGGCATATTTCACCAAATATTTCTTGAAGAGGAACTCCAAGCTTTTTGTAACACAGCAACCACCATGCCCTCCTGCTGTCTTAAAGAGAAGAACACACAGGAATTTCACCTTCCCATGTGTCGCTCCTCCGTGAGGCAGCATCCTGAATTGGGATGCCCCGCTGTGTGTGTCCCCCAGATTGCTCCATACGCTCATCTTCCTTCCACTCCCACGGCGCAGACTCAGGCAAAAGCGAGCGCAAATCAGTAAGCTTGCTGTCAATCGCCTCCCTTCAGCACCGCTGTTGGCTCGGCCACCTGGACGGCTAATCACCCAAGTGGCGCAGAAGGCAGAGTGCGCAGCGAGCCACATCCACTGCTCACTTGTTCTCACGCTGCTTGTTCAGAAAGGTCGGGCATGCTTGAGGCTGGAGGTGAGCAGGGAAGCAGCCACAGTGCAGAGGCACGGGGAGGGCTCTGGAAAATCTGGTCATCTAGGGGGTTTCACACTGTGGGGCATCCCAATTCGCGAAGCTCCGGGGATAGGAACTCTTTTAGACTCCAGGGCCTCTGATGTTCCTCTTAAAGACCAATTTGGGCATTAAAATAATGAAACAACTCACCTAATCACTGCAATCCTCCTCTGATTCCGTTAGGGGCTGGGCTCTACTCTCCAGCTGAATGGCAGCCGTAGACCTGAGGGACAGTTGGACTTGACTGAATGACAAGTACAGTCACATTACTGCATGGGATTGGGTGACCTGTTCTTTGCATTCTTTTCAAGACCCAAGGTTCTGGCAATCCCTGGACTTCCACTTTAAGGACTGCTAATCCCCAAGGGTTTCTCTTTCTGTGTTCTGTGTCAGACCTACCTAAATGAATCTTGCTCCAGGTCATGTTTTGAATTTGTCATAGTCAATTACATACTCAAGACCAAAGTCACGTTCCATTTGCAGGTATAGCAAACTGTAATCCTATTGGATGTTTTACTTACCTTGTTTAAGGTATGGCTCCTGGGCAAAAATCCCAAACTTCATACATACGTATATAAAAGAAACAGCTTCTATTTTGAGGAAGCTCTGTTGCTTTTAGTCACTCAAAATTGATAAATCCAATGTCTTGTGAAGTTGCTATACATAGATGTGCCCAAAAGGCAAAATGACTGCTAACTGTGAAGTTGTTTTAAGAAGAATTATGGCTCAGAAGGGAAAATACAGGTGCTATTTTGTGTCTGAAGGGAGTTCCTGTCTGATATGTTGCATAACACAGAGTTAAATGAGGACCTGGGTGACATTATCAAGCTGGCAGACCTGGCAGTCTACCGGTGGTCACACAGCGGTTACTTACCCCAGGGACCGCCAAGTGTCTAAGTCAAATAGCTTTCTCATGTATGTGAGAGGTAAACTGAAGTAGAAAAAATACACCTTAGAAACCGAGAAACGTATTTTGATGTTTATAAAAAATGGCTGTTTTGTTTGAAAGAGAATCAGCTAAGAGAAAAGTGTTAGCATCTCTTTATTGTGTATGGTAACTGTACACAGGATTTCTTCTTGTGAAAATAGGATTCCAAAAGCTGTGTAATATTAATTATTCCCATAATAATACTAATACATTTACATACAAGATATAGACACCCTCAACTCTATCTCCTTGTTGAATCTTTATTTGCAGTTTCCCTCTCCATCAGCCAATCACGTCGGTCAGCAGGCCAGCCATCTCGTTGCCTTGCGCCCATTGATGAGTGGGCTCTGTCGCAAATTCTGCTATGAGGTGATGGGGGGTGTTCTATCACACAGGCTGCTTTGGAGTGATGGGGGCCTGTCACACAGTCTGCTATGAGGGTGATGGTCACTGATGGTGTTCTGTCACGCAGGCTGATATGGGATGATGATGGGGGGCACACTAACAAAGCGGTGGATACAGATGGATGCTTCCTCTTTGTTGTAAGCATGGAAAGAAATGTCTGTCCTCTTCCCATAATCCTTTGCTTTTATTTGCAGGAAAAGGATGTAAGCTAAGGTATACCAAAATAATGATTCCCTCCAGGAAACTTTCCAGCAAAGTCAGTACCTGGCTATTGTAAATAATGACCAGTAGGGGGTGCCAAAGTATAAGAAATGCATTACTATGTATGTGCCAAAGTATAAGAAATACATTACTACTATTAATCACAACAGAATGCAATGAAATACTGAAAAAAGATTAATATGTCCGTAGGACAGAACAACATTTATTATAAGTTTACCGTTCCATACAAATCTTCAGTCATATCTTTACAGATAAGCCACTTGTAGATTACAAATGTCAACCAGCATCATGTCCCACGACTTGTGTTTCATTTTACACAGGATAAATTTGCTATAGTAAATATCTACAGAGGATCAGCAATTGTGTGTTTGTAACAAGGTACATGTATGACATGAACGTGCAAATATAGGCCTAAGTTGATGTTCTCAAGCATATTGTTCTATTAGTGATTAAATTGCATTGACTTATGGAAACCACTAGATGGCACTATATAAGGGAAATGAATACATGTACAGCTGTATTGTAGAACAGGAAACAGGATGTAGTAGTTAAGAGTAAGAGAAAAGAGAAAGCTGCATATGAGATAGCCTTCAGTCAGTGAGCACAAGCAGTATGCTCATTATAAGAGCAGAACCCTCCTTCAGAGCGAGAGGAGAGGAGAACCTGCAGAGAATCCCTGGGACCATACTGGACAATCCCCCACCCTGCAGACAAGTAAGGAAAGTCAAAGACCAAGCAAAGATAAACTGTGGGGGTGGGGGGCTATGACACCCTGAATGCCTGGAGTGTAATGACAGAATACATATCCAGGACAGCCAAGGCACCATGATAATAAATATAAGGCAAGACTGGGTGCATATCTAGTCACCATCAGTTAAAAAAGTTTCTCTGTAATTCCATCATCCCCCATGAGAAGAGATCCCCAGGACAGAGAAGTGAGGATAGCACTATAGAGTCCACAACATAACTGCTCATGCAGCATCTGACTACTTTAAACACTGCAGCTTAAATTACAAGGGGTTAACTATGAAAGCTGTACTAAGTTTATTCATCTGGACTGTGAGCTTGTAATGTCAACCAGTGGGCAAATTTATTATATATACAACATCCTGATTTGTGAGGTTGGAGCACCACCTTGTGGACACTGTTGAAGGTTATATGTTTTCTAAAAGTTATTATACATTATGTATGTGAACTTTTCCAGCAGTTAAACTGGACCTTCACCATGATTTATTGAAATGCCCAAACCCTTAAGAAACGATTCCCCAGCATCTAAAATTAACATATTACGTTTTTAGTCACTTACTTATTATTCTTTCCCTCACTGGGCTGCAACTCTGCTCAGGACTTTAGGATACGGGCGCCGCCATCTTGACTCAGAAGCATCACGCTTACTGAGGAGAGGAGAGTGGGATAAAGTACAGGGGGGCAGGTTATAGCTGTGCTTTGCTCAGACAGAGCAGAACTGGGGTCAGGAAAAGGTCAGCAATCCCAGAATGCAAAGCAGCACAGTCAGAGGGCACTTCCTGTTTGCAGGCTGCCTGATGTTCCATGAGCTTCCATCTTGGATGCTTAAAGGCTCATAACATGCAGTAGATGCAGGTAGGATGATTTTTAATGTGAGCAATCTGTATGTACAGGGTGTGGGAAACATATAAGATTATTCACTCTTATTCAGAGTGAAGGACCGCTTTAAGATGTAGTAAGATGTATTAATTTTGTTTTGCTGAAATTAAACTAAGTGAGCAATCTGAATTATGTTGAATGGGTCAATATCACACCATAAAACTTAGATAGCCTAACATGTGAATGCTGAAATAAGTTGGCTTATCTCTAGATTAGAGGATGTATATTTGAAAAATATATTCAGTTGCATAAGAATAGAGACCGAGGACAAAACACAATGGTGACAATTTATCCATATACATTTTAGTTGGTTAAGGCAGTGCACTGTACTTTACGACTTGCTTGTATTCTAAATACATTAGCCCAAATGTAATACAATAAAAGCTGTTCCATGACAGCAGTGAGCAACACATGACTGACTAAGAAGAGACGTTAATGAATCATGTAGATCCTTTAGATGCTGTTGTAATGGCTAAGGGTTGGGGGGGGCACTTATGTCTGTGCGCCTGATGATAAATTGCGAGGCATGTTGCTATGTGCCAGACACAAGACCATCATGTGACAAGGTCAATGTGTGCTAAGGACAAATTCTTAATGAGGACATTGATTTTGACCTCAACTGCTGTAGGTGCATGTAGCTGTAAACAGCCCCCTCCCTTGGTGCATGTTTGATTTAGACCCATGTAATGAGTTCTTTAAATGTGAGAGGTATGTATCTGAGGAATTCATGCACTGCGAAAGAAAAATAAAGGGGGGGGGGGTGAGAATAAGCAAACATAGCAGAGAGAGAGAGAGAGCCAGAGAGAATGGAGGAAGATATTGAGAAAACATCGATGACAGGGATGATCTGGCCAAATCACACATCAGATTAAGAAACATAAAAACATTTTGGATTGTATAACAATTTCTATTTTTTATGGCAACTTTGCTCAAATTAGAGAACCATGATTAAAAGAAGAGAACAATTTCCCTATATCTTCCCCCAACCTGCCCATTTATCTTCAGTGCCACAGTAATTGTTCACCTCTATTGACAATTGGCAGGCAAGTCAAGTTATTGAATACTCAGGATCAAGGCATCTATTCTAGTGTGAATTTACCATGGTACTGGCATGAAGACAGTGTAACAAATATCAAAGAGTAACTGCTACGGGGAGGCCGATTCATTAATAGCGCCAGGTAGCGACAGATGAGCGACTGTAGCGTGATTTTTACAGCGCCAGCCAGTATTCGCTGTGCTTGGCCGGCGTTTGCTTGATGACAGCGACTCAGTCGGTGTGCGGTAATGTTGAATACGGGCTTAGGGGTCGCTGTTTCACAGGTTCAGCGTTGTATGTGAGCGCCTGACAACGAATGGCCAGAGCGAACGGCTTGCTTCATATTCATTAAAAAATGACGATGAATTTGCTGGCGCTGTCCATTCCTTGTTTAAACCCCAGTGCGCTGGCGGCGATGGGTGTTAACTAGTTTTTAACCCCTAAACAACCATATTTTTTGATTGTAACGTTATACATGTTTTTGGAATCATTTTGTAATATGAATATATTAATATCAGACCTGTTAGATCATTTCTGCACAAATTTTTTTTTTTTTTTTTTTTTTACTTTAAAAAAAAACCTAACATTGCAGAAGTGGTCTCAGAATTTTTGACATTAAAAAAAAAAAATAAAAAAATAACACCAATTAATTATGATTAATTAAACATTGCTCCATTGAAATGCATTGGACAATGCCAGGGAGCGACAGATCATACCTGGCGCTGTGAAGGAATTTGCAGCGGCGCTGTTCGTTCCAGGCGGCTTCATGATGAATCCCGCGCTAGCCGTCGCTCTCGCCGGCGCTAGCCTCATTTAGCTTGATAAATGCGTCATTGTGACCGCCGCTGGGCGTACTTGAGTCGGTAGCCGCCGATAGCTGGCAGTACCTGGCGCTCGTCAGACACTACCTGGCGCTAGCCCGTGATAAATAAGGCCCATAGTCATGTACCTTGGCTAGAAGCTCAAGAACCACTGATATGGCAAGCAAGCAACAGCAACTGATACCAGGGACCCCGGGAATGTCATTAGAAGGATAGAATAGGGTTGACTTGGAATGTTGGCCTGTATTGCTGGACAGGGATGATCTGACGTGCAGAAGTCTGAACAGCTTGGCATTGGATGTGATGTGCTTGATGAGGATGTGGTCAAGCCTAAAAGAGATCATCAAAAACTTGGCACAAATGTGGTACTTGGACAAGGCAAAGACATGGTCAGGCAAGGCAGGGTCAACAAAGGTTTGACACAAAGTGTTTTCAAGAGGTGACAAAAGATCTGGTTAGGAAAGGCAGGGTCAGCAACTGCTCTCAGAATGACAGCAGGTGAATTTTCTCTCAGCATGAGCATTCATGGCAAGCCACAGTGGCCCCATAGCTTCCTCTAACACACTAGAGTGTGTACATGACTTGTAGAGCTCCGTAATGACATAATGACATTACTTTCTTGGCTCAGCTACAACCCAAAAATTAAAGATAGGAAATCGGTTGCCTAGAATACATAAAGAATTTACAAATCAGACTTTGTGGGATGTTTTGATATCTTATTTTAAAATATTCCTGTGGGAGATAAGGGGGAGGAGGGAGTTAGCATGTACCTCGATAGGAACTTAAATCTAATGTAACACCTACAATATCCCAAAACATACCCCATTGTTCCATTCATCAGCACCAGGGTGTCTACTTCATTGGTGATAATGCTATAAAAAGATTACACAAGGCCTTCAGCTTTTCTTTGAATGTGCCTAGGCATTAGCATTAGGAATGACCTAGTAGGGAAAAGGGATAAACACTTTGGTAAGTGGTTTATGTATCGCTGTCACTAAATTAAACCCTCTGAAAAACATTATTTATAACCTCCTAATGGATAGTTAATATTAGTTAATATTACATAGTTAATACGGTTGAAAAAAGACATATGTCCATCAAGTTCAACCAAGAGTGTTGGGGTAAGTTATTTTTTATTTTATATGTGGAGGTTATTTATTTTATTTTTTTTTTTTACTGATAACCGCTAATAGTAACTGTTAATGTTATTTTCTTCTAAATAAGCATCTAATCCTTTTTTGAAGCTGTCAGCGGATAATGCTGTAACAAACTTCTGTTGGAGGCTATTCCATAGATTGTCACCTCCGGAGACTAAATTTCTTTTTTTCCAGTCAAAGGCAGTGCCCCCTTGTCTTTAGAGAGGATTTTACCTGAAATAGCGTTTTCCCATATTTTTTAATCTTAATCTTTCCTCATACTAAGGTCCTTCATTCCTCTTATTAGTTTGGTGTCTTTTCTTTTTTTTTTTTTACATAATTACGTTTTATTAAGTTTTTATTACGTTTTTGTTTAGGATAGGTTACAATACAATCAAATACAAAACAAAAGATGAGGACAGAGAAAAGATGAGCCACAGCCATTATTCCGAGTTCCAGTACAAAGTCATTAGATCAGTACAATGTTTCAGACACCTAAAACCATATCCAATACAATACACCATTCCTGTTTGCTATCAAGTTTGTTATATAAGGAGCCACAAAGTACCCTCTGGTGATGACCCAACCCTACCTCTCCATGGCCCAGGTACCGGACTCTCCACATGCTCCCTACACTCATATGACACATGTGTCCCCAACCACCTGCGAGGGCACACCTGGCAGCCCCTAGGATATAGAAACTAGGAAAGGGGTGCAACAAGAAGGAGACTATAGAATAATGAAAAACGGACGTGTAGTGAGAAGGGGGTGAGAAAGAAGCGAGAAATAAGAAGGGAGAGAGGAATAGGAAGAGACAAGGGCAGGTGGGTGGGGTTTGGAAGGGGAGTGAAGGAATTGCCCTGGTGAGGCTACCAGCCTACCGCAATAATGAAGCAGCCAGGGCATCTCAACTAAACATATCTTTGAACTCCTGTAAGCCCTTAAACAGTAGCCACCTTGTCCTTGTACCCAGATATTGTGGTATATGATTATTGAGTGTATCGCCCTGAGGAAGTAGTGCAGGAGTCACTACGACACGCGTTGGCGTTTCATTGTTGTGGGGTTGTTCCTGGTTGGTCTGTATGCACACCTTTGTCTCTCTGATCCTCATTTACTCACCTTGGTTCTTCTTCCTGCTCAGTTAGGTTTAGGATTTTTTTCGATGGCCATTGAGCTACACTGTATATATTATATTATATTGTAATTTGCACATAATCAGTATATTTTTGCACAGGATTTGAGTAGTATATAGAGTATTTATTATAAATGTGTTTTATACTTTTTTGGAATGAACTTATTCACCTTATTATGTATTGCAACAGACCCCTGGCGCCCCCTTGTGTGTGTTTTTGGTGTATCCATGTAGTGTAACTGTTTAAATGTATTTTAACTGGTGTATTTCTATGTAATAAATTGGGATATTTTTGTATAAGTTTTGAAGGTGGTGCCACTTATTACACTTAACCCTTAGCACTTTGTTGGGAAGTGTGGACCTTCCCTTCTCTCTTTTTCTGGTTCGTATATGATTATTATCCGCTACAATCAGCTCCTCCATTCTATGTATATTCTCCAACACCCAAAACCAATAAATCAATGTTCTTTCTTTTTTTAAATAGTCCGACCCCCAGTTTATCTTCCCAAGCATCCCTAATTTTATCGGATAGCATAGGCCAGCCTATGGATTTCTATAGAGGCCTACCTGTTGCTACATAAACATAAGTCCTCCGTCATCCTAAGCCTTTCTGGAGACAGATTGACTAGATAGATTGAAGTGCTACGGAGAGGCTTCCACAGGCTTTAGTTTGGATTATACAAATACATTAAGTGCCAGAATTCGCCACATTGGTGCACACTGGAGTGCTGCAAAATCAAATGTAAAGATTTTTTTTTCACACTGGAACATGTTGCTGCACTGCAAAACACATTTGCTAAAACGTTACTGAAGCAGCAACATGCTGAAGACGTTGTAGATTATATTTTGCAAATTTTTTCAATGTATCTTTTTCAAAGAAATTAAATGTCCCTTGTGAGATCAAAGAAACTGCTCCATCCTGAATGGCAGTCCATTATCAAAGGGGAGCTTTTGTTAATAACTACAAATGAAGATTGTGGACGGCTGATTTGAAAGCAGGGTGGAGAGGTCGTTTCAATCATTGTACTTAGGCCTGGCATTTACTGACCATTCAGTTTCTAACAAAGCTTCCACAATGCTTTTAAGGATCTCAGATGGGGTGGCTTTCTGTGCTCAAGTCAAGGCAGACAGCTAATGGCTTTTTATCTAAATTATACAGCAATGTACAAAATTTTAGAGGCTGAACTAAATTTTCTTTTAAAACTCACAAAAGGTAAAAAGTATTATTTAAATGTAAAGGGATGCATTTTGTGTTCTGCTTTTGGTACTATGTGTGGCAAGGCTACCAATTAGAGGTAAGTGTCAAGATTTGCCAGGACCCAACTCAACTCTAGTTCACCAGTATTTATTATTTTATTTTGTGTAGCGATTAGGGCTATGCAAGGAGTTTGAGGGCTGAACAGGGCTAAGATAGAGAAGGGGCAGCAAGCCCAATAAAAATACCCCATGAATAAAGTTACCAGATGTCCTACTTTCAGTTTGACAGTCCCACTTTGCTATCATTAGTGGGAAGAATGTCCCACCAAATCCAGGCTTCTAATCAATTTTCAGTTTAAAGTTGTGCTTTAAGTATATGTTCGGGTGCTGGGCTACATTTACACACAGAGTAGCATAGAATATTTGTTCCTCAAGAGCCTGTGCATAAGCCACACCGTGACCCACACCACCACCACATGCATTTCCCTGTAAAGTGGTCCCACTTTAAGTCCCCAAAACATTGGTCAGTTTACCCATGGAGGGTGTAGAGCTGAGAATAGTTGTCTTAAACTGTTAGTAGTGTAGTGTCAGGAGTCATAAGGATTAGTGGTTCCACTTGGGATTTGCTTCTGTGGGGTTTGCTGAGATGTAGTTAGTCAGTAGAAATACTCTGTGAATGTGAGTCTTAAGCAGATACCCCAAGGGTTTCAAATGAATATTCTGGTGATGATGTTGTTGTTGGGTGTGAACTAGTATAACTAGTGAATAATTAAGAAAACAACTTGATGGTGCCTAGAAGTTAATCAGAAATAAAAGCTGTGAAACAGCACTTGGACCAACCATGTGACTTAGAAACATGTTAGTATAATGAAAATGGCCAAGGAATAAGAAGGAGTCATTATTTAAGTAAACCTCCAGCTTGTTGCTACTGGTGGTGATACCAAGCCAGGGGAGAGCATGAGTGGTCAGCCCAGCAATAGCTCTTGGAACCCAAAGGAAGTCGTGTTTTTGACAACAAAAAACAAGCTCGCATACCAAGAATCTAAGTGTTTCACCAGAACCAAAGTAATCACCAGCCTCTGTGACCCCAGTAACATCACCAGCATCTGTGACCCCTATACAGAAGTCCGTTTGACCTTGTTTTTGCTTCTTTCAACAGGAGGTTGACCCATGAGTTACTGGGACGTAACCCTAATCTGGTTTCTCAATAATCATAATCTGTCTTACAGCCCAACACTGTGCAGCATGATTGCCATTTGCTAGAGAACACCAAGATTGTTGATTCAACATTGGCACCCTGTCTCTTCACAGATGAGAGCAGGTTCGCAATATGCACATGTGACAGACATGACAGAGGCTGGAGAAACTATGGAGAATGTTCTGCTGCTTGCAACATCCTGCAGCATGACACGTTTGGCAGTGGGTCAGTAATGGTGTGGGGAGGCATGTTTTGGAGGGCCACACAGCCCTCCATGTGCTAGCCAGAGGTAACCTAACTGCTATTAGGTACTGGAATGTTACCCTAAGACCCATTGTGAGACCATACACGGGTGCAGTGAACCCTGGGCTCCTTCTGATTCATGACAATGTTAGGCCTTATGTGGCTGAACTGTGTCAGCAGTTCCTGCAGTTCCTGCATCATGAATGCATTGATGCTATGGACTGGCCTGCCCATTCTCCAGACCTTAGTCCAATTAAGCACATCTGGGACATGAGGTCTTCCACCAATGCCATGTTGCACTACCTACTGTGTAGGAGTTTATCCTGGTGTGGAAGCCACCTGATAAGGAACATACCCAGGTGTTGTGGGGAGGTCATAGAGGCATTTGGAGGCCACACACACACTACTGTGCTGCATTTCATTGTCTTGAAGCATTTCTACTGAAGTTGAATCAGCCTGTAATTTGATTTTCCAATTTGATTTTAAATATCAATGCAAATCCAAATATCCATGAGATTAAGTAATTTAAATTTACAGTGAAAATTTTATGTTTTATCATTCTCAATGTAATCCATTATGTAATAAACAAAGATTTGCAACTGGAATATTTAATTCATTAGGATCTAGGGCATAGGTTCACTACACTCCTCCTTAAGAGCCACCGGCAGGTCAGGTGTTGCAGAGTTCCACACTAATGCACAGGTGAGGGCATTAGTTATCAGCCTATAGCTCTGCTGGAGCTCTAATTACATCACCAGGACTTCTGTATGGAGATCTGCAAAACCTGGCCTGTTGGTGGCTCTTGAGGAGGAGGGTTGAGCACATGGCATCTAGGTATTTTAGTTTTCCCTCTTATTTTTTTGAGAAATATATATACATACACACACACACACCTCAGCATTGAAACTGAAACTCCAATAAGGACAATGTCGTCAACCTGAAAGTTGTTGCCACTTGATTCAAAATGAAAAGGAAAGATTAGTTAGACTGACAGACCTCGGTTTATCACTCCAGGAGATCGCTACATGCCTAGGCAAAGATGTCAGCTGTGTTCAGCATTGTGTGTCCTGGTGATTGGGAGAAAACATTTTAACCAAAATGACAGCAAGTTGTGTGCAGGAGCAAACTTCTCTTGATTGGATTTTTTCATTGGAAGAATAGTGCGTAGTGAGCCATTCTGCACTGTAAGTGGAATTGGATGTCACATCCAAAAGCTGGGGTGGCAAAACAGTGGTGGCAAAAACCATCAGAAGGTGTATGCACAGCATGGGGTAATGAGAAAGATCTCCAATTACAGGTGTTCCATTGACCTCACGCCATCGTTTTCAAAGGCTATTGTGTGCACAGCAGGACAGCATTAGAGGCTGAAATCATGGTTTATCTTCTTCAGCGATGAGTACTGCTTTTGTCTTGGATGAAATAATATCTAGAGACAATGTGGGCAACATCTTAAGGAGGTCTTCACAAGGCAACATAACACTTGTCTTTCACTCTGGATTATAGTGTCGAGGGCATAATCTATGCTAGTCAATAGCGATGAGCGAACCGGTTCGGACGAACCGGAATTCGCTCCGAATTTCAGGGAAAATTCGATTCGGCACGAACCCGAACTAACTTTTGTAGTTTGGTTTACAGTCCCTTTAACTAGTTAACTTGATAAGTTGAAGTCATTGAAAGCCTTGACGGTTTCAAGACTCTATTCTGTGCCATTGTTTATTTAATGTGTTGTAAATACTGTAAAAGTGCCTTCATTCTAGAGCAATATACCACCCTTCAAAATCCATGGTACCAGTAGAAGCAGAGTTGCTAAAGACCTGTGAGAATAGTAGAGAGTATCAACGGGCCATTTTACATGCCATCAATGGTAATGTGGTGTAGTGAGAGCAACACAGTAGTTCATTCAAGGTCAGACAATATCCACCACTGTACTGAACAACAGATTGATTTGTTTTTCATAAAAAGCATCTCGGTAAATGCCTAATATATACTTAAACATGTTGTTACTTATCAGACCAGTCATTGCCTCTGAGCAAGGAAAAAAACGGTACATGCAAAAACAGTGGGGGAGCAGGACACCAGCTCAGTTTATTTCTCTTGTCTTGGTTTTCATCAGTAGAGCTTTTTCTGTTCCTTCTCACTAAAATCAACTATTTCTCGCCCTCCCGTGACCTTATGTTCTTCTCCCTCCAGTAGATTTTTCGCTCTGATCTTGGTATTTTTTTGCATCTCTGACAGCAGACATTGCAAACGGAGCAATTTAGATGATTAAAATGGTCTGGTTGTAAATAATTTCAGGGTCAAAAGTAGCTGATGTCATGGATGATGTCAAATGTGAAAGAATGCAATTAACCTCCTAAGAGTGCCACGTGTGAATCAGCGCTGAGAGATTGCAACACGTGGACGTGTCTGCAGTTATCATTAGGGGTGCACAGTTGTATGTTGATGTTTTACTATATATATAATTAGAAGTGCGTGCCCATGAGCGCGGGTATGGCTGCTAGGAAACATATTTGCTTTGAACAATACTTGTCACAAGTCTCCCATCTTTACAAGAAAACTATTCACATTACATTAAAAGCAGATATCCATTCTCTATGTAACCCACCTGCCCTGCCTCCTTTAATTTGTGCTGAGGCAAGGCAGGTTTACAAAGAAATAAACTTCTAACCTTCCCCATGATCCATCCTGGTACACCCATCTTGGGTCCTGGTCTTAGCCTGATTGGAGAGAATGCACAAGTCCAACTGTCACCCATATCTATGGCTGTCTCCCACCCCCTGTCAGAATCACAGGATAAGTGCGATGATCAGGTGAGTTGTATTATTATTTTAACTATCAAATTGGATTAGCACATGGGGGAGGGCATATTGGCTGCCGGGTTACAAAAAGCTTGGAGTTCCTCTTTAAAAAAAAAAAAATAATGCTCTTAATCGGTCGTAATTAAACTGAATTCTGCTTTTAATATCTTCTTTCATCTTTTCGAAACTGACTTTCTTTTAACAGACATGACTTGATAGGACTTGTCATGTACCTGATAGTGCCCTGGGCAATGGAAAATATGCCTTAATTCTGGATCCCCAGAGTATTGGATCAGGAAAAAGGTTGGAGAACTTGATTGAAAAATTCTGTAGGCAGGAAGAAAATATTGAAAATAATGTAGCTTAATTATACGAGAACCAGCGGTATTCACATTTGGCCATGGTATACAGAAGCTGGTGAGGATCATCAACTAAATCGGAGTCAGAACCTGGAGAGAATCATTACCCATGTCCAGGTAGGGAGCTTTTAAGAACCATCAACCAAACTGTTGTCCGAAGCCAGAGAGGATAACAAGCCAAACCAGGGTCAGAAGCCAAAGAGCGTTGGCAGCCAGTTTGTAACTGTATTGAAAACTGGCTGAAGGATCGTGTGCAGAGAGTTGTGGTTAATGATACCTACTCTGAATGGTCCTCGGTTGTAAGCTGTGTACCCCAGGGTAATTAACTGTACTGTCTCTAGATTTGCAGATATGTAGCATGGTGCAGTCTACTGAAGGTACACTTGGAAACTTTGAGTGTCTGGGTATCCACTTAGCAAATGAAGTTCAATGTGGAGAAATGCACTTGGGGTCTAATAACCTGAAGGCCACATATGTCCTCTGGGGAGTAAAACTGGAAGAATCATGCAATGTCAAGCAGCTGCTTCCAAGGCCACCAAGAATCTATCATGCATTAAAAGAGGCCTGGAATCACAGGTTAGGGATGTCATTTTGCCTCTTTACAAGGCACTGGTGCTCCCTCACCTGGAATATGCCATCCAGTTCTGGGTATTAATTCACAGAAAGGATGCTTTCACTATGGAAAGGGTGCAGAGGAGAGCCACCAAACTAATAAAAGGAATGAAGAACCTGAGGAAATATTACGAGAATTAAATCTGTTCAGTCTTGGGAGGAGATGAGAGAGGAGAGGAATGACTGAGGGGGCATGATTAGCTAGTATAAATATATAAATGGGCAATACAAAAAATATGGGGAACACTATTTCAGGTAAAATCATCTCTAAAGACAAGGAGGCACGTCTTCGACTGGAAAAAAAGAAATTCATTCTCCGGAGACAACAATCATTTTATACTATAAGAACTATAAATCTGTGAAATAGCCTCCCAAAAAAACTTGCTACAACATCAACCACTAACAGCTTTAAATAAGGATTAGATGCTTTTTTAGAAGAAAATAACATTAACAGTTACTATTAGCTGTTATCAGTAAAAAAAAAAAAAATAATAATAACTTCCCCTACCCCAACACCCTTGGTTGAACTTGATGGACATATATGTTTTTTCAACTGTATTAACTATGTATTAACTATGTAATTACACAAACTAAGTTCCACAGTAAGGATCAAGGTACAGCACACATTACTTCCAACAAGGTCTGCTGACACTGGCATGTTCACTGGAGTATGTGCAACTGCCAGATAATACACACGGCTTCACCATCTGCCTCACCAAGTTAAGATGGCGGATCTGAGTTCATGTAGGCATGCTACATTATTGTGCCTGGCCAATGATAAAAAAATGTCAATCAGTTGCACAAAGACGAGGACATCAAGATCAGGATTAGGCAGAAGTTAAAAGTTAATTAAGTCTAAATCCTGTTGAATACATAGGGGAGGTTGAAACTATGTAGCAGATGTTGGATAAGGACAGACGATTATATGCAGAACATATTTCAATGCTCTCAAACTATGGTCTCTTATTCTGGGTTTGAACACATGTTAAATTTTGACCAGTGAGTTTTAGCAAGTACCTTTTTCCAGTTTCTAATATCTCAAGTACCACCTGGGTTGTATGTATGGGTTTTAAGTCTCCAAGAATGTGTTACAATGCACAAAACAACCATTTATGGATTCATTTTGTACTTTTGGATAATTGAACAAATCAAGATTGAGTCAGATTAGATGGAAGCAGATCAGGTTGGCATACAGGTCAGTCTTCAGCTTCCCCCCGCACTACCTGATAGTATGTTGCGTACAACTAATAGTAAGTGCAATACCAAAAGTAAGTGGCAATAACAAAAGTTTTGAGGACCAAGGAAAATAGAAATTCACTTAAAAGTTTGCTAAAAAGACAGCACACACTTGTTGAAGTAACAATTATCTACTGCAAATGTTTGTCTAAGGACATTGCACGGACTCAGTATTTAATGGCCAACAAAACCATTAATTGGTAATGTTGTCTACATATATTTAAATGCATTGTTTTCTATAAGTAGTTTAACTGAAGCAGCCGTGACAAGCTACAGTACAACATCTTTGTTTTCAAAATCATTATCGAACAGGCAGTAAGGAGCATTTTAAATCTGTTGTGGACAACATTACCTACTCTTAACCGTTGTCCTAGGATTATTTGCTAAGAAATTAAAATAAGGAATCAGCTTGTGAATGGTGCCTTGGCTCAGTTTTTCTTTCTCTCCAATTTCCATAAATCTGTCCCATTTTCTAGTGACCAGTGGCAACTATGTGACAAATGTGTCAGTGAGCATGACAATTCCTTGGGCAAAATCTCACAGCTGCTTGCCGCGCACACGTTGCCAAGGTCTGGTTAACCACCCTTAATTTATGTCTTTGTTTTCGAGAAATAAAGGCTTCTCCTTCTTTTATAGTGCTATACCGATCTACATGCAGCAAGCAAGAAATTATGAATAAGCAGCATCGAGTCAGAAGCGTGTCCTTAAAAAGAATATTCCATTTCCCCCAGGCGCTTCTTAACCAATCTTTCAGTTTGAAACATTTATCACGGTTCACCAGAGATGTTAGCTTGGCGCAGGAACATTGTTAGTTTCTATTATTCCAAAACGTGGCTAAATTAACTTTTCTCCCTGCTGTGATCTCTTGTAGATTTATTTACACTGATACGCCAATAGATTCACTCTTGGCTGGCATTTCGGAACACGTTTTATATGCTTGAGTTTGGGTCAAAGCTGCAAATACCCTGCTCTGAATTTAATACTCACATTTGTTACAGCATTGTCTTTTTTAAAAACAGAAATGTGAAAAATTGGTAGCTATAAAGATTTTAGATCCATTTTAAAGGGTAATTTCAGGATATGGAGGGGTAGCTATGTGCTTCTGCATTATTCCTATCAGGTAAATCTCACTGATGTGTATGTGGGCAGATTATGAAGAAAACTGGTTGGGGGGCTGACATCTGCAGGAGGCTTTCAGGTCATTAGACACCAGTAAGTGTTAAGCACATGACCTCGGGGTAGTAGTGGACCCTGGGTTTGGGTAAAGGATTCTTTTAGACCCTGAGTCTTGTGTGGCACATGTGAGTTTGGGTGCAGCTACTTTCTCACTCAGTAGGAATGAACAGTCTCATAACCTCTCAGTTTCCAGAAAATGTATTAAAGGACCAGTCCAGCCAGATGATCTAATTTGTAAAGTTTCCCTATACCCTGCCTTTTTCCCCTGAAGCTGGAACATTAAAAAAAAACTGGTGCCAGGTGCTGCTATGACTTACATGACTCACAGAGCGCACTCTCCACTCTATGCACAATCCACCCATTCAATATGTGGGGCAGAAAGGAAGATGGCAGCACCCAGCACCACTTCAGCATGGTTTAGGGTCCTCGCACTGCACACTTCAATAGCACTAACAATACAACTCAAGTATCCTTTTGAAAGCTATACTATTTCCATGGATGTACATTGAGCTATCAGCCTCCTGCCACTCAGTGTCTTATAGGGGCCCCTCCCCCATTCCTGTACATTGAGCACTGTAAAAGCTGGGTGCAAGGGGGCAAAGTCAGGGAATGTAGAAGCAGATGGGTCAGGCGAGCACCTGCAGACTCCTGCTCAGGGAGGATACTTGCAGCAGGTTCCCATTTTGACACAGGTCCGGGCTCCTTCCCTGACTCTGTGGCATGTATGCCATTGACACTTGCCCAGTTAGCTGGACTCTTAAAGATAACAGTCACACAAATAGCTTTTATGAATACACCTGGGCCTCGGCGATGAACCTGTTTTGTTTCCTAGACTTGCTGGAATGGCCTCCTCAGTTAACTTAGGACCTTAGGATCCCCATATATGTTGCTGGACTACCTGCCCCTTCTGCTCTCTGCTAAAAACAATTGCTAGGTTATATAACTTGTACATCTGACCTATTCTAACTAAGATGTCCAGAATGAACTCCTGCCTGCCCAAAAAATAAAAAAAAAACTATTTTCATCAAGCATATTATCACAAAACCAACCCACGTGCTAATCTAAAACTTTCTAGTTCTAGTACTAATTCTGTTCCTGACTGTTTTTAAGTACACTACTAAAAAAAGCAGATTTCCATAGCTTTACTCAGCTACTCTGGGCCAAACAGCCTTCCTCTGGATATTTACCCCTTACTCATAAAGCTAACTTGTGGCCTAGACCCTTCAGGTACCCCCTTTAGCGATGTTTAAACTAAGGCTCCCCCACTGAACTCTACCGATTACTGCACAGCCTCCAGAACATCTGCTCAGGACTGTTTGTTTTTAATGAAACATGTCCCTGGTTTTGCTCTGTTGCTGTATCACCCAACCTCAAAGTGGTGACCGTATTCCATGTCTTTTGTGAGTCCCTGCTGCCACTTATGAGCTCTTGACCCTCTATCTTCTTTTTCCACATAATTTCCATCATACTAGCATTGTGTCTACAGTCTCTAAAATGTTCTCCTTTTAGTTACCAGTGATAGTTGAGTTATTAGTTGGCAGGAGGATATCTCATTCTTTAGAGATTCATATACTATCTTAAGCTAGGGGATTCTAAAAAGTTAATTCAAAGTGGTCAACCCAAGCTTAAATTAGTAAATGTTTCCATAATAACTGCATTGATTTTCTTTAATAACATTATAGACCACATTATAACATTATTAATAGCTTCTCATTCACTCTCATGTTATATCTTTAGGAATAAATAAAAGCAACTGTATTTTCAGCTTTATTAAGACATTTCAGCTATCCTCTTTGTAATAAATAGTATGTAGGCGAGGGGTTGATTGCATTAGCATGTCCAGGGTGTAAGGGGTTAGGTAGCGGGTTAGTCGTCTCCTGGGTAGACGGGCACACTTTCAGCAAGCACAAAGTCCACAGAACAAGGAAGAATCATTTAACTGACCTCAGCCAGTTTTATTGCCAGCTTGTGGTATAAAGTAAAACAGAACTAAACAAAAGAAATCCTATGCCTGTCCGGCTCTAACTAAACATTAGGTGCTCCTGACTAACCCAGTGCCGGCCTAGTACCGGGCACCATAACATAGCAGATCATAACATACCACTGGCAATGCTCCCACAGGCTCATAGCAGATGTCCTGCTCCCAGGATGAGAGAGAGAGAGTGTGTGTGAACTCCCTCCTTCTATCAGGCAAGCACACCTTGGACTAATCAGACAGCCCAAGACCCGGACTGTCCGGGTGGAGTGGGGCCCACCCTCTCTTCCCCACTCCAGCAACACAGGCCCTGTACATGGGTTTTTTCTCAAACCCTAAACTAGAGATCCTAGATCCCTAGTTTCTAAATTCCTGGTTGCTTTTAGCTGACAGATACAAGAAATCTTGGGCAGATATACACACCCTCTATGACTTGTCCAGACACTCTGTCACACATCCTCCCCCCCTGTTTCAGACCCGGGGCTGGAACACAACTGGACATCATACAATGGACCCGAGATAAGGCATCAGCATTTTTCATTTGGGTCCCTGGCCTGTGTTTTACTGTAAACCTGTATTCCTGTAAGGCCAAGAACCATCTTGTAACCCTCCTATTCTTTTCCTTATTTTCACACATCCACTTGAGGGGAGCGTGGTCCGTAACCAATTCAAACTGACGGCCAAGCAGGTAATAACGGAGGGCTTCTAGGGCCCATTTAATGGCTAGGCATTCTTTTTCTACAATGGCATACTTTGTCTCATGATCATTTAATTTTCTACTTAGGTACAGCACCGGGTGTTCCTCACCATTCCGCACCTGTGACAGTACTGCCCCCAGTCCCACATCAGATGCATCCGTTTGAAGGACAAACTCTCTCGTAAAGTCTGGCGTTATCAGCACCGGCTGAGCACACAGTAGGCTTTTAAGGGTCTGAAATGATTTTTCCGCCTGTGGCGTCCACTTAACCATGACAGAGTCTTTGCCTTTCGTCAGGTCAGTTAAAGGGGCCACAAGAGAGGCAAAATTAGGTATAAACCTTCTATAATAGCCTGTAATTCCCAAGAAAGCACGGACTTGCTTCTTGTTAACGGGCTGAGGCCATCTTTGTATGGCTTCAATCTTGTTTAGTTGGGGTTTTATCAAGCCACGGCCTATGTTGTAACCCAGGTACTTAGCCTCCTCCAGTCCCATGGCACATTTTTTTGGATTGGCTGTAAATCCTGCCTCACGCAGAGAATTGATAACAGCCTGTACTCTAGGTAAATGGGAATCCCAATCTGGACTTTGGATGATTATATCATCCAGATAGGCTGCTGCATACTGTCTGTGAGGCCTCAAAATTCTATCCATAACCCTCTGGAAGGTGGCAGGTGCCCCATGCAACCCAAACGGCAAAACAACATAATGAAACAACCCGTCCGGAGTGGCAAAGGCAGTTTTCTCTTTGGCCTCATCTGTTAATGGTATCTGCCAGTACCCTTTGGTTAGATCTAGGGTTGTTATATAACGGGCATTTCCGAGTCTATCAATGAGCTCATCTACACGTGGCATTGGGTAAGCATCAAATTTAGATATGGAATTAAGCTTACGGAAGTCATTGCAAAACCTCCAGCTGCCGTCTGGCTTGGGGATCAGAACTATGGGGCTGGACCATTGGCTATGGGACTCTTCTATTACCCCAAGTTCTAACATTTTCCTCACCTCCGCAGAGATAATCTCTCTCCTGGCCTCTGGTATTCTGTAGGGCCTCAGCTTAACCTTTTCACCTGGTTCAGTCAGAATGTCATGTTTAATGAGAGAGGTACGACCTGGGGTATCAGAGAAAAAACCCCTGTTCTTAAAGAGGAACCCCTGTACTTCTACTTTCTGTGTATCTGCAAGGGAGTCGGGTACTGTTACTTCTGGCAACAAGGGCTTTGCAGAGGCCAACTGCTTTGGTTGGGATGAGGTGTCTGCAGCAAGTGACAGTCGATCTTTCCACGGTTTTATAAGATTGACGTGGTACACTTGCTCCGGCTTCCGTTGACCTGGCTGGCGGATTTTATAGTTCACCTCATTTACTCTTTCTAATACCTCAAAGGGCCCTTGCCATTTAGCCAGAAATTTACTTTCTACTGTAGGGATCAGCACTAAAACCCGGTCACCGGGTGCAAAGGTACGTATTTTGGCACTGCGGTTATATACTCTTTGTTGTGCCTCCTGAGCATGGGCCATATGTTCTCGCACAATAGGCAACACGGCCGCGATTCGATCCTGCATTTGGGCCACGTGTTCAATGACACTCCTATAGGGGGTAGCTTCTTCTTCCCAGGTTTCCTTTGCTATATCTAGAAGGCCCCTCGGGTGACGGCCATATAGTAATTCAAATGGAGAATACCCTGTAGAGGACTGAGGGACCTCACGGATGGAAAACATTAGGTAAGGGAGAAGGAAGTCCCAATTTTTCCCATCTTCATCCACCACCTTCCTTAACATGGCTTTTAGGGTTTTATTGAATCTTTCTACCAGCCCATCGGTCTGGGGATGGTAGACAGAAGTACGCAGCTGTTTCACCTGGAATAATTTACACAGCTCTTTCATGACCCGGGACATAAAGGGGGTACCCTGATCTGTTAGGATCTCTTTTGGTAGTCCTACCCGGCTAAACACGTGCACCAACTCTTTAGCTATAGCCTTGGATGACGCATTGCGTAGGGGTATAGCTTCCGGGTAACGGGTGGCATAATCCATAATTACAAGAATATGCTGGTGGCCGCGGGCAGATCTTACAACGGGCCCCACCAAATCCATTGCTATTCTCTCAAACGGCACCTCAATAATTGGTAGAGGAACCAGGGGACTACGGTAGTGTGGCCGAGGAGCTGAAACCTGGCACTCTGGGCAGGAATCACAATAATCTTTTACGTCTTTGTAAACCCCCGGCCAGAAGAACCGTTGAAGGACTCTATCTATAGTTTTCTCTGTCCCCAAATGCCCCCCCATAAGGTGACCATGTGCCAGATCTAGCACAATCCTTCTATATGCCTTAGGGACCACTAGTTGATCCACCAGATCCTCTCCCCTTTTTACCACTTGGTATAGCAAGTCATGTTTTACCGCCATGTATGGATAGGACAGTCTGGTGTCAGGCTCCACCAGGTTACCATCAATCATTTTAACATTTTCCCGGGCTCGGGTAAGAGTGGGATCTTTCAACTGTTCAGCACCAAACTGATCCTTCTGCACCTCAAGATCAGGCATACTGTCACTAGGGGGCTCTAGACTGCTATGACCCTCTGGGGACACCACATTGTGGGGTTCAGCTTCTTCCCCAGCCATAACCGAAAAGGGGAAAGTTTCCTCCTCAATTAGGGCCCCACTTACTGGCAGTGTATTTGAGACCCTCTGTTCCCACATCTTCCAGAAATGTGGGAAGTCCCGCCCCATGATGACATCATGCATTAATAATGGCACTATCCCCACCATGAATTTTACTGCACCAAACTGTGTATGTATGTCCACTAAAGCCGTGGGGTAATGTCGAGTATCCCCGTGAATACAAGTAACCCCGATAGTTTTCACCCGACGGGTTATTGGAGGCACCAAATCTGCGTTTACCAGGGTCACTAGACTACCTGAGTCTAACAGTGCATTTACAACTTTACCTTCGACCGTAATAGGACACATGTGTTTCTCATCCCCAGCATTTGGTAACGCTACACACGCAAGCTGAGTATACAGTGATAAGCGGCGGTTTATGTATGAGACATCACATTGCATGGCATCATCATACATTGGGCAATTGGCAATAATATGACCGGGCATTTGACATCGAAAACACTTTATAACGTCCTTACTGAGTCTCTTATAGGCCCCCAACTTCCCTGGCATGGCTTGCCAGCTTCTAGAGCCTGGGCCTTCAGTCTCTCCACTTGCATGCACCAAGCCATCAGATCTACCAGCCCCCTTTTCCCTTAGAACAGTCTTACCAGGAAGTCCTGGAGATCTCCGCTGTGGGACTAGGGGGCGCTGTGGCAGACTCATCAGTTCCTCAGCGGCTTTGTACCTCTCCACCATCTCCACCATTTGGTCAGCATCTTTAGGGTCTCCATGGCTCACCCACTTGCACAAGGTAACGGGGAGGGATCTTAAGTACTGGTCCATCACAACCCGTTCCACCATCTGGGGGCCTGTCAGGACCTCTGGCTGCAACCACTTCTTGGTTAGGTGAATGAGGTCATGCATTTGAGAGCGTGGAGGTTTGTCCATGCTGTAGACCCAGGTGTGCACGCGCTGTGCACGGACAGAAACTGTGACTCCAAGGCGTGTTAAAATTTCCTTTTTTAGCTTGCCATAGTCCATAGCATCCTGGGTTTCCAGGTCAAAATAGGCCTTTTGAGGTTCTCCTGAAAGGAAGGGTGCCAAAAGACCTGCCCATTGTTCCTTTGGCCAACACTCTCGCTCGGCAGTCCTTTCAAAGGTTGTCAGATAGGCTTCCACATCATCAGCTGTGGTCATTTTTTGTAGGAAATGACTAGCTCTTATGGAGGCTTGAGTAGCGTCTGCAACACCTGGGGCCCGCTCAGTGACACTGGCTAGCTGCTGTAGAACAACTTTTAAGGTCTCCCGGTCTTTTCTTTGTTCTTCCTGTGTCACCTCCAGTTGAGCTGTCAGCCTGCGGCTTGATTCCTCAAGTGCTCTTTGCTGCACCATGGTAGCCTCCTGCTGCACTCGGGTAGCCTCCTGTTGAGATGCCACAGCTTGCAACATAGCTTTAATTACATCCTCCATTTTCCAGATGCAAAGAAACAGTCTGCAATAAAAGGGACTCCGGCCCTTTAAATTTCCAGTTTTGTTTTCTTTTGCCAAACATTAGTGCCTAAATCATCCTCCACCACTTGTAAGGGGTTAGGTAGCGGGTTAGTCGTCTCCTGGGTAGACGGGCACACTTTCAGCAAGCACAAAGTCCACAGAACAAGGAAGAATCATTTAACTGACCTCAGCCAGTTTTATTGCCAGCTTGTGGTATAAAGTAAAACAGAACTAAACAAAAGAAATCCTATGCCTGTCCGGCTCTAACTAAACATTAGGTGCTCCTGACTAACCCAGTGCCGGCCTAGTACCGGGCACCATAACATAGCAGATCATAACATACCACTGGCAATGCTCCCACAGGCTCATAGCAGATGTCCTGTTCCCAGGATGAGAGAGAGAGAGTGTGTGTGAACTCCCTCCTTCTATCAGGCAAGCACACCTTGGACTAATCAGACAGCCCAAGACCCGGACTGTCCGGGTGGAGTGGGGCCCACCCTCTCTTCCCCACTCCAGCAACACAGGCCCTGTACATGGGTTTTTTCTCAAACCCTAAACTAGAGATCCTAGATCCCTAGTTTCTAAATTCCTGGTTGCTTTTAGCTGACAGATACAAGAAATCTTGGGCAGATATACACACCCTCTATGACTTGTCCAGACACTCTGTCACAAGGGTTATTAGGTCCCAAATAGCCTTTGGTGTTAACACAACATTGTAAGTCCCAGAAATAGAGGAGGATGGCTGCGACACATATTGCCTGAGACTTACAATGACATGTCAACATCAATGGCAGCTACTAGAGATACTAGCACCTCACCTCCCTACTGGCAGAAAAGGGCCACTTGGTCTATCTAGTCAGCCCTTACGATAGATCTATGTTTATCCTAAGTATGTTTAAAATGCACTTACTGTCAACCACATCTTCTTGAAGAAAATTGAGAAAACTCAAGGGCTCATACCAACTTGTTGTAGTTTGAGTCCTGGAATAGATCATTTGATACGGATATTGCCGGGTTGCTCTGGACTGGAGCAAGGGAGCAGTCAAATTTAATACTAACCAGGAACTGGTGTCCATTAGTAATCACGTTTTGAACCAATCCAGTCTGGGAGGCCGATTCATTAATAGCGCCAGGTAGCGACAGATGAGCGACAGTAGCGTTATTTTCACAGCGCCCGCTAGTATTCGCTGTGCTTGGGCGTTGTTCGGCTGTTGACAGCGACTCAGTCGGTGTGCGGTAATGTTGAATACGGGGTTAGGAGTCGCTGTTTGACAGGTTCCGCGCTGTATGGGAGCGCATGACAGCGAACGGCCATAGCGAACGGCTCCCACCATATTCATTAACAAATCACGCTCCTAAAATTCTCGCGCTGTGAAATGCATGTTTAAACCCCAGAACGCTGGCGGCGATGGGTTAAAAGTAGTTTTTTAACCCCCAAACAACCATATTTTTAGAGAAAAAAAAAAAAAAACATGCTTTTCAAAACATTTTGTAATATGAATATATTAATATCAGACCTGTAATATCAATTCTGCACATTTTTTTTTACCTTAAAAAAAAAAAACTAACATTGCAGAAGTGGTCACAACATTTTTGACATTTAAAAAAAAAAAAAAAAAAAAAAATTGCAATTAATTATGAATATTTAAAGATTGCTCCATTGAAATGCATTGGAGAGCGCCAGGTAGCGAGAGGTCATACCTGTCGCTGTTCAAGGTCGCTCGCTGGCGCTGTGGGGTGAGGCTGGAATAATGATGAATGATTCGCTATCTGGCGCTCTGTCAGTCGCTAAGCAGGATCGGCTTGATAAATGTGTGATTGCGGAGGGGAGCCGACGTTCTCGTGGCGGTGAGCGTCAATACCGTTCGCTCACCGTTCGCTGCCTGGCGCTATCCCTTGTTAAATAAGGGCCTAAGAGCCTCAGTCCAAAATGTATCTTGACCAGCCCTGGTTACGAAACATATGCATATGCTCTGTTTTGAATTTAAAAAAAAAACTATAGTAAAAGTTAGATTGTATGTACTCATTGACTGAATGTTCCATAATGTGGCTAGGCTGTCTTGGCTTTTGGATTTCCTTATTTTTAGAGCTTGATTGACTTTATAGTCATTTCGTAACCTGACAGATTGCTGACCCTTGGCATGTTCCTGATCATGTGGTCAGATGGCAAGGTCCATGGTCCACATTCTCCAAAGTTCAAAATTATTTTCTTGACAGTAACCTCAGCAAGGAGCCCTATTTGACAAGCAGGTTATGGGAAACCTGTGGTAGTGGTCTGCTGAATAGAAGATGATATAGGTCTGCTTCAGCACAGTAAGCCACAGGAGGGTGAGTGTGCTGATGAACAGGATGATTAATATTGTATACACTGCATGGTTCCTGCTTCACACTTATATTTTTCACATTTTTTTCACATATTTCAACAACATTTCTTCTTTATAAAAGCCCACCTGCTGTTTCTCTGTTGCTAATTACTACACCAATTGGGACTAAAATTCTGTAGCAAATACATGTTTATGTTACAGCTCTGCCGGGTAAGCGGCAATGTACACAATTAACCTGTCTATTGGGAATATGAACTGGGCAATAGAGGCCTTTTGCAGTAAATTTAAAATGCTATTCTCGAAAGAGAATAGATAGCTATTGCAAACACACTATTTTATTAATACGTTTAAAATCTATACTTAGAAGGAGTGGGAATATATCTGACCAGGGAACTGTATATCTGCCTAGAAATTAAAGTTTTTTGTTGTATAATAGAAGAAGAGAATAGAATGTAGAAATTGCTTACAATGTATTAAAATCAATAGAATCAGTAGAATATATAACAAAGACATTTGAAAGAGCTTTGAAAGTTGTAAGCTAAACATATTATTCATCATATAATATGTAATTACAGACTTGTATTACTAAATGTAATTATAATTCCTACTCTAGAGGCTATTCCCTATACACAGTCAAAAAAATAAAAGACCCGCTGGTACTCTTACCTTATTTTTTATTGAAGATTTAACAAGTTATTGTCAGAAAAGTTTAACAAGTTTGCATGGTTACGTCAAAGCATCACCAATGGGGCTACAAGCCCTTAGGGCAGCTTTAAGCCTTATATAATTATAATAATTTTATAAAGTCTTATATATATTTATAACAAGTTTGATGTGATACAAATTATTTTGCACTCCAGTAATAAAACATAATGATCCGCTTTATACGGGATATGTAATATATTTTTTGTATGAATTAAAGAACTAAGCAAAGAGAGGAAAAAGTGAAAGAGAGGAAAAGAGAAAGAAGAGAGGGAAAAAGAAAAAAAAAAGAAATGGTGGGGGAAAGGATAGGTGAGCATCAGTATTTTTCCCTATATGGTTCAACCATGACTACCATCCTAGGGGACCTAATATTGTAAAGAAAAAAACATTAGAATATGCAATACAAGAAAAAAGACAAGATTTACACTTCAAAAATGAAACATGATCAGCAGAAAGAAGTAATCTGTGACATCCAATAGCTTGTAAATAGATAAAAAGGAGTTTTGCACCATTGATGGAAAAGGCCAAAGGTTTCAGCAATCTTACTCCACCATATTTAAAACATAAAATTAATTCCATAATGTTTAAAGTTTCTGGAAAGAACTGGAACAGGTCCAAAGCACTTTGCGTCCTAAAAATACTTATTAACTGTTAACAATAGACCAAAGGTTATGGATTTCTCCATCACAGAAGTTATGCGCCAAGAATGGCAAGGAAAGATGACTGCTCAGATGAGGAAAGTTTATCTTTTTATAAGATTTACAATATGTTGGATGCCACATTTTGACTATGGTCAGTGAGGACTGGTTCATTCATGAGCCTCTTTCTTCTGTCTATGTGTGGGAGTATATGCAACATACTCTACAAGATGGTTTTTGGTCTTGAAGTTTGTAGAAAACATCAGCGTGACAATTTTGAGTTTTCTAGAGACATAAAAACATAGAAAGATAAACTAATGGCAGAAAAAGGGTCATCTAGTCTAATGGCTATCTAGACCTTAGGATAGATCTATGTCTATCCCAAGTATGTTTAAAATGCACTTACTGTTGAACTGTCAACCATATCTTCTAGAAGATTGGTCCAAGCATTTACCACTTTCAGTAGTATTTTTTGACATTGCTCCTGATTTTTCACCTAACTTCAGATTGTGTCCCCTAATCCCCTATCATTTCTTTTTTCATTTGCTATTGAGCTTTTTACATTATACATCTTGACATGAGCACATGTTACAGTTAACTTGGTACAGTTATGTAAAAAAAAATAGATACAATTTGACCCATAAATAAAAAATAAACATGGCCAGGCTTATATAGAAAAGAAAAAAACAAATTTTATGACAAACTTTTCCTACTTGACCATTGCTCATCTCTATAAATGTAGCTATGTTGTAAACAAACCTTTCCAGGGTGCATCAGCTAGTCTAAGTTTTTATACTAATAAATCCATCGATAGGTTAATTTAATTCATAATTATTGTAATTGAAAACACTCAAAACCAAAGCTAATAGGGTCTTTTCCCATATTTATTTCATTCATATACCAATGTGTATATTTAAAGTCCTTCTTAATAGCTACTTTTATTTCAGATGGTTGGTAAAAAGTAACTCTAGTTAAGAATGTTTTTGTATTCATTTCCTTTTCTAATCTTGCTTCTAACCAATCCACCCTATATAAAAAAGCTACCTTTGATAGATTCTATCCAATCCAGAGGCGGGGCATCTTTTTTTTTTTGCCAGAACTGAAGAATTGCTCTTCTATTAGCATTTGCCCTAATGTAGCGCACTTTCTTTTTATATTGATTTAGACTCTTCCCTTCTTTATAAAAAATATATTAAAGACCACCCCAAAGTAAGCAAGAATGTTCAATTAATCATTGACTGTACCTTGAAATGGATTTTCTCCCATAATAGCTAGATAGATGGACAACTCCAAATACAATGGACCAAGTCTGCATCTTCTTTCCAACAATAAGGACAGGCTACAAAAAAAACACTTCCAATATGTTTACACAATTTAGTAGTAATATAGGCTTGATGTAGTAATTGCATATTGTGGTCTATATGGTTATCATATGGTAGCATTTTATTTTCCCTGGAGAAGGCATTCAAAATATCAGAAGAATTCAAGAGAGGAAATTAATCCACCCATGCTTTAATACTCGATAAGCCACTGTCCCAGAATATCTCTGGCTTATTATAGATTTATAAATTGCTTATTGAATAGATGCCAGATGATTTATCATTAAGATATTGGTGCAAATTGACATTTGTTTCTATTAACCCCTTCCTTTAACAAGGTATTGACATAAATCTGAATCTGTAAATAATACCGAGGGGTTTTGAGAAATTATACAATTTTTCCTATGCTTCATCATATTCTTCATTAGAAAAAAATGCCGTGCACCATAGTGCAGCCCAGGGTTTTTCAATTTAAAGGCATCCCTAGATTTCCTTCCTCTCTGAAAGGAGGAATTCCCCTCAAAAGGGAGGAAAATTGATCTAGAAAGATCTGCTTTACAGATTTGATGAGTCAGTCTCCAACCTGTTATCGTAGACCAAAGTAATGGGTTAACTTAATTACTTTGATTCTTTATTTTCACTAATATGTAGAATATAACAAAAGATGGAACAAAAGACGCTTCGAATGTTGAATTAGCCAGATAGTTATGGCCCCTAATACAATCCAGGGCACATCTCGTCCATGCAATACTATACACTTTAAATTTGGCATATTAAGGCCATCTAAATACTTTTTCTGTTGTAATTTATCCATACCAATCTTAACCTTTTTGAAGTACTTCCAAATCAAATTATTGAAAGATTAATAGAGTCAACAAGATTTATAGTCTTTTCATCTGATTTCTTTAGATTTTGTCCCCTATTATTTCAAGGTTTTTCTTATTTAATTTATTATATGTCACACATATGCCACTGCAGAAGCATTTACTAGAGATGAGCAAACTTCTTGAAAGTTCGATTCGGGCGATTCGCCAAATTTCCCCAAGAAATTCGAGTTCGCCCGAATCGAACTTTAACGAATCGCTCATCTGAAAAAAAAAATGCCGGCATGGTGGGAGCGGGCAGGCCGGCTACGCCTCCACGCTCCGGCGCCGCTCTCAGCTGTCATCAGAGGACGCGTCATCAGAGGGCGCCTGAGAGCGGAGCCGGCCTCCACGCTCTGACGATGCAGGTAAGTGTTTGCTTTTTAAACAAATGCCGGCATGGTGGGAGCGGGCCAGCCAGATAGGAAAATAAACTCACCTTTTGTGGAAAGATCATGTCCTAAATTGCATCCTACGCAGTAGAAGACACCAAGTACAATGGGCATCACAGGGGGAAATAAAAGGTAAAGAGGTGCAGGTCAGGGCATGTAGATAAAAAGCTTGAATCCATGACACAAGTAAGCACATCAACCTTTCAGTTGCTGTTTCCCTGGAAGATGAATGTGAATAATTTTTCACCCTGCAAATGAAAGATACATGGCCATGTTAAGGATGCTCTTTTTCAAGGTGCAGATATGTCTTTCCCCTCATCAACATTCGGAATTTGGACGTTACGACTGTTGGAAGCATGCAGCAGAACTCTCAGTCTCCTCACAGCCCATAGTCTGGTCTTAATGGAAAGGTTATGCTGCTTTTGATTCAAGCATAATTATTAAACAGATTAACATTCTGCTTTGCCACATGTTCACTCTCATATTTGAAGATTTTCATTATAATTGCACATAAAACTCATAATAGGATTATAAAACGTTGTCATTTGATTAAAAGGTGTTTTTCCGAAAGGCCAGCAGCGCTAGAATTCTGATTTGGTTTCAGGAAGGTATATGAAGAAACATTCTTCATGTTGCTTTAATGCAAAAAGCTTTTCTCTAGAGGATAAATTAATCAGTAACTTGCTTTACCTGGCATTGGTGGGAATTGTGGGCTTTTAGATTATTTTGACCATTTGATTATTTTTACTTTATTTTAACACGCAAATACAGGAGCTCAGGTGGTAAATCATAAAGTATTTGGCAAAGGGCCAAGAAACCTGATTTAATGTTTACCACCCCCGCCCCAATAATATAGCCTCAACATCATGGCTGGGGGGGGGGGGAGGGGGGTTATATCCACCTCTGCCACATTATCTGTCCTTACAATTTTAAAGCTTCAGTACCATCACTTTAAATGTTGCCAACTCCACCCCTGCCCATGAGCTGTTTGTTCAATGCTATAGCTTTAGCCTTAAAATTCACTTGTTGACAGGGTGGGGGTTCAGTGGGTTAGTTATGGGCTGTATTGGAATTAATGCTCATAATGTCATATACAACTATCTGGGTCCATACATTAGGGTAGGAAAAAGGCAGAACAGCAGCATGACTTTGTGACTTTATAACAAACGTTCAAATCAGGTGCAAGGAAAGCGTATATATTTTTTGGGGTTTCTGGCTTCACATCGCCTTTTTGTTTTCATGCTTGGATATAGACTTTATCTTGTTGAACAATTTAGACCTTATAGACATCTATGGAGATTCCAGAAGTGTAATGCAGCTGGCCAATGGATTTTGCGGTAACTACATTTAATGGCTCATAGATACATCAGCCTGCAATAGTACGCAAAGTAGTACAAGTAGTAAATAGTAGTACAACCACAGAAAATTCCACTGTTACTCAAATAATATCAAGCCAGTAAGGGCATCATACTGTAATACTTTGAGACCAGATTTGCTGTGGAGTCCTAAAGTGGTTTATCCAATACTTAACAATATATTCCTCTATATTTGTTTAAGGTTTATTTAGAAATATGTTTCTACTATTTGCTTTCTCCAGTTCTTGATGGTTAGGTTGTGCTTTCTGCACCTGAAGAATAGTAGTTAGCCTTGACAGTTCTTCCTATTACCTTGGTCTTTATCTTTCTACAGTTTTATAAAAATCCCCCAAGTGATTGCAAACTTAGCAAGATTTCTCAACCTATTTTAAGATGGTGGCAGTCTGTTGGGTAAAGGTGGGTTTTGTGAAAATTTCTGGTAAATCTTCTCAAATGCGTTAAATTTACTAATTGTGTTTTTTGTTCTTAGATAGTAGGTAGGCTTTCTGCAGATTTCTTCACTACTGCACATAACTTGCACAACCGCAGGGGTAGAAACTGGGGTAGTGTTGGAATAGTTTTATTACAACAACTATATTCTGTATATAACTGTGCTTGTTAGGATATTGCTAAAGTTAGCAATATAGGAAGTCTTATGCAGGCCGTGTGGCTGTAGGCATAGTGAGTTTAACAGAAAGCAGCTGTTTTGCTTTGCTCCAGAAATATCTTTTTGATGTATACTGTTCATGTTTATGTTCCTGATTGTTGCTGAATAAACAGTCATTGTTCCTGCATGCTGGAAGAGTGTCATGTACAGTAGGGGGTAGTAAGGTACTTCCAGACACTGAGTTGTTCTGTGTGGAAAACTACTACTACTGTAAGCACAATGCAACTTGCCAATGGATTCTACATTAACAAACTTTAATGTCTCATAGATACATTAGCATACGTTGAAAATGATACAAGGACAACTACAGAGAATTTCACTGTGGCTCAAATGATATCAAGGCAGTTGGGGGCAGAGTTGTTTGAGGCCTAGCATTGCTGTAGAGTCCTAAGGTGGTTTAGATATCTGATCCAATATATATGTTGAAAGATTATTTAAAATTATACATTTCTGCTCTTTGCTTCTTCAAACTTTTAGTGGTAAGGTTGTGCTATGTACACCTGAAGAGTAGAGATATAAGCCATGTCAGTTGGGTTTCAGTACAATCAGGCACCAAAAGAATATGTGGTTTGGGGGTTTTTGGTCTTGGTCTGTAGCCAGGGTAAAACCCATCAACAGTTTTCTTTCTCAATGACATCTGCAATCCCAGTGGTAGCATCTTGGGAGGGGGGGTTGTAGGTAGTAAGTTTCTTCTAGATCCGGTTGTGCATTGTTATTAGAATCACACATACATTATGCATATAGGAGTCCCAAATTAAGCTGGTTTTACATCAGCAGATATATTGGCTGTTCGCTCAGCAGGCGACCAACCATACAAATATTCTGCGATTGAGCTGTGTTTAGACACTGAAGACTTGTTGGTCAATCAGTCACCATTGTCGCTCATTTTCATTCTCATAGCAAAACATTTTATTATTAGGGCGACCTCTGTTAGCACACTCTAACAATCAAACGATGAACGAGAAATTCTTGGTCAGCGGAAGCAATATGACTGCCGACCGATTAACCAACTCTCGTTCATCGCTTGATCACAGCGGCCATTTCCACAGAGTGATTATAGCTAAATTGGGGTAACTTTAGCGATTTCTCGCTCGATAATCACTCTGTCTAAATGGGCCATAAACTCTTAAAAGTTGTTCCAGTTACTTAATAAAGCTAATTAAAAATCAACTCCATCTTCCAAAAACATTTCAATGTTCATTTCATTTCAATGTTCTTTACAGTCCAGGCTTCAGCAGTCCTACGCTCATGTCCTCACTTGCTTTCAACTGTTCCAACTGGATCCGTATGGTTCTGACCCCCTGCCACGGCATAGATGTTTCATCATTGGCATAAGAGACACATGGCCACTCTCTCTAGAGTTATCTTGGAGTTTAGTGTTTCTAGTTCCTACAAAGGATGACTCAATTTGTTTAATGCAACTGTCACATAAAGTCCCTATGAGGGCATGATTCCCCTTAGGAATTTGCCTCTAGCACTGCTAAAACTATGGGTCCCCACCAAGTCCTACCTGGTGCATACAGCTAAGGAAAAAAATAAAATCAGCTTGAACCTTTTGTGTTTCCAGCTTATGCCTCGAAGAATGAACATACACCTGACGGAAAGCATGTTTAGTAAGCTCCAGATGATTGCCAGATGCTGATGATTTATGTAGAGCTCTTAATAGGGTTTATTAAAGGCCAATTAAGCATTTCTTTGGTGCAGTAATGTGTCTGAATGGAGCAGCTGTCCATGGCTGATTAGTGAGCTGTATATAGAGTGATGGCACCGCTCTCTTCTTCACAATATGCTCATACATGTCTACTAGAATATATCTGTTATCATGGAAGAGAGCAGAGACACAGGATCATAGAGCTTCTCTCTCAATGTCTGTGTGACATACATGATAAGCCGTCTACGCGAAAAGAGTTGTGTTACTCATCGTCTGGGTGTGCTAACATGGAACAAAATGGCACTGGTCCATCAAGAAGTAACACAGAAGAAAAGATCTGCTTAAACATGCTCTATCATTTTTTAAATGTACATGTAAGAAACTTACCTTTGCCGAGGGGCCCACGGAGAGCTTCTGCTGGGCACCGCTACGCTCATTCCCTTCTGGTTGCTGGGAGCCTCCCCCTGCTCCTCTCCAGCCGTGCAGGCGCGCGCCTGAGCGCAAGTAACAAGTACTGTGAGGAGGTGCTGAGTTGTGGCTGGCAGGTGGCACAGCATCCTCCAAACCTGAGGTTGATCAGAGGCTGGTCAGCCTTGCTGCCAGGACTGACCAGCCCCTGGGAATTATGGCCAATCTGGCTGGAGTTTCTAGTGGCACCAATCATTACACTTCTTGGGTTGCCATTGGTCCGTTTCCCAATAAATACTGAACTAGCCCAGTGCTCAGTGCCCATTATAGCCAGTATTGCTCAGGGTGTGATTTAGTGTTTGCTATTCTTGTAATTAACCCAGCTTTAGTCTGACCATCGCACCGAAACTTTGCCTGCCCGACCTCGAACTCCGTCTGACCCTTTGGATACCACGTACCTCTGACCACCCGGCTTGACCCTCGGCTAGTTATGACCATTCTTCTGCCTTACCCTTGTGACGCACCTTCGGACTGACTAACTGTGAACGACCTCGGCTTTGAGATAACCTCATGTTCCTTCCGTCTTCAGCATGAGCTGGCATCCTTTGCGCCATTTAAGACCTGGGGGCATCCGTATCTGGTGAGGCATATCGCGCGTCCCGGCGAGCGGGGGCTTGTCTATAGGCAGAAGCGCCGGTGGAGATTGGGAGTTGCCAGCTCACAGAAAGTGAGAGACTCACGGGGCATTACAGTACCATTGTACCTTTAAAGGACCGAACTGCTCACTTCTAACTGCATGTACTCTAAGCTAGCCTATGTATAATATCTGCCCGAAGCATTACATGATCATTAACATTGTCTACATAGTCTTATATGCTGTATAGTAAAATATGCAACAGCAATAAACCATTATTCCCGCACAGGGTCACCCGGGGCAGAGAGGAGGGTGGTCGTTGGCTTCACCCTTGACTCTCTTTAAAGTAAAAGTAGAAAAATTAAACTTGCCTGAAATGTTTTAGTGTAGTGTGTAAGTGACCCCCTCCAGCTATCATAAGGATTTGATTCATTGGATCATTTTTGCACAAGTCCCTTAGCTCCTAAGGGACAATCACAGGATTTTCACCTGTTTTACTCACCTCCAAAGTCTCACGTTCAGGCTTTCCTCCCTGATACATATGATTGGCTTAGAAGGCTGAATGGAGCCTAACCACTGGCCTCCCTCCAGTGCCCATGCCGGCCATGCAGATACTTCTGCCATGCACAGCAGCCATTGGAAGGACACCTCCATGGGAGTGTGGCTAAGTAAATGATGGCAGGGATACCTGGGTAGGTCATCCTGAATTGGAGGACATTCACCTGGCCTTGGGGTCTTTTAGACTCAAGAGGTGGGTTTAATGGTGAATGTCCATCTTTAAAAAGACTGTAAAGGCTATTAAAAAAAACACTAACCTATCCACGTACAACCTTAGTCCTATGTCCTTTTGTTTGTAGAGAATTGGCTGATTAAAGCTATTTACATATTGTATCATGATTTGTGTTTATTTACTGACCAGATATGTTTTTCTGCTTCCAGATATGTTTTGCCATTTCCTAATGTGTTTTAGGCTTTTCAGTTATGATTTTAATTATTTGGTTATGTGATTTTTTCGTGGTTTACTATATTAATGTCACCTGTAGAGTAGATTCATGTAGTTTGTTTTGGACATTTAGACCCCCATTCTAGCATTATCCTTGGTCACTTATTGGTCTATTTTGTATGTAGTGTCAGGATTAATAGCGCCAGGTAGCGACAGATGAGCGACTGTAGCGTGATTTTTTCAGCACCAGCCAGTATTCACTGTGCTTGGCCGGCGTTAGCTTGATGACAGCGACTCAGTCGGTGTGCGGTAATGTTGAATACGGGCTGGGGGGTCGCTGTTTCACAGGTCCAGCGTTGTATGTGAGCGCCTGACAACGAATGGCCAGAGCGAACGGCTAGCTTCATATTCATTAACAAATCACGCTCCAAATGTGCTGTCGCTGTCCATTCCTTGTTTAAACCCCAGAGCGCTGGCGGCGATGTGTATTAACTAGTTTTTAACCCCTAAACAACCATATTTTTTGAATGTAACATTATACATGTTTTTAGAATCATTTTGTAATATGAATACATTAATCTCAGACCTGTTAGATCAATTCTGCACATATTTTTTTTAATTTTTTTTTTTGCTTAAAAATAAATCCTAACATTGCAGAAGTGGTCTCCGATTTTTTGACATTAAAAAAAAAAAAAAAAATTAATACCAATTAATTATGAATGATTATAGATTGCTCCATTGAAATGCATTGGACATCGCCAGGGAGCAACAGCTCATACCTGGCGCTGTGAGGGAATTTGCAGCGGCGCTGTTCGGTCCAGGCGGCTTCATGATGAATGCCGCGCTAGCCGTCGCTCTCGCCGGCGCTAGCCTCATTTTGCTTGATAAATGCGTCATTGTGACCGCCGCCGGGCATACTTGAGTCGGTAGTCGCCGTTAGCTGCCGCTACCTGGCGCTCGTCAGACACTACCTGGCGCTATCGCTTGATGAATAAGGGCAAAAGTCTCTTTAATTCAGAATATTATGACAGATGCAATACATCCAGCAACATAAACAGTGGTTTCCTTACCAGTTTAAACTGGTGAAGAAATCACTGTTTATATTGCCCGTCTTAGCTGTAAAACTCCGCCTCCTCCACTGTTGTGTGGGGCAATTATGTCATTGCCACAACTATGCAATGACTGATCCACTGCCATCTTTACAGAGAGCGACAGCAAAATAAAACGTGCTCCAGAAAAATATCTATTTCTAGTTCTCCACCCTAAGAAGCTTTGGCCAAATGTATTTCACAAGTTCAGTTGGTTTTGGTCCACTTTATCAGGATGTCTCACCAAACAGTTTCACCACCACTTCCAGGATAAAATCAGGCTTTTCTATTCACTGATGAGCAAGGCCCAGTCACCTGTGCAGCTGAGACAAAGCAGGCAAACCCTGGCCTGGACGGCAGGTTCCACTACCAACCTTACCTGCCATTCCATGGAAATCCAGGCCCCAGTAAAAATTAAAGAAAATGCTTCAGTGCTCTAAAGCACTAAAGCGAACAGCCTGCTGTATCTCTCATCTCACCCAGGCTGGAAGAAATGTACATCCCCTCCTATAGCCAGCTGTATGCCTACAGCAGTATACAGCTTTGGGACTCTTAGCCTTGGAACGAAAGCACTGCAGCGTGCAGGACAACGAATGATCAAGCCAGTGAATGGATTTTTCAAAATCCACCTTTACTGTCATTTAAAGTTCAACATAAAATAGAAAAAAACTCCATTTAATCCCCCCACCCTGAAGGGATCACCTCCACTTAAAATTCAGTGGCCAGCTATAATCAGGCTTTAATACTTACAGGTAGTTTGGCTATTCAGATTATGTATGAACCTCAAGCCAAACACATTAATATAGATATAAGATATTGGGGAGGGGGGGTAATGAATCACGAAAAATATTTGCCAGATTTTTCCTCTATTTTTTTATTAAAATAAATTGCTTCCCTCCCTCTTGGTTGAAAGCCCCAGGCATAAAGGCAGGTAACCCATTGCTTGAAGGCTTAGCTGCTTAAACTTAATGTGTTTTTTAGTCCTTAGTTGTAGGTAACCCCCACAAGTTACCAGCCCCTGTTCCCCCTTGGCACAGCTCTGGTGCTCTCTTCCAGGCGGGCTGATTGTTGTACCGTAAATGAATGTACAAGTGTGTTCTTACTTTTTATTACTGATATTGTTAGATGGGCCACAAGATTACCATTTTTTTCTGACGCTCATATGATTTTCTAATCTTTTTTTTTAATTACAGGAAGATAAGTGGGTGATTACAAGTAAATGACACTTTTCAGGCATATCTTGATACTTTTGCCCTTATTCATCAAGCGATAGCGCCAGGTAGTGTCTGACGAGCGCCAGGTCCCGCCAGCTAACGGCGGCTACCGACTCAAGTACGCCCGGCGTCGGCCACAATGACGCATTTATCAAGCTAAATGAGGCTAGCGCCGGCGAGAGCGACAGCTACCGCGGGATTCATCATGTAGCCGACTGCAACGAACAGCGCCGCTGCTAATCCCATCACAGCGCCAGGTCTGACCTGTCGCTCCCTGGCGATGTCCAATGCATTTCAATGGAGCAATCTTTAATTAATCATAATTAATTGCTATTAATGTTTTTTTTTTTTTTTAATGTCAAAAATTCTGTGACCACTTCTGCAATGTTAGGATTTTTTTTTAAGGTAAAAATAAAAAAAAAAAGATTTTGTGCAGAATTGATATTACAGGTCTGATATTAATGTATTCATATTACAAAATGTTTATAAAAACTTGTATAATTTTTCAATCAAAAAATATGGTTGTTTGGGGCTTAAAAACTATTTTAAATCCATCGCCGCCAGCGCTCTGGGGTTTAAACAAGGAATTCACAGCGCGAAAAAATTCGGAGCGTGATTTGTTAATGAATCTGCAGCAAGCCGTTCGCTCTGGCCATTCGTTGTCAGGCGCACCCATACAACGCTGAACCTGTGAAACAGCGACCCCTAAGCCCGTATTCAACATTACCGCACACCGACTGAGTCGCTGTCAACAAGCAAACCCCGGCCAAGCACAGCGAATACTAGCTGGCGCTGAGAAAATCACGCTACTGGCACTCATCTGTCGCTACCTGGCGCTATTAATGAATCGACCTCCCCGTTGAATGCTCATCATGAGAAATTGGTGGCTTAACCAAATTCTCGGTTAGTTAAATGTGAACATCTTTCTAGTCTTCTAATCCACTTGTCTTGAATTTCTTTGCTTTTAATAACAATAAAGCATGTACTTTAAAGGATAATTCCCCTTTCGAAGGCATGTTTAAAAGTTTCCATTATTGTGTGGCAATATGATGCAAATATCTGTTATTTTTTAAAATTTCTATTTGTTTGCAACTCTGTTTTATAAAAGCAACATATGTTCCATAGCAGCAATGCTTTAATCTTTAGTATGTTCACCAAAGTGTTGATTTTGAGTACATATCATAGACTTCCTTACTCTAGCTTACTAATCATCTGATTGGCTTTGGCATGGATGACCCATTCTTTAACCCATTCTGATGAGATTCGACTTCTTCAGTTTGGAACGATCACAGTCTAGTTCACGTAACAAAGGTTAATGTCAGGGTTCTCAGCTTAGACTTAGCCAAAGCTGCTAAAGAGTTAACCTGTTACATTGGAAGAATTGTCCATTTTTTTGCTTTGGTGAGATCTGGAGATGAAAAAAGTCACTTATAACCAATGTAACCTTTTACTATCAGGGAAAGAGGTGCCTATGGGATGTGGAATTCTGTGTTTTCCAGCTGGAGGGAACTAGGCGAGGACACTGCTTATGCAGAACCATAATGTATTCTCAACTTGAACTCCAGCTGTTTAAAAGGTTTTTTTTTTCTTAAAATAAAAAAGAATAATTGAAATGAAGGTAGAAGAAGATCAATGGAGAAGTACTGAGTGGGCTACTTACTTGGAGAGCTTTTTAAGAAAATATATCAAGACGCATGAATAATACAGGAGCATATTATAGGACTAAATTATTAAAGTGCTATATTAGGCTATATGATCCAAGGTTGGAATTCTATTTTACTGGAATTAATGGGAAACCTTACTTTTAACTCTATGAGGAATGTCCCCTTTCACATTCCAGTGGGGGAAGCCTGGTGCCCCAGAACTAGCCTGCTTGCATGGTCCCATTCAGCACTGTAACCCTACTTGACCACCATTTTGCAAGGTAGGCTTGTACATCACTTTTACATGTGTCATCACTTTTCCTGTCCTCTGAAACAAGGCATCGTGGAAGTAGAGAAAGATCACTATATGGAAGAAAAAAACAACCCCTGCACCACCCCAAAGGAAATAACAAAATAGGAATGGTGTGCCAATAAGGAATTCCCTAAACATACAACCAATTTGAGCAACCAAAAAATGTGGCCCCAGGAACCACAGGGAAAAACACAAACAGGCACCACCAACCTAATAAATCACAACAATCACAAAATGATAATCATGAATTTATTCAATTAAAAAAGGACTCTCAACATATAACTAAAATCGTATTTCACAGCAGGGACATCATAGCCAAATGTGCCATGCTACATGCAATAGTATAATTCATCACAACAAGAGTAAAAAAAATATAATAATAAAAATCAATCTCATATATAATTATAAAAATATAAAATTAAAAAAATATGTGCAAAAAGTGCCAATGCGTACCTAAAGTGCTTTATAAGGTGCAATGCTAATTAATGCTAAGAGAAACTTTTAAAGTGCTCAGATAGATTCGACATCAAGATATCACCATAAATGTTGGCAGATTGGTGTCCCCTTACCCACGAGTTCCAAGGGATAAACCCACTTTCTCAAGGTGCCTGGAAAAGAGAATTAGAGAAGGATGTTTGGGAGTAGTGACGAGCATCTATTGACTCTTGACAAACTTTTAGAACTCCAATCCAAAGGCATTAAAAGCCTATGGAGGGTTAAACCACTGAGATAGGCAAATATTTACCTTTTGTTTTAATAAAAAAAAACATGCCCCTCCCCCTGGTATACTAGCAGCCCCTATGCCCTTTGACACAAAATGTTCTTCCAAGAGAGCTGGGGGCAGTGTTGGGGAACTTGCCATTTACCCACACCCCAACAGCCCGGGGAGTGCAGAGGAACCTGGTGCCCACTAACATAGGCTCTTGCAAAGTTGCTCCGGACACTGAATAATTTTACATAGATGTTGGCAAGATTCAGGTCAAATTAGCTTTGGCAGAGTTTGGGAGCCCATCTTTAGTGCACCCCCTCTGGAAATAATCTGCCTCTTGAGACCTAAATTATGCCTAAATTATACCACTGCAATGCTGCCATAAGGGGTAGGGTACAGCACAGCTTGTTTTCCTTGCCAGGGAAAACACTTGATAGGGCTTCAGATCTGGGTTTTCCCAGCAGGGAAAAGAAGCCGCACTACTCACAGCCCTTAAGGAAGCAGTGCATTGGCTGAGTATAAGTTAGGCAAGTTATTGCTGGGGGCAAGTTATTTCCTGATGGGAAATTGATTTCTAAAAATGAAAAACATAAGAAAAAAAGCAGGACAAAGCACCAGATGTAGCAGAAGAAGAAAAGAAAATTCATAGTAAAGAAACCACTAGTACGCTGCCAACCTCTTCCAGTTGGGGTCTGCAAATTTTTTGGGGACATCCAGTTATGATAGGCTCTGCTTGCACTCAACATATTAAACTGGGATCTCTCTGAGATGTCCCACCAGGCCTACTCTAACAACAAGTATAGCAAAAAGAAACCAGCTCACCCGTTTCCACCCTAGAAAGCCAGGAAAGGATATTCCCTTGACAGCACTTCCTTGTCTTGAAATCATTGCCAGTAGATTATCCAGCTTTCTTTTAAAAATTAACTTTTAATGATCCTTGTTAAAAAATAGCCCAAAACAAGTATTGTCCAGAAAATCATAAATAGGTGATGGAAAGACCCAGAGCCCGTTGTGTCCCCCTGTGGGAACCGCGTTTTGGGCCAGTAAAGGCCATTAATCACCTACTCTAACAACAAGCCCTAATCCAGGCAGTTCCGTTGCTTCTTCTAGACACCGGTTTTCCTCCAAATATAACTACTAATGTCCGCTTAGGTTTTCCAAACGCGGTGCCACTCACTGCACTACGGTAAGCAGATCAGTCAGGTATGACTGCTGATCAGAATTTGGGTTTGGGTGGGATTATGTGAAGCCTATGTCATCTCGCTGAGACTCAGACAATGGGGAGCACAATGCAGGAGAGGAGGTATGATTGCACGCTTCCCAGCTGCACTAAGCATTCATTTATGTTTCAGGTATAGGAGAGTGAGTTGTTCGGAGAAGTCCATTCACTCACTAACACCCCACGCCCACCATGCCACTACTCCTGGCACTGAGGCAGGTCAGTTACAATAGAAAAAAATGCCTTAACTCATCTGGAAGTCCCCAGTGCTCCTGTGGTGGTCTCACAGACTGTATATAGATCGGCTTCCCCTGCTCTGTGCATGTGCTCGCCCCCCCCCCCCCCCCCCCATTCAAGTGGATGGGCAGGCAGGGCCGCACATAGAGCAGGGAAACAGCCAGCGGTGTAACTACAGAGGGTGCAAGGAGTGCGACCGCACCTGGGCCCAGAAGGACAGGGGACCCTATCATTGTTGCTCCTCCAACGTATTTATCATATTCTGCTCTCTTGACATCATTTAGAGAAAGAAAGCTCAATTCGACTCTCTCTGCTGTTTCAGTCTTTAGTTGTCTGGTTTTATCCATTTGAGTAAAAAGATAGAAAAAGTTAACTGTCTTGAGCCTTGACAGGGCCCCATTTAATGTTCAAACCAGGGCCCCATCACATTGTAGTTATGCCACTGGTAACAGCTCACAATCATGGGACAAGGAGTTTGTTCTATTGTAACTGGACTTTCACTTTAAGTATTGGGTCTGGTTACTAGGGGTGGGGGGGGGGGGCATTTTTTCTTCTTACCCTGATTGCTATTTAGTCTAGGAACTGCCCTGTTGATGGCCAATGTTATTTGAATAAATAGCAGAAGAGTTAAACATACTAATTAGCACATCTTCATACACTGTTGAAGTGATATCTTCTAACAGCAGGAAGCTAATGATTCTCCAAAATAATCATCATATGGGGTCAGCAGTTATTACAATGACTCCTATAATATATAGGGCGACATGCGATTTGCTTATTGGAGAACATGTCTTCTAAATGCTGCTTCAGTGGCTACAGAGGTTTGCCACCGCTAATAACGTTATGCTCCCAGATACAGTTGAGGTTGTGGGCGATGCTGAGGTTGCATTTGGGTTTGGAATTTTAAACTCAGTTTTCTGTGAAATTCAGAGCCATAGAACATTGAATTGCATGGCCTTCGATTTGTCTGTTTTGTTTTGTTACACTGATCAGCAGAAATAGATACTTTCATGTCAACGGGAAAACAGACCTTTGCAAATTGATTCCAATTAATTACAGAATAAAACAAGAAATAACTGATCACATATACTGCTTAAACTGACACAGGCTGTGCACGATCGATGCTGCATAATTGTGTACCATGCCATAATCCCAGTGTACAGTTACTGATTAAATCTTTGTTTAGGATCCATACTTTAATATCTGTGTATGATCCATGTTGTAATCCCTGTGTATGTTCTAAGCTCCATTTATGGTCAGGGCCGGATTAAGTGTGGTGGAAGCCCCTGGTCAAAAAATCTGGTGGAGGCCCCAGATACAGTATATTTTTTTTCCTTTAAAATAATAATCCAGCCAAGTAACTGATTGTTGGTTGTCTGGCACATGCCCACTTACTGGAATGTCAGATTGAGTCCCTTGTGCCACCCTTGTGTGGGTATGTGGTGCTCGGGAACTCCTGCTTTGCCATTCTGGGTAGGGGGTGTAGCCGCCCAGCTGGTCCAGCAGAAATCAGTACCCTGTATTGAGCTGCCAGCGGCTGTGCTTGGGGGCTTATGTGCCGCTGACTGACAGCTCTGCATCCAACCATCATCTGCTGATGGCGGCTTTGCTGCTCTAGACTCCCCATCCTGTCCTGTAGGGGCTTAGCAAAAACAAAAAAAGGCTTGTTCAGGAGTGGGGGGACCCCATTGCCGCCCATAGCTTTGTTGCCGGCCCCGCAGCCCGTCAGATCAAGGATTGAAAATACTTGTGGACCAGACCATAACCCAAAGGTTGGTGGAGGCCCCCTTTGCAGGGCAAGAAGTGGAGGTCCTGGGGCGCACACCCCAGATCTAAAGGCCACATCCAATTTTTTCAGAAGAAAGCCGAACTTGTAAACCTCGATATCTCAACCATTTCTTCTTCAACTCTACCTAAAAGAGGAGCTTCTAGCCTCCATAGTACATCGCAGTGCGCTGTTGTGCCATTAGAATTCAAAATACTTTAGAGCTTTAGTCCTATTCTGGGTACAGTGTATAACTCTGTGTTGTATGGTATCAGCTCAGCTAGTGGTTACATATTTTATCGTTCCTTAACAGTGTAATAATGTACATTCTTCTACAGAGCCAAGCCAGATACTAAATCCCTACAGGGTATGCAGCAATCTGCTGCCTCAGATGTCCTAAAGCACATCTAAAATAGAATTCATGCATACCTAAATTATGCTTTTTTGTCCCAGGCATACAACTTTATTTGCCATGGAATATGAAAGATAACACTTAAAGAGACAGTACAAGATATTTTAACCTTATTATCCAGAATTAATTCAGTTACAGTATTGTTCGCTCTATAAGATGCACTTATTTTTCCCCAGAGCTGGAGGAATAAGGTGTGTCTTATTGGGCGAATGTAAAAAAAAAACAAACAAAAAAAAAGTAAACTCACATCCATCGCTCCCGATGTCCCCACCGTTCATGCTATCCTGCCGTCTACATTGTCCCTGCAGCTGCTTCTTCTCCAGTGGCTCCTGCATAAAAAGCATACACACCTGGCTAAGTTCAGCCAGTGGATGCGACCTACGCTCGAGCATCGGTCATGCCCACCCGCTGAATGCAACCAGGTGTCTGCGCTGCCTGAATAGCGGGACATCAGGAGCAAGTTTTTTTTTTCTTTTGCCTATGGGGAATGGGAGGGAAGAAGGTCACACTGCCTGTATGGGGAATAGGAGGGGGAGACTACCACATTTTCTAAATAGGGAATAGGAAGGGGTGACTGCCATACTGCCTTTATAGGAATGGGAAAAGGTACTGCACAGTCTATATGGGGAATCGGAGGGGGGAGACTGCCACACAGCCTATATGGGAAATGGGAGGGGGAGATTACCACACTGCCTATATGGGAAATGGGAAGGTCGAGACTGTCACACTGCCTATATGGGGAATAGGAGGGGGAGACCTCCACACTGAACCTGTTCTGAAAGGGCTGGTAACTTGCTGGGCCCTGGGAGCTGGCCACTCAGCCTCTGAGCCTTGGGTAACCAGCCACAATGTCTGTTGCACTAGGCTAGAAGCCCCATATGCATTCATGGTTCTGCTTTGGGTTTGTAAAAAAAAAAAACCTTCACCATAGTAGTCAGCCCTACAATACAAACAAAATAATAATAAGCAGGGTGCTAGTGGACCACTGTTTAAGATCATATTGTAGGCAAAACAAATGCTCCACTCGCCTCTAATCCCCCCACAGCTATATCCCTGCTATTCCGCTGACATTTCCTCAAATGCTCAATTCAAGTCCTGCTCCACCCACACAGCCGATTCTGCCATCTTCACTTCTTGTCAATAAATACCCGATGGACGTCCTGCACCATCATCACAGGAGCTATGGCATGTCCCCCTCATTTCACGCCAATGAAGGGAGTCATGCCATAGTACTTGTGACAATTGGGCCGTGGTGGCGGCTGTGTGAGCGGAAGTGATAGCCTGGCGGAATAGCAGCGATCGCCTGCGTGGGGTTTAAGGTAAGTCGTGCATTCTTTGCCTACAATATGACTTTAAGTCCGCTTGATGTGTTTCTTGGTAACCAAGGAGTCACACACTAGTGGGTGATGTAGCCACTTATTTCTTCATTATATTTTTATTCGATCTTTCAGGAAAGATACATACAGAAAATAGCAGTAACACAATATCTTAACAGATGTCGCACCAAAAGCGAAATATCTACGCCTTTAAAATTTGTGGTACATTAATACTCAACAAACTGGCCTCTGCCCCACATTTTACATAAAATACAGGCATTTAGTTGCACTGGGGCAATAGACCCAAATCACATACCCTCTATTTTAACAAAAGAGACGCTAACATCAAACCACAATTAAAACATTCGGGAAAGAGGGGAAGGAAAGAATGGGGTAACATAATTATATATATATATAAAAAAAAAAAAAAAAAAAGTCACAACAACAATAAAGACCTATCAAAGTCTACAGGCATATAATCCTGCAGCCAGGGAGCCCACACCTCTCGAAATCTCTCCAGACCCCGACCACTTAACGCAGATAATTTTTCCATTGCCATAATTTGGCCTACCTTGGCCTGAAATTCCCAAAAATGTAAAGTCCCCGATTTCCAAGATCTAGAGATCACCATTTTAGCTGCGGTAAATATGTGGTATAATAGGACTCTCTGTAATTTAGAGGACCCCTCCACCGGACTATTGAGGAGAGCGTACCAAGGATCTAAAGCAATATACCTACCCACAATATTACTCACCACCGCAAAAATCTTGATCCAATAACGCCGTACCACTGTACATTCCCACCAAATATGATAGAAAGTCCCCTCTACCCCACACCCACGAAAACAGACCCCCTGATCAGATCCAGAAAAATGGCCCAACTGTTTAGGGACTAAATACCATCTCAACTGCAATTTAAGGTTTGCTTCTATAGAAGCTGTAGATGCCGCTGTACCGAAAGAAACTTTCCACATCCCCTGCCATTCCTGTGGATTTCTATTTTCCCCAATATCTCTCTCCCATTTCTTCCTATAACCTAACTCCCCTCCACTCTTGCCTTTAACTAACTGCTCGTATATTTCAGATATAGCTCCTCTATCCCTAGGATCAGTTTTGCAACACTTCTCAAAAAAAGACAATATGAGCTCTCCCCTCTGACTGGTAGAACCCCTCAAGACCGAGTGGACAAAATGTCTAATCTGCATATAACCAAAAAAATCTTTAGTCTGCAACTGAAAGTTCTCTCTAAGTTGTGGAAAGGACATCATGTCCGAACCCGAAAGACAATCCTCCAACCTCACAATCCCTGCCCTCTTCCAACTAGAAAATCTTGCCGAATCTATGATAGCTGGTGGAAACATGGGATTGTTCCATAGTGGGAGCAACGGTAGATGAGTAGAAGCCAAACCCCCAGAAAACTTAAGCGCATCCCAGATCCTCAAAGAATGTAATAAAATCGGATTCTGTATATGCCTTCTTGCTTTGGGGATAACCCATATCAAACCCTCAATTGGCAATGGAGATGACTCAGACTCCTCCACCTGAACCCACGACGGAACATCCCCCGTTGCATGGTAAGAGAGAACCTGGGCCAATTGAGCCGCCTGATAATATCTAGTAACATTTGGAACCCCCAATCCACCCCCAATTTTAGACCTCATCATCACCGCTTTCTGAACTCTCGGTTTTTTACCCTCCCAAATAAAGCCCATAATCCTATTTTGTAGCAACTTCAAAAAATTAGGAGGTATACTAACAGGTAACGTCCTAGCCAAATACAAAAATTTCGGTAAGAGCGTCATTTTAATGGCCGCTATCTTTCCAAGCCAGGAGAGGCCACAATCTTTCCAATCATCCAGGAGCTTAAATAACTTCTGACGGAGCGGAAAATAGTTGGCTCTAAATAAAGTATCATACTTATTTGTCAACTGAACTCCTAGATACTTAAGTGTCTTAGTCTCCCATTGAAATCTAAAAGATTCTTGTAACTGACCCCAGATATACGCGGGAACAGAAATATTCAAAGCTTTGGATTTGCTTGTGTTAACCTCCAAACCTGAAACAGACTCAAACTCCTTAAGAATCTGCATAAGAGTGGGAAGTGAAATAAGTGGATTAGAAATGATCAGTACCACGTCATCAGCAAATAAACATAATTTGTGGTTACAATCCCCAACCTGAATTCCAGTAATATCTGGGGAACTTCTTATTAAATGTGCCAGAGGCTCCATTACCAGGGCGAACAGGAGGGGAGACAGAGGACAGCCCTGTCTTGTGCCTCTCAAAAGGGGAAATCTATTGGACTTAAAGCCATTATATTTTACATAAGCTAATGGGTTAGCATACACCGCCTTAATCATACCCAAGAATTTGGGTCCAAAACCCCATCGTTCCAACAATGAAAAAAGATACTCCCAAGACACTGAGTCAAAGGCTTTTCTAATATCTAATGAGAGGTACATTGATTGTTTGCCACCAGAACTAGCTAAATATGCACATTGTATAGCTTTTCTTATATTATCCCCCGCCTGTCGCCCTGGAATGAAGCCTACTTGATCAGAATGGACCAGACCTGGCATAAACGCAGACATCCTCTCCGCCAATATTTTAGTAAAAATTTTCATATCCAAATTTATTAAAGAAATAGGCCTGAAATTGGACCAAACCGTAGAGTCCGTATCCGGTTTAGGGATCATAGAAATTGAGGCCATAAGAGATTCCTGACCAAAAGACCCGCCTGATCTCACGGCATTAAACATCTTTGCTAATTTTGGTGCTAATATAGAACCAAATGACTTATAATACACCGCCGAGAAACCATCAGGTCCCGGACTCTTATTCAATTTCAAGTTAGCAATTGCATGCACAATCTCCTCTGCACCAAAATCAGCTTCAAGCCCTTCAAAAAGCTCCACTGGTACTCTCGGAAGAGGACATTTATCAAAGAAGGTTTGCAGATCCTGTTGATTGGTGGAAGAGGACCCAGCATACAACTTACTAAGCTGACTGGCAAAAATATCTGTAATAACCTTAGGATTACTAGTTACAATACCTCTATCCCCCTTAAGCCTAATTGGTTTATAACATTGATCCGGAACCCTCAATTTCCTAGCAAGAAGTGAGTCCGGCTTATTAGCCTTGCAATAGAATTTATGTTTCACCCATTTAAGAACCTTTTCCGCCTTTCCCGCCAATGCTAAATTTAATTCCTGGGAAATTTTCTGGAGCTTAGATCGTAGCAATGGCGACATATCTGTCCTCACCTTCTCCGCCACCTCAAGATATTCCCTTTCCAGAGCGTCAATGCATCTATTTCTCTCTCGTTTTTTGTTGGAAGCTATTTTGATTAACTGACCCCTAATAGTAGGCTTATGAGCCTCCCAACATGTGATTGCTGACATGTTAGGAGCCTCATTAAGCTCAAAATATTCAGTAATAGCCTTGGCTACTGTATCAACTATCTCAGGATCTGATAAAAGAGTATCATTAAGAGACCATGAAAATCCTTCCTGTCTACTCAATAATGACCCCAGTTTAATAGATACACCATCATGGTCGGACCAGGGAACCGGCAATATTTTAGCAGATTTCAAGGTTGGAAGGGACCTCTGGGATAAGAAAATATGATCAATCCTAGAAAATACTGTATGGGGATGCGAAAAATGAGTAAAATTCTGCACCCCTGGATTAATCTCTCTCCAACAATCAGCCAAATGGTACTTATCCAATAATCCCCGAAAGGCTCTGGATGCAGCAGCAGATTGAGGTGAAACTAAAGTACCCTTTGGCGATTGTTTATCCATAAAGGGATTTAAAGTAAGATTCGAGTCTCCACAAATTATTAATTGCCCTGAGGCCACTTCGCACACCTCTTTAAAAAAAGAACCCAAGAATGCCATTTGATCCACATTAGGGGCATAGTAAGTAGCAATAGTGATCTCTACATCCTGCAAACTTCCAATCAAGATTAAATACCTCCCCTCCGGATCCGCAATTTCCCTTTTACAAGAAAACTGTGAACCCCTTCTAAACCCTATTAATACCCCCTTCTGCTTAGTGTCAGCACATGCAATAAATACCTGAGGGTATGCCGCATCGAAATATCTAGGCCTGGAGGATTTCGAGAAGTGGGTCTCTTGCAAACAAATCACATCAGAACGGATAGATTTGAACTTTCTAAAAGCGGTGTTACGCTTATATGGGGAGTTGAAGCCCTGTACATTTAAGGATAGAATAGAGGTCATTTCCACCACACAGTCTAAGAAAATGTAGCTACAGTAGATTACTAACAATAGATAAAATAAATATAATACAAAAAAAAAAAAAAAAAGGGAAAGAAGGGAAGGGAAGAAGTTAGGGTGACCCTTGGTAGGGTTCTAAATACAACAATAGCGCGCAATTAACCCTACTTAACTATAGCAGAGTTAAGAGCGCCCAAAAAAAACTAACTCAAACTAACTAGAGAATAAATCGCTTGGAAACTTTAAAAAAAAAAGCAATCCAAGCGAGATAATAGGAGTACGTCATGCATCTGCCGGCAGCCTCAGGGGATGCCCAAACCTACATAAACAAGCCCGCGCAATAATATATATTAAATATAAAAAACGGCTAAACATTTTTGTTATATAACTACTGTTAATAACCATTACTCTACCTAACATTAGATAAACTAGATTAGTCAGGAGAACACTATTAAGAGATACTATTCAAAATTTACACAAAAAAACATTAATAGCTGTACAGCAAGCATAATGACATAAGATTAAGCCACATAGGCTATCACTTGCGACAAAGGAACCGTAGGGAAACAGGACCCATTCATCCATCTTTAAAAGACAGGGAGGAGCTGCAGCCTAATAGACGACTGCCGTGACGTTGCCTTTTTCCTGCCCGTTGAGCCTTGGGTGAATCTTCCAGATCTCTAGATGACTTAGCTGGCGCCGATCGTAGTAAACCAGCTGCGATCAAGTGAGATTGTAATTCCTCTAAGGAAGTTGCTGAATAGGGAACCTCCTTAAATACAAATGATATGCGAAAGGGGAAACCCCATTTATACTTAATATTGCGCTCCTGCAGGATCACTAGAAGTGGTTTCAGCTCTTTTCTCTTAGCAATAGTCATGGCAGACAGGTCAGAAAAAATCTGATAGGCATAACCTTGAAACGAGAGTGTAGATGCTTGTCGCGAAGCTTTTTGAACCAACTCTTTGGTTTTGAAAAAATGAAATTTGACAATTATGTCTCTGGGGGGCTCTGTAGGTTGCCTGCGGGGGCCAAGCGCCCTGTGCACCCGGTCAAATTCAAGTCTATCCAAAGGGACTTCGGGGATTAACTCCTGGCACAACGCTGTAACAGCCGATGACACATCTTCTATGTGCTCTGGAAGGCCTCTGATTCTAAGGTTAGACCTTCTGTCCCTATTTTCAAAGTCATCTAGCCTCGCCGATAACATAGAATTAGCCATCTTAAGTTGATGTACATCCGAATCTAAAGCTTCCTGTGCATTCACCACCTCACGTAACCTGGTATCAAGAGACTGCAAGCCTAAGGTCACTTTATCCAGTTCCTTGGATAGGTGCTCTTTTAAAGCAGTAGTATTCAACAGAAGGGCCTTCTGCAACATACCTTCAAACTGTGTAAGCACTGCAGTATTAACCACCGACTGCCCCTCCATCAGCTGGGGACTGCTTCTCTCTCGGATGGTCTCCCTGAATGACGCCTCGCTGCTCTCTATCTCCGCCAGATCAGCCATCGTCAGCTCCTCTGCCATTTTGGCTTCCTGCGCTCCGCGTAGACAGGGCCAGCAATCACCTCTGCAGTCTTCGCTCCCGCGTGCCGACACCTCCGCTGACACCCTGGGACTCCCGCGATTTCAGCCGCTCCGAACAGCGCTCCGGTGCGCACAGCTGAGCTGCTTCTCCCCCGGTATTAGGCTGCCGGGCGCGGAGCCGAATCAATCAGCGGCCATTCACGCTCCGCGCGCATGCGCACTCGTAGCCACTTATTTCATGTGTTGGTAATACCAGTGGACCCCCCCTCCAGGTCCAACAATGGATGCCTCTAACACAGCGTTCCCCAACCCTCTCAAGAGTCACCAACAGTTCATGTTTTGTGGATCTCCATATAGCTGGCTTTATAGCCACTAATGCACTAATCACTCCACCAATAAGCTGGGTAGAGATAAACAAAACATGGCTTGTTGTTGGCTCTCCAGTATAGGGTTGAGGAACACTGTTCTAAAACATAAATGAATGCACTTTAAGGGAGGTACAACACTGATCTGCCCATAGAGCAGGCTGCAAAGCGTGCCTTTATACACACCCTGGCTCTGGAATTGTGCTTATTATGTGCATTTCAGGCCGGTAACATAGGCATCCCATGACAGCTTACTACATGACAGAAGTCTGGGTGGACTGGCCCTTCAAGGTACACACAGGGCACTTCAGTATGATGTATCAGTATCAGAGCCATTAGGCAAGCCATCAGCTTGGGCCCCCATGCCTTACTGGAACCCACTTCTTGTTTGGGCCTAGAAACAGTTTTGTGTCAGACCATTGGAAAGCTGAAAGAGACAAGACAGGTTCAGGGAACGATAACAACTACTGTAGATGAATGTACCTGTAATGTAAGTCACCTATAAGCTGCAGATGGTCATTGTCAAATGAATGAAAAGCGGACAGAGTGGTGTGTCCTGCAGGGATAAACCTTTATGTATCAGCTAAAAAAAATGTTCTTTTGCTTTGCCTCATAAAAAAAACATTTAAAATAAAATTCCTAAAGCTTGTTGCTGTATACATGTCCTGGTTTGTTACTACTGACATTGCATCATCACCACTGCTCACCACCACCATCATCACAACTGCTTTCTTCAAGCTAGTAAAAAAAAAAGGACAAACTTTGTTTTCTGCCCTTAAATCCACAATAAAGCTTTGAATTCAAAACCTAAATTATTTTTCTATCACTCCTGCATCCTACAGGGATCGATCTTGCTAGGCTCTCACTATGTCCTGCTGTTATACGGTAAGTTTGGAGCAACGCTGACATTCTAGACAAGAATGAGTTATGTCTCAGCCACACCGGTTAAGATGAAATTCATGGGATACAATTTGCCCGAGTATTTGTCAGGGAGTGATAATATTCTGCCGTGGGCACATACACTCCCCACCTCTCTAATGTCATTTAGCCGGTGTAGTTACGCAGTTCTTGTGGGCGAGCTTGACACGGTTTGGTTCTTGCAGTAACTATCAGATAAGAGGCTGGAGGCTTTTTCGGGAGGTTCACGAGGGAGCCAATTTAATGTTGCACGCACAGATGGTGAGGGTGAGGTGTAAAAAAAAAATGCAGCTGGGTCTTTGGTAGTTCATAATGAATCTCGGGAATGTTTTCTTAGTTTAAAATGCAATCGTTACTATGCAGAAGGATTCAGGCGCATTCGGCTGGTTTTAAAAGCCAGACTTCTAACCAATTAGGAAAAAAGAGATCCAACCTGTCGTCAGAGAATACTAGCAATATATAGATCGGCTTTAATCAAATGATTGTTCTTGGAGACTTGTACATTAATCTCAATGAGACAAAACAATCTAATCAGACAGACTGAGATGTGGTGAATGAATGGTGGGCTTTCAAAGAAAAACATAACTTTGCCAGTTGTTCTAAATGTTGTTATCATTGAACCCCAACTGAATTTTCAGAGAGGCAAAACCCAGAAGTTAAATTGGTGGAGTAGAGCTAGGACAGGTTTTACCATATCTAGCCCAGATGAGCAGCTAATCCAAGCAAGGTTAATTAATTAAAATATTTACTATCTTCTGAAAGCTTCATTCTAATGTAGTCAAGAGAAAGTTGAGTTAGAAACCAAGGAATCAATCATCTTATACAGTGATTCTCTCCTTGTCCTCAAGTACCCCCAACAGGTCAAGTTTTGTGGATATCCACACAGATACACAGCTATAATAATTAGTCCTTCATCAGTACTAAGGAGTTGTCCTGTTACCTGTTGGGGGTATTTAAGGACAGGGTTGAAAAAATGTGATCTAATTGATTAATGCACCATAAGCTAAATCCTGGAGAAGAATCAGTAATAAATGAAAATAACTGTTAAATATGACTTCCCCAGAAAATCCAACCTAAAATAAGGTACCGTAAATGGAAATCCTATATCAGCTTAAATGTCATACTACTACTACTACTACTATTATAAACAGGTTAAGGAAAACCACAGAATACAAATGAATGCTTACTTTTAATTAGGGCTGTTTCTAGGGGGAGTGTGAGCAGTACTGGGCCATTGGGGCGCCTTTATCACAGCCATGCTGTTTTCTGCAGCATGTTAGTGATGCAGGTAATAGGACAGACCCCTCATCCCTCCATAATGGGATCAGTCAAGGGAAGGGGGCACTGCCTGCAGCTAAGGAAAAGGCACAGCATGGGACATACCTGCATAGCACAGCAGCAGCACCATAGGATGAGTAAGGAAGAGGCAGCTATTTTTTTGCCTAGAAACTGCCCTGCTGGTAATATACCAGCATCATGCTGCTTTAAGAGGATTTACAGGAATCATCTAGGTCAGTGCTGTCGAACCTTTTAGGGACCAAATACCCAAACTGCAACCCAAAACCAACGTATTTATTGCAAAGTGCCAACTTGTACCTGAATATTGAGGTTTTAGGTTAAAAAAAACAATTGTTAATAGCCTCCAGTGCATAGTGCCCCTTAAATCTCATACCGCTGGCTAATAGCTACTATTTTCTTAAATCCCATACCGCTGGCTAATACCTACTGTTTTCTTAAATCCCATACCGCTGGCTAATACCTACTATTTCCTTGAATCCCATACCGCTGGCTAATACCTACTATTTTCTTAAATCCCATACCGCTGGCTAATACCTACTATTTTCTTAAATCCTGTACCGCTGGCTAATACCTACTATTTCCTTGAATCCCACACCGCTGGCTAATACCTACTGTTTCCGGGACCTACAGCTTTTGGCAGTTGGGAGGCAGAAGCCAACCTCTCAGGACTGACAGCAGAAAATCAGGTTTCGGTCACACAGGGTCAACTCCTGGCCACCAAAAGGTCCCAAAACAGTAGGTCACAGTGAACAACAGGGCGGTGCTTCCTGCAACAGGGTTGGCAACTATTATTATTTTTTATATGGTGAATATACACAAATTCCTTTTGTGCTGACTGACTTATGTCTTTTATGCCTGCTGGGAAATGTGACCCTTTATCCAGGCCAATAGACCAGTATGGCTTGGTACTATTGTAAATAAAAGGATTTTCAAGCAAACATGCTATTTTATATTAAGTAAGGGATGTTCCCAGACGGGATAAATGCACTCATTGGGTCTAATACAGAAGAAAAAGTCTAGTTCTCTGGAGGTTAATTATCAACAATTCTTTAAAAAATAAAACAGAATGAAAATAGAAGCAAGCCCCCTTCCCTTGGACCACACACAGACATGCATGCATACATACCACATAAAACATGCCAGCTTGATGTCTGCGTGCCAGGTTGATATTAATAGAGCACAGAGGTGGGTGGATTATTTGTTGTCATAATTGCAATAAGTTCTAAAGTTTAAAAGCTAAAAATGAAAGTTTGGATGGATTTATAAAAAGAAAAATATATACTGTAAGTTGTATAATTATGTGAAAGTGGTTGACGATGACACAGAATATTGCAATATTAGGAACAGGGGAACTGTAGAGATATTTAGGACAGGGTTAGCAGGGTCTTTGGCGGATGTTGTAAGTGCCACATGCTACCCACAAGGAAAATAAATCAGATTGAAATTAATGAATTTAACCATAAAGCTGGTGTCATCTAATGCCTACAACCAACTAATTACCATGATGACTAGTGAATCCCCAAAAGCCGACCCCAAGGTATCAAAGCCTCTTCTCAAGGCAGTTGTGTCATTCCGAAGCCCAGCCCATGAAGAGCAAAATGCAGAAGGCTGATACCACAGAAGGTGAATCCCAAAGAGCACTGCCGGAGAGCACTGCAGACACCTCTACCCAGCACCCTGCTGACCAAATGCGCCCTACCAGAGATCTTAAAACAAGCCAGGAGTAAGGGAGCTATACTTTTTTAATTCTTTGTGATTTCAGGGTTGCTGATTAATAAGGTCACACTCTTTAAATTATGATCTTAAGGTGTATTTTAATGTTATTCTTGCCTCCAGATCAGGCAGTATCAAGATAAGATGTTAGCCATTGCCACCATAGCACCACCATAATGCAGTTCATATGTATGTTCCATGATGTTCCATGATTCAGGAACACAGGTTTTAAAGCTTTATGGAATATTATGTCACTAAGCCAATCTTCCTCAGCCCTTTTATGCCATTATAGCATAAGACAAGTCAGTCACCTTTTAGGAAAACCTATGTTTCTCCCATCATCAACACCTCAGAAACCTGGATTTCTACAGAAAACTACAGTTATTATGGATCCAAAGATGAGAGGGGTGGTGAGTAGAATTTAGTGTATAGGTAATGTGCAACACAACAGTATGTGGTACTTGTACAGTAGGCTACAAATGTTTTGAGACCATTTGGGGAATTTTGCTATGGGCACTTATGGTTTGTATTTAGGCCACTACATGGTTGGAAGCAAGTGTCCAGCAGTTCCAAAATTAGTGATTCTGAGGACTTGAGTATGCTACATTGAGCCTGTGGATGGTGATGCTGTTACCACACTCCTGGCCACATTCATTTCCAATATTAGGTTACAGGGCTCAATCTAAAGTATTGCAAAACGTATAGATGATCTTTAAGGCAACAACGGGTCTTAATCCTGGAATGACATTAATGGCATTATCATGGGCAATGTGGGGGTGGATGGCCAATAGTGACAGAAGAGTAATGAGGTGACCTTTTACTAGCTTCAGGATCCATGAGCTCGTAGGCCTCTTACAACTTCAAAGACTGGATGGCCCACAGTAGCACAAGGGCTCATTGGCACCCATTGCACTGGAGGCTGCACCATGTGCAAGCAGTGTGGCATCTCCTGAGGACATAAGCACATGTTGTAGAGAAGGTGGGTCTCTTATACTGCTATATGAGTGTATAAATGAAGTGGGGCAAGTCACCTGGCAGCAAGCTGGTGGGTGACTTGAGGATACTACCCCTACCCGATTACCTGCACACCTACTGCGCATGGGGGTGGAGAAGAGTCCCGTGCCTATGGGCTTGGGGTGCTCTCAGCACTGGATAATTTGATTCAGATAGTGGCAAGATATGGGTCTAATTTAGCTTCCCACTCAAAAGCCCATCACTAGTGGCCACAGGCACTTTTTGACAATATCCTCATCAATGAGAATACATTTAAATCATTTTGGTGGTATGAGAGACAAGGGTCCCAGGAGAAAACCTAATTTATGGTAGCCTAGAGCACACAATTTAGATAGCAGTTTATGGTTTTTATTATATGATCACAGCAGGGTTTCTGAATTCTAAATAACTTCCCAAAGCCATATTGAAACAAAGTATAACTTTAGCTTTGCTCAACTATCATACAGTACTCCGATTACATTATAAAGATTTAAAACAAACTAAATTGATTATACAGAAAGCTGTCTGTTTTGGTGAGGATATGTTTCTCCAGATTTAGAACATAAGCTTTAATTGTTTTCTTTATTTGGCTGCGATAGTGTGTTAGACCAGCATATGGAAGGCAAAAGAAAATGTGATATCATTGTAAAACATATCAATAAAAAGAGTTATAGTTAAAGTGTGATGTAAAGTGAAAGTAAATAAAAGAACTTGTTTACATAAATAAGTGTCAGGAGGATGTAAACATGGCTTTTTATTGTCTTGGCCCATATGCTTCTATGTCTTTTACCTGTCAAGTCCCATCTGAAGGAAAGCCATAGTTGTGTGTTTAGTGGATGTGCATAAATCAGCTTTTTCCATAGCATTCAATGACATTTAAGAAAATATTGCGCTTCCATCTTTGAGGCAGTAATTTGGAGAAGATAATTTTCCCTTTCAGCATAGCAATACCTTTGGGCATTGTCAAGAACTTCCCGACAAGACTTACAGCTCAGCTGAATCCTAGGGTTAACAGACTCCAAGCCCCGATGAGAATATCACCACTGCAGAGTGAGCTGCTTCAGCACCCCAGGTTGTCTACTTGGCAGATCTAGGTGTTAGGGTCTAGGCATAGCAAATATACAGTAAACAAAACCAAAGATAAGTGGAGCTTTTAAGGCATGCAGCAAAGGGTCACTAACAATGACCAAGGTCAGAGACTGAAAGTCTCCCCAACTGCCTCTCAGCTATTTCTTCATTCTTGTTATCTCGCTACCTCAAGCTAAACATGGACAAGACAGAACTGGTCATTTTCCCACCATCTAACTCCCCTCCCCTCTCTAACACGTCTATTTCTGTCAACAATTACACAATACCAGCAACTCCCCAAGCTCGGTGCCTGGGAGTCATTCTGGACTCTGCCCTCTCTTTCAAACCACATATTCACTCCCTGGCCACCACCTGTCGCCTCCAACTTAAAAACATCTCCTGCATCCGTCCTTTCCTCTCACCTGACACCACTAAAATGCTAGTGCATGCCCTGGTCATATCCCGACTGGATTACTGCAATATCCTTCTTTGTGGCTTACCAACTAACAGACTGGCACCCCTCCAATCTATCCTGAACTCTGCTGCTCGCCTCATCCATCTCTCCTCTCGCTCCTCCAGTTCTGCGCCTCTCTGCCAATCCCTACACTGGCTGCCAGTCCCACAGCGAATCCTGTTCAAAACTCTAACTCTCGCATACAAAGCTCTCTCCAACCAGGCCCCTCCCTACATCTCATCTCTAATCCAACAGTATCAACCTAGACGCAGCCTCCGCTCTTCTGCCGACCTTCTCCTGTCCTCCACCCTGGTCACCTCCTTTCACGCCCGCCTCCAGGACTTCTCACGTGCAACTTCAATCTTCTGGAATGCCCTCCCGCACCCTATCTGCCACTCCACAACCCTCAAAACCTTCAAAGTCGCTCTTAAAACTCACTTATTCAGACAAGCATATAATCTGGCCTAACCAATCTTCTAAAGGGCGCATGCCACAAGCTCAATACTGACTGTTTGTGATCCTTCCCCCTCGTCTTCACCCCTCTTCCTTTAGACTGTAAGCTCACAAGGGCAGGGCTCTCTCCCCTATTGTATCTTGTACTCAGAATATCCATTGTCAACTTTGTAAAACTGCATTTGAAATAGTTTATGTACCGTATGTTTCTACCCTGTCTGTAATTACTACTTTGTAAAGCGCTACAGAAGATGATGGCGCTATATAAATAAACAATAATAATAATAATAATAATAATAATAATGACTGAATAGACTGAAGTCATGGGCAGACAGCATTGGTTTAGAGATCAAAAGGAAAGCAGAGGTTGTATGAAAAGGTCAGTGCAAAATGAGGTGTACAAAGCCAAGTTTGAGGAGACCAAGCCAGGTCAAGAAACTAAAGGTAGCATAGTCACAGTTCAGATGTGGGAATATACAAAGCCATACACATTTTCTGGCTGCAAGCATCTTCCTTAAAGGCCAGAAAGTGAGAAATATTACGTGTTGTGAGCATTTGCATGGCCTATGTATGTGTTTGTATGTTGTACTCTACAGTGTGTTCCAATTTACTGATGTGTGCTTATATTGGATCCTAAACACTTGCATGTTTGGTCCGATATGCCCATTGGACCCTGTATATGCGTAAAGATGTAAACCCATCTGTCAAAGACCATCAGAGCTAGACCACATCACATTATTACATTAACAAACCTCACTTTGGCTTAATGGTATCTGAATGGCAGCAAATCCCTATTCTCAAATGTAGAGGAGTGGAATAGCGGTGGCAGTACAAGACAACATAAAAAGAACGTAGGCAAATGGGCTGTTTAGGTGGTTTAATAAATACAAGTACAATGAATAATTAATAAATACATAAATCCAAATCATTTTTTGTACAAGTTCAAGTTGAAGAGACAGTTTTATAGTTAAAGCAAATGTCAGCTACAGCAGGTCCATCTCTAGCTCTAATTTAATTGTAGTTTCTCTTGATGTTATGCTGTGGTCACCCAAAGACATAGCAACACAGGGGTACAAAAGTAATAAAAACCCATTGTTTAACAGATGTGCCTCCCCTATGCATATAATAGAATTTAGGGGTCCTCAACCCTCCTCCTCATGGCCTGCCAACTGCCCATGTTTTGCGGATTCCCACAAAGTTGCACAGGTGAAGTCAGTGCAGCACCAGAGCTATAGAGCCAGCTATGTGAAGATCCAACATAAACATAACGACACTGCGGATAGCTATGGAATTTGTTTTAAAGTAAAGCGAAAACTGCCAGCAAACCTTCAATCACTAATGCCTCATCAATACTGCCACAGGCACTAGGTTTCTGCAGGGCTCCCTTGCTCCACTAGATACAAGAATAATACAAAGAGTAAGCCGTGTTTGAGGAGAAGCTTTTCTCTTATACCAACCCTGACTCAAGCCTGTGTGACCTTTCCAAGGTCATCTGAACTTACAGATTATCTTATTCTGGTTAACTAAACATATCTCCTGCAACCCAAAGAGCTACATTACTCGAATATATATATATATATATATATATATATATATATATATATAGCCAATTGTCATTAGTCTCTGGACAGTCATCAACCCCTGCAAAGAAAATCCCCCAAATCCATGTTAATCCTGGTATGTTCACTTTGTCCATTCAACACCTAAGTATTATTTCATCATCTTAACCTCAGACATCTTGTCAATAGACAGATAATGTGATTGTACTGTGCTACCCAAATGTCAGGCAGAGTTACAAATCCCAGGATGAGAAAACATGGCACACATCTGGAAATTGTATAATTATGCTTAACATGACCCTGTCTGCTCTAACAAGGGAGGTCAAATCTATAAATCTTTACATTTGCACCAGAAATTAAAAGAATTGGCTTTGTATTAGATGTTAAGCAGGTGAAAAAGGTTTTGTGGGAAATTTCTTAGCTTTCCTCTGCACCTGATTTGGAAGGATTCTGCCTTTTTGCAACCCAGCATCCTTCTTTACTTCATGATTGTTTGGTCTGTTGTTAAAACTGATTCATGATTTTTGTAACCAACGACAAACCAAAGGTACATGTAGCCCTCCACCACCATTTTAAAGTATTGCAATTCCTGCAAAAATGTATTTTGCTCCACTTTAATCATTTAGGATTCTGAAAGTACTGGAAATCCTTGCAGATGCCAAAATGTATTATAGACAATTGCAGTAACAGGAGGTCTACTCACAGAAAACTTAGGTGCATGCTCCTACTCTGCTATGAAATAGTTTTTACGGGTGGTTTGATTTCTCTAAGCCACCATAATTGAAGTTTAAGGGAATACGAAGCGACTTGGTTCACTTGGACAGTGACTCTCCTATTTGTTGAAGGAAAGACCATTACTCACTCAACACTCACTCTAGAAAGTGCCAAAACTTTTTTAATCTCAAACTGAGCTTGCATTAAAATTGGGCCAAATTAGGTCAAAGGTTGTCCAATTAGGTAAAGAACTGTCTGACATTCACAAGCCTCCCAAGCACATGGGAAGTTCAGTCAGGCGTGTGAGTTTTACAGGTGCATACATGTCAAAATTGGCAGTGCTCTCCATGCCTCTACCTCCTAAATGGAAAGCCTTTTCAGTCACCCAGAACGTGATTTTTTTTGAACCTCATATTAAGTAGTAGAAAGTCATAGTTCCAACATATCTCAAATGCTCTCCAAATACCTATTAGCAACCCCATCTCCCGCCCATATAAGCACATACCCAGAGTCAATAATTTACTCAATCATGACTTATACTCAACAACTGGAGTGGTCAGCCTGTAGGAATGTAGCTGTCATACATCTATGATTGCGATATTTTTTCTACATTTTCAGTCTCTGCATGTATTTTACATTAAAAAGTATCATTATGCTTAGCAATTATTAGGTGGGCAGAGTTTCTTCATAAAGACATCCGTGAAGGCCTAATGTGTAAAAGGTGTACTCCATGGCTTATGTAACACTGGGTAAACGTTTGTAAACTACGTTATTTCCTGTAGGAATAGCTAAGTAATGGAACCTATTAGTTCTACAAGGCTCGGCAGCTTTCTCTAGAGCTAGATTCATCATTAGGCCCAATACCCATTACCGCTAAATTTATTCATTTAGATTTAATTCCAAGGCTGGAGCGATGCATTGCCTGATTTAACCTCTTCTCTGCTCTGTTTTCTCAGCAGGAATACATGCGAAGGGAATAATTTGATTCCTTATTAGGAGATAACATTTGCTACTATCAGTGCTTAGTTGAGTTTTAAGATAGAGGGAGAAGCCTTGAAACTGAAAGCCAAACTCCAAAATGTTATATTTTTTATTTTTAATTTTGGAAGCATTAGCAAAGGTTAGGAAAAATTTTGTGTTGTCAGTAGTGTTGAGCGAACCTGTAAAAATTGAGTTTGCCAAGTTCGAACAAAAAAGTACCTGAATTTGACCTAAACCCGAATCCCATTGAAATCAATGGAGATCCGAACTTGGTGATCCCAAAATGGCAGTAAAAGGGGGGTAGTACAGGTTAGAGGGCTGCAAAATAGGAGTAATAACAGGGCAATTGCCCTGCAAATAATTGGATATGGATATTATGATCTATGTCTCCTCTTGTTATATCTATGCACATTGATTGGTTGCATATCTATTGGTGTTAAAGATATACCCTTAATGTGGACCAAAACCCACTAAACTCATGAAATACATTTGGCCAAAACACCTGACAAATCTCCCTTCTTAGAGTGTAGAACTAGAAATGGATATTATCGTTTTTCGAATTGTCCTGTAACACTGTTTTTTTTGCTGTCCTTCAGTGTGAGGTGGCAGGCGATCAGACATTGCATAGGTGCGGCAATGACATCATTGCCACACACAACAGTGAGGAGGCGGAGCTTTACAGCTAAAACAGGTGCCATTATCTGGGATTAGAGTGAAGCAGGAGCAGTGAAAATTGGAAAAATATACTATTTATGGGGCAATTCAGGGGATGTTAGGTAAAAATGTGGGTTTTGGTCTGCTTTAACTGATGACTATTTCCTGGCTGTAAAGGTTTAGGTGGCAACAATTACCAGCACACTCATGACACCCTAAGTCTACAGCACAATTTGTTCCACTACTATCATTGTTCATTATTACTGTTATTACTATTAATATGAAACCACTGATAAAGTGCCAGCATTTCTCCTATTGACAGGGCCTCTTTGCTCCAGCCTGTCAGAGGAGATGAGCGAGTGCTGTTGACGAGTAAAGTCAGTCAAGACAGCGCTGCTACATGTACTAGCACTAATGTATGTGCCAGTATTTTCTTAACGTCAGGGCCTCGTTACTCTAGCTAGTCAAAGGAGGGGAGCGAGCCCTGCTGACGAGTACCATCAGCCAATATGGCGCCTGTAAAAGGATGTTATGAAATATGATAATTAAGATGAATATTAATTATCAATATTTAATAAATACAACGGAAAATATGATTATTGGTTATAATTATCCATCTCCGTTGATATCCTATTGTATCCCTTGGTATTTGTTTTCCATCTATACACACAAGAAACAAAGGGGGGTGGCAGCCGCTCAGACCATTTTATAACTAACCTGGGAGGTGCACATTAGCAGGGCAATTAGTACACACAAGTCTTAAAGGAGCCACAGCACTCAACCCTGTTAGCTTGCAGGCCAGCCTATAATCTGTCTCTAAACTTGGTTAAAAACAGAGGACTCGGTCACACACATCTGCAGAAGTATGCTTAAGCTGCACCACTACGCCAAAGTGCCTCTGTGGGGTGCAGTCCTAACTCTAATCTCTGAGAGCCCATCTGGGACATACAGTGCAATAGATAAATTGGGAGCAGGCTTACCTGAGGTTGCCCTAAACCTCTCAAGTGCAAGCCATGGGGTGGAAGGGTCAAAGACCTTGCAATCTATACACACACTTTGTCCTGTAATATATGTCACATATACACAATTGTATGCAAAATTACAATAGATTTATTAGATAAAACCTTAACTCAATAATATAGTATACAAAATGAATATACAAATTAAACCAATCCCCAATAACTAGAAAACTATACAACTAGCTATTAAAACATTAATAAACACATACATTTACCGCCCCACACCCATCTACAAAACTAATCTGTCCCTAGGTTCTACAGAGAGGGGAGTTACCCAAGTGTAGAGGGAAAGAGAGAGATTAGGGATGGTTTAGAAAGGAATTGTGGGAGAAATAAAGGTAGTGAGAGGTTTAGAGAGAAAGATTGAGAGAAAGATATTTAGAGAAGTAAAGGTAGCTTATTGAGAGATAGAGAGAAGGAAAGAAGGATTGGGAGAAGTAGAGAGAGATTGAGAGACAAAGAGGGAGAGAGAGCGATGATACTTAGCGTATGGAGATTCTCTTGTATGTTGTTAATGGCTGTTGGTCTCTCTGGCGGTGGGAGGGGGGGAGATGATCCTCCCCTGGTCTGTCTGGACCCTGGATTTTTATGTCCCTTGACAGCAAGAGGTGTGAAAAGGTCTACACCTCTTGTGGGAGTTGGCTATTGAGCACAGGTGAAATATTTCTCAGAATTTGATCCACATAATAACTTTTCCCAGATATGTCCCACAATTAATAAAATGTTATTTTCTAACTCAGCAAAATATTGCCCTTCATTCGATACCAAACTTCAAATATCTATGGCTTTTCAAATATGAGTATGATTTTCTAGCCATGATCGGTGTACTCGCCATTTGATGTTTGGTATGACACGAAGGTGAAATACCTGCTGCATCTGTTTGTGTAATTTGTATTAATATCACATACATGTAACTAAAGTTATCTAAGAAAGAAGTTTATGAGACATTTCAAAGTTTAAACCAAACTTTCCCAAGGCTGCCAGGATGTACATCCTTTACTATATTAATTTAGCAGGATTTCACAGGGAAGTGTTAACTTAGGAAAGGTTGTTGTTCAATGTGTAGGTGTTATGTTTCCCGGAAGTCTGCTGGCAAATGGTAGCTATATATATACAAAATATATACATACACATGATATATATATATATATATATATATATATATATATATATATACCAAATGAATTTGTGCCACCCTTTAGCAGCGCCACCCCTCCAGTAACCAGTAACAGATGGCCCTCCCTGCCCTCTAGTGCGCCCCAAGTGCCCACTCATTATACAGTATTATACTGTCCCCGCCTCTCAGGCCCACCCATTGGATGGGACTATACTCTCTCTGCCCCTCAGCTTAACACCGAACCCAAACACATGATGAGCGGACCTAACCAGTGCAATTCGGGTCCGCTCATCTCTAGTTGTCAGTAACCATAGTGGCAAACTAGGGCTGATCTGGAAAGGCCCACTACTACTTCAAAGAAGTGTAAATTACGATAAAAATCCCTGGTTTGGTTAAAAGTGGGTAAAATTATATAACATTGCAAGTTATATAATGAGATTTGTTTCATAAGATCACCAAATTTTCTATTTGTGACCCTTTGTTAGGAGATGGTTATTTAGGTTATTTTGTTAAAGAGTCTTTCCAGACAAGTCAAAAAGTCTTCCTCACCTTTTTCCCCTTAGCTGATCTCTCCTAATCAGAAAGTGTAAAATATGCTGGGTGCCCAGATCGAGTCTCACAGCTGGCAGGCTTTTCCTTTATTAGCCTGTGATCTCCAGGACTGACAGCTATCTCCCACATCAGTCACAGTGTCCACTGCATCCCGACATGCCCCTCTCCATTTCAGTGAATTAGGTGGGATATGATAGTCATTGAATATTCGTGGCTATCCATCCCAGAGATCAATAGTGAATGTAGAACAGGCCTACACACAATGGAACTCAGCACTTGGTAACTTTTACACTGACTAAACAGAACGGATCAACTGCTGGGACGAAAGGCGAGTCATTTTTTTCTGTGGGTCACAACATTTTTCTTTGCCAGTAGTTTTTATTGAACAACCATAATAAGCAAAACATACATAACTTGAGCTTCTAAGCGCATAAGAAAAGCATAATAACATCTCGTCATCATGAACAGCAATTGAATCTAAATTGCATACAGTCAGTCAAGGCCCCGGCTAGGCCAAATCCCCAAAGGCACTCAGCCCCTGGAGACCCCTGCTGCTTCAAAAAATATATGCTGAACATTATTAAAGCAAAAGACAAATGTATTCAAGAAAGTAAAATATCAAGCATATGACAGAACCTAGTGGGACAAACAGCCTACCCCCCAGTGAAAATAACATGGAAGGTAAAGAAAGAGGCAAGAACAAGAAACAGAAAGAATATGGAGAGAAAGAAAAGTAGAGAAGACAAGAAAGAGAATAAAGAGGTCACATTTGCCAATGCCAAGCCACGATCAGATTGACAGCAGAATGCGGTCAAAATTAAGGGAAGGAAAATGTTTTATCCAGGGATCCCAGATCTCCTCAAACCTTTGAGATGAGAGATGCCACTAGTTTCTCAAAGAACATTATATCATTCGCGCCAGGAATCCCCAAATGGGATTTTGGTCTGTTTCCATGATCTGGTGATAATAACTTTAGCAGAAGTCATAATATGAGCTTAATGAGGGAATCACAATGCAGATTCAGGAGTGCCATGGACGTCGAAGGCCTAAAAGAAAGCTTAATGGGTCTAGTTATTATATGGAATACATTAGCCCAAAAGCTGCACACTACTCGGCATTCCCACCACATATGAACCCGAGTGCCCGAACACCCTCACCCTAGCCGGCACCAACTACCACCTAAATAATGCTTTAATATTTGCTTCTAAATGAAGCATGACAATTTCTTCTGTAAAGAGTGTAAAATAGGGGAAGGGATAGCGGATGGAATAGCTACTGGCAGGACCCTGAACAAATACTCTTGGGGAGCCAAGACATCTTCACGGCTGCAATCCTCTCCAACCATGAAATATTAATTCTGCACCATGAGTCAATGGGTAGATTGCAGAATACAGGGAGAAGTAATCATTGGTCAACTGGACATCCAGGTAAAATATAGTTCGAATTAGCCACTGAGAATCATACGAAGCTTTAACTAATTCTACAGTTTTTGCTGGCAGAGAAACATTAAGGGCAAAAGATTTAGTCAGGTTAACCTGGAGTCCCGACAGCTGCCCAAACTTTCCCAGCAAATACCTTAAATTGAGCAATGAAGTACAGGGTTTAGTAAGAAGCATTAGCAGATTTTCTGCAAAAAGTGAAGATTTATGTTGACATCCAGTTGAATTAACCTAGCTAAGGTTTCAATGGCTAAGGCAAAAAGGAGGGGGAAAGGGGCGGCCTTGCCTCATTCCCTTGCCTAACGTAAATCTTTCTGAATGGTAACCTGTGTACTTATTAAATGCAACTGGGTTGAAGTAAAGAGAGGACACCCTTTGATAAAATTGTTGTTCACCCCCCAATGCTGAAACACCATGAAAAGGGTGTCCCAGGCCACTGTGTCAAAGACACATCTAAATCCAAAAACATTCCCTTCTCTTTTAGCAATGTGGACAAGATTCATGACTTTCTGGATGTTATCCCTGCTTTCCCAGCTGAAATAAAACCAACCTGCTTCCTTGACACCAATACCATGTACCAAATTAGGTGAGCAGCCAAGACCTTGTCCAAGCTTTTGACATCAATGTTCAATAAGGAAATAGGCCTGAAATTAAACCATATGCTCATATCCATGTTGGGCTTAGGTAACATAGTGACTCCAGCTAGTAGGGTATCAAAGCTCCAGTTGTATCTATGCAGGAGGGCATTAAAAGAGGACAGCAAATGGGGGGAGAGCACCTTTACAAACTTCTATGTATGTGGCAGAAAATCCATCTGAGCCTGGTTGCTTATTGGCTTTCAAACCTTGAATAGTGTTGAAGATCTCAGGCAGTTTCACTTCCGCGTCCAAGTAGAACCTAGCTTCATCTGATAATGCGGGCAGCCGGGCCCGGTCAAGTAGATCATTGGCTAAGTTCACATCTAACGTACCCTTGGATTTATATGACTCTTCCAAATGAGTATGGAACATTTCCACGATTTTGGAAGGATTGCTAGACAAAGTACCATCTCTGGTGTTCAGGTGAATAGGCTTTAACGACGATCCCCCTAAGTCTCCTCAACAATGGAGTATTTGGTTTATTAGGTAAACGGTTTTATCAAGCCTAGTCCATCTTATTTGTCGCTCTGTTTCAATAGACATACATAAGTTCAGTTCATGGTTCAGTTGCATGTTCAGTTTTTTGTTTCAGTTATATTATTTATAGATGGGTCCTATTTAAAGGTCTCATCTGCTGCGCTGTGGCACTCTATAATGTCAGAGTGCATCTTTTAACACTGCAACTCCATCTAGTATCTATTTGGATCAGGGAACTGCGAAGTACTACCTTATGCGCCTCCCATATCATAATTGGTGAATTGGCTGAACCTACATTTTGGAGCCTGCAATTGGTTGACCACTGAAGTGTGGCTGAGCAACAAATCATTCAATTTCCAGGGCGATTAGCAGCAACTCCTTAAAGTGGACCAACACCCAGGGGGGATCTGCCCGGGAATCTATAAGATCGAAATCGGGATGTCCCACGGGGTGAAACCCCCCAGGACGCCCACAAACCTTACCTTAACCCCGTTCCAACGGCGCATGCACATTTGTGAATGGCCGGCACGGGATCGCTCCCTGTTAGAAGGAAGCGCGAGACGTGGCCTCCAGCGCTCAGAGCCGCTGTGGTTGGACGCCGCTTGTACGTGCATACCACAGTGGCTCTGAGCTCTCTGATTGGATGAGTGCCCACGTAGGAGCGTGGGAAGGTGAGTGTTTACGGGCGTTTTGGGGGGTTTCACACAGCGGGGCACCCCCGATCGTGAAAATCCTGGGTGTTGGTCCACTTTAAAGAGCTGATAACTAAAATCCTGGCCTTTATCCCAGGAGACCTAGTTCAGCCCAGTACTGGTTCCTGCTGTATAATCATTCCTAAAATGACCTCTATTGTGTTTTATACAATTATCTTAACCTGGCAACTGTTCAGAATAGTTACATACCATCAAAATGCCTGATTTCCTGCCTTCGGGACGCTAAACTTGCTGTGCTGGCTGCTATTGTCCACAATAAAAATTATCCATCAGCTTTGTTACATAATATTTTAATTTCATTTAATTAAAACAAACTCAAATGACTGAAGTGATTACAAAAATAAAATTACACGTTTTCTGCTGAAGAGTTATAGAATCATAAGTTTTACTTTTTTCAGTTTTTTTCTGAAAATGTTGTTTGGTGCTTGAATTGCAAAACAAAGCACGTAAAGCAAAGAAGTGTTAGAAACACAAGATAGTAATTACAAAATATTAAAATAATTTTATTTTTTATTGCTGCCTCTTTTAAATATTTAAATAACAATAAAACTATTATTTAAACTATAAACACATTCATCCATAAATGTAATAATTGTATTGCAACATTGTACTAATTGTTAGATAAATAATTAAATACATTCAAATTACACTTTTAAATATTAAAGAAAATCAATAAATATTGAATTAGATATTCATTATTACATGTTAAAACACATTTTAAATTACAGTATTTATCAACTTAGATTTAGTGTTATAATGTAAAAACTGTGTGATAGTGTAACAGAAATAATTAAAATTGTAGTAAAAATTTTGCAGTATGACAAGCAATAATTTATAGACACCATATTAAAGTAATTACTATAAGAATAAGGTAACATTTTAAGATATATTATAATAATTAGGTGAAAATAAAACATTGATTTTAAATTAACCTGTTTTATTTTAATTACTTTTCACATTTTTTAACTCATTATACAATATTTAGCTTTTTTAAACAACCAAGACACTCCTGAGATACCATATATATGTGTAAGATATGTGAGACACATACCATGCTGACAATAAGCTGTAAAAGTATGTTTCCATCAATTTTTTTTTCATTTTCATAACCAATTCGGCCACAGTAGTTTACCAGATTGCGAAAAATACTACTCTTCCACTCATGTGCAGCGAAACCAAGCGTAATGCATGCAAGTAGTCTCTTTATGCTACTACCTCTGCTCCAACAATACAATGATAGCTTTGTTTGCTGCTGTGTGGACAATATAGTTAATTTAGGAGATTACATGGGCGCAGACAAAAGTTCGTACAGGCAGCAACGAAACAGGAGTTCAAACAGCCAAAGGTCAGGTAAACAGCAAAACCTAGCCACAGAATGGTCTGGAAAAGGGGCAGCTTTATGCAGCAACTGGCCAAAAAGGAGGCACAGATAGGGACAACATAGCAGCAGCTCTTTGCTCACACTAATCTAAGGGGGGCAGTGAATTAACCAACTGGCTTATTGTTTGCATACAGCTTAGAGCCAACTTATAGCTCCCTAGGCTCCCAACAAAATACCAAGGCCAGAGAAGACAATCCCAACAGCACTGGAGGATTGTGAGAATTGCTTTTGAACCAACTTTCATCCATTTTGTCAGTTTCACTTTAAATAGACCTTTCCTATTAACATCCTTGCCTTTACCCAGCGCTCAGTTACATAAACCAATTAACTAAAAAATGATGGTGTAGCTTCAGGCTTTTCATCTTCCAGACCACCTCTGGCAGTGAGTCAAAGACTTGTCACTCAAACTTGATATACAGTGACAGCGGCTCTCATTCTGCTGTGGGATCGAGATTACCATTGGGTCCAGTTGAGTGTTTTTTTTTTATTTAATAGCTTATACTGGTCACATTGTTGTAGATTGAATGGGGAATAAATATGCAATATTTACCATTGTCTAAGTGGGTAATTTATTGCAGTGCGGTAAATTCCCATCTTCTTTAGGGAGCTCTCCTCTAGAGTTGCTTAAAAATGACTCTTTTCAGGTAAAGAGCAGTTTAGTCAAATGGTTGGTTTTAAATCTGCCATTGAAATCTATGGGATCTAATACATGTGGTTGGGGTTTCTGTAAAGCATCTAAGGCAAGTAAATGTCCCAACATTGCCTGAGAAGACCACAAAATACAGTAACTTGGGATAGCTGTGCTAATTTAAAAGGGAGGAGAATAATTACACAACATCATTACCTTCCGTAACAAAAATTAGTAATGCATCAATGTATAGGCAAAAATGCTTTCAGGGTTTTCCTAACATTAAAGTGAAAATGGCTGTGATAACCATTTCTGAACAGTTTGATGGCAATTGTTTGCGTTTGATGACTTTCATTGGGTGTATGTCCCCAGCTTATAATTCTTGGTCAGGAACATAACTACAGGGGGTGCAAAGGAAAAGCATCTGCATCAGCCCCCACCATTGTTGCTCTTCCACCAACTTTGTCAGATCTTTGATCACATGGCATCAAGTCAGCAAAGAATGTGTTATTTGTATCAACTGATTCCATGTTAAGTTGTTTTGTAGCCAATTCAGTTGCACATTTGCACTCTGCAAAATGATAAGGGTTTCTATGCACTATCCGAAGGCCCCATTCAATGTTTTACACCACGTGGCACCTGGAATAGCTGCCTGGGTGGAAGTCTCCAGGTGCTGGGACTTCCTCTTACTCCTGAGACATAACTCTACTCCTTACTCTGCAACTGCTGAAATTGTTAAGTTTCAGCTCCCCTCTCTCCACCTCTTGCATACATAGTATGTATGTAATATATGTATCAGCTGATGGTGCCGGTGAGACAAGCTGCCTTACGACTGCTCCACTTTTAGACATGCAGTCGTAAAACAAATTTCACTGTACAATGTATGGTTATGCATGTGACAAATAAACCTTGGCTTGATTTGAAATGTCTGCATCAGGGCCTTCCAGCATTTAGTTATGGTTTTGATTGGTAAATGGCCAGCTTTAATTTTCTTCCCTCATCCTGGAAGATTCCAGGAATATTAACTCTAAGAAACATGCAGCGTAAAAAATAAAAAAACTAAATTGCTGTTGAGCAGTGCTGATCTGCTTAAATATAGATCATGCATTAAGCAAAGTCCAGAGATAGGGTCTATAAAGCGTTATTGAGGAAACTGGGGACCCTAAAAGAAACCACAGACACAAAAAAGACAAAACAACCCCTGTTTATATAGTGCCAATTGACTAAATTGCCCCAGGCTCTGATACAAGGCCACCATTAGGGCAGTAGTGGATGTTTCAGTAGCTTTTGTTATTTGATTTAAAAAAAAACTTTATGGCATGCTACAATTTAATCAATATAAGTCATGACTTTATTAATAGTGGTTCTGAATTAACTCTATATAGCATAAGGGTGGGACTCTAGACTGCTTCCCTCTGGTGTGTGCAAGAATAGTTTTCTCCAGTGTGTCCAAAAATGAACCCCCCTGATGGACCCCCTCTGGTGGGCCCCAAGAATGATTTCCTCTGGTGGACCCCAAAAATGATTTCCTCTGGTGGAACCCAAGAATGATTTCCTCTGGTGGACCCAAAGAAAGATTTTCTCTAAGGGGCCCACGATACTTCAGTCTGACACTGAGAGGGCCTGAGATGGGATTTAAGCCTTGGTTCCTCTTCCATTTTTAAGGAAACATCACCTAAACAAGTCAAGGACAGTTCTCGCTTTAGTAAATTCACATAATGCATAACCACAGTGTTGCGGGGAGTATTGGAATTGAATATTTCCTGCCATGTTGGTAACAGAGTGACAATATTTTAACCGGTACAACTAAATATTCGGTATAACATTGGACATAGAGAAATGCTCTTCATGCTTTGAGGATGGTGCTCATTTGTCATTTGTGACAGAGCATATTTGGCTAGTTTTACAGAGTTTTCCTGCCCAAGCACCCCGCCAAATTGAGCTTGTCTTTCTAACTGACTTCCTGTAGATTTCCAAAATGAAGGATTCACCTGAACTGAACCGTGTCTATTTTCTCAGTGTCTCTCGGCTTTTTCTTGAAGCTCCCGTGGGTATTTAAATTAATGTCTAACACTGAGCCTCACAAGACAGCTGTAATGACATTAATCCTTTACACTGGCTTAGGCAGCAATGTTAGTAGGAGTAAATTTATTTATCCTATCTGGTAATGGTCTGAACCAGAGACGCTTCAGCTGACATTGACTTGAGAATTGAGTATTGAGCATTGATCAAATAAAAAAGAGCACCGGTTAGGTAAAGCACCAGTGTTGGGTGATGGGTCCTGGCTTGCAGATAACATTTCAGTTCCTTCCAAATATTTTGGGTGGGATTCAGGTCTAGGCATTGTGCAGTGCAGGCCAGTCAAGCTCTTCCATACCATACATGGGAAGCCATCTTTTTATGGAATTGGCTTTGTGCATATGGGCTTATTGTTTTGCTGAAACAAATGTCAACCAATAAATTCTATTGTCAACAGGTACCAGCTTTCCAAAATATACATAACGAACATGCAAACATTTTGGTCTAAATTACTGTGACTGTGAACAGTTAAGCAACCTGAAGGTGAAATGAAATCCAAAAGATATAAATAACACATTCTATTGTCATCTTGTTGTCACGGTTTCAGCTTCCTCACATGCTGGTTAATCACCTTCTCTGTGTGCTCTGGCTGTCAGTATGGTTGTGCATCCCCGGCATACCTTTAGGCGTACTATCTCCTTTTATGGCCATGTTTTTCTAGTTTTGCAGGTCAGCTCCCCCACAGGTATTGCTGGGGTTAATGTAGATGAGTTAATCTGTTCTAACTTAGGTGTGGGCCTAGGTGGAGAAAAGATTAGTGTAGGTGCGCTGTGGATAAAAAAGTTTTGTTAAAATAGGCAGGTTAAAAGGGAGAGTAAATAAAGGGTTAATGTTCTCTGTGATCCTGTAAGGAAAAATAGATTATTATATATATATAAATATATAAATTAATAAATGCAATAGTATTACCAAAGTGAAGTTTTGTTTGAGGGAGTGTTTCCACCTTTTAATTAAATCAGAAACAACTAGGTATCATTGCTGTCACGGGGACCTCGCACTCACCCGGCCTTCGGTCCCACGCCGGCTGCACTCGGTCGGCCGGAGCGCAGGCTGGGCGGCGTCTTCGGCAGGCAGCGGCTCGACGCCTTCTGTCCCCGGCCGCCGCTCGTCTGTTTCCGCCGCGAGCAGCCGCTCGGCTGTTTCCGTCGCCAGCGGCTGCTCGGGCGGCTCCGTCACTGGCGGCGTCTGGAGCGGCCGCGTCCCTGGCATCGCGGCGCGCTCCTGACGCTCGGCATCGTGCTCGCGCGATCATGTCCCTCAATCTGCTCGGCCACTTCCTATAAAGGTCTTCTTATTGCATTCATTTGATCCTTGCCCGTGATAGCGTGCTGCTGGGTGTGAATTGGTGTCTGTTCCGTTTACGTATCTTGCCGTGTATGACCATCCTTGATTGCTGCCTGGACCGACCTTTGCCTGTTTTCCTGACCACGATTTCTGCCTGCTCCTCTGTACTGCGTATCTGTGATACCCCGGCGTGACCTTTGGCTTGACCAGACCATTCTTCTGTCTCATCCTCCTGTACCGCGCTTCATTGGATTGATCTGCCGTGTATGACCTCTGCCCGTTTGACCTTACCCAGTCTCATTCCTGGTTCGTTTGCCTTCCCCTGCATAAGTCTGCATCCTTTGTGCTAAGTCCTGGGGGCAACCGTGTCCGGTGAGGCGTGTCCAGCGTCCCGGCAAATGGGGGCTTGTCTATAGGCGAAGCTAGCAGTGGAGATTGGGGGTTGCAGACTTAGTTGGAAGGTGGGCGTCCCACGGGACCTGACATTATCACGGGCCACAAAATTATTTCCTAGATGGAAGAATTAATGCAACAGGTGCAAGCTATGGCCACCGCCATCAACCAGCTGGCCCAGCGAGTGGCAACGCAGGAAAGTCGCCAACTACCTGCGCCGCTGGATCCTGGACCTACAGTCGAGCCAAAGATTCCTCTTCCAGAGAAATTCTTTGGGGAACGGATGAAGTTAGAGAACTTCAAGAACTCTTGTGAGCTCTACTTCCGTCTACGGCCCCACTCATCTGGGTCAGAAACTCAACGAGTGGGCCTAGTCATCTCACTTCTCCAGGGTGATCCTCAGACCTGGGCATTTGGTTTGGCACCTTCTGATGAAGCCTTACAATCAGTTTCCTCCTTCTTTTCTGCCATGGAGCTATTATATGCAGACCCTGATCGAGCTTCAACGGCAGACTCCAAGCTACGGAATCTTAGACAGGCAAAACGCTCAGCGGAGGAGTATAGCGCAGAGTTCCGTCGATGGGCCATTGATTCCAAGTGGAATGATCCAGCTTTGTGCAGCCAATTTAGAATTGGACTCTCAGAAAATATTAAAGATGTTTTAGTGAACTATCCGCTACCCAAAAGCCTTGATGCATATATGCAACTGGCAATTAGAGTGGATAGACGTCTTAGGGAAAGACGCCAAGAAAAAGGCAAGGATCAACCTTGGGGACCCCCACGCCAAGAGTCAAGTCCTAGGGGTGCAGCCGCCCCTTCTTCTATGACGTCTGAAGAACCCATGCAACTTGGCGTAACCCATCTTTCTCAAGCAGAGAAAGTTCGGCGTAGAACACAAGGCCTTTGTCTTTATTGCGGAAATCCTGGCCACTTCGCAAAAAATTGCCCAAACAAGGCTCCGGTGGCGGCAAACTACAGCGCCTAGATCCTGCTGAGGGACTTCATCTAGGCGGTCAGGTATCATTCCCTCATGTTAATCGGTTACTCCTACCAGTTATGGTCTCTTGGGGCCTTTCCAAGACTTTTGCCTCCACTTTCATAGACAGTGGAGCGGCTGGCAATTTCTTGGATAGGTCACTTGCCTCCACCCTTAATATTCCATTGATTCCCTTCGAGTCCTGGCTGTCAATAACAAGCCCATCATGGGGGGTTGGTCTCCTTTAAGACCCCCTTGGTGAATTTAATTGTGGGTTCTGACCATTCTGAAGAATTAGAGTTTTTTTATTATTGAGAGTCCTGTTTCTCCTATTGTATTAGGGTTCCCATGGTTAAAAACCCATAATCCGGTTATTAATTGGGAATCTGGGGATATTGTTAAATGGAGTCCATTCTGTTATGAGCATTGTTTCTCCACATCCCTTAGGTCCTCACAGGTCATCCTTGATGGTTTACCACCAGCCTACGCAGATTGGGCGGATGTTTTCTCTGAAAAATCCGCTGACTCTCTTCCCCCGCATAGGACTTATGATTGTCCCATCGATTTGCTTCCAGGTACTATGCCCCCTAGGGGGAAGATATATAATCTCACACGATCTGAAGAGCTGGCCATGAAAGATTATATTTCAGAGAACCTCAAGAAGGGATTCATCCGTCCTTCTACCTCACCTGCTGGTGCAGGATTTTTCTTTGTCGAGAAGAAGGACGGCGGTTTACGCCCCTGTATTGACTACCGGGGATTAAACAAAATTACTGTAAAAAATAGATATCCGTTACCGTTAATCAATGACCTCTTTAATCAGGTATCTGGGGCTCAGATTTTTTCCAAACTTGATCTTAGGGGGGCATATAACCTTATTCGTATACGCCAGGGGGATGAATGGAAGACAGCCTTCAATGTCAAAGATGGCCATTATGAATACTTGGTGATGCCCTTTGGCCTATGTAATGCCCCTGCAGTCTTCCAAGATTTTGTGAACGACATTTTTCGCGATTTCTTGGGTCGGTTTCTGGTGGTCTATTTAGACGACATACTAATTTTTTCCCATTCCCTGTTGGAACACCGTCAACATGTGAAAGCGGTGTTACAAAGGTTACGGGAGAATCATCTGTATGCTAAAATCTCTAAATGTGTATTTGAAGTTTCTGAAATTCCGTTTCTAGGATATTTAATCTCTAAGCGTGGCTTGATTATGGATCCCTCCAAAGTATCCGCGATACTGGAGTGGGAGCAACCTAGAACCCTTAAGGCGCTTCAGAGGTTTTTAGGATTTTATAGACAATTCATAAGGGGGTTCTCTTCCATTGTGGGTCCCTTAACAGATCTTACTCGGAAGGGCGCTTTTGTTGAGGAGTGGCCTCCCTCAGCAATAAGCGCCTTTCAACTATTGAAAAAGACTTTTACTTCAGCTCCTGTGTTGATCCATCCCAATACTAATCACCCATTTCTGTTGGAGGTCGACGCCTCCGAACTTGGGGTGGGAGCAGTTCTCTCTCAGTATTCTGGAAATCCGGATAGACTGCATCCCTGTGCGTTCTTTTCACGAAAATTTTCTCCTGCTGAACGTAATTATGATGTTGGTAATAGGGAACTATTGGGTATTAAACTGGCCTTTGAAGAGTGGCGTCACTGGCTGGAAGGTTCTCTACACCCCATTACCATATATACTGATCACAAGAATCTAGAATATTTAGAGTCCGCCAAGAGGCTTAACTCCTGTCAGGCTCGCTGGGCACTCTTTTTCTCTCGTTTCAATTTCATTATCACCTACAAACCGGGGAAAAAGAATACCAAAGCAGACGCCTTATCTCGAAATTTCGGAGATTGTAAGGATTGATTTGATCCTGCTGAACCGATTCTGCCCTTAGGTTGTATAGTGGGCGCCCTTCTTCCTGACTTGTCTAGTTCTTTGACGCCATATCAGATTGATACTCCTCCCGGTAAACCCTCTGAATGCTTATTTGTTCCACCTCATTTACGTCTCGCCGTTTTACAGGAACTTCATGATGCCAAGTCCGCCGGTCACTTAGGGGTTCGGAAGACCTTGGCTGTCGCTAAACGCCATGTCTGGTGGCCAACCATCAGACGGGACATAACCGCCTTTGTTGAAGCATGCCCTGTATGTGCACGGAGTAAAACTACCCATGGATCTCCAGCGGGATTATTAGTACCTCTGGAGATTCCTAGCGAGCCGTGGTCCCACATATCCATGGATTTCATTGTCGATCTACCTCTATCGCAGGGAAATACTGTAATCTGGGTGGTGGTTGACCGCTTCAGTAAAATGGCACACTTTATTCCTTTGGTAAAACTTCCGTCGGCACCAGACTTGGTGCAATTATTCATTAAGCATGTTTTGCGTCTCCATGGTATACCACAGAATATTGTTTCAGATCGGGGGGTTCAGTTTATATCCCGCTTTTGGAAAGCCTTTTGTACTCGCTTGGGCATTAAAGTTTCTCTTTCTACAGCTTATCATCCCCAGTCTAACGGACAGACCGAGCGGATGAATCAGAGTTTAGAACAATATTTGCGCTGCTTTGTGTCTGATCGTCAAGAACAGTGGGCGGATTTTATCGAATTTGCTGAATTCGCCTTTAACAATGCGCCTAGCGAGTCGACTAAGTTTTCGCCGTTTTTCTGTAACTATGGCAGGAATCCTAAGGTGTCATCCTTCTCTGGTCCTTCCTCCAACTTGCCGGCCTTGGAGGAATGGCTACGGGAAAGGACTAAGGTGTGGTCTGAGATACAGATGAACCTTAACAAAGCCTCTGAAAAATATAAGGTGTTCGCGGACCGACATAGATCGCGGGAACCACCATTTCAGGTAGGAGACTGGGTCTGGGTATCCACTAGAAATATTGCCCTTAGACAACCCTCACCTAAGTTAGGCCCTAAATACATCGGTCCTTTTCCCATCACTAACAAACTGAGTAATGTTACCTTTAAAGTTAAGTTACCTATGTCCATGAAGATTCCGTCTACCTTTCATGTTTCTTTGTTAAAATCCGCCAGAAATGTTCAGGTGTCATCTCCTCCTCCAGTCGGTAATGGGAGATGAACCTGAATATGAAATTAACAGAATACTCGATGCTCGAATGGTTCGAAATTCATTACAGTATTTAATTGATTGGAAAGGTTTTGGTCCTGAGGAGAGATGTTGGGTACCGGCCAAAGATGTTCATGCCAGAACCTTAGTCAATAGATTCCATCGTGAGAATCCTGATAAACCTGGTAAGGGTCCGGAGGCCCCTCGTGAAGGAAGGGGGTAGTGCCACGGGGACCTCGCACTCACCCGGCCTTCGGTCCCACGCCGGCTGCACTCGGTCGGCCGGAGCGCCGGCTGGGCGGCGGGCGGAACGCCCTTGTGGTTTGAATGGGGCAATCAGCCCCAGGTTCCTAAGTTACACCAATCATGTCCCTCAATCTGCTCGGCCACTTCCTATAAAGGTGTTCTTATTGCATTTGATCCTTGCCCATGATAGCGTGCTGCTGGGTGTGAATTGGTGTCTGTTCCGTTTACTTATCTTGCCGTGTATGACCATCCTTGATTGCTGCCTGGACCGACCTTTGCCTGTTTTCCTGACCACGATTTCTGCCTGCTCCTCTGTACTGCGTATCTGTGATACCCCGGCGTGACCTTTGGCTTGACCCGACCATTCTTCTGTCTCATCCTCCAGGACCGCGCTTCATTGGATTGATCTGCCGTGTATGACCTCTGCCCGTTTGACCTTACCCAGTCTCGTTCCTGGTTCGTTTGCCTTCCCCTGCATAAGTCTGCATCCTTTGTGCTAAGAAGTCCTGGGGCAACCGTGTCCAGCGTCCCGGCAAACGGGGGCTTGTCTATAGGCGAAGCTAGCAGTGGAGATTGGGGGTTGCAGACTTAGTTGGAAGGTGGGCGTCCCACGGGACCTGACAATTGCCTCTGACTAATTAGGCCTCAAAAATTGTTGGAATTTTTAATCTTGCAGTCTGAGGGATTTCTCCTCTCAGGTAGCGTTGTACAGATTGGTCAGTGTTAATTACACTATTGGCCCTGTATTCTGAGTTCTTTGAGCTGGTTTGTGGTGGATGGTTCCTTGTTCAGGATGAGGTTAGTTTCTAGTGGGTTGGAGCAATGTGGTTGGTGGATCCTAGATGGTTTAGAAGTTGTAGGTCAGCGTTGAAATGAAATAAGCGGTGTTCCTCAGGTCCAGGTAGGCGGTGTGAATTGAGGTAGATGATTTGTTTTGGATGGATGGAGATGATTATGTCATCAGAAAGGGTTCTGGTGTTTAGTGCAGATTAATTAGTTGAGATCTGCTTTAATGTTCTGATTTTAGATGTGTTGTGAGGCTTGTAACCGTTGTGGGGGAAATGTGAAAAACTTGTAATTAGAGGTAAAACGAATATAAGGAGATTGTATGGCTTAGAGTTTCGGTAAGTTGATTAAAATTGATGCAACAATTAGTACAGTATATGTTCGGTGCTTTTTATTCACCGCCACAGCCTGGATTGGCTGTGGTTTTACTTGTATGCTTTTAATTAATGGTAAACGAATTCAAGGAAATTGTATGACTTACAGTTTCGGTAAGTTGATCAAAGTTGCTAGGAAAATTAGTACATGAGTTGATGCTCAGTGCTAGTTACTCACCACCACAGCCTGGATGGGCTGTGGTATTAGTTGTAGTGCAGAGGGTGCAGGTGAAAAAATGGAAAAGCCGGTTATTGCAGAGGGGGCAGACAGGAGCAGCGCTGAGGTTTCCTCTGGGCTGGAGAAGTGTAGCGGACGTTGGCCTGGCTGCCTTCAGGTAGCCAGATCTGAGCTGGTGACCATAGGTAAGGCGGCGGGCGGGCAAGCAGAGAGAAGAGCCGGTTCGCGGCTGGGTTTAAAAATGAAGCCGCAAAAGCGGCTGGAAAGTAGCAAAGTTCTTGCCTGATTTTAGTCTTTGTAAAATTAATAGAAAATCGGTTCACCGATGGCCGTTTCATCTATGACGTTGTCAAGGTGATCAGGGTTAATCGGTGATCGGTGGTGGCCTTACTCTGGCCTCCTGTCCTGATTGGCTGATGGCCACATAAAACCAGGCCTCTCCCAGTATGCATTGCCCATTATAGTACCACTGTTAGCTAAATTCTGATTACCTGTTACTGACTTTCGCTTTGTCTGACCCTCCTCTGCCTGGACTGACCTCGAGCTTGTCTACTCATCTGTACGGCGAACCTTCTGACAGCCCCACTGGACCCCTGGCTAGACACTCAACCATTCAACTGCATATGCTCTTGGAACCTCGAATTGGAAGTACTATTATTCCTGTGTATGACCCCAGCCAGCCAGACTTTCGCCCAGCCTTGTCCCTGGTTCATCTGCCTTGTCCCTGTAAGTCCTTTGTGCTGTCTAAGTCCTGGGGGCAACCGTGTCCGGTGAGGCACACCAGCCCTTACCTTCAGCCACAAAGAAGCGGACTCACTAGCTGGAGAAAGGGTCTTAGCTATCTGTGGTCAAGAAATAAACAACATGCTGTGAGCAATTGGGGCGAACGGCTGTGACACGAACAACAGTTCTTCAACAGCAAAAGCAGGTTTATTGAGAAATAAAGTGTTCAAAAGCAAAATATCTCTCACTTCAGAGGTTGCAGCAACAACGCAATAAATCAAAGTGGCTACTTCACCAATTCAATGTAAGTCCAGGGCTGGTTACTCCAGCAAGCTGCAATTCCATGATAAGTCAGGTCCACTTTGCAGGGCCTACCAGCCCTCCGCTGCTCAACCCCACATGTCTAAGTTTAGGGGGCGCAAAAGCTAAGTCCTTCGGCTTATGTTCAGTTCTTTTATTCACCACTGTGCAGTACAGCCTGGGCTCCCTCCTACAGGCTGGTCAACAGACAACTGACAGGCTCAGTGGCTCCTTTTTATTCAGGCTTCCCTTGCAATCAGCCTGATCACCTGTGCGAGGCCTGAGATCAGGGAACAAACCTGAAAAGGATTGGGGAAAGTGAGCTGGGTCCTGAAAACCCGGCATGGATCGTGCCTGATACAGTCTAGCGGGGGAGAAATACTCACCATTTATGACATTTCCATACACTTTACCACAATGCATATTCACTTACTTTGCCAACATCCATTGATCCCTTGTGATGCAAGCTCATAAAGTACAGCAGGGCTTTTGTTAGCACTGTGAGTCTTTAGTCACAAGGGAGAAGACTCCTTGGTTGATTGGAGGGGTGAGGGGCACAGAACCTGACCTTATTAGAAGCCCTTATCACAGAGAGGCCTGTTTGGGAAAAGGTAGAACGAGTGTGGGTATAAGGGGTCAGTCCTTGTGCTGACAGCAGAGGGCCCATTGACACTGTGAAGGATCTGTAAAGAAAACTACAGGGGACAAATTAGCTATTCTTTTGCTTTTAATCACATATGGCATTAAAAGCACAAGTCTGACCAAAGCATTCATTTAAGCTTTGGACTACTAATAACAAATTTAGATTTCTGTTTATCTTTTTATTCTGTTGCTTTTAAGTTCCCCCCCCCCTTCAAATTAGTACAGAAAATTGCAGGTTATTATTGAACCAGTATTACAAATAGGGTGATTGCACTCTATGTGGCACTATCCAGAGGTTCCCATCATTACCATCTTTCCTTCTTTAAAGATTCACTTGGGATGGGCTGAGAAACAAAATGTGATATTCCAGGTTGTGCATTGCGATAATGATGAATTAATAAGTAGGAAGCTTCTATGCCGTTCTAGCAATGACTTCTCAAGTGTGTGCTTAATGTGTGGAGCTTTAACAAATAATGCAGACGGAGAAATGCGACCTTTGGGGAAAGAATAGTTTCAATGCAGTTGTATTGCAGCAGCTTTTTTAAGCTATACAGTAGTGAAGAGCTATATATATATATATATATATATATATATATATATATATATATATCTACGTACATTAATGTCATCCATTAATGTCAGGTTTTTAGAATTACACAAACTAAAGTAATTTTATGCAGAAAATAAAAATAACAAAACTCTTATTTGGTTGTATAAATGTGAACATCCTCTTATAATTGGAGGCATGGTTAGCCAATCACATTTAAACTCATGTTATATAGTAGTCAGTACACAACTGCCATCATTTAAACTGATTCTTTCTAGCCCCATGTAAAGTTCAGTGGTTTTAATAAGGTTTTACTTACATTTTCTTAGTTCCATTTTACAGCAAAAACCATGGTTTATGACACTGCTTACAACACATCAATGGCATCTCACTGCTTAAAGGTATCAGTCAGGAGAAGGGTATGAAGGATGCTGGTCATCAAGAAGTAGATAAAATTTGGCATAACAGTGACAATACCAAGAACTGTATGTCTCTCAAAAATATATGAGAACAAGAAGAAGATTGGCATAGGAGGCCTACAGCAAAATTAAAGCCTCTGTCCAGGCTTACACTAAGTTTCTCCCACCTTATGCCCCCTCGGGAACAGATAAGTCATTTCAAAGCAGCTTAAAATCGCAGGTTAATTGTAAATATGTATTCTAGTTGAAGACACTTTTCTTGCTTTTGTTTTTGGGTCAAGGCTGAGCTTGGAAAGGAGTGCAATGGTGAAGATTGCCCTGCTGTGGTCAGAAACAGCTGGGGGATCACTTGCTGGGCTCACTTATGTCAAGGACTTAAAGGGACAGAGTGGCTGGATTAATTTTTGTGTGGTGCTGGAAGAATGGAATTCAAACTAGGGAAAACTTGGGGACCCTGCTACCATTTCTACTCTGCACTGTAGGAAATGGAGGAGAGGCACATGGGACAGGCATCAGGTAAGCTGATTGCTATCTTATTAATGCTATGGCCTGGACAGTCCCTTTATAGAAGCTTTAGGCCAAGTACAGGTTGTGCATTGAAAGTGACAACAGTCACCCATATATTCTCCATATGTCTGGGTTGTGAGAAATGGTGGCAAAACAGAGGCATTTTCTTACAAAGCAAAACATCCTTTTGTCAAAACCTGTCCAAAGCATTGGAGAAATATGTTTTGGTCTGATAAGTCCAAGGATGAGCTTTTTGGTCATAATTCAAAAAGGAATGTTTATCGCTAAGCCAACTCTACGCATCTACGCAACTCCACGCATCACAAGGTAGAGGTTGTTCTGAAGTGTTCCAATGTCAATTTTTGACAAGTCCTTCAGGCTTCTGCTAAAAAAGCTGAAGATGAAGGGAAATTTTACATTTCAGCATGATGACACCCTGAGGTATACCTCCACATCAACAATAGAATGGCTCTGCCATGAAGAAGATGAAGGTTTTGGAATGGGCCAATAAGAGATCAGACCTGAATCTAATTGAAAATTAGTGGGGTGACAGAAGAGAGTTGTACACAGAAGATTTGCTGTACATCTGATAGATTTGCTGGGTATTTCAAGAAAGTATTATTTTAAGATGTCCATAGTTTTGCAACTACATTATTTTATGTGTTTATTTTTCTACCACAAAAATGTTCCAGTTAGTTTTTCAATTAAAGTACAAATTATAGGTGCCATTCAATGGTCCCTATTGTGGCATCTGAATTTACATGCTTGCAAGAGAACGATCTGTGCCAGGGGACTGTGATGCCCAGCGGGACACCTGCCTTCTCTGAGCTGACAACCCCCAATCTTCGCCACCTTTTCAGCCAATAATCAAGCCCCCGCTTGCCGGGATGTTTAAAAAGCCTCACTGGACACGGTTGCCACCAGGTATTAAAAGGTGCAAAGGATGTTAACTTACGTTGAAGGCAGATGAACCACAAGGGTATCCTAAAGCTGGGGTCGTACCGTTAGTCAGTATGAGGATGCGTTTATACACAGGGATGAGACAAGAGCATAGTCAAGAATAGCCAAGGGTCAAGGTGGGAGGTCAGAGGTAGTGAAGTATCCAAAAGGGGGCAGGCAGGTTCAAGGTCAGGCAAGCAAAGGTCGGTTAAGGCAGAAAACTGGGAAGGTCGATCAAGCCATGTAGGTATCAGATAAGCAGAGATTCAATCACACCCAAAGCTCAAGAAACTATAATGGGCACTGAGGACAGGGCTAGCTCCCTATTTATGGGGTGGCTGACCAATGACAACCAGGGAAGGAGGTTACAGTGATTAGTGCAACTATGAACTTCTGCCGGATTGGCTACACATTTCCCAGGGGCTGGTCAGTCTTGGCAACAAGGCTGACCAGCCCCTGATCTATGTCACTCGCAGTGCAGCGCCTACTTGAAGCAAAAATACTGATGCCATTTTGTCTTTTGGATCATCTGTGGAATAAAAGTTTTTCTTTAGCTATTTATTTGTAATGTGCTTGGGTTTATACTGTATATGTATATATTGATTCGAGATATCTGTTTTGTATATATTGATTCGAGATATCTGTTTTCTTTTCTGAGATCTCCTATTAGAATTTCTACCTTGTGCCGCTGCCAATTTGCCAGTGTCCCTTTTGCAATACTACCTAAAACTATGCCATTTATTTAGGGTGAGGACTTGCCATGTTTGTACCTGCATTACAAGTTCAAATTCCCTATTTTATTTGTCCTATAAATGTGTTAGCTTTTGTTGCTGCTGCTTGACAGTGGTTGTTGATGCTCAGTCTTTTGCTTATTAGTACACGCAACTCTTTCTTTATGTAGCAGTGCATGGCTATAAGAACTAAAATACAGTAAAAGGTTTGGTTTATCTCACCAGCAATTCATGCCTAGGCCAAGATCTCAGCACTGTTCAGCATTGTGTGTTGTGGTGGTTGGGAGGAGAACCACAAACTAACAAATGCAAACCTGTGCATGGACACATAAAGGTTGATTCACAGCCTCTTTTACCTGTACTTACACATGAAAATGTAATTTTAGGTCTATTTTTGAGTTTCTTCAGCTTTTTTTTTCTTTGTATTAGTGTTTTTGTGGTTGCGTTTAAGCCTTTTCATTAGCATCGCTAATGTGTCATTGCTTTGTAATTCTTTAGCGTCGATGCGTATAAGTCGTGATTAGCCGTGATTAGTGTGGGCTTGCGCATGATTCAGAGCCCTGATTATGGCTGTGAGAGAGGTTAATAAAACAGGATATTTTCGGCTCAACTTACCGACTCTATTTCCTGGTGAGTTTGTGCTTTCGTGGTGTGTTGGAAAATGGAATGGAGTCCTGCGGCGATGTTGCAGTGTGAGCCTTGGTGAGCATTTCCAGCATCCAGCATTTCTGCCTTGTTGCGGCTTTTGTAAATGCATTTTTTGCCTTTCATTTTCACTTATGAGAAGGAAAATTGCTGTATTGGAGCAGTGCTGGCTTCCACTTGGAGCCTGCCACTTTCTTTTAAATACCCCCCCTAAAAAAATCATTATGAATAAAAAATTACAAAATTAAAAATTAAATAACGTTGTGTTGTATTTCATTTAATATTATAAGCAATCAGAGTAATGTTTACATAATATCCATGTGGGCATCCCAAATATTCAACTAGGAAAAAGTAAAGAAGAATGCATGGCAAGCATGGCATGCTAAGTACTTTGGAACAGAAGAGACTTGGCACAGAAATAAGTAAGTAATCGGATACCAGGGTATGGGGAACAGTTAAAAAAAGAAGTTTGCATATGCGTAGAAGCCACCAAAAAAAGCCAGCGTCTGTGTATACATTTCCCAAAATGAAAATATTACAGAATTTAGGGGCTACATGAAGGGTAAAAACAGGTATTTTTCAATGGGAACTAGTAGGTCCTCGTTGGACACTCAAAATTTTGTTGCAAGGTACGTGAAAAAATGTTATAAAAATGCTAGGAGACTAGCATTTCACATCAATGTATACTAAAGCAACGTCCATGGAATAGGCCTTGAGAGCAATACTCACAGCATTCTTGACAGCTTACGCAGCTACGGAACCAGTACGAAACACTCCCGATAGTCTCAGAATCATGCGAGCGCACGTGTACTTAACAAAAGCTATGTTAAGGAACAAAGAAAAAATGGAACATAGAAGGCTCAGAATCAACCCTATAGTCTTATCTGAAGACTGGTGTGTAGCAATCCATGCTGTATTACAAGTGCAAGTGAACATCATATCCAAGTCTAGTATGACAAACTAACAACACAAACAATCAAAAGGTGATTGCTAGGAGACAGATGTCCAGCTCAAGGAAATCCACTGATCTCACGCCACCAATTTCAAAGGCTACCATGGAGCACAGCAATGCAGCAATGGAGGATGCAATCCACTTACAAGCCTCACTTTTGTTTTGGATACAATGTCAGACATAAACTGATTAGAGATGGAGGGGGCGGGGCAACGCCATGAAGTGTCCTTTACAAAGAAAAGTAATATTGGTCTTAGAATTTTGGTGTGTGGTGTCTAATGTATTGTAACTCGACCCCTCTAGTCTTCATTTCAGGAAGTGGAACCAGTGGTTTGGTAGTTTCTTCAAGGTGTCCCAATGTCTCCAGAGTGAACAATACATAGTGAAGGCACATGTTCCCTGTAGTATCCTGAGTAGTCTGTCTTGCCTAAATGTGTCGCCATGATTGTGTCAATGGACTTGTCTCCTATTGAGCATATCTGGAGCAAATGCAATGGGAGCTGCCAGCAACCAATCATAATTACTTATGTGCTCAAGTGCATTAAAAGCGGCATAACAGACAACTATTTATAACCTCATTGATAGCATAATAGGCAATAACAGACCAGCCAGCACCTTACGTGTTATTTAGGTAGTTATATTAAAGTTGTAAGTAAAGCCAAGTTGTAATAAGTAAAGCCAACATTCCTGGTCACACAGACCTTTTCTCAAGGGCCCAGTATGACCCTGAAATGTTGACCATACTTTTTTTTTGTATACGGGGCTCATATTTAATAGTAAACAAGCTAGATTTTTTGACTATTTGATGTTTTATTTCACTGTTTATTTTTCATTGTTTTCTTTTTGTAATTGTTGTTTTTCCTCATCTCTGACATGTATCGCAATTGAGCATTTTCCATAATTCTAGGACTTTTCTTTCTTGGTGTTGTGATTAGAGATGAGCGAACAGGTTCATCAGAGCCCAAGCTCATTCTGAATATCAGGAAAAAGTTGATTCGGCACGAAACCAAATTTTTGGGGGTTTGTGACCGAATTTTCCCTGAAATTCACTGCCACCTCGGGCAGTGGGTGAAAAAAAAACTCAGCACCATTGTCATTCCAGCACCACGCTTGGATCCCGGGTGCGCGGCAGAAGCTGACTTGCTTGGCTGACAGTGCAGCCGGCTGCACTCTCAGCTGTGTAAGTCGGCTTCCCCCACCCGCTGACAGCATGGCTGGCCTCCCCCGCTACCACCGTGCTGTGTGTATTCCACTAGAGATGAGCGATTCTCAAAGGTTTCTTGGAGAAATTCAGCGAATCGGCCAAACAAATTTTTAGGAAGTTCACTCATCTCTATTTGCGATTTCAAAAAGCTAAAGGAGGTGCAAAGGCAATAGGGGCAACATTTTGCCCTTGATTACGTAATCAGATCTTCAAACATCATTAACACACAGCACCTAAGTTATTGTGATGCCTAAAGCAGTAAGAGACCACTCTATTTGAGATGGAAAGGTTCTCAAGACTTTAGTAGTAGTAGTAGTCCTGGCTTTTTATTATTCTCTAAAGGACAGTCAAAGTTCATCATATTGCGTAAGGGAAGCTCGGGAGTGACAGCAATAAGTACCAGGATGTCCAGGGCCATGAGTGGAATTGGCCTTAAATGTATAATTACTATACCTTAGCCTGGTTTTCTCATCACATGCTCAATATCACTTCACTGACTTTTTTCTTTACAGTGTAAAGCACAATGTTTATTAAAAGTTGCTAAGAAAAAAAAACATGTTAGAAAATGCGTCTATAATGGCATTGAGACATAGGGCGTTATAGGAGAAGGTAATAGCTTTACACGTGATAATGAAGTGAACAAATGTTGCCATATGTAATGGTGGAGAGTTGCCACCTCTCTCTCTCTCTTTTCAGAGGTATGACAGTGAAGCCTAGAGAGGGGCAGCTTTATTGTGCTGTAAATTAGTCTTTTCAACCCTCAAGAACAATTTAAGGATTATCAGAACATGTCAGTGTGTCTTCGACGGAAATCACATTAGAGGGAAGAAAAGCAGTGTTACCCTAACGTTAATTGAGATAAGGCAATGGCGGTGTCTCTGACGACCGTCTTCATACTGCTTATAGGTATTTTCTTGTGACCCTGATAATGATAAAAAATAATAATGATCTATATATAGCCCACAAGCCTCTGGGGTGGAACAGAACTGCAAATTAGAATTAGAAACTGTATGGAAAATACAAAGCCTATACTGTATGTGTCCCCTTGAAAGTTTTATGATTTATAGTCTTAAAACAATAAACCCTAGTGGATTTCATGTTTTTTTTTTAACACTGATTCACCGAAACAAACTGTAAACTGCAATAATTTAATTGACCTCCTGTCTTTGTTTAGGCAGCAAGCTTTAATCTTCAAGGTTAACATATATTTTGCCCAGCTTTGCCCTAGGAGGCATGACCGACCATTCCAGCACTGGTAGCCCTACAGGACTTTAGTGCGAACAGGAAAGTACCTGAGGTGACATAGGCCAGTGGACAGGAGGAACTCTACAGGTAGTTGGAAATCAGGACAAACATGTAAGCATTCTACAAAACAGCCAAAGGGAGATACAAAGAAAATCAAAAAGACTGATGGGGGGGGGGGGGGGCATCCAGAATGCTGGAGCACCCCATGCACATAACCCCCCAGAGTGCCTGTAAAGCTTACCTTAGCCTCTGTCCTCTCCTGAGAGGCAAGGATTGTGAGTGCCACCATTGTTTCAGACCCGGAAATGTCCTGCCCACGTGAGTGCTAGTGGCCAATCGCAGCGCTGGATTCCCCCATGCCACAGTCATTGTTCAGGCACAAGTATCATTGTCCTCTGTGATGGGATTGATGTAAGCACATTGTGTAAATTGCTACAGAGTGAACTGGGCTTGACTGACAATATGGAAAGGTCCATTCCAATCTATGACCAGTAGAGGGGTGTCACCTTGACACAAGCCTCGGAATTAAATTTGTGGTCAGGATCAGGGGGGAATCGCTGTAGTCGGAGAAAGGGGAATAAGAAATTCCTCTTCTTTTCTATGATCAAAGCAATGTGACTGACACTTCATCAGATTAGCTGCCAGAAAACCAGTAAAAGTTTGATTGGTCAATCCTAGAGATAAGCAAATTTCCCTAAGTACTTAGGTTTGACCAGAAATGAATAACAAATCACTTTTAAAAATGTCTTACCTGTCGTTGCATGGTCCATGTCAGATCATATCGGATGTCCACATTGGTCCCGGTACAGGTGGAGACACTGTTTGATTCCTTACAGTATTGAACACACACACATTTCTTATGTCCCATCATAGCTTTGTTCTAGCAGCCATTTTCAGTCTGGGCTGTGTCATCCGGCCTCTGGTGCAGGTGCAGGTTGGGTACAGGTTCAGCTGCTGCTCGGGGGGTCGCCTTCACAAGCTCTCACCCGCCCTTCCCTTTCTTTTGAAGATAATGTTTATTTCTGCAGTGTTGGGATGGCCCTGTACATTGGGACATTGGACAATTAGCTAGAAGACAGGGCTGAAATGAATCAAACCCAGCCTCTGCCAGCCGCCTTATGCTCCCCCCCTCCTTCCTCTCTTTCCCTTTCCCTTTTGTTCTTTCCTTTTCCCTTCCCTCTCCCCTCTCCTTTTTTTGTCTCCCCCCTTCCCTCTCCCCCCCTTTTTCCTCCCTTGTGTTGCCCTTTTTCTCCTTCTTGTTTTTCCCTTAGACATCTCCTTTCTTTCCTTTTCCCTGATTTTTCTTCCTCTACTTTTTCTTTCATCTATCTCTTTTTGCTCCTTCCCCCTTCTCTCCTCCTCTTGTTCTTTCCCCTCCCCCCCTTCTTTACTTATGACTGTCTTGTGAGTTTGATTCATTGATAGTGCTAGAAAAAAGCATCCCTATAGTTAGAGGCAGATTTAATATGACCACTAGTGCTTAGAAATACTGTCTTCCTCCTGTTGAAAAAAAAAAAAAAAAAAAAAAAAAAAAAAAAAAATATATATATATATATATATATATATATATATATATGCCCGTTTAATGGGTTTTATACATATAAGTAGGTATAGGGGATTATAACCTTCCCACCTCATTTGGGACACCATTCCTTAATATGAGCGATTAGGGGCCACTCTCCTAATCATCTCCTGGATGGCATAATTATTGTATTTCAAATGATGATGTCTATGTATACTTAGAAGGATATGTATATATGTATATATTAGGTTGTTGTTGTTGGTATAACTATATTACGCATTTGTATGCTCGTTGCTCAACGGGGGATACTTACCTCCCGATACCCAGTCCCACGCCACGCTCGGACAGGTCTGTGCAGCACGACCTCCCACTTGTTGTGGGAGGCGGCAAGCCACTGTCCGTAGCGTCTGTTTCATCAGCTGCGTAGGTCTGCGTTCCAGCTTGGTACGCGACCACGTAATTTCCGGCTAGCCGGCGGTGACGCACTTCCGGCCGGAGTGCGCCCGCCGACCACCGGTCTTTCAGATGCGTAGGGCTGGGGAACGGGGATGGGTGAGTATAAAACGGGGGTAGCCAGCACCTACCCGCTGCGTACTCTGCCTGAGGAAGTGACGTTACGTCACGAAACGCATTGCAGGGAATTTGGGGGTCCCAGTGATGGTCTGCACTTAGCACTTTATTGGACAAGTAAGCTAACATTTTTTGTATTTTATTTGTGATTTGCACCTACCTCATTGCTAGCATGGCCTGCACGGTTATGTTTATATATACTTGATTCTGATGCACCTTGGAAGCACTTGACACTTTATGAATTTACTTATGCATATGGTATTATTGGTTAATTTATTGATATTAGGGTCCCCCACTGGGATACATTAGGATAAAAAACCCTTCCCTCCTATTTGATGGCAGTTTATACATGTGTTATATGTTTTTAAAAAGTTTTTTAATGTGTCTTGGCATGACATTTTGACATTCTAATAAACTTGATATGAATTATACTAAATAGAGTGCCATTGTTAGTCTCTGGTTACATCCCTTCCTTTGGGGTTGGGGCACCCCTTGTGTTTGTATTTTTTATACCAGTAGGGTTTTACCAGAGCGGGGCACCTGTACTGTAAGTAATTTATTGCTTGGTGCCGCCCATACTTCTTCTTTGTAATTATGCCACCAGAGTACCTGCCCTGGATCCAGATGAACTACAGGGGCAAGGGAGGTCATCAAAGGACATGGACCAGGCAGAACACATGTTCTCTGCCTCGCGTCAGAGGCTTCTGACAGCTCTATCGCACCCACAAGGAGGGGCTTTTATACCAGCTAGTGAAATGACATCAGGAGTGAGTGACAGAAGCCAGAGTGATCGGCAGAAGGTGGTAGCTAGGCAGGAGACGCTTATCCCCCGCCACATTACTTGCTGTTAGTGAGCAGCACACGACATCAGCGATCGGCAATGGATAGAGGTAAGTAGTAACAAATAAAGGACTTCCGGCAGCTCTTATTGCCTGCTATCTAGACAAAGACTGGCCTTAACATTTGTAATGGATACCCTAAAGTTCTCCCCCATTGTGATTGTGTGACTCCACTAGAAGAGGAACATAGTCCCTTATTAATATGTAGCAGTGGGGCAGTCCTAGTCAGGCAGGCAGGTACTGTAAAAGCTGTTAGGCTGCGCCATGGCAGCCATAGAAGGCTCCCGAAACAGGTGGGCTGCCACACTGCTGCATATTACAGAGGGACTATGGTTAGTGTTGGGTGAATATAAACCACAGAAGTCCATGTTCAAGTTCAGTTTTCGGCCCGAACACTGAAAAGCTAGTTGCTAGGCTGCTAAGCAGCCCAACACCCCACCTATGCAGCTGTAACTTACCTGAGCCCCGCAATAAGGGCCCTGATTGGCATTCGGCTATCAAATTGGCTATGGACGGGGTTACAGCAAGATTGCCCCAGTTCATATAAGTGAGGACACTGGCAGCTGGCACTAGAAGTGCTGGCATTAGGTGTGTCCTCACTTATGGGAGCAGCAGCCATCTTTTCGTGGACCCGGCCGTGGTCCATTTGACAACCGGAACACCAACCACAGACCAACCACCATACTGTCAGCTCAGGTAGGTTATAGTCGCTTTCTGCAGCACACTCTGATCCCCCCACACCTGCCATCGCATTTTTTTTCTTCTAAGTCCCAATTCTGCCTCTGGGGGCCCCTTGACTGACTACCCCCCGACCCCAGGTGGGTGGGGAGTAGAGGCAGGCAGAAAGGAATCACCCCCCAAAGTCTGGGTCCCCATTAATTTCATTGGGGATTAAAAATCACAACACAAATTCACAACACTCACTACGGTTATTTCTGACCATAGTTTCCCTTCAGATATCATTGGATGACTTTTTTCAGAAGACCTTTGGATTATTGTAAGTACCCCATAACTCCCTTGATTGGACAGGTAGCATGTCATGGGGGTATATGGACATATTTTTAAAACACCTCACTAAACCAAAACCCTGTCCCTGAGTGGTCAGACCTGTTACATTCAGCAATGTCAGTGAAAGGGCCCCCGTGGGTCTCAGGTCAATGTGACCTTAGTATTAGCAATGCATCTAGAAAATAAATAAAATTAGTTACATTAAAAAAAAAGTTTCTTCCATCAAGAAAAGTTGAACATTTTTTTCCAAATAAAAAGTGCATTTAATTGCAGAGTATAAAAAGCTTGTGCTTGTTAAAACAGGGAGGGGGGGTTATAAAAATTCACCGAACCATAAATAATTGAGGCTTTAGCGGTTTATGGGAAGGAAGTCATTATTGCTTAAATACCTTGCTCTTTCAAAATGTCACAACTCAGGAATGGTAAGCAGAGACAAAGGGGTTTGCAAGGCGAGAACCGCTAAAGGGTATAAATCAATCTCATCTAGTTTTGCCTGTTTTTTTTTTTTAATTATATCATATTTTATTGTATGCAGAGAGGCTCGAAGTTTAAATGACGATGCTGTAAAATTTTATGAAAAAATGTTGCAGTGTCATTAAATTCTCTCTCATCTCTTATGACGCTGGCACTGGTATGAAGTCATTTAACAGCCATTGAAGGGCAGTCGTGTTCTCAGCCAATCAGAGAGGTCATTGTAAAGTATAATATTATTCGCTGCAGTTTTTCTTACATAAAAGGTCCACTTTCAATGGCATTTTTGAAAGTTTCTCTTATTGTGGGTCAAAATGATGATGTCCTCAAGGTGCTGAACTTATCTGTAATTTGTTTGCTACTCTGGGTTATAAAAGAAACAGTTTTTCTGGTAACAAAGTGGTGTGTTTGGTGTACAGAGCAGAGACGCCCTTTTCAGATGTGGTGATCACAATCTTGATCACAAGGGGAAAAGGGTTTGCACTCCTTAAAAGTCCATCCTTTATTCAAATATAGTTAAAGGCATCTCCATAAACAAGGCCAATCTTTTGGCTGGGTAAGTTAACTTTTTTCTATTTATTCTGCTTGCTAATATGAGATCTTTTATCTACGATTAAGGACCCACTGTGTCCGAAATGCGTCAGAGGATCTCAATGCTTTTTGCTTGGGTCTGGTAATTACTGTTTTTAGTGGCTGTTGTTTATGGAGATGCTTTTAACTATATTTGAATAAAGGATGGACTTTTAAGGAGTGCGGACCCCTTTCCCCTTGATGCTGGTTTGCATATGGATTTGAGACTGTCTTGAGCCGAGCACCCTGAGAATATATAACTTTTGGAGTGCATTAACTCTTTCCTCTATGTGATCACAATCTTATGTTCCAGTAGTTAAAGGGTTACTTGAAGCGTTGTCACGTAGTGAGAACATACTGCTTGATTTTGCCAAAGCTGCTATTTAGCTCACCTGTTAGAGTGGCCGGATTCCGGAATTTGTAGGCAAAATCTATACTTAGAGCTTTACTCAAGACCAAGAAAAAAACTCCCACTTTAGCAACATAGAAACACAGGGATATAAGAAACTTGGAAACAGCATACTGATATAAATCCCAGGTATGAGGGCACAATCCTTTTAAAGGATTGTTTTAATTTTAAATTCCAAAACAGTTATAACACAACAAATCCAACAAAAGGGGAGTAGGACAAAACCATGTAAGTTTGGCCCTAGCATCTAAAAGACTCATGGGGTAAGATAATTTCCTGTCCCTAGGCACCTTCATTTGAAATGGCCCTCTTTGTGAAAAACTCTATTTTGCTGTGTATTCCCACCAGTGATCTTGCACCACATATGTGAGGTACGTCTAGGTAAGTAAACAAGTTGGGGATTTGACATAGCAGGGGCACAGATCAAAACCGGGGATAGTTTACATCCTGGGTTTTGGTCCACTTTAAAGGGCATCTGTAAGCTAGAGAAAATGAAAAGTGGAATGGGGATGCTCCTGATAGGTAAAATCCCTGATCCGCCTACTTTACTCACCTCGCTGGCAATATCACAGTGCATGTGTGGGCTCTCGTGCAATCAGCATCAGCATTCTATGTGCATATAAATGAACCGCATAGAACGTTGTTTACATTAAGCTCCAGCATAGAGTGATGGGAGTTTCTGGTATCCTTTTGGCTTTTCCCCTCAGGCTGCGCATGGCCATGATATCCATTCAGATAGGATTAGGTGGAGGGATGCCAAGGATGGTGTTGTGACTTGCAGATATAAATAGGGGGTGCCCCAGGGCCAGAAAGACTCCAGTGCCGGGCCTTAAAGCAGACCCACAATCTCCCTTGCATGTATGTGCCATAGTGAGTCTTGATTCACAGGGATACTAAGATTACCTAACCTCCCCCCTCACATCATCAGTGAGCTCCTTGTTAGAGAGATACTGACTTTTACCTAGCAGAGCTGTGTCTGTTGGGGGACAGTTGGGGTCCTTGACAGCTGAAAGACACTTGAGGCTCACAAGAAAGATGGGTCTTATAGACTAAGCATCAGCTGTTGAGAAGGGGTGTTGGAGAAACTGTACAACTTAGTCTATGCTAGAATGACTTTTGCCAGGTTTTAATGCAGTTTGAAGCTATTTCAGGTTGTGATACTAGATGGCGCTGTTACCAATGTGAAACCAATGTGAAACTGTAAAGTCTCTATGTATTTATCTGCTGTGTTGCTACTTCCTGTATATCGAGCTGTAATCTCTATCACTGCTAGTTCTGTCTTCCTGTCTTTGTTTTTAAGTCACCATGTAAGGTGACATTCTCTTATTGCATTCATGCTTCAGTAAAGCCAGTTCCTGTTATACCACTATTGTCTATCTGGATTACAATCTGGATTACAACTCCGCTGCACCCAGCACTCACACTCTGAAGCAGTTTAAGCAGGCCAACAGCCTGGCACAGTTGAAAAAGTAAGGTAGTGGCCATTTTGGAGCTTCCCTTCCCAACATTTCAGCCTTGCTGCTGTCTGGATTCAACTTAATTAACCATGCACAGTAACAGGAAGCCCAGCAGCACTTCCTGTTTGCAGACGGCCTGCAAATGGATGAGCCGCCATTCTGTTTCTAAAATATACTACAGCAGGAGTTAGAAAAAGGTAAATGAATTTTTATGTGCATCTAAATTTCCCTGGGGGGATGCATATAAGAACTGTTTGTTGTGTTGGCCCAGTTTAAGTCATTTTGACTGTTGGTCCACTTTAAAGTAATCCTATACCCACAAAGGAAATTTATGTTGTCACATTGTATCCCCAGAACAGTGCCCTGAAACAGCCCCCTCTGTCGCCAATAGCTTTGTTGCTGGCACCGCAGCCCGTCAGGCCAGAGACTGAAAAGCCTCCTGGACCAGACCATAACCCAATGGTTTGTGGAGCCCCCCTTTGCAGGGGAAGAGGTGGAGGCCCCGGGATGCTCCCCTTGTAATCTGGCCCTGCAACTTACCCAGGGCCCGCTGCTCCAGCGGTGAGCTAACAAAAGACAAAGTTTGCCCTCGTTCACAAGCAAGAACACTTCCATACTAATTGAGGGCAGGGAAGAACTGGCAAACCAGCCAAGCGGAGTAATCGTGACTCAGCATTTCTATTCTGGAGCATGGTGGAACCAGAATGAGGAGTCTGTCTTCCAGAAAAGTGAGGCTTCTACTGCTTCTGCTGTCAGCTTCTCATCAGAGCACCTGGGCCAGATAGTCTTCAATGCAATGCTCCGCTATCCCAGAGGCATCTTTGGTGCAGGACCTGCCTTTGCTCACCTGGAAGTTCTATTCCCCAGCTGGTCCAGCATCCCCTTCATCTCCATAATGGCTGGTGAGCATAATTGATAGGCAACATGATTGGCTCTGACAGATATATCTTAAAAGCTTTTAAACTCGATATAAAGAGGGAAACATTTTCTCCTCATGGATTCAGCGCTGGTGATCTATCAGCATTAGCTATCAAACACATACGCTAAACAGAGATGACATATTGAATATGAGTAAGTGCTGCTTAACTTTTTAATTCTATTGCGCAACGCTACTGGCTGAAAGTCTTTTATTATAATTGCCTCCCAGCTCGAGGGGTCCCTGCCTAATTATAGCGCCAGACCCAGAAAGAAAGAAGGGAAAAAGGGAGACACAGAAAGAGAAAGAAAGAAAGAAAGAAAGAAAGAAGAGAGAAAACGAAAAAAGAGAGAGAGATTAAAAAAAAAGCAAAAAACAAAAAAAAAGTATGAAAGAGGAAGACTAAAGTAGACCAAAACCTAGGATTTGCACTCTACTGGGTTCTGGTCCTTACAATTGGGGCATCCTGATTTAGGATTCTTTTCGAATCCCCACCGATCACCATCAGGGATGGGTATTTAACCAGACCTAGCATTTTATAGAGGCTCGTCCAGTTTTAGCCCACTTTAAAGTGGACCTTTTGTCTTTTAACCCATTTTGAATTCTGTGTGGGCCCCTCAACATAAAACTATAGGGTTGATTTATTGCAATTCATTGAAACATAGAAACATAGAAAGTTGACGGCGGAAGGAGACCATACGGTCCATCTAGTCTGCCCTTATGTGTATACTGTATGTACTCTTTATCTTAGGATAGATGGAGGCTTATCCCAGGCATGTTTACATTCAGTGACTGTTGATTTTTCAACTACCTCTGCTGGAAGTGTGTTCCAAGCATCTACTACTCTTTCTGTAAAATAATATTTTCTAACATTGCTCCTGATCTTCCCCCCGACTAGCTTCAGGTTGTGCCCCCTTGTTCTATCATTAAGTTTCTTTTTAAAAACACTTCCCTCCTGAACTTTATTGAATCCTTTCACATATATAAAGGTATCAATCATGTCCCCCCTCTCCCTTCTTTCCTCCAGACTGTACAAATTTAGTTCTTTAAGTCTCTCCTGATAAGTTTTAAGTTTAAGTCCTTCCACCATTTTTGTTGCCTGCCTTTGGACACGTCCTATTTGAATAATGTCTTTTTGCAGGTAAGGTCTCCAGAACTGCACACAGTATTCTAGCTGTGGCCTTACCAGGGCTCTATACAGCCGCATCACAACCTCCCTCTTCCTACTGGTGATGCCTCGAGCTATGCAGCCGAGCATCCTGCTTGCTTTTCCTTCATCTTGCAGCTTTCGGTAATCAGTGTCCCTAAATCTCTCTCCTCCGAGGTCCTGGCTAACACAGTGCTGCCCATACGGTACTCAGAGCAGGGATTCCTTCTACCCAAGTGCAGGATTTTACATTTAGAGACATTAAACTCTAGTTTCCACAGTTTTGACCATTTATCCAGTAAAGCTAAATCATTTTCCATGTTGCAGACACCTCCAGGAATATCCCCCCTATTACTAACCTTTGTATCATCAGCAATACAGGGTTGATTTACTGTTATTGCAATGCGCTCTCATCCAATTTTTCACAGTTTTTTTTATTTTGCTTTTTTTATGTATTTATAATCTCCCACAAATACATATAATACGCATAATACGCATAAAAAACCCTCCTCAAAAGCTCTGATTGGTATAAAATCGGGTGCTCTAAAGACTCCTTTTCCTTTACATCCCTGCATTTTTTTAGGAAAATTTTAACATTTTTTTTTTTTTCAAAAAAGTATTGCAATCAGCCCAGTTATCAGATATTGGACTTGATTCACTAAGAGTTGAAAAAAATTCTCATTGTAGTAAAAAAATTCAATTCATGAGAAAAAAGCCTGAGAATGTAATTGTTACGGAATCACCAGATAAAAATGCAATAAAAGTCAATGGCACTTTTTACTACAGTGTAAAAGAGTAAAAAGTTCTCTACTTTTCTTATGAGTAAAAAAGAACCATTGACTTTCATTGTTTTCCTAGCTGGTGATTCAGCAACAATGACATTCTCAGACTTTCTTCTCAAAAAATGAATTCTTACTACCATGAATATCTTTTTCAACTCTTTTTGAATTGAGGCCATAGAGGCAGTTAACCCAGGGGTCAGAGGCTGAACAGCCAGCTCCTGGGACACTCTATCAAATCCTTTCTCTCCACTGATGTAGATACTCACATGGGGCAGGGGGAATCCACAGAGGCTTAGCCTCTGTATTATAAAAGCTTTACTTCTCAGCAGTCAGCATTTTTCCCGGCTAGAAGCCAGGAATGGAAGGATGAGGAACTTTTGTCCCCCTAATCATGAGATGCCAGCAGGCCACTTACTTTAGACACTGTCTCTAGCATTGAGGACTCCAGCAGACTAAGCAGAAAGTAGCCCCTGACCCAGCGGACAAGGAAGAGGATGGATCAGGTGGGGGAAAGAAGGAATAAGGTGCGTATTGGCGAGTATTTTTAAAATTTAAAATAATAAATGATTTTCTAGTCGTTGCATCATATTTTTTACTGCTGTTTATGAAGTAGTAAGGGGTCCAAGGGATCCCAATACCAGTTTATCGAGTAGAGGGACCAGCATGTCACCTGCCAGGACCATAGGGTGGCATGGTGATACCCCACTGACCTATTACCTGCACCTTTACTTGGGCACCAGGGGTGCAGAGGAGCCCACTGTTCTTTCAAGTTGGGGCCCTGGCACCCCTGGAAAAGCACCAGACAATTACTGAAGGGCAGCACCAGGACCCATTTATTTGACCTCTGAGACCCAGGTTACCAGCCCTTATGATGGGTGCCTAGGCTGGATGGTTCGGGGGGTTAAAGAGAAACATTGGGGTAGGTTAAAACCTCATCCAAACCTCACCGGTCTGCTCCCCTCCTGAGTTTTACCTTTGGGCAATGGTTACTCACCTTGCCGGGGAACCATCTTCGGGGGGCCCTTGGATTCTGCGCGACCCTCTGACGGACAGCGCCATCTTGCATCCCATCAGGCACTGTGTGCGGCCATCAATCTTGTGCCTGCAATGCAATGGAGCTTCCTGAAGTCCCCCCACAAGACTTCGATGAGCGGCGTGGGAGTTTGAAGAGCACGGCAAAAGCCGTACTGTCATTTACAGTGGGGCAGAGGATTGGGCCCTGAAGCAGCCTAATGTCACCGCAGCAGGCAGTAGGGGTAGGGCCCCTTTTTATTTTTGGTCCAATGTTCCTCTTTCAATAAGAAACAGTACAAAGAAAAGAAAAAAAAGTACTCTTACAGCCCTTGCCCTCCTGGCTACAACCATGGAAAAGTAGAATTCCGACAGGTAGCTGAAGATGGATGGAGCGCTTGATGTGGGGGCGTAGCAGAGAAGTTAAATCCAATAATACAAATCCAAGTACAGGGGCTGGTGGCAAGAAGCAAAGTCCAATAAACAAAAATAAGGTTCAGGGGCTGGCGGCAAAAAGGCAAAGCCCAATAAACAAATCCAAGTTCAGGGGCTGGCGGCAAAAAGGCAGAGTCCAATAAACAAATCCAAGTTCAAACCATGTAATCCGTTTGCAAGCTAATCCGAGAGCAGGCCAAGTCAATCCAGGAAATACATCAGGAAACATGGGAAACGCAGGAAACATGAATAACAGAATAAGGGAACTTAGGTGATAACACAGCAATGCAAACAGACCAGCTATCCTTTTAAATAGGGCTGTCACAAGAATTCGGGAGGGACATCTTAGAGCAGGAGTGATGTCACAGGCGATGTCACTTCTTGTCCACTGGAACCAAGGAAAACCCGGAAGTAAAAGTCCAAGAGCTTACACTCTAGGCTTCATGAACTTGCAGCCTCACTTGTATCATGCTGGACACCAGCTGGCGCTGTTGAACAGTGGAGAGGATGAGGAGCCACTCCCGAGTGTGCGCACCAGCGACCATGCACAGACAGCATAGGAGATTCGACGGCACACCCGCGTCCAAAAGAGGAGCAAGAAAATCGAGGAGACCGAAACTCACTGGTGCTAAAAAGAACGCATGCTGGCATTTATCTTACCTTTGGCAGATGCCGGAGTAAAATGCAAAACTTGCATTGCGAGTCTAAAACTTTCACCCGCTATCTCGCACAGGTGAAAAATGTACAGGTGTTTCTTTGCCCAACAGGTGAAAAGAATATTGCAGAGGCAAGAGTTTCATACTCTCACACGCTGCTAATTTTAGTAATCTTAAGACATAAAAGTGTTGGCTGGGCCTAACAGGGCATAGCCAAGTTCTTTGTTGACCAATAGTAAATGTGGTCTGCACAAGATTAAATATCTACCCCATTAAAAAGCAGATTTTCCTTTGGAAAAAAAAGCGAGAAATACGAATTTCCATCAGATATAATTACTTCTTATCTTGCACAATTATCGAGACAGATCTTTAAAGCCCCCTCTTAAAAAGCTTGGCAATACCTCTCCACCATAACAGCTACAACCGGACGAGTCTCAGGGGGGCTGCCGCGTATCACAGCGCTTTTGTTCTCTATTTAAAGCAGATGCAAAACATCTTGCAATCTCACGCAGCATAAGCGTAGAGCTTTCAAAGCCTCTTCTTTCTGCAAGAAAAATCACAGTGCTTTTAACTTTTCAAGAGATTAAATGAGAACTTCAGCCAAGAGTAAAACTGTTGCTATTGATAAAAGTTACTTACATACTTACAAAAGCGAGGATCATTCAGTCCAATGTTTATTCCCTCACCTGATGCTGTGCATGCTATTCAATGGGCCTGAAGGTACAGAGGTGACAGATCTCACAGTGCCATACGTTGCACTGGGAGTTTAAAAAGCCCAGTTGCATTATCTCTACCTTCTGCTGTGATGTGATAATAACAAACAATAAGTCATTCTTAAAAGTGTCATAGCTTCCTGATGAGAGTTACATTGTTATAGGCAGGATGTAACATAATTGTTTCTATTATAACCAGTAATCTGTGATACATTGTAAAGCAGTCATGAGCCTGCTATTGAAATGTAAATAGCTTGCAGATAGCTCACTGCTTTCTGTGCATCACACTGCTTTGATGGACAGAACACTGTGAAGATTGTCTCCTCTGTTTACTTACTGCTAAGCACTGGCTGACTTCGCTAGTTTTTCTTAAAGTTTCCTGTCTGGAATTTTTTGTAGTGTGTGTAGGCTTGAAGGCACCACATCGAACAGGTGCCACAGAGGACATCTCAGGGTCTGAAAAGAAAAAAATTGTACCCATCCGCTTTAAGTAATTTTTGAATGAAGGGACTACCCAGGCAAAATGTAATAAAGATGATTCCGCAACCTACCTTGTCATATATGCTTGTCACTTGCAGCAGACCACCAATCATAGGGCTCAACTGGTGGTCTATAACTCCACTCCATCTGACGGCCTGTGTTTTGCAGCATTGTGATTAGGTGTCAAAGTAAGCTGATTTAAACACACTGGCCGCTTTTGTACAGGACAGCGGCACACCCACTAGCTGGAAACTTCAAAAATGAATGAAAACTTCAAAATAAATTTTCCCCGTGTTGAGGGGGTTGTTTTGAAAAAAATGGGTAATGATTGAAAGCATTAGGGCTGTGAGGTTATTATAGTTGCCTAGACAATCCCTTTAAGCATTATCTAAAAACAGTGAGCAGTTTAGGCCCTTATTTAACAAGGGATAGCGTCAGGTAGCGAATGGTGAGTGAACGGTAATGACGGTCACCGCCACGAGAACGCCGGCTCCCCTCCGCAATCACACATTTATCAAGCCGATCCTGCTTAGCGACTGACAGAGCGCCAGATAGCGAATCATTCATCATTCTTCCAGCCTCACCCCACAGCGCCAGCGAGCGACCTTGAACAGCGACAGGTATGACCTCTCGCTACCTGGCGCTCTCCAATGCATTTCAATGGAGCAATCTTTAAATATTCTTAATTAATTGCTATTAATGTATTTTTTTTTTAAATGTCAAAAATTCTGTGACCACTTCTGCAATGTTAGATATTTGTTTTATGGTTAAAAAAAAAAAATAAATTTGTGCAGAATTGATATTACAGGTCTGATATTAATGTATTCATATTACAAAATGTTTTGAAAAACTTGTTTTTTTTTTCCAAAAAATATGGTTGTTTGGGGGTTAAAAAACTACTTTTAACCCATCGCCGCCAGCGCTCTGGGGTTTTAACAAGCATTTCACAGCGCGAGAATTTTTTGAGCGTGATTTGTTAATGAATATGCTGGGAGACGTTCGCTATGGCCATTCGCTGTCATGCGCTCCCATACAGCGCGGAACCTGTCAAACAGCGACTCCTAACCCCGTATTCAACATTACCGCACACCGACTAAGTCGCTGTCAACAACCGAACAACGGCCAAGTACAGCGAATACTAGCGGGCGCTGTGAAAATAACGCTACTGTCGCTCATCTGTCGCTACCTGGCGCTATTAATGAATTGGCCTCTTAGTTTGTGGCTCACTGGGTATACTGTATCTATACCAATGAATGATAGTAAATCTCCCTAACAGGGGTTAGAGACAACATTAAAAGCTCAGAAGAGGTTCTAAACTTCTACTCACTATCCATATTAAAAACCAAAAGTTTTGTTTGTAGATTGATGAACTCTGATTGGCTGTTCTGCCTTGCTGACCTAGCTCATTGCTCATTTAATAATCCGAATTGCCTATTCCCTTCTTCACAGCAGGAAGCATTATCAAGCAGAATAAAACAACATGCATCCTCCCTGCGGGGCAGTGAGCAGTGAAGTCTGAATAATGACATGTCATTGAACGCTTTTAGCATATCAATTTCTGGGCCCCATGCTCCACTGTACAGGCCGGCATCCTAATGTATCATCAAGTTAAATGTGAGGCTGCTTTCTCCAAATTGTGGTTTCAGACTGGAGCTGGCCTTTATACGGGATACATGTATTAATGTGTGTGTGGATATGCACAGCCCCAAACAAAAATATTAATTGATCAAAGAATGTGAGTGTATATACACTGTTGGGGCGCCTCGAATAAACCTCTAAGAAAAAATGGCTGCACACCCAAGTAGATTTTGTAAAAAATTATGCTTAATCAGTTTATTCAAAATTTAAAGGCTTAACAAAACATTCAACAATTACAGACAAATGTAAAAAAAAAACATAAAAAACAAGCTGCGGGGTTCCCTAAGAAATGGCTTTAGTACACACCAATTAAGGTCAGACAAAAAAAAAAAAAAAAAAAAAATATATATAATTTATTTGGATAGCAGGTCAAAGAGAAAAGAGAAAAAAAAAGTTAAGAATAGTTTTTTTGCCTTTTTATAAGTACTTTGTGTATGGTAATATTTATATTAAACAAGGCTAAAACTAAGGGAGTTATTTAAAAAGGGATAGCGCCAGGTTGTGTGGGAGTTTAAAAAGCCCAGTTGCATTATCTCTACCTCCTGCTGTGATGTGATAAAAACAAACAATAAGGTCCTTATTTAACAAGGGATAGCGCCAGGTAGCGACTGGTGAGCGAACGGTAATGACGGTCACTGCCACGAGAACGCCGGCTCCCCACCACAATCACACATTTATGAAGCCGATCCTGCTTAGCGACTGAGATAGCGCCAGATAGCGACTCATTCATCATTATTCTAGCCTCACCCCACAGCGCCAGCGAGCGACCTTGAACAGCGCCAGGTATGACCTCTAGCTACCTGGCGCTCTCCAATGCATTTCAATGGAACAATCTTTAAATATTTATAATTAATTGTTAATATTTTTTTTTTTTAATGTGAAAATTTCTGTTACCACTTCTGCCATGTTAGATATTTTTTTTAAGGTAAGAAAAAAAAAAAATTGTGCAGAATTGATATTACAGGTCTGATATTAATGTATTCATATTCCAAAATGTTTTTATAAACTTTTTTTTTTTTGGTTTCCTAAAATATGGTTGTTTGGGGGTTAAAAAACTCAACTGTCGCTACCTATTAATAAATCAGCCTCCCCGTCATTCTTAAAAGTGTCATAGCTTCCTGATGAGAGTTACATTGTTATAGATCTATATATATATATATATATATATATATATATATAATTTATTTGGATAGCAGGTCAAAGAGAAAAAAAATTAAGAATTGTTTTTTATGCCTTTTTATAAGTACTTTGTGTATGGTAATATTTATATTAAACAAGGCTAAAACTAAGGGAGTTATTCAAAAGGGATAGCGCCAGGTTGTGCCTGGTAGCGGGAGGCAGCGTCTGGTGAACGCTGGGAGCTGTAGGCAAAACCACATTTATGAATACGAATCTGGTGAGCAACTCTAACAGCGCCATGTAGCGTCCAATGTAGTATTACAGGCAGCTCAGTGTATAGCGCCAGCGCTCTAGCTCCCAGAGCGGCAGGTATTACCTTTCGCTCAGTGTCGCTCTCCCATACATTTCAGTGGCCGTTCATTTGCTTGTGTTTAAACAGCGTGTTTGCCTTTTTTTTTGCTCCAATCATTGTGTGACCTCTCCTGGCTGCAAACAAACACTTTCAGAAACGTTTTTGACATTCGATATTTTTATGCATAATTGTCATTACAGGTCTGGCACTAACGTGTTAATGTCACAGTGTTACAACATGTGTAATTCCATGTGTTTTCGCTTTGTTACAGGTGGATATGTGTTCAAAAACAGACTTTAATCACACCGCGTCTGGTGCTCTATGCTACAGCGTCCAGATCCAGAGCACAGATGCTGTGTGTGTGTCCTTTTTTGCTAAGTATGGTGTGGAGCGCGGAGAGTCGCACTGAGCTGGCTCTACCTGTCACTCCATTCAGCGCTGTACTGGTGTTAGAGCGCCCAACATACATCACATTCATCAATGCTGGCCAAGTTACTACAGCAACTGAGGCGCTCTGTTACAGCGCCCGTTACCCACTCACAGCATCTACTAGCTGTAGCTCTAAGCGCCGCTATACAGACGCTCATCTGCCAATACCGGGCATTAGTAATGAATCAGCCTCCAAGTGCAAGTGCCCAGAGAAAGTGCTGAGTAATGAGCTGAATATGCAAATATCAAAATACCACACAGATATAATAACGTACTATGCTAATCAGGATATTATAGTGGTGAATCCAGCAATTCACCAAGTATAGCTCCAAACCAACGCACCTCCTCCACAGCAATCGATGAATAAACTAGGTATACATCATGAATTCATAAATAATTTATTCATAATTACCCACAAAAAATTACATGACACACGATTAAAAAACATATAAGACTAGACCGCACATTTCCAAGGGCTTCCCAATCCAACCCAAGTGTTAATAAAAATCATCCATAAAGTGCATAAGTGCTAATCTGTGCAAATATAACATTGTTCATACAAAATGTGGCAAGAAAGAAGAAACAAACAAATTAAAAATATCAAATACAACAAACCAATTGAAAAAACACACATCACCTGAGTGTATAACTCTGAGGTGTTCCCCAGGAATGCCCAGGTCCAGTAACGATCCCCCAACGCGTTTTGTGGCCCCCCGCTCACAGGCCACTTTATCAAGGTGTGGATTGCTACCCCATCATTGCCCCTATATAAAGAGACTCACCCCTAATTGCAGGTCTCGCGTCCGGGCGCGCAGCACGGCCCCGGCCGGAAGCCGTCTGCACGCACACACACAGCTGAGCCCTGCGCTCCAATCAGCGCCGCTATACAGATGCTCATCTGCCAATACCGGGCATTAGTAATGAATCAGCCTCCAAGTGCAAGTGCCCAGAGAAAGTGCTGAGTAATGAGCTGAATATGCAAATATCAAAATACCACACAGATATAATAAAGTACTATGCTAATCAGGAGGAATGCTCCTTTAAATGTGTCATAGTGCAAAGTACAATAAACTTAAAGTGCAGACAGTGCCAAGTACAAATAAGTGAAACAACCTGCTACACAATGTAAAGTATTAAAGACAAGAAAAAATGTACATTACCGCAATGACACAAGCTCGGGGTTCTCCAGCAGCGGCAAGCTACCGACGCGTTGCGTGGCCGGACACCACTTAGCCAGGGTGCATACAGACCAGGATGACAGAGGCTGATGGCAACAAAGTCCTCCCACTTATAGAGGAACTAAAGTCAAGTCAGTCAATGCTTAACACTTTCTCGTTCCCTTTTATGCGACTGCTGGATGGTTGATTGATGTGCAAGCCCACAAGGCAAACCCCACTGGTCACTGGCAGTGTGATAATGGCAGCCATACAAGAAAATAAGGAGGTGGTAAGCATTGGATGACTTTAGGTTCTTTTCAAATATAAGGGTTGGTATTATTTTTTAAGGAGACGCAACAATAAGTAATTTCATGCCCCACAACCTCTGTTTTATGTTCATCTTTACTTTTTAGTGGTATTTAGGTCCCAAAATGCACTTGGGTTCATTCTGGCCAGAGGCATATAAGCACAGAAGAGGCTCCCTATTCAAACAAAGAAAATGTGCACCACCAATAGAATAGATGATGATGATGATGAAATAACAAAGGGCAATGTGCTGAGAAGTTGCCGCAAAATCCATACAAATTCTCCCCAAAGTGTGTGGCTCCTACTACCACAAGATTGCGGCACGACACATCGGCACCAAATACCCCAACAAATCAATCACCATAAATAATTCATTCCAAATAAATACACATCACATACTAACCTTTAAACACACACGTGCACAGCAGGAGCATCCCATCTGGGCAAAAAGATATAGCCAGACCACAATAACCTATACCTATAACCTATACAGGCCTAAAAACTCCAGGCCTCATCCAAACTCTAAGCCACAAAATGGCCACCACCTACCACAAAGAGGAAGGTCTGGTCAGTTCAGAGAAAGCCCCATCGTCTCATATTTTTACTGCATCCAACCAAGACTGTCCTCAATCTCTCACTGCTTTCCCTTTGCTTTATTCAAACCAGCCAGGTGATACTTGTTGAATTTGGACCAGCCAATCAGAGGATCCTTGCTGGCCTAATTAGCAAGTAAATACACACATGAAACTATAGCCCAGGTGAAAATCACTTAAATCCCTTCGACTATGCTGCATACTAATAAAGTTCAGCATCCATGTTGGTTTTGTTTGAATGAAGGAGTCAGCCATGCTACATACATAGTAACATAGTATGTGCGGCTGAATAAAGACTTTAGTCCATCCAGTTCAGCCTGTTTATCTCCTTCCAGTGGTCTAGTAGCCATAGCTGGAAATGTTATTACATGCCAGGAAGGCATCCAGGACACTTTTGAACATTTTTACTGTATCCATCATTACTACCTCAGCGAGTTCCATAGTCTCACTGCTCTTACAGAGAAGAATCTCCTCCTATGTCGGTGGAGAAAGCACCTTTCCTCTAATCTTAGTGGATGCTCTTGGGTTATGGTTAAACGTCGGGGTATAAATAGATTGTGGGACAGATCTTTGTATTGACCCCGAATATATTTATACATAGTTATTAGATCACCCCTCAGGCATCTCTTTTCCAAACTAAATAAACCTAAGTTTGACAATCTTTCAGGGCACTCTAGCCCCCACAAAGACACAACCTGGTTAGCAATTGTCCCATATACCGTGCAATTTTGATTGTATGAGCTTTTACAATCTCTTGTGGAACAAAAATCTAAAAATGATCTTAGCATTACGTTGACGCTTCAGAAGTATTATTTCAGGCAAGTCGTGGGTTCTTGTACAACCGATGTGCTTAGTGAGATTAAGTCAAATCATCCCAGTGTTAACTTCATGTGTCATTACGCCCCTAGCAGTCAGGTGGAATGTTGTGTGTAGTCTAGAGCTATGAGTCTGAATTCCATATACAGGAGCAGTCATCACATTCATACTTTCACATATCCACTCAGAAGCTATTCTCCATTCATTTATTTTTAAATGGATGCAGGGTTTCTTTTGCGTCATACAATCAGGTTTCTTCTAATTTCTTAGTCTTGGTGTAACCTGGGAATAAAGAATCAGCAGAGACATTTGTCTTCCATACAACGTCAAGAATAACATGGTATTTACTTCCCTTTTGTTATGGGTCATATAAAATGCACAGGTTTCTTCTAATTCGTTCTTTTTGGGAAATGCTGTCACTAGAAGTGTTTTACATTCAACTTTTTGGAAATAGAGTTTATAGTAAATACCACATTTTCTTTTTTGTCCTTCATCTCTATCATACACTGGCACCTTCTAGGCGAACGCATGTCCATGTGACATGTGTGGGGGATCCTGTGACTGCAGTGCCTGCGCGGCTCACCCCAGTGATAATACACACATGCAGAACATTTTGTGTGTGTGCTGGTCAGCTGACTTATTAGGTTACACAGATGTGCTAGTCAACTGACTAGGGGAAAGCAGGCTAGTCATGTGGGCTTGTCAGCTGACTAGGAAAGAAGCAATCCTGCTACTCAGTGCCATTCATAAGAAAGTCTCTGGCATCAGTCCTCTGCTTGATTCTCTGGTAAGACCTCAGCTTCCCTTTGGAATTGAACCTCTGCCTGTGACCCTTGACCTTAGATTGTTCCCCCTGACTTTGGCTTCCAACACTATGTATTTTGTATCAGATGACCACTGCCTCCCCGTCCAGGCCTTTGATTTTTCCAGGCCAGAGAAAGACCTTTAATGATGCTCTAGAGAAGACCAGGAAGGCCCTTCCACATTCCAGGGCTGTGTGAGAGTCTTTGATTCTGTGCTGTTGGTTCCAGGGCATTCTATCTGGGGCAGCGGGAGCCTTGAATCTCCACAACCAGTGCTAAACTTTAGGTGCATGAAAGTCAGTGAAACTGCCCTTTATCCCCCAAATTCATTGATGATAGTGGCACTCCCTTGGCTCTAATATTACTTTTTGGACACCAGTGGATTTCACCTATATGCTTTTAAATAATACCTTTATCCAACAATGTGTTTCCAAGAATGGCAGTTTGTTATTGGTTCAGTTTATGGGGGGGGGGGGATTGGTGTCTGGATGAAACTGTCAGAGCTGCCAGGAACAATCTCTAGTGAGCAGAGGGGTGGAGCTCCAGGTGTAAGGTACTCAGACAACCTCCTCTTAGATGCTGTAGTCTACTGGCAGGCCTGGTTTTCACTTTTGCCCGAGCCTGAGTCCTTCCCCGAGAGAAAGGAAGTTACCGCAATGGGGTACTTTAGAATCACGAGAAGCCGTAATTAGGAGAGCCGAGGTTGGGGTCACAAGTCAGGGAGTGAAGTCAAGGTTCAAGCCAAGGTCAGGGTCACCAGAGAGGTGTCAGAGCCAATGGAAGCTGGGATAGGTGTAAATTTTGACCTGAATTCAAAGCCCAACACTATTTACCACTCTCTCTCTTACCACTCAATGCTTTGGTCCCCACAGTAAACTATTATACAAATCATCCAAAATATTAAACACCTATAATAACATGATTATCAGCACATAAATATATGAAAACCATAAAACAAATTTACTACAACTAGCAGGTGTCATCGGGTTGCATAGGAAGTGAGGTCTCTTCGAGCCCTGAGGAATCGATTGGGTGCTACTATGGGTTGCAGAAGCTGGCAATATCATAACAGTCTCTTACCAAATGTTACTTACCTTACTGCCAACTCCTTTACAGCAACTGTTTAACAGTAAATTCCCAAGATGGTTTCATTACAACTAGGGCTGTTTCTAGGAGAGGGCTAGCCATCCTTGTTTGTGCAGATAAGCCCGAGCACTGTTAGTCAGGGTCCTCACCCCCCCATATTGGGCTCAGTCATGGGACATTGCTTGCTGCTAAGGAAGAAGGAGAACATGGCGCATATCCGTAATGGACAGCAGCAGCAATACAGGATGTGTGTGGGGCGTTGCTAAGAGGGTTAAGGGGGGCACGTGCCCTGGGTGCAGCAGGTCACGGGGGTGCCAATGGGGGGCCTGAGCAAAGAAGGGGGGGGCGCCATTTCGAATCTTTGCCCACGGTTGCCAGAAAGCCTAGCTACTCCTCTGGTGGAAGGGACAGAATTTCTCCCTTCCTGCACTAACAGCTCTTTTGCCTAGAAAATACCCTGAGTACAAGCATATCCTTGTGGGGTATTCCCCATCCACCTTAAGCCACTGGTCTGCTTCCCCCCTTCTTCGCAGATGACACTCACTATATCACTATGGTCCTGGGTGTCTGTGCCTTTGCTTCCTCTTCAGTTCCCTACAGTAGATAACTAACCTATTCTTTAGCATTTCTGAGTTTCCAGTCCTGACTTCTCCTTGTTAAAGGAGCACTATCGCAAAAAAAAATGGCCCAATGACATAAATCCATATAAATATGCTGGATGGTGGGAGGAGGGGTCACTTATACACCCGGCATCAAGAAATATCCAGCCAGGCTTGTTTCTTTTCTTTTAATGGATGGAATAGGAAATCAGAGGTGACAGGTTCTGTCACCCCCTCATAGACTAAACCTGTCGCCCTGGGATTTTGTTACTACCCTGTGAGAATAAACCACAAGCTTGGCGGGAGTTTTATTTTGTTCAGGTGTATAAGTGACCCCAACTCTTATTAGCCGGCATGTTTATATGGGTTTTTAACACTACACAGTTTCGCGATAGTGCTCCTTTAACCTCCACTACACAATCTTTCACTCTTCCTCGCAACAACACCTATGCTAATAAGGTTCTAAACCTATATCAACGCTGGTCCTTACCAGCCTAAACTTTGCATCTATTTACTCACATACCTCATTTGGAACATGCCATATGTGGCGGCATATAGAAGCCAGGGGGGGGCATCAAACTAGCTTAAATACTAATTACACCCAGACTAAATGATACTATACATTTTACCAATCACATCACACAGGGGCCTGTTTTTCTTTGTGAGCCGTGGTCAAGTCCCACCAAAAGCTGTATATACCACTGTTTCAATTCAGAGTCTCACGGAAAAGTCCACCTAAGCAGACTTTTCCATTTACATTTTACCGAGATCTTGTTCAGCATTTTAATGTTTTTGCCCCTGCCACCAAATTTGACTTTCCAGATAAGTAAACTACTTCTAATTTTGTTGGATTCCCCAGATTGACTTGACAAAAAAAGACAGGCCCAGTGTACAGTGTATGTTAATTATCACCATTTTAATGTAATGTTGACTTGGGATGTGTACTTTGATTGAAAAGTCATTTCAGAAATGCAATAATGGCTTGGCCTCTTTGAAAACTCCACAGTTCCCTGTATCACAGAGAGAAAAATGCCCCAATTTTTAGCCCTGGGAGAAATCTTGGGCTTCTTCCCTCCAACATTTCACTTTTGTTCACGTTGTATGGAGTAGGAGCACCTCACTTCACATGGTAATGAAAGTAAAACCATTGAATGTGCTGACAGGAGGAGACCCTGCAGAAAACCTCCCTAGGAGATTTCCTCATAAAACAGTCATAAAGGTCTGATGGGTCTCTCCACCAGTATTCTGTGCTTGAAAGCAGGGTTTTAGTTTTCTGACATACACAGTCATATAATAGCTCTGATTCAGGCTACACATAAGGAAACCTTAAAGGGTTTCTAGGGCACTGCGGGTTATTAGAAGACATCTTTAACTTTGGAGACTTTACATTGGCTCAATCAATTTAAGGATTTAATCTAATCAAAAGTTAATGTGGTTAAACAGTACCTAGCGGTGAGTATCCAGGCGCCCGGTTATTTGTTATAGCGGCACAATGCACAGTGGGGAAGCCCAAGTCATGCTGCCAAGCTGCTGCACATTTAAAAGGGAATATGATCATTTTTTACCATAGTCCCTCTTTAAAGACCTTGATGGTTTTATCAGTAGCGTAGCAGTTGAGTGAGTAGAATGAGAATAAAATAAGGGAGAGCATGCAGCCTCGTGGTGCTCTAGCATTTATAGTTTTAGCACTTGACAGTATCGGACCCAGTTTAAAGGGTAATTCCACTTTCAATGGCCTTTTTTTAAAATTTCCATTATTGCATGGCAAAATTATGTCTTCAATGTGCTAAGCTTATCAGTTATTTATTTATTCTTTATTTATTTTCTATTTGTTTGCAACTCTGTGTTATAAAATAAAACATTTTCATAGCATCAATGTTTTTACCTTAGCTATGTACACCAAAGTGGTGATTTCAAGTACATATCATAGACTTCCTCACACTAGCTTGCTAATCATCTGACTGGCTAAGGTATGGGTGACTGGCTTAACCCATTCTGCTAAAATTCAACTTCAGTTGGTACAACTTCAGGTGGGACAATCGCAGTCTTGCATTCCTGTAGCAAGGGTTAATGGCTGGGTTCTCGGCTGAATAGGTCATTAGGCTGCTTAGACTTAGCGAAAGCTGCTAAACAGTTCACCTGTTACATTGGACTTACGTGGGACTTGTAGACCTTTGTTTTTACTCAAAGCCATGAAAACCTCTCCCACTGTAGCAAAACAGATCCCCAGGAATATGAGAATCATGGAAACAGCATGCTGATAAGTAATCCTAACACACAGGTTTATTTTATATTCCAAAAGAGGAAAAGAATAAGGCAGAACACCAAAAGCCTGACAAGGTTCCCTTATACCATATTGTCCAAGAATTTGTTTTTGTGTTTGATCCACTCACACAATCTATGGTCTCTTATCTTATGATCTTATCTTATGATCTTATATCACTATGTACTATTAAAATGTAAAGTTTCAACCACTGCTACCCTAGTGACCCAAAAATTCCACCCATCCCTTCCCCATTACTCACCCTTCATACAATTGGGACAACTTTCTTATTAGTTAATTTAGGCTGATGATCAGCGTTCCAAAAAGTTAACAGACAAAAAGGTGTATGGCAGAAATACATTACAATGTTTCCACCTGAGGCCCATTACAGCAGGAAACAGGCTGAATTCCACACTGGATTTAAAGAGATTGATAAGGCAAAAATGTCTGTCAGCTTACTGTACCTGGTGCAGTATTAGTCCCATGCTGCCTCCAGTGCGCTCCCCCCAATCCTGACCAAAAATGTAAGCCTGGAGCTTGTGTCAAGTTGACGCCCACTTTCTTAGTGATAGGCTCCACACTGCCACTCAAGCCCGAAACAATCCAATGCAAAGACACACGCTTGCATCACTCAACTCTGCCACACCCATCACAGAGTACAGCACAACATGAGGTGAACATGTATTTTACAAAAAGAAAAAGAAATTGAGAACATTTCCATTAGTAGCCCTACGCATTCCCCTCGATTCAAAGAGCAAAAGTTAATTGATTTCGGATCGAGAATCGTAAGTTTGGGTGGGTGTTAGTCATTTTTTCCTGTTTTTTTGGCCATTTCCGACTCGCACGAGCCTACGTACGAATGCGTATATGCTCTTACGATCATCGCAAGTTCGTTCCTAAATTTTAGGATCAAAACGTAAAACTTAGGATCAAATCCTAAAACTTAGGATCAAAACGTAAAACTTAGGATAATCGAATGTGTTTAGGTGTGATTCAGAGAACAGTTTTCAAACCTCTAAATACGTTTTAAAAGAAAGCCACTGCCGACACCTTTTAGCAGTCGGATTGCTGTTCTTGAACAGGTTTTTTGGCTATGTGGAGGAGTCTGCGCGTCTTGAGCTCCAATGAACTGCATGTATCAGCATGGCCGAGGCCATAAATTGTATGGCAATGCATACCTGATTCACGTATGCCTTATAAAAGCATTTTAATGTGGACCTTAATTAGTCCTTTGCATGTAAACCTTTATTTTGCAATATATTTGCGTTAATTAAAGAAATTTATGTCCTTTGGTATTTATTTTTAAATTGATGTACTAGAATAATATTTTTAGATTGCATTTATTGGTGTAGTTGTTTACCTTTGCTTTGTTTAATTATTTAAGCACATCTTTGGTCAGATGCATCACACTTACTGAGGAGAGGAGAGCGGGATAAAGTGCAGGATGTGGGTTACTGCTGTATTTTGCACAGACACAGCAGAGCTGGGGGCACGGAAAGGTCAGAAATCAAAGAATGCAGAGCAACACAGTCACAAGGCCCTTTCTGTTTGCAGGCTGCCCGATACTACCTGAGCCGCCATCTTGGCTGTTTCTAGACTCATAACATGCAGAAGTTGCTGGGTGTTTTTTTTATATTTGAGAGCAATCTGTATGTAGAGGGTGTGGGTAACCACACACAAAATTTAAAGTTGTACCATTTGAAGCCAAAATATTAAAATTACATCCACAAGTAAAAAATGCAAGTTAACTAAAAATTAAACAAAGTAAGATTTACTTATGCAAATGCATTCATTAATGGTTGGTTACTACAAAATGAATGAAATAAAGAAAAATAAGACCAAATATTTAGAATGCACTTTAATGAGGTAAGTTTGTAGTGCGCAGCCGCAAGATCAGAAGGATTTACGTCCAGACAAAAAAGGAAAAAGGGCAAAACCAATGTTGCAACCTGAGAAATGAAACGGAAAATTCAGGATGGAAACTGACATAGGTCTGATTCCCGAACTGCCATACGAACGGACGTAAATTTTAGGATAGAAACGTATTTGCTTATAGAATCACTCGCAAGTTCATACGAACGCACGAGCGGACGGGAAAAATAGGATGATCGGCACCAAAATCCAAGCTGTTACATGTTTCTTTGAATCGACCCTATAGTCTGGACAATGATTTTAAGCTTCTCCTGCCCTGATCCTGGCCATGCCGATATATAGCTCATGGTCCTTGTACAGATTAATCATGTGACAATATCTTCCGTCCCTGTATAGATGATCTTGTCATTGGATTATCATTTTTAGATTTACAGCAAAAATTAATTAGAAAAAATGTCCTCTGCGATATATCTATTAATTATTCTCTCCCCTGCTCGCTGATTTACACATGTATGAAGTGACATGAAAAATGGGAATAATTAACCACTTCATATGTTTCATGAATTGCAAATCTGCCGGAGTGCAGCCATAAATATTCAGGGCCTGGTGCTGACTAATTGCTAGAAGTGGAGACCCACCGCACCTTCCACCCATGGTCCTGTCCCTGGATTACTGGGGGAATAGGATGCGGACAAAGTGGAGAAGATTTGTTTGTGTTCATTGCTTTAATTGTGGTCTATAGAACACATCTTTAATGTAAAATTTCTTTCAAAGTCATTTGAGACTTTAACATGTAGTGATGAATAGTAATGAGCAGGAGGGGGAACAATCTGGTTCAGAAGCCTTCCAGCCAGATAGTCCCCAGTATCTGGCATTCGGTACTCTCGGATACAAAAGCTCCGGACCACCGTGTGTGAGCTGGTATCGGGGTCCCTTGGACTTCTTACCAGTTTACAGTTACAAAAAAATACAGATTTAATTTTAAAAACACACAATGTCGCAGTACCTTCCTTTATCAGACGGCATCCTTTCTACAGGTACGCTGCTGGTCTGCTTCTGGCAGGGAGCTGCCATTGCATCTCTAGTGGCATCTCTAGTGAGAATCTACGTGGGAATCTCCCTCCATGTCCCTGCCCTCCAGTGACACCATTAGTCACATGTTGGGGAATTCACAGAGATACCTCCTCTGTGGTATAGCAGCCTCCCTGACCCGGAAGCCAGCATTAGCTTGCTGGGTTGTCCAGGAACAAGCAGGGGGGACCTGTGTACAGGAGTGCAACACCACAGGAGCACGGGCAGGTAATCAAAACTGATGATTTTGGGGGGCCTCTAAGTGGAACAGCTTAAATCAGTGTATGGGTGATGAATGTGGTGGTGATGGCTTATTTACATGTCTTTGAGGAACAAATATCCACCTCTTTCTACGGTATGCTACCCATGAGTATAAGTATGTCTAGTTCTACCCTAGTCACATTCCCCAGGGAAACCACACATTTCAGCTGATTTCAGCACTGTGAATGTGGAGGAACTAAGCAGGAGAAGCACAAGATTTCCTGCAGTACAGTGTGGACATGCAATCTATGCAACAGTGACATCTACAGGCTGGGGGAAGAACACCACAAGTTTCAAATGAGTTCTGCAGTGTGGGGTTGAGGAACCAAGAAGGGGGAGCATAACATTGCTTATAGTGAACTGCTAACAGCATTTGCCTAGGAAACCATATGAGATGTCACATGGGCAAATAATGGAAATGTATAGAGAAATAGTCAATATAGGTTTGCACATTAAGATTAGATGGGAAAGGTTACTATGGTCTAATTCAGAGGAAGGACAATGAGAAGAGGGCAGCTTCAAAGGCAGCTCTTGAGGAGTTGATCTTAGGGAAATGTAAAGACCTCTCTAATGTATAAATAAGTATTGGTACTTGTGCATTAAGGTTTACCAGTCTATGCAATATACATTAAAGCATTACCAGCCCCCCCTACACACACACACATACATAAACACACACACACACACACACACACACACACACACACACACACACACACACACAGTTTTAGACGACCGGTGAGATATAGAGTAGCGCGCAAGCTCAGCGCCCCGGAGATCCGGAACGTTTTGGTGTTATATCATGCTGAAGATTGTTTATCTTTTCTAATAAGCTATTTCCTAGTTATCTCTGCAGGATCCCCATTCCTTTCTGGAGCAGTCATTTGTAAATCCGTCATTTGTAAATAGCTGTATTTATTACATTTTTTTTATTCTGTGAAAGTCTAATACTATACTAGTTTAGGAGGTCCGTGATAAATTCTAAGATGATAATTATTAATGTAACAATTTTCTCTTACAAATTATTGATCACTAACGGTAGTGCAGAGGGCATCCTGCTTTGCCAATACCCTGTGAATTCCCCACCTTGCTCCAGGCTCCCTTGCCAAAACCGGGCTGAGCATTTGGCCCCAAAGGGCATGTTGTCTTTGTCTGGAGTCCTTTACAGCTATTGGAACTAAATTAGCTCACTTGGTTGCCACATTGTCAAATTCCATGCTAGAACCAAGCACTGTAAGCTTAAGTTTCAGATTCCAGCAAGTGCAGAGTAACGTGTGTGTCACCTGTCACTGAAGAATGAAAAACAATCACTAAAAAATCTGTCTGAGCCAATATAAATAGGCAAAATTTGAGTTGAATATAGCAATTAGCCGGCTCCAAAGCTCGTCTGATAGTGTTTCATGCATGACCCAGGGGTAGTAATAGGGGGTGTGGTGAGGGGATTGTTTTGGGCCCTGTAGTACACAATTGAGTCAAAGGTCAGTCTCTTGTAGTTCCCTGCTAATTTATTAAAGTGGACCAAAAACCATGGCGATCGTCCCGGGAATCTATAAGATTCCTGGGCAGATCGATTCCCTCTCCCTGGGGCATCCAAAGTTGGGATGCCCCACTGTGTGAAACCCCTCAGGACACCCCATACACTTACCTTACTTCCCGGACAAACGGCGCATGGACGAGAAGTGCCTGAATCCCCGTTATCCCCCTAGCAGGGGGAGTACCCGCGCCAGGGGCTTGCTCCCTGTTAGAGGGAAGTGGGGGATGAGGCCGCCAGTGCACTTGGAGTCACTGGCCTCAGACAAAGGCTTAGACGATGTGATGTCAGCGGCTCCAGGCACACTGATTGGATGAGTGCCCCGCGCGCGCCGTAGGACCGGGAGGAGGTGAGTTGGCTTCGGGGATCGGGGGGTTTCACACAGCGGGGCACCCCGCACGGAAAGGACCAAAACCTAGTCAGAATCCTAGGTTTTGGCCCACTTTAAAGCTGTACATTACTCCAGCAGTTTTAGAAAAATATAGCCCACTTCCAGGTAGCTTCAACCTGGCACAGTTACCTTAGGGTTCCACATATAACTTAATGATAGTACAACTTCCCCCCAGGTTCCCCGGGATCATATGCTGTTGTGACTCCATGCTCCTGGGTGGCTGTCTGGGCTGCCTTGCCCTGTTCTTACTTGCACTTTGCTTCTCGGTTCCACTACCAATATAATTACTCTACTGGTTCTAACCAGCTTCACGTATATATTTGATTTTTAGACTTTATATGATCATTAGCATAGGAGGAATATGTCCATTCATGTATAGAACCTTTACAAGACTCCTATGGTGTCTAGGTAATCGCTTGTTTAGAACAGTTGCTGTTCCTGAGTACTGTAGGTTATCCCCATAGTCAATACAGATGCTCTTGATGATAATGTCCTTCTGGGGGTGTGCTTCGCTTAGGCTAGCTAATGACCCAATGCTACTAAACTAGCTGTCCCCCATTAAACCCTTTAAAATGGTTTTAACTACATTACTGGTTCTAACATGCTTTATTTATATATTTTCTGTTGTGCTCCCTTGTGTAGACATTGTATGATCATTAGCATAAGAGGAACATGGCCATCCATGTTCAGAACTTTTATAAGACTCTTATGGAGTCTAGTTACTGTTTCTGCTCTTAACCAAGTACAGTAGGTTATTCCTATAGTCAATTCAGATGCTCTTGAATTTAATGTTCTCATCTGATGTGGCCCTCTGACCTGCTGTGAGGAAATTGGGAGAGATAAATAGAACTGCTGTGTAAAGGTAGTTAAATAGGCGTACAGTAAGAATGGGAGGTTGCACAGAGAATGATTTAGGAGGGTTGCATTGGCAAATAGAGGCAACAGCATTGGCTTGGAGGAACACTGTGACATGTGATTGTACAAAATCACCCCTGGGTGAAATCTTTGGCAGAATAATTTGGCAAAATCATTTTTCTATATTAATTGTATATTTGGCACTGGTGGGAGCTTATGCAGTCCTTGAATGGGTTGAGTATTGGGAACATGGTTAAGATGTGGGACTGATAGGGAAGGGTTAAATAGAAGGGGTCCATATATTCAGAGAAGTACGCCAATCAGCATGTGTATTACTAGCATGTGGGAATTGTTATAGTAATTAGGGATGAGCGAATCGATCCGGACGAACCCGGATTCGATCCGAATTTCAGGAAAAATTTGATTCGGATCGAATCCGAATTTCCCCGCGATTCGATCACTCGAAGTTTTCCTTTAACATCCATTCATTTACATTACAGGCATTCTAAGATGGCGGGCGGGACATGTCTGGACATGTATCCCGCGCCAGTGCAAGCTGGGGCAGTCACATGCAGCCTATCAGCAGCCAGCAAGCCCGGTGACGTCACACAGCGGTATTTAACGGCGGCCATCTTGCTTTTCCTCATTTCTCTATTGCATTCGTGACAGACAGACAGAACGCTGTGTAGCTGAGGCAGTTAGACAGGCTGGAGACAGGCTGGAGACAGGGACAGACAGGGACAGGCTGGAGACAGGCAGGAGACAGGCAGGAGACAGACAGGAGACAGACAGAAAGCCAGGGAAAGGTAGGAAAAACGGAGCTGGCTGACAGGGAGATTTTTTTTTTTTCATCCAGCCTTTGTTAGCGTTTTCAGGCTGCTTATAGTAACTAACTGTGCATATATACTGAACTGATCTTAAGTCTGCTGTGAGGCATCCCATTCTGTGACTAAAGCAGCCTCTGTTTAAGACCATATAAGCATTTGCTCTAATCATATTTGAAATTAGGCCTGATAAAGACACTTTTGCTGGCCAAAGCACTACTGTACCCTGGCAGCTCGATTCCTGCCCGGGGCATCCCATTCTGTGACTAAAGCAGCCTCTGTTTAAGACCATATAACCATTTGCTCTAATCATATTTGAAATTAGGCCTGATAAAGACACTTTTGCTGGCCAAAGCACTACTGTACCCTGGCAGCTCGATTCCTGCCCGGGGCATCCCATTCTGTGACTAAAGCAGCCTCTGTTTAAGACCATATAAGCATTTGCTCTAATCATATTTGAAATTAGGCCTGATAAAGACACTTTTGCTGGCCAAAGCACTACTGTACCCTGGCAGCTCGATTCCTGCCCGGGGCATCCCATTCTGTGACTAAAGCAGCCTCTGTTTAAGACCATATAAGCATTTGCTCTAATCATATTTGAAATTAGGCCTGATAAAGACACTTTTGCTGGCCAAAGCACTACTGTACCCTGGCAGCTCGATTCCTGCCCGGGGCATCCCATTCTGTGACTAAAGCAGCCTCTGTTTAAGACCATATAAGCATTTGCTCTAATCATATTTGAAATTAGGCCTGATAAAGACACTTTTGCTGGCCAAAGCACTACTGTACCCTGGCAGCTCGATTCCTGCCCGGGGCATCCCATTCTGTGACTAAAGCAGCCTCTGTTTAAGACCATATAAGCATTTGCTCTAATCATATTTGAAATTAGGCCTGATAAAGACACTTTTGCTGGCCAAAGCACTACTGTACCCTGGCAGCTCGATTCCTGCCCGGGGCACCCCATTCTGTGACTAAAGCAGCCTCTGTTTAAGACCATATAACCATTTGCTCTAATCATATTTGAAATTAGGCCTGATAAAGACACTTTTGCTGGCCAAAGCACTACTGTACCCTGGCAGCTCGATTCCTGCCCGGGGCATCCCATTCTGTGACTAAAGCAGCCTCTGTTTAAGACCATATAAGCATTTGCTCTAATCATATTTGAAATTAGGCCTGATAAAGACACTTTTGCTGGCCAAAGCACTACTGTACCCTGGCAGCTCGATTCCTGCCCGGGGCATCCCATTCTGTGACTAAAGCAGCCTCTGTTTAAGACCATATAAGCATTTGCTCTAATCATATTTGAAATTAGGCCTGATAAAGACACTTTTGCTGGCCAAAGCACTACTGTACCCTGGCAGCTCGATTCCTGCCCGGGGCATCCCATTCTGTGACTAAAGCAGCCTCTGTTTAAGACCATATAACCATTTGCTCTAATCATATTTGAAATTAGGCCTGATAAAGACACTTTTGCTGGCCAAAGCACTACTGTACCCTGGCAGCTCGATTCCTGCCCGGGGCATCCCATTCTGTGACTAAAGCAGCCTCTGTTTAAGACCATATAAGCATTTGCTCTAATCATATTTGAAATTAGGCCTGATAAAGACACTTTTGCTGGCCAAAGCACTACTGTACCCTGGCAGCTCGATTCCTGCCCGGGGCATCCCATTCTGTGACTAAAGCAGCCTCTGTTTAAGACCATATAAGCATTTGCTCTAATCATATTTGAAATTAGGCCTGATAAAGACACTTTTGCTGGCCAAAGCACTACTGTACCCTGGCAGCTCGATTCCTGCCCGGGGCATCCCATTCTGTGACTAAAGCAGCCTCTGTTTAAGACCATATAAGCATTTGCTCTAATCATATTTGAAATTAGGCCTGATAAAGACACTTTTGCTGGCCAAAGCACTACTGTACCCTGGCAGCTCGATTCCTGCCCGGGGCATCCCATTCTGTGACTAAAGCAGCCTCTGTTTAAGACCATATAAGCATTTGCTCTAATCATATTTGAAATTAGGCCTGATAAAGACACTTTTGCTGGCCAAAGCACTACTGTACCCTGGCAGCTCGATTCCTGCCCGGGGCATCCCATTCTGTGACTAAAGCAGCCTCTGTTTAAGACCATATAACCATTTGCTCTAATCATATTTGAAATTAGGCCTGATAAAGACACTTTTGCTGGCCAAAGCACTACTGTACCCTGGCAGCTCGATTCCTGCCCGGGGCATCCCATTCTGTGACTAAAGCAGCCTCTGTTTAAGACCATATAAGCATTTGCTCTAATCATATTTGAAATTAGGCCTGATAAAGACACTTTTGCTGGCCAAAGCACTACTGTACCCTGGCAGCTCGATTCCTGCCCGGGGCATCCCATTCTGTGACTAAAGCAGCCTCTGTTTAAGACCATATAAGCATTTGCTCTAATCATATTTGAAATTAGGCCTGATAAAGACACTTTTGCTGGCCAAAGCACTACTGTACCCTGGCAGCTCGATTCCTGCCCGGGGCATCCCATTCTGTGACTAAAGCAGCCTCTGTTTAAGACCATATAACCATTTGCTCTAATCATATTTGAAATTAGGCCTGATAAAGACACTTTTGCTGGCCAAAGCACTACTGTACCCTGGCAGCTCGATTCCTGCCCGGGGCATCCCATTCTGTGACTAAAGCAGCCTCTGTTTAAGACCATATAACCATTTGCTCTAATCATATTTGAAATTAGGCCTGATAAAGACACTTTTGCTGGCCAAAGCACTACTGTACCCTGGCAGCTCGATTCCTGCCCGGGGCATCCCATTCTGTGACTAAAGCAGCCTCTGTTTAAGACCATATAAGCATTTGCTCTAATCATATTTGAAATTAGGCCTGATAAAGACACTTTTGCTGGCCAAAGCACTACTGTACCCTGGCAGCTCGATTCCTGCCCGGGGCATCCCATTCTGTGACTAAAGCAGCCTCTGTTTAAGACCATATAAGCATTTGCTCTAATCATATTTGAAATTAGGCCTGATAAAGACACTTTTGCTGGCCAAAGCACTACTGTACCCTGGCAGCTCGATTCCTGCCCGGGGCATCCCATTCTGTGACTAAAGCAGCCTCTGTTTAAGACCATATAACCATTTGCTCTAATCATATTTGAAATTAGGCCTGATAAAGACACTTTTGCTGGCCAAAGCACTACTGTACCCTGGCAGCTCGATTCCTGCCCGGGGCATCCCATTCTGTGACTAAAGCAGCCTCTGTTTAAGACCATATAACCATTTGCTCTAATCATATTTGAAATTAGGCCTGATAAAGACACTTTTGCTGGCCAAAGCACTACTGTACCCTGGCAGCTCGATTCCTGCCCGGGGCATCCCATTCTGTGACTAAAGCAGCCTCTGTTTAAGACCATATAAGCATTTGCTCTAATCATATTTGAAATTAGGCCTGATAAAGACACTTTTGCTGGCCAAAGCACTACTGTACCCTGGCAGCTCGATTCCTGCCCGGGGCATCCCATTCTGTGACTAAAGCAGCCTCTGTTTAAGACCATATAACCATTTGCTCTAATCATATTTGAAATTAGGCCTGATAAAGACACTTTTGCTGGCCAAAGCACTACTGTACCCTGGCAGCTCGATTCCTGCCCGGGGCATCCCATTCTGTGACTAAAGCAGCCTCTGTTTAAGACCATATAAGCATTTGCTCTAATCATATTTGAAATTAGGCCTGATAAAGACACTTTTGCTGGCCAAAGCACTACTGTACCCTGGCAGCTCGATTCCTGCCCGGGGCATCCCATTCTGTGACTAAAGCAGCCTCTGTTTAAGACCATATAAGCATTTGCTCTAATCATATTTGAAATTAGGCCTGATAAAGACACTTTTGCTGGCCAAAGCACTACTGTACCCTGGCAGCTCGATTCCTGCCCGGGGCATCCCATTCTGTGACTAAAGCAGCCTCTGTTTAAGACCATATAACCATTTGCTCTAATCATATTTGAAATTAGGCCTGATAAAGACACTTTTGCTGGCCAAAGCACTACTGTACCCTGGCAGCTCGATTCCTGCCCGGGGCATCCCATTCTGTGACTAAAGCAGCCTCTGTTTAAGACCATATAACCATTTGCTCTAATCATATTTGAAATTAGGCCTGATAAAGACACTTTTGCTGGCCAAAGCACTACTGTACCCTGGCAGCTCGATTCCTGCCCGGGGCATCCCATTCTGTGACTAAAGCAGCCTCTGTTTAAGACCATATAAGCATTTGCTCTAATCATATTTGAAATTAGGCCTGATAAAGACACTTTTGCTGGCCAAAGCACTACTGTACCCTGGCAGCTCGATTCCTGCCCGGGGCATCCCATTCTGTGACTAAAGCAGCCTCTGTTTAAGACCATATAAGCATTTGCTCTAATCATATTTGAAATTAGGCCTGATAAAGACACTTTTGCTGGCCAAAGCACTACTGTACCCTGGCAGCTCGATTCCTGCCCGGGGCATCCCATTCTGTGACTAAAGCAGCCTCTGTTTAAGACCATATAAGCATTTGCTCTTATCATATTTGAAATTAGGCCTGATAAAGACACTTTTGCTGGGCATAGCACTACTGGACCCTGCCAGGTGCACTCCTATTTGGGGCATCCCATTCTGTGACTACAGCAGCCTCTGTTTAAGACCATATAAGCATTTGCTCTTATCATATTTGAAATTAGGCCTGATAAAGACACTTTTGCTGGGCAAAGCACTACTGGACCCTGCCAGGTGCACTCCTATTTGGGGCATCCCATTCTGTGACTACAGCAGCCTCTGTTTAAGACCATATAAGCATTTGCTCTTATCATATTTGAAATTAGGCCTGATAAAGACACTTTTGCTGGGCAAAGCACTACTGGACCCTGCCAGGTGCACTCCTATTTGGGGCATCCCATTCTGTGACTACAGCAGCCTCTGTTTAAGACCATATAAGCATTTGCTCTTATCATATTTGAAATTAGGCCTGATAAAGACACTTTTGCTGGGCAAAGCATTACTGGACCCTGCCAGGTGCACTCCTATTTGGGGCATCCCATTCTGTGACTACAGCAGCCTCTGTTTAAGACCATATAAGCAATTGCTCTTATCATATTTGAAATTAGGCCTGATAAAGACACTTTTGCTGGGCAAAGCACTACTGGACCCTGCCAGGTGCACTCCTATTTGGGGCATCCCATTCTGTGACTACAGCAGCCTCTGTTTAAGACCATATAAGCATTTGCTCTTATCATATTTGAAATTAGCCTGATAAACACACTTTTGCTGGGCATAGTACTACTGGATCTTTTTTGGGGGCATCCCATTCTGTGACTAAAGCAGCCTCTGTTTAAGACCATATAAGCATTTGCTCTTATTATATTTATATTATAAGACACTTTTGCTGGGCATAGGCTTACTGCTGCCTGCCAGGTGCACTTCTGTTGAGGCATCCCATTCTGTAACATAGCATACCCCTCTTTATTTACACTAAGCAGCTCTCTTATTTACACTAAGCAGGCCTGTTGGAGGCTGAGTGTTACTGCTCACTTTTGGTGTGCATTATATTCTGTTTCATATAGACCCACCGCTGCCCGGGGGATCTTAAAATATCACCTACTCCCACGCCAGTTAGACTATGTCGGGCAGACAAGTGCCTGGAAGTGAAAAGAGGAGTGGCAGAGGCCAAGATTCCGCAGGCAGAGCTCGCATCAGACTGGGGGCCAGTAGCAGCAGGAGTCACGCTGAGAGACCTAATCTGCCAGTATCTGCTAGCGGTCGGGTCTCCACCAGTAACGCATCTGCCGTGGTAGATTGGTTGACGCGCTCATCAACAACATCATCACAACTTACGTCTGAGACCCCCAGTCTAGGGTCGGTAGGTTCCTCTGACACAACCCTGAGTTGGCATGCCCCGAGAGCAGTCCCTGTCCTCCCATTGCCTCTGTCCTACGCCGTTCCCTCCCCCAGCGACGTATCCTATGCTTTGGGTTCAGCTCCACTCTTTAGTGAGGAGGACCATCAGATAGAGGACAGTCAGCAGCTACTGCCCAGCCAAGAAATGGAGGTGGCTTCTCTAGCTAGGCAGACAGATAGTGATGTGGACAGTGTCGTGGGTGCTGCGAGCGTTCCAGCTCCTGCGCCAGACACTGTTGACGAATCCACGAACATCAGTGACGTACAGCCACAACTCGGTGATGATGATGATGACGATGAAGCCGATCGCACTTGGGAGCCGGGTGATGAAGGGGCTTCATCGTCATCATCAGGAGAAGAGGGGCGCAGGTTGCCCCGGAGTCAGCAGCTGAGGCAGCAAGGTGGTAGCAGTCAGCATGGGGGCACAATTCCAAAGGCTGGAGCCGGCCGGGGCCGGGGTAGAGCACCTGCTGTGCGGCAGTCTACCTTATCGGGAGGTAGTGGAGCAGGGGTTCCTGGAGTTGGCAACAGCAGCAGTGAATCAGTGAGGCCAGGGGGTGGGAAAAGTAGCTACTCGGCAGTGTGGCAGTTTTTCCTGAGGCATCCGCAGGAGGGTAACATGGCCACATGCAATATATGTAGGCAAAAGGTGAAGCGTGGCCAGGGTCCAAATGTTGGCACCACGGCCCTGCGTCAACATATGATGCGTCACCATAAAACGACCTGGGAGAACCGAGGCTCCCAAGGGGTGGTCCAGTCTGCTTCCTCACCAAGTGAGCTCCCAATTTCTGCCAGCCAAGGCTCCAGCACCTCAGCCGAAGGCAGCTGTGCGTCATACCCATCCTCTGTCGCTCCTGCTCCTCCTCCTCCTCCTCCAAGTCATGCATCCCGCCAGCAATCCATCAGCGAAGCCATGTCCAAGAGACAGCAGTATGCGCCCACTCATCCTACGGCGCAGAAGCTGAATGTGCTCCTGTCCAAGTTGCTGGTGCTGCAGTCGCTCCCTTTTCAGGTGGTGGAATCTGCACCTTTCAGAGAACTGATGGCTTGTGCCGAGCCGAGGTGGAGAGTCCCAAGCCGTCATTTCTTTGCCAAGAAGGCAGTACCAGCGCTGCACACTTTTGTTGAACAGAAGGTGGGCCAGTCCTTGAGCCTGTCGGTGTGTAGCAAAATACATGGCAGCGCCGACATCTGGAGCTGTAACTACGGTCAGGGGCAGTACATGTCGTTTACGGCCCACTGGGTGAATGTGGTCCCTTTGCAGCAGCAACTTGGACAGGTCACGCCGCTTCGGCCTCCGCGCTCTCTGCCCATTGGGCCTGTGACACCGTGCGACTCGGCCTCCTCATCCTCCGCCATCTCCTCACCCTCCACTGTAGGCTCAAGTCTCAGTGCCCCTCCAGTCTACCATGTGTGCAGGGCACGGAGGTGTCACGCAGTGCTTCACATGGTTTGTCTTGGCGAACGGAGTCACACAGGGGAGGAACTGCTTAAATGTATTCATCAGGAAATCCAAACATGGCTTACTCCGAGAAAACTTAAAATGGGAATCATGGTTACCGACAATGGGAAGAACATTTTGTCTGCGCTGCGCCAAGGAAGCCTGACCCATGCCCCCTGCATGGCTCACGTCTTCAATCTGGTTGTCAAGCGGTTTCTGAAGTGTTCCCCCCATCTGCAGGACATCCTAACAACTTCACGGAAACTTTGCATGCACTTCAGCCACTCCTACACTGCCAAACACACCCTTCTTGAGCTACAGCGTCAGAATGGTATCCCCCAACATAGTCTGATTTGCGATGTTTCCACCCGTTGGAATTCCACCCTTCACATGTTGGACCGATTATATGAACAGAGAAAAGCCATCACGGATTTCCTGATGATCCAAGCAGATAGGGGGACTCCCCTGTGTAACTTCAATGTCAACCAGTGGCAGCTCATACGTGACACCTGCCGTTTGCTCAGGCCCTTTGAGGAAGCCACTTTATTTGTCAGTCGGCAGGATTACGGGATGAACGACGTGATTCCACTGCTTCATGTACTGCAGCACATGTTGGAAACCATGGCTGGTCAGGGCACTGGAGACATGGCGTTTACATCTTACGGCCACATGAACCCCCTTGGAGCTGAACTGGAGGAGGAGGAGGAGGAAGAGGAGGAGGAGGAGTTGCCCAGCGAAACACAGTTTAGGCTTGGCGAAATGGCTGGTTTATCTAGTCAGCGGACAGGAGAGGAGGAGCAGGAGCAGCCAGAGGAGCTAGAGGTTTTTGAGGAAGGAGAGACAGAGGACCCGGGCACACCGTGGCAGTATGCAGTGGAGATGGAGACAGGTAGTCCATCCGAGTCACTTGCGCAAATGGCACGAAGCATGCTCACGTGCTTGCGTAGTGACCCCAGAATTGTTTCCATCTGTCGGCGGGATGACTTCTGGCTGTCCACCTTATTGGACCCTCGCTTCCGGCACAAAATGGGGGCATTTTTTAAACCCACCGAGAGGGAGGACAAACTCAACTACTACAAAGACATTCTACGTAGGCAGTTGGCCGATGCCTATCTGCGCCATGGTCCATACTCTCGCAGGTCTGACTCGAGGGGACCTCTGCGCTTACCTTCCACTGCCATGGCCGCTGGGGGGGTTGGCAGCAGCAGCAGCAGAAGCTCCATCAGCAGCAGCAGCCTCAGTCTTCAGTCGCTAATGAGTAGCTTTCTACACCCGCATAGTGAGGCTACTCATGAGCAGCAGGAAGACCTGGAGCAGGACCTGAACCAGCAGGTCATGTCATACTTTGACATGACCATGCCAACACACCTTGAGGATCCGCTGGACTTCTGGGCAGCCAAACTTGATTTGTGGCCGCAACTAGCAGAGTTTGCCCTGGAAAAGCTGTCCTGCCCGGCAAGTAGCGTGCCATCTGAGCGGGTGTTTAGTGCGGCGGGGGCCATAGTTACGGCGAGGAGAACTCGTCTGTCAACTAAAAATGTGGAGAGACTCACCTTTGTCAAAATGAATCAGGGATGGATCAGCCAGGATTTCCACCCACCAATGCCTGATGCATGCGACTAGATTCAGCATGGTGCCACGTTTTACACTTTCCAAATGGTGCAAAACATATTTATGTCTTTAGGCCATTTTTTGGGCTCCTGCTGCTGCTACTGTCAACTCCTGCCAACTCCAGGGTGTGATTCATCCAATTTTTGGGCTCCTGAAGCCAACTCCAGTGTATATTTGGGCTCCTGCTGCTGCTACTGTCAACTCCTGCCAACTCCAGGCTGTGATTCATCCAATTTTTGGGCTCCTGAAGCCAACTCCAGTGTATATTTGGGCTCCTGCTGCTGCTGCTGCCAACTTCTGCCAACTCCAGGGTGTGATTCATCCAATTTTTGGGCTCCTGAAGCCAACTCCAGTGTATATTTGGGCTCCTGCTGCTGCTGCTGTCAACTCCTGCCAACTCCAGGGTGTGATTCATCCAATTTTTGGGCTCCTGAAGCCAACCCCAGTGTATATTTGGGCTCCTGCTGCTGCTGCTGCCAACTTCTGCCAACTCCAGGGTGTGATTCATCCAATTTTTGGGCTCCTGAAGCCAACTCCAGTGTATATTTGGGCTCCTGCTGCTGCTACTGTCAACTCCTGCCAACTCCAGGGTGTGATTCATCCAATTTTTGGGCTCCTGAAGCCAACTCCAGTGTATATTTGGGCTCCTGCTGCTGCTGCTGCCAACTTCTGCCAACTCCAGGGTGTGATTCATCCAATTTTTGGGCTCCTGAAGCCAACTCCAGTGTATATTTGGGCTCCTGCTGCTGCTGCTGCCAACTTCTGCCAACTCCAGGGTGTGATTCATCCAATTTTTGGGCTCCTGAAGCCAACTCCAGTGTATATTTGGGCTCCTGCTGCTGCTGCTGCCAACTTCTGCCAACTCCAGGGTGTGATTCATCCAATTTTTGGGCTCCTGAAGCCAACTCCAGTGTATATTTGGGCTCCTGCTGCTGCTGCTGCCAACTTCTGCCAACTCCAGGGTGTGATTCATCCAATTTTTGGGCTCCTGAAGCCAACTCCAGTGTATATTTGGGCTCCTGCTGCTGCTGCTGCCAACTTCTGCCAACTCCAGGGTGTGATTCATCCAATTTTTGGGCTCCTGAAGCCAACTCCAGTGTATATTTGGGCTCCTGCTGCTGCTACTGTCAACTCCTGCCAACTCCAGGGTGTGATTCATCCAATTTTTGGGCTCCTGAAGCCAACTCCAGTGTATATTTGGGCTCCTGCTGCTGCTGCTGCCAACTTCTGCCAACTCCAGGGTGTGATTCATCCAATTTTTGGGCTCCTGAAGCCAACTCCAGTGTATATTTGGGCTCCTGCTGCTGCTACTGTCAACTCCTGCCAACTCCAGGGTGTGATTCATCCAATTTTTGGGCTCCTGAAGCCAACTCCAGTGTATATTTGGGCTCCTGCTGCTGCTGCTGCCAACTTCTGCCAACTCCAGGGTGTGATTCATCCAATTTTTGGGCTCCTGAAGCCAACTCCAGTGTATATTTGGGCTCCTGCTGCTGCTGCTGCCAACTTCTGCCAACTCCAGGGTGTGATTCATCCAATTTTTGGGCTCCTGAAGCCAACTCCAGTGTATATTTGGGCTCCTGCTGCTGCTGCTGCCAACTTCTGCCAACTCCAGGGTGTGATTCATCCAATTTTTGGGCTCCTGAAGCCAACTCCAGTGTATATTTGGGCTCCTGCTGCTGCTGCTGTCAACTCCTGCCAACTCCAGGGTGTGATTCATCCAATTTTTGGGCTCCTGAAGCCAACTCCAGTGTATATTTGGGCTCCTGCTGCTGCTGCTGCCAACTTCTGCCAACTCCAGGGTGTGATTCATCCAATTTTTGGGCTCCTGAAGCCAACTCCAGTGTATATTTGGGCTCCTGCTGCTGCTGCTGTCAACTCCTGCCAACTCCAGGGTGTGATTCATCCAATTTTTGGGCTCCTGAAGCCAACTCCAGTGTATATTTGGGCTCCTGCTGCTGCTGCTGTCAACTCCTGCCAACTCCAGGGTGTGATTCATCCAATTTTTGGGCTCCTGAAGCCAACTCCAGTGTATATTTGGGCTCCTGCTGCTGCTGCTGTCAACTCCTGCCAACTCCAGGGTGTGATTCATCCAATTTTTGGGCTCCTGAAGCCAACTCCAGTGTATATAGGGCTCCTGCTGCTGCTGCTGCCAACTTCTGCCAACTCCAGGGTGTGATTCATCCAATTTTTGGGCTCCTGAAGCCAACTCCAGTGTATATTTGGGCTCCTGCTGCTGCTGCTGCCAACTTCTGCCAACTCCAGGGTGTGATTCATCCAATTTTTGGGCTCCTGAAGCCAACTCCAGTGTATATTTGGGCTCCTGCTGCTGCTGCTGTCAACTCCTGCCAACTCCAGGGTGTGATTCATCCAATTTTTGGGCTCCTGAAGCCAACTCCAGTGTATATTTGGGCTCCTGCTGCTGCTGCTGCCAACTTCTGCCAACTCCAGGGTGTGATTCATCCAATTTTTGGGCTCCTGAAGCCAACTCCAGTGTATATTTGGGCTCCTGCTGCTGCTGCTGCCAACTTCTGCCAACTCCAGGGTGTGATTCATCCAATTTTTGGGCTCCTGAAGCCAACTCCAGTGTATATTTGGGCTCCTGCTGCTGCTGCTGTCAACTCCTGCCAACTCCAGGGTGTGATTCATCCAATTTTTGGGCTCCTGAAGCCAACTCCAGTGTATATTTGGGCTCCTGCTGCTGCTGCTGTCAACTCCTGCCAACTCCAGGGTGTGATTCATCCAATTTTTGGGCTCCTGAAGCCAACTCCAGTGTATATTTGGGCTCCTGCTGCTGCTGCTGTCAACTCCTGCCAACTCCAGGGTGTGATTCATCCAATTTTTGGGCTCCTGAAGCCAACTCCAGTGTATATTTGGGCTCCTGCTGCTGCTGCTGTCAACTCCTGCCAACTCCAGGGTGTGATTCATCCAATTTTTGGGCTCCTGAAGCCAACTCCAGTGTATATTTGGGCTCCTGCTGCTGCTGCTGTCAACTCCTGCCAACTCCAGGGTGTGATTCATCCAATTTTTGGGCTCCTGAAGCCAACTCCAGTGTATATTTGGGCTCCTGCTGCTGCTACTGTCAACTCCTGCCAACTCCAGGGTGTGATTCATCCAATTTTTGGGCTCCTGAAGCCAACTCCAGTGTATATTTGGGCTCCTGCTGCTGCTGCTGCCAACTTCTGCCAACTCCAGGGTGTGATTCATCCAATTTTTGGGCTCCTGAAGCCAACTCCAGTGTATATTTGGGCTCCTGCTGCTGCTGCTGCCAACTTCTGCCAACTCCAGGGTGTGATTCATCCAATTTTTGGGCTCCTGAAGCCAACTCCAGTGTATATTTGGGCTCCTGCTGCTGCTGCTGCCAACTTCTGCCAACTCCAGGGTGTGATTCATCCAATTTTTGGGCTCCTGAAGCCAACTCCAGTGTATATTTGGGCTCCTGCTGCTGCTGCTGTCAACTCCTGCCAACTCCAGGGTGTGATTCATCCAATTTTTGGGCTCCTGAAGCCAACTCCAGTGTATATTTGGGCTCCTGCTGCTGCTGCTGCCAACTTCTGCCAACTCCAGGGTGTGATTCATCCAATTTTTGGGCTCCTGAAGCCAACTCCAGTGTATATTTGGGCTCCTGCTGCTGCTGCTGTCAACTCCTGCCAACTCCAGGGTGTGATTCATCCAATTTTTGGGCTCCTGAAGCCAACTCCAGTGTATATTTGGGCTCCTGCTGCTGCTGCTGTCAACTCCTGCCAACTCCAGGGTGTGATTCATCCAATTTTTGGGCTCCTGAAGCCAACTCCAGTGTATATTTGGGCTCCTGCTGCTGCTGCTGTCAACTCCTGCCAACTCCAGGGTGTGATTCATCCAATTTTTGGGCTCCTGAAGCCAACTCCAGTGTATATTTGGGCTCCTGCTGCTGCTGCTGCCAACTTCTGCCAACTCCAGGGTGTGATTCATCCAATTTTTGGGCTCCTGAAGCCAACTCCAGTGTATATTTGGGCTCCTGCTGCTGCTGCTGCCAACTTCTGCCAACTCCAGGGTGTGATTCATCCAATTTTTGGGCTCCTGAAGCCAACTCCAGTGTATATTTGGGCTCCTGCTGCTGCTGCTGTCAACTCCTGCCAACTCCAGGGTGTGATTCATCCAATTTTTGGGCTCCTGAAGCCAACTCCAGTGTATATTTGGGCTCCTGCTGCTGCTGCTGCCAACTTCTGCCAACTCCAGGGTGTGATTCATCCAATTTTTGGGCTCCTGAAGCCAACTCCAGTGTATATTTGGGCTCCTGCTGCTGCTGCTGTCAACTCCTGCCAACTCCAGGGTGTGATTCATCCAATTTTTGGGCTCCTGAAGCCAACTCCAGTGTATATTTGGGCTCCTGCTGCTGCTGCTGTCAACTCCTGCCAACTCCAGGGTGTGATTCATCCAATTTTTGGGCTCCTGAAGCCAACTCCAGTGTATATTTGGGCTCCTGCTGCTGCTGCTGTCAACTCCTGCCAACTCCAGGGTGTGATTCATCCAATTTTTGGGCTCCTGAAGCCAACTCCAGTGTATATTTGGGCTCCTGCTGCTGCTGCTGTCAACTCCTGCCAACTCCAGGGTGTGATTCATCCAATTTTTGGGCTCCTGAAGCCAACTCCAGTGTATATTTGGGCTCCTGCTGCTGCTACTGTCAACTCCTGCCAACTCCAGGGTGTGATTCATCCAATTTTTGGGCTCCTGAAGCCAACTCCAGTGTATATTTGGGCTCCTGCTGCTGCTACTGTCAACTCCTGCCAACTCCAGGGTGTGATTCATCCAATTTTTGGGCTCCTGAAGCCAACTCCAGTGTATATTTGGGCTCCTGCTGCTGCTGCTGCCAACTTCTGCCAACTCCAGGGTGTGATTCATCCAATTTTTGGGCTCCTGAAGCCAACTCCAGTGTATATTTGGGCTCCTGCTGCTGCTGCTGCCAACTTCTGCCAACTCCAGGGTGTGATTCATCCAATTTTTGGGCTCCTGAAGCCAACTCCAGTGTATATTTGGGCTCCTGCTGCTGCTGCTGCCAACTTCTGCCAACTCCAGGGTGTGATTCATCCAATTTTTGGGCTCCTGAAGCCAACTCCAGTGTATATTTGGGCTCCTGCTGCTGCTGCTGTCAACTCCTGCCAACTCCAGGGTGTGATTCATCCAATTTTTGGGCTCCTGAAGCCAACTCCAGTGTATATTTGGGCTCCTGCTGCTGCTGCTGCCAACTTCTGCCAACTCCAGGGTGTGATTCATCCAATTTTTGGGCTCCTGAAGCCAACTCCAGTGTATATTTGGGCTCCTGCTGCTGCTGCTGTCAACTCCTGCCAACTCCAGGGTGTGATTCATCCAATTTTTGGGCTCCTGAAGCCAACTCCAGTGTATATTTGGGCTCCTGCTGCTGCTGCTGTCAACTCCTGCCAACTCCAGGGTGTGATTCATCCAATTTTTGGGCTCCTGAAGCCAACTCCAGTGTATATTTGGGCTCCTGCTGCTGCTGCTGTCAACTCCTGCCAACTCCAGGGTGTGATTCATCCAATTTTTGGGCTCCTGAAGCCAACTCCAGTGTATATTTGGGCTCCTGCTGCTGCTGCTGCCAACTTCTGCCAACTCCAGGGTGTGATTCATCCAATTTTTGGGCTCCTGAAGCCAACTCCAGTGTATATTTGGGCTCCTGCTGCTGCTGCTGCCAACTTCTGCCAACTCCAGGGTGTGATTCATCCAATTTTTGGGCTCCTGAAGCCAACTCCAGTGTATATTTGGGCTCCTGCTGCTGCTGCTGTCAACTCCTGCCAACTCCAGGGTGTGATTCATCCAATTTTTGGGCTCCTGAAGCCAACTCCAGTGTATATTTGGGCTCCTGCTGCTGCTGCTGCCAACTTCTGCCAACTCCAGGGTGTGATTCATCCAATTTTTGGGCTCCTGAAGCCAACTCCAGTGTATATTTGGGCTCCTGCTGCTGCTGCTGTCAACTCCTGCCAACTCCAGGGTGTGATTCATCCAATTTTTGGGCTCCTGAAGCCAACTCCAGTGTATATTTGGGCTCCTGCTGCTGCTGCTGTCAACTCCTGCCAACTCCAGGGTGTGATTCATCCAATTTTTGGGCTCCTGAAGCCAACTCCAGTGTATATTTGGGCTCCTGCTGCTGCTGCTGTCAACTCCTGCCAACTCCAGGGTGTGATTCATCCAATTTTTGGGCTCCTGAAGCCAACTCCAGTGTATATTTGGGCTCCTGCTGCTGCTGCTGTCAACTCCTGCCAACTCCAGGGTGTGATTCATCCAATTTTTGGGCTCCTGAAGCCAACTCCAGTGTATATTTGGGCTCCTGCTGCTGCTACTGTCAACTCCTGCCAACTCCAGGGTGTGATTCATCCAATTTTTGGGCTCCTGAAGCCAACTCCAGTGTATATTTGGGCTCCTTCTGCCCCTCATAGTGATGCCACTTCAACTCTCTGCAATTGTGCCGCTCTGCGATTCTATTAGCGATGCCTCTGATCTGCATGTGATATTTCTTAAAAGTATTATTTAACTAACCCAGCACGCATCCTGTGCGTGTTACAGCAAGGCTGAATGGTTTACAACCCTATTGAGGCTGTAGGAGGCTCAGAAATAGCCGTTTTTAATAGCGATTCGTCGCGAATTTATTCGGGTCGAAACGATTTTTGTCGGAAAATTCGGCGAATCAGTCGAATCGAATTTTTCAAAAGTTCGCTCATCTCTAATAGTAATTATGAATGTAGGGGTGTGGTGGAAGGACATATGAGTGGAGTTTGTGAAGACAGTGGGTACCCTGGTTGTTAGATAATCTTCATTAAGCTAGTCCAAATGGAAAAATTCTGAACCTATTCATTAACATGTTACCAGGTTCCAAATCATTTAAGTGCCCCATGCTTGTCAAACGGTTGAGCACCCCTGCTTTACATGGTCACTGCAACACAATCTTTTATGTCTCAGTTACATATTTAGTTATTATTAGTTATTATGTTTTCCTATTGTACTGTTTACTTGGAAGTCTAAGAAATATTAAAAAAGCAGGATGGGGGGCATTCAGTGTCGGTACTTAATTAACTAATTAACTTGAATTGACCATTAACTTTAATTAACTGCCAGAAGCTTTTGCTGACATCTGTGGGAATTTCCCTTGATTAAATCAGCAAAGGGCATGGTAAGTCATGACCAGCAAGTTCTGAAATGGTCTCACTGGCCTAAGCTAAACCTGTGATTTGAAGCAAAAATATGAATCCTAATGACTGAATCTTCTGGAGGAATAAAATAGAGATGTTTTAATTAGATCATAAGAGCTGATGTTTTTTATGCCCACAGTCACTAAACTTACAATTGCTAAAGCTTAGAAAGGGGTTAGCTGGAAGAGTTACCTAAACAAAGTTGTTGGAAGGTTATTTCTTTTCTTTTTTTCCACTTTTAAGTTTGTGCACATCACTGGAACTAAAATTACCCATGGTTTCTCGGGTTGGGGGAGTCCCAGGTTAGTTCTTATGGGGTACTACTTTTTGGTTGACGAGATATTCTGAGAGGTTCATGCCTAGTCTCTTGGATTATTTTCTCTTGTCCAGTGAGCCCAGTAGCAGGGAACCATTTAAACAAAAAACTACCCAGGTCTCAAAATCTATGAGATGTCCCAGTTTTCAGCAAAGCCACTGATGGGAATGGACTGGGCCACACAAGTACCTGGGGTCACCCACAGATGCTTTGGTCTGGAGCACATAGGAGGCACACCCAGGAACAAAGCAAAAATCAGGGCCAATAGCTCAAGTTCTTGAGAGATACAACAAGCACAAGACGGAAGAAAGCAGCGAAGATGAAGATTGAGAGTCAAACTAGGGTCAAACAGTAGAATCAGAATGAATAATTGTCAAAGGATCGTCTAGTTGTAACAAAGAATCCAATCGCGGGTACCAGGTCCAGAGGCGGGAGCAAAATGGTGTCCTAAAACTTGATTGCAAGTTGAAGCTCACAATCAAATGAAGCTCTGATTGGCTGGAGCTCGTGCATACAAGTTCACAATCTGTAAGGGTGCACTTCTCCACACCAGCACAAGCAACGTACTGTGACTTCATTGTGTCATTGTGTTCTTACGATCAGTGTATAAGGCCCAACACCTTTGACTTTTTATTTTGTTCCTTAGGTTCGTGTGAGTGACCATTCTGTTTTTTTAACCTATGCTTCTGCAGTTTTTTAAATAATTTTAATGAGGGGCACTGATCATGTAACATCATTATTGTTTGTTACGATCCACATGTAGAGAAAGGGGGGGGTTGCTTTTGTGATCAGTGTGTGGCATTATAGCTGCTGTACAAACACTAAACACTAGTAGGAGCAAAAATGTTTACAAAAAATATTGGGCATTAAAGTTTCTATAGGATATGCCCTGGGGGCATCCTGATTTCGGATGCCCCACTGTGTGAAATTCCCCAGATCGCCCAGTAAAAACTCACTAAAAACTTTCCCCAGGCCTACAACGCATGCACAGGGCCTAAGCTAAGCAGAGCCATTTGCCGTGCATATTAATGCTCAACAAAATTTTCTGCGCTCAGCAATCAGGAGCAAAGGTTAGCCATATCATCAGCCTATCTTAATGGCTGGGAGTGGGAGTGCTGGGGATGCGTCCACTCTCACTCCCCATTGTATCACCGAGGGAGTCACTGAAAAGTTTAATTTTGCTTGGAAACGGGGGGGGGGGGGGGGGGGATTTGCTCACACAGCTGAGCATCCTGATTTAGGTTGCCCCAGCGGTAGGCCAGCAGCCAGCCCTGGAATCTTTTTGCCAGCTGATAAATGTTTTCCCAACTAAATGAAATTACCAAGGGTTTGATTACAGCTTTAAGCTATTTATTAGATAATTAATAAGGTAACAAGCTTAATAGACTGAATCAAATGGAACACTTAATTGGATAATGAGCAATGGGCCACCATTAGGTGGCAGATAATGGGTGGTTTTGAAGCATACATTTAAACCGGACCTTCAGCGTGATTTAATGAAAAGCCCAAACGCTTAAAGAACGGTTCCCCAGCATCTAAAATTAATATATTTTACGTTTTTAGTCACTAACTTATTATTCTTTCCCCCACTGGGCTGCAACTCTGGTCAGGAATTTAGGATACAGGCGCCGCCATCTTGACTCAGAAGCATCACACTTACTGAGGAGAGGAGAGTGGGATAAGGTACAGGGGGCGGGTTATAGCTGTGCTTTGCTCAGACAGAGCAGAGCTGGGGTCAGGTAAAGGTCAGCAGTCCCAGAATGCAGAGCAGCACAGTCAGGGGGCACTTCCTGTTTGCAGGCTGCCTGATAAGATGGCGGCTTCCATAAGCCGCCATCTTGGATGTTTAAAGGCTCATAACATGCAGTAGATTCAGGTAGGATGATTTTTAATGTGGACAATCTATATGTATAGGGTGTGGGAAACATATAAGATAGACTCTTATTCAGAGTGAAGGTCCGCTTTAACAATAATATAGACAAAGGTAAAATGCATCAAAATAATACCATTAGCATTATCTGTTATCATTAATTGCCATTAATTAACTTGTTATCACTGAACTCTGTAATCCAAGAAAGAAAGAGCGCTCACCAAAGATCAATCAGAAAACATCATCCTTATGTCAGAAACGAATTCTCCTCGAAATCATCATCACATCAGTAATGGGAGGGGCCAGTTCCCACCAGCTAGAAAAGCCTTTCTCTAGAACTTGCTAGGAAATGACTTAGAGCCCAAAGGATGAGTAATGGAAAGTACCCTCTATCCCAATAGCATATGAGTTACAGCTTCCATAAACAAGTTCATTATGTGGACAAAAATGGAACAGGAGTCAACCATCTTGTTTGTCTAATTGTGAGCCTAATCACCTAATAATGGGACTAATTAGCTATTACGGTAACTACTTTATATCCCTGGACTATTTAACCCCAATTTTTACTACACCAGCCACGCTGGGTTTGGTAAAATACTAACTGGGCAGCTTTTTTCCTCGAAAGCACTTTTTTTTTGGTCTTTCTATAAATTCTGAAACACACACAATTTAAACCGGACTTTCAGCTTCATTTAATGAAAAGCCCAAACCCTTAGAAAACTATTCCCCAGCATCTAAAATGAATATATTTTACGTTTTCAGTCGCTTATTTATCATTCTTTCCCCCCACTGGGCTGCAACTCTGTTCAGGTCTCTAGGATATGGGTGCCGCCATCTTGCCTCAGAAGCATCACATACTGAGGAGATGAGAGGGTGGTGAAAAGTACAGAGGAGCAGGGTTATAGCTGTGCTTTGCACAGACCGAGCAGAGCTGAGGTCAGGAAAAGGACAGCAATCCCAGAATGCAGAACAGCATATTCAGAAGACACTTCCTGTCTGCAGGCAGCCTGAAGCTCCACGGACTGCCATCTTGGATGTTAAAAGGTTAAAAAAATGCAATAGGTGCAGGTAGGATGATTTTTAAATGGGCAATCTGTATGTAGGGGGTGAGGGAAACATGCGAAATAGACTCTTATTCAGGGTGAAGGTCTGCTTTAAAAATTCTAACTTGTTCCTGGAGTTAACTTTCTGTCTAGAGTTGTGACAGAACAAAATATTCTGAAGCAAAGTCTTCTAGCCCAATCTGCTATAGTCAGAGAGGGCAAACCAGGCAATTGCCAAGGCCCTGTCCCTGGCTGACGCATTTTTTTAACATGTTTTTATTTTGTAATCCATCCCTTCCTATGCATCCATGCCTTTCTGTCCCCTGACACCACTAAAATGTTAGTGCATGCCCCGGTCATATCCCGTCTGGATTACTGCAACATCCTTCTTTGTGGCTTACCAACTAACAGACTGGCACCCCTCCAATCTATCCTGAACTTTGCTGCTCACCTCATCCATCTTTCCTCTCGCTCCTCCAGCTCTGCTCCTCTCTGCCAATCCCTACACTGGCTGCCAGTCCCACAGCGAATCCTGTTCAAAACTCTAACTCTCACCTACAAAGCTCTCTCCAGCCAGCCCCCTCCCTAAATTTCATCTTTAATCCAACAATATCAACCTAGATGCAGCCTCCGCTCTGCCACCGACCTTCTCCTGTCCTCCTCCCTGGTCACCTCCTCTCATGCCCGCCTCCAGGACTTTTCACGTGCAAATCCCATCTTCTGGAATACCCTCCCCCACCCAATCTGCCACTCCACAACCCTCAAAGCTTTCAAAGGTGCCCTTAAATCCCACCTATTCAAACAAGCATATAATCTGACTTAAGCAATTCTCTAAAGGCCACATGCCACAAAGCTCAATACTGACTGTTTGTGATCCTTCCCCCTCATCTCCACCCCTCATCCTTTACATTGTAAGCTCGCAAGGGCCGGGCTCTCTCTCCTATTGTATCTTGTATTCAGAATATTCATTGTAAACTCTGTAACACTGCATTTGTAATAGTCTATGTATTGTATGTTTCTACCCTGTCTGTAATTACTACTTTGTACAGCGCTAAAGAAGATGATGGCGCTATATAAGAAAAAACAATAATAATAATAATTTTTATTTGATTTAATGTTGCTGTAAGATGGCAAAGGGCTACTTAATTTAATGTTGCTTGATGGGGGATGTTGTTCACCTCTGGGTCCTGGAAGCATATATGGTCAAAATAGATCCTAAAGATAATGTCAGTTGGTGAGAATGGGATTTAAGTCCCCACTTTTAATTTTGTCCAGGGCCACAGCCTATCCAAAATCGCCCCTGACTATAGTAAGAAAATACAACTCACTGGCCTGGTGTCTAAGACACTTACTGATCAGCTATTGTGGAGCACTTCTGCAACTGCATAAAAAAAATCATTCTGTGACTGTGCCAAGTTCCCGTCTAATAGTAATAAGTAGGAGGCAAACTTAATGTTACCAGGAATCAGCCCACACATCAAGCAGGATATCGGAAACAGGTTTCTGTTGTTTTGAATGGCGCTCACCCACACTCCTCTGTCTTTATATGATAAGGAGAAAAAGTTGAAATGTATACATCTCTTTTCCTCAAGTATCTTCTCAGCATTTCTATCACTCCATGTCATTTCTCAATCACTAATGGGGCTAAGTGGTGCTCAGCGACTCATTGTAGAGCATGTCAATGTTTAACCAACAAACTTAAAGGCCATAATCATTACACATATATTTTTGTGGATTCCCCTGGCAAATGCTTGGTGTTCTAAAAATCTAGTCAATAGGCCCATGAGACAAGCCCCCTAATAATAGTTTTTGACAGTAAGAATATAACAGCAGCAGTTAGCAAATATAAAGACTACAGGGCTGGCGGCTAACCTGCCGCTGGGGCATCTGAAATTAAGGCCCTTATTTATGAAGGAATAGCGACAGGTAGCGACTGGTGAGTGGCCGGTAATGACGGGCCCCGCCACGAGAACGCCTGCTCCCCACCACAATCACACATTTATCAAGCCAATCCTGCTTAGCGACTGAGATAGCGCCAGATAGCCACTCATTCATCATTATTCCAGCCTCAGCCCACAGCGCCAGCGTCCGACCTTGAACAGCGACAGGTATGACCTCTCGCTACCTGGCGCGCTCCAATGCATTTCAATGGAACAATCTTTAAATATTAATAATAAATTGTTATTTATTTTTTGTTTTGTTTTGTTTTTTTTTTTAAATGTGAAAAATTCTGTGACCACTTCTGCCATTTTAGATATTTTTTAAGGGAAAAAAATGAAAAAAAAATTGTACAGAATTGATATTACAGGTCTAATATTAATGTATTCATATTACATTTTTTAAATTTTTTTTTTTTTTTTTGGTTTCCAAAAATATGGTTGTTTGGGGGTTAAAAAACTACTTTTAACACATCGCTGCCAGCGCTCTGGGGTTTAAACATGCATTTCACTGCGCTTGAATTTTTTGAGCGTGATTTTTTGATGCATATGGTGGAAGCTGGTCGCTCTGACCAGTCGCTATCATGCGCTCCCATACAGCGCGGAACCTGTCAAATAGCGACTCGTAACCTTGTATTCAACATTACGCCACACCGACTGAGTCGCTGTCAACAACCGAACAACGGCCAAGCACAGCGACTACTAGCGGGCGCTGTGAAAATACCGCTACAGTCGCTCAACTGTCGCTACATGTCGCTATTAATAAATCAGCCTCTTAGATGCTCGCTGTGTGAAACCCCCCAGGAGTCACCTGTAAGCTTACCCTTCCCAGCAAATCCCCCAGTGCTGCCTTTGCCCGCGGGAACATCCCCGGCTTACCTGTAGCTGAGCTGCTCTCCTGCTCTCAGAATATCAGAATGGGGGCTGTTCACATCGCATTCAGAGTGCAGCCGACATACTTAAATCAGACCTTCAGCATCATTTAATGAAAAGCCCAAACCCTTAAAAAACTATTCCCCAGCATCTAAAATATATATATATATATATATATATATATATATATATATATATATATTTAAAGTTTTTAATCACTTACTCTTTATTCTTTCCTTCACTTGCCTGCAACTCTGTTCAGCACTCTAGGATACAGTCGCCGCCATCTTGGCTCAGTAGCATCACATACTGAGGAGAGGGGTCATAAGTGCAGGGGAGGGGGTTATAGCTGTGCTTTGCACAGACAGAGCAGAGCTGGGGGTCAGGAAAAGGTCAGCAATCCCAGAATGCAGAGCGACACAGTCAGAAGACACTTCCTGTTTGCAGGCTGCCTGCACCTCCATGGGCCGCCATCTTGGATGTTTAAAGTCTCAGAAAATGCAATAGATACAGGTAGGACAATTTTTAATGTGGGCAATCTGTATGTACAGCGTGGGGGAAACATATACAATAGACTCTTATTTAGGATGAAGGTCCGGTTTAAGAACTGCAAAGTACTCCAAATGGGTCGCAATAATAATTATTATAATTAATAGTTGATTGGTGTGCAGCCATTTATCCAGGGTGTTTGTTGGGGAAACTCTAGAGCCGCATTTGGTGTACTTTACAATTCTAGATTCACCTCTTTGGCCTGCAACCCTAGTACTTTTGTCTGTGCATATCCAAACAGTCTTTTCCGACAAGAACAGCCAATAAGTGATCCCAAAAATCCAGGTGGGCATAGCCTAGGCGGAAGTGTAGAAAATAGTTGCGTTGCCACAAACTCATACCCAGGCAACTCATATAAGACCATGATCAAAAAATAAAAAATCCAAAGTATACACCGGTGCCCCCTGCTGTTCCTCCCCCTTCCGGATGGTTTGCTGGCCTGTAATTTGGTAATGCTGTGTATTGCACTGTATGATTCCTTTGTTCACATGCACTTTTGCATTTTGTGTCCATAACTACACAAGTTAATTGTTTATACCATTTTGTATTTACTGTTGAAGACTTATACCGTAATTATGTGTATACTTTGGATTTTTAATATAAAATAAAAAGATTGGGTCAAGTAAGCTGGATCATAATGGCTGAGCAAAAATTTGTGTATTCCTGTAGCAGATCAACCAGCTATTGCTCCTGGAATATGGAGAGTGTGCAAAGTTTATATGTTGCCACATGTGTAGCACTGTGCTTAAAAATGTGCACCCTTGTGGTCTGCCACATACTTATATATGTTTTTAGATGCACAACAGGAATTGTCCCCCTTTCCATAAATTATCATTTTGAGTTGCACCACGTCTACCAAGAGTTGTCCATGTAACTTGATTTGAAACATCTTGAAAATACTGGCTTGCACTTTAAAAAGTCAACTTAACCAGAATTACTATTCCAGGATCACGTGGAGGCTGCTTCATTACTAGCGCCAGGTATCGGCAGATGAGCGTCTGTACAGAGGCGCTAAGAGCGACCGCTAGTATACACTGTGATCGGCTTATAGGGCGCTGTAACAGAGCACCTCAGTCGCTGTAGTAACCTGTCCGGCATTGATGAATGAGATGTACTTTGTAAAGCGCTACAGAAGATGATGGCGCTATATAAATAAACAATAATAATAATGTATTTTGGGCGTTCTAACACCAGTACAGCGCTGCAGGGAGCGAGAGGTAGCGCCAGCTCAGTGCGACCGACTCTCAGCGACTCACACCATATTCAACAAAAAAAAACACAGACAGAGCGTAGGCGCCCTGGATCTGGTCGCTGTAGCATAGAGCGGTGTGATTAAAGTCTGTTTTGAACACATATCCATCAGTAAACACATGGAATGACATTGTTGTAACATTGTAACATTAATACTTTAATGCCAGACCTGTAATGACAATTCTGCTTTAAAATATAAAAAAATCTAAAAAAGTTTTCAAAAATGACTTTTTCTAGGCCAGGAGAGGTCACACAATTATTTGAGAGAAAGCATAAAAAAACCCTGTTTAAACACAAGAAAAGGAAAGTCCATCGAAAAGTATGGGAGAGCGTCAGGTAGCGACAGGTAATACCTGGCACTCTGAAAGCTAGAGCTCCGGCGCTATACACTGAGCTAATAATACATTGGACGCGCTGTTAGAGTCGCTCACCAGATTCGCTTTCTTAAATGTGGTTTTGCGTACAGCGCCCCGGCGTTCACCAGACGCTGCCTGCCGCTACGAGGCGCTACCTGCCGCTATCCCTTGATGAATAAACTCCTTAGTTGTGAATGGGTTGAATCACTTACACATGTCAGGAGGTCTGAGAGTGAGATCTGTGCACCTGAGCTCTGGGATGATATGACTAATGATAAGATGAAGGTCATCAGATCTGCAAGTTGACTCCTCTTCATTGAACGGTGCCATTAATCACCAGGATCTTCCTCACATTTCACATGCTCGCATTATTATTCTGTTCGCCTGCCTCCTTTTAGAAACAGTGTCATGTGTATCAGATCTCTCCGGCATGGGCTTGCTATTCTCACTTCCAGAGTCCTTGGAGGGAGATTTAGTTGCATGTGTAAGCAGATGCGGAGACAGAAGCAGTTCATCACCGCTCAGGATGCTGCTGTGTGGTTTGCACTGATTAGATGAGATATTTACCGGATGCTTGGAAAACACCTTTTTGAGCAAATTGTTCAGAGAATGTTTTCCTAAGACAAAAAGGGTGAAGCATTGCTATTGCTTGAATTGTGGTTTAACCAGAAATATCACACCGTAGGTGCCCTAAATACGCCAATCCCTGGTGCCCAAACCAGTTGACTAGCAAAAGGAACTTAATTAGACCTATATCCAATTCTGTGAATAATATACTATACAAAGAAAGACCGCACTCAGTGTATAATTACCAGTAAGCTAGTGTGCAACACTAGAGGTTGGCTAAGACGCCCAAAGGGCCAAAGCAGAAGGAGCCGTGAATCCCACAACACCCCAAAAATGCCAACCTCATCAAACTAAGTGGCACCACTACATTAATTTCTGAAAAAATATCCACAACTTTATTGTTACAAATCTATATATACAATGACAAGTGTGGTAAGGTGCAAGGGGCCGTTATTGACGGCAGGTATGTAGCACCAATGTACCTGGCATTGGCTCAGTAAAGCCGTGTAGTCTGATTTCCAGCATCAGCTGCTGGTGGCAGTTTGCTGCTGTTGCTTTAGAATAGCCGAAAGGCTAACCTGGGACGGCTTTACTGGGATGGAGTAGAGCAGGGTGGGACTCCATCCCACTACCCAGGTCCGGGTTTTGCGGACTGTTTAAATAGCCTGGGAAATCAGCTGTGGCTGGCCTTTGTCTAGAGCTCACATGGGAGTGAGACTCGGTGAGTCTGGCTGAAATCTCCTGTGGAGGCTGTTTCATGCGGACCTGAGACATATTTGACTGTGAACAGAACCTTTGCTCAAGGACTAAAAGCTGTTTGCCTGACTGAATCATTTATGCTGCGGTTTCCTGAAAAGGTGATGTAACCTGTATGGACATATGCTTTTGTGGATTTTGGTGTGAAATAAACACAGACTTTACTTTGAACTGTTTGCCTCCGCCTCTATACTGCTGACACCCGGTCGCCTACCAGAGCTAATGTCCACACAAGACAATTAAAATCAAGTTAAAAAACATAAACACATTCAATAGATTGAGGGGGGGGGGAGACAGAAAAAGAGGGGAAATGGGAGGGAACAAATATATATACAGATGGAAATATATGGTGCTGCTGAGCACGATCTATACAGCATATACACATTAAATTTATATATATAAGGTGGTGTCTGTACAAGGCTGGTATTAAAAAACTTTTTAAAAAACAGTACAGAAAAATGTGCAAAATATCCAAAGAATACCCAACAATATTAATTACTAATAATATATAGTGAAGCCATGTTCACTAACCACATGGGACAAAACACCAAAATCAACTCGTGCCCCAAATAAAGTGCAAAGTGCTCTGGTGATTATAATCTAGACCTATCTCACTAAATGACAACTAATTATAACAGTAGGACCAGCCGAGTAAAGAACAGACCCACAACATGAAAACAAAATCTTACTGATCCACAACACGCCAGCAGCAACCAAGTCCCCAGCCAGCACACGTCTCACCCCCGCCTCACCGCTGACTTGTTGCGTGACGTCAGCGCGTCACTTCATCAGGAGCCTTGTACAGACACCACCTTATATATATAAATTTAATGTGTATATGCTGTATAGATCGTGCTCAGCAGCACCATATATTTCCATCTGTATATATATTTGTTCCCTCCCATATCCCCTCTTTTTCTGTCTCCCCCCCTCAATCTATTGAATGTGTTTATGTTTTTTAACTTGATTTTAATTGTCTTGTCATTGTATATATAGATTTGTAACAATAAAGTTGTGGATATTTTTTTCAGAAATTAATGTAGTGGTGCCACTTAGTTTGATGAGGTTGGCATTTTTGGGGTGTTGTGGGATCCCCAATTCTGTGAATAAAACAGGTCACAGACATTTGCAGAAATATGCTAAAGCCATTACTGTCTTCCAATACATAACGCCAACATAAATGCAATTGCCTGTCTGCAATGACACAATAAATAGTTAGAAATACAGGTTATTCTGCTCGATAAAATACTCATAAACCAGCACGTGGGACTGCTTCCTCTTCCCACTTAAATTCCCTAGTGCAGACCATTCGACTAGGAGCAGGGAAGTGATTAGATAGTGTGCATGGCCAGAGGACATATATACAATGTAGTTGCAAGAAAGTTCATGTAGTGAAAGATGTGTAGGTACAAAAGCAAAATCACTCATTGTAATAAAACTCAGGCTGAGAGTTTAAGAAATCTTCCTGCAATTACATTGCAAAATGTCGGCAAGCTGTTGGCTTCACCTTGACTCTTCTCTTGTCGCTCCCTTTGGTGCTGCACTAGTAAGGACTGACTACCTGTGTATGACTCCGGCTTACCCGACGTCGCCCAGTCTTGCCTCTGGTTCATCCACCATCACCCCTGTAAGTTCACGTACTTGGTGCTACAAAGTCCTGGGGGCGACCGTGTCTGGTGAGGCGTATCCAGTGTTCTGGCAAATGGGGGCTTGGCTATAGGTGAAGCTAGCAGCGGAAATTGGGGGTTGACCTAGAAGGCAGGTGTCCCACGTGGCTTGTCCTTTTTTAAGCATCTGCGCCAATAAAATCCACTTAGCGCCTAGGCTTTTACTCTCCTACCCACTTTATGCCTCACCTACAAAAGCGAGCAACAGAGAGAATTCAAAGAGATGAATTTATGACTTGCACCTTCTTGACAGCACAGACTGACACAAACCGTTCCTGTCCCATTCATTGCTTAGTGACAATTCCTGTTGTCACTAATGTGCAACAGGAGTTTGGTCAATACAAGCGATGTGTGTGCGGTGCTGTTATGATATTAAAACCACATGTGCGATCACTTGGGCACGGGGTTAATGTTTTACAGCTTGTCAGCTCCCTAGGGGACAGCAGCCTAGGCAGGTGGGCTTGTCAGCTGACTTAGGTAAAGCAGGCTAATTATACAATGCAGGTGTGCTTGTCAGCTGACGAGGAGAGAGACATTCCTGCTACTCTTGGCCCTTCATAAGAAAGCCTCTGGCATCGTTATGATGCCAGAAGATTCCTATGTTATTCCGCTATGCCACGCTGTGATTTTTGTATCTTGGATCAATGAAAACATTGGATTAGCCCATGCATGGTCTTTATTTTGGTTCTAGACTTTGTTATCTGGTCAACCCTCTACTGTAACTGATTAACCCCTGCATGGCATTTGGCTTTGGTTCTGGCCTCTGTTATCACGATAACCATTTGCTAGACCTGACTAACCTGTGCATGACCTTGACTTTTACCTTTAACTCTGCATCTGAGCTTGTGATCTCTGAACCCTTGTCTGCCTTTCTAGCCTTCAACTAGGTGACCACAGCTGTCCTCTCAGGTCCTTGGCTTTTCAGGGCATGACCGGGAGTAATCCCTGCAGCAAACCTATACTTCCTTGTGAGGGGCTCTAGAGAATACCAGGGTGACCCTTAGATTCCAGGCTTTCTGGGTCAAGGATTGGGTCCTAAGCAGTAGTCTTTTGGTTTTCCCGTGCCTTCAGTGTTTGACCTGGAGTAATCTCTGCAGCAAACCTATACTTCCTTGTGAGGGGCTCTAGAGAATACCAGGGTGACCCTTAGATTCCAGGCTTTCTGGGTCAAGGATTGGGTCCTAAGCAGTAGTCTTCTGGTTTTCCCGTGCCTTCAGTGTTTGACCTGGAATAATCTCTGCAGCAAACCTATACTTTCTTGTGAGGGGCTCTAGAGAGGACTAGGGTGAGCCTTAGATTCCAGGCTTTCTGGCTTAAGGATTGGGTCCTGAGCAGTAGTTTTCTGGTTCTCTCGTGCCTTCAGTGTTTGACCTGGAGTAGTCCCTGCAGCAAGCCTATCCTTTCTTGTGAGGGGCTCTAGAGAAGACTAGGGTGAGCCTTAGATTCCAGGCTTTCTGGCTCAAGGATTGGGTCCTAAGCAGTAGTCTTCTGGTTCTCTCATGCCTTCAGTGTTTGTCACCAGGTTAGTGACCGATGTTGAGCCAAATCCTAAAAATGAAAGGCTATGTCTTCCTTTCTACAACTTTAAGCTTGTAATGTAAGAGGCATCGCTCATCCTTATTAAAATGTCTGCATTATGAAGCTGGCTCCACAGCCTGCTTAACATAAACCAGCACTTAAGTGTCTTATTTAAATTAATAATTTATTGCATCACCTTCCAGTAGCATTAATAAAGGGAAGACCCATCTATATACTTGGAGACTTGCTTGAAAGCCAAAGCTTTAGTCACCTAGAGTATGTATCTGAATTCCGCACCACAACATTAAATTAAATTAGATTAAATTAAATATATGTGGCCGTGCGGTGGTGGAAAACTATTTCCATAGAAAATAGAACCAAAATATTATAATGGTGAAACCAGCAAATCACCCAATATAGCTTCACACCATCGCACCTCCTCCACAATATATAATGAATTAAATAGTCATCATGAATTCATTAATAATTTATTAACAATTACCCACAAAAATTACATGACAGACAATTAAAAAACATTTAAAACTAAACCATACATTTCCAAGGGCATTCCAACTTATCCCAAATACGCATAAAAATAATTTATAAAGTGCATAAATCTTGATAAATCTTTATCTTGATAAAGTGGCCTGTGAGCGGGCGGCCACGAAACGCGTTGGGGGACCGTTACTTTACCGGGGCATTCCTATGAACACGTTAAAGTTATTCACTCAGGTGATGTGTGTAGACTAATTGGCTTGTTGTATTTTGATATATATATATATATTTTTTATTTGTCTTTATCTTCTCTGTCTTGCCACATTATATAATCAATGTTGTATTTGCACAGATTGACACTTATGCACTTTATAAATTATTTTTATGGGTATTTGGGATAAGTTGGAATGCCCTTGGAAATGTATGGTTTAGTTTTAAATGTTTTTTAATTGTCTGTCATGTAATTTTTGTGGGTAATTGTTAATAAATTATTAATGAATTCATGATGACTATTTAATTCATTATATATTGTGGAGGAGGTGCGATGGTGTGAAGCTATATTGGGTGATTTGCTGGTTTCACCATTATAATATTTTGGTTCTACTTACAAAAAAGGTTAAATTATGTAAATTCTTGGCAACCCAAAATATCTCATCCTTTTCCTATTTTGATCTGTGCAATATATAATATTTTATTTGCCATTCTAAACTTTATCTGTCCTTTTAAGTGTTACTCACCCTCCTTAGTATTTACAGCTTAAGATCTCTTTGCATCCGAACAGGCCTTTGCCAATCTTTGATTTTTTCACAGATTATCTGTTATTTAAAATGAGTTGGCAAGACATACATGTTCTTTGGACAATTAAATCATGATGTTTGAATGAGAAACATTATAGCCAGCTTTGAAGCGGACCAACCTTGAGCGGCTGCAGGTGTTGGTTGGCGTGGCTGCCGCTTGTTAGTGACTTTCAGGAGGGGGGCGTCCAGAAGGAGCCCCTCCACTTTACTCCCCAGAATGCCCGTAAATCTCACCTTTCCTTCGGTTCCCTGTCAGGAATCCAGCTCAGCAATTGTGGGCACGTTTGTGAGAATGTTCACTTGTAGGGATGACACATGCATACAAGTATGGAATCCTTTGTGCAGGGCAGTTTCTAGGTGATGGAGAGCAGGACCCAGGCCATTAGGAGGTTCCATTAGGGGTGCCTTTATCCCTGCCATCCTGTTTTCTGCAGATGGGTCAGGCCTCTCTTAGTGGTGTAGACCATAAGACAGGCTCCTCATCCCCCCATACTGGGCTCAGTCATGGAGGCACTGTGTGCTGCTATGGTAGAGGCACAGCATGGCACATACATGTATAGGAAAACAGCAGCACCATAGGATGGGTGAGGAGAGGACAGATTTTTTTTTTCCTTTCTGAGCTATTTTTTCTAGAAACTGTTCTGCCTTTGTGGAACGTGCGTCCATGCACAGCTATATAGAAATGCAAGGCCACATCTAATTATATTGTTGCACAATAGCAGTGCGGTGTTTAATATTTATATATAATGGTGGATCAATGCCTCGGGTTCACAGGAGGATCATTTGGTTCTCTTATAGGCCAGTCCAATATTGGTTACGAGTGCAACAAGTAAATATAGCTACATTTTCTATATCAGCGTCTAATATTCCTTCTTTTGTCTGTTTCTCTCTTGACCTCAAACAGCTTGGGAACCCAAATTTCTAAACCCAAATAAAGATGACAAGCCAGGTATTTCTGAACCTGCCAAATTGGGTCTATATTTCCATTGCATGGAATCGGGGAACTACTGCGTGTCCGTCTAAGAAAAACTTATCGTATTTCTGTTTTTCAAATCTATCTGCAGCCAGTTACAACAACACAAATTAAAGCAGACCAACAGTCAAAAATGACTTAAACCATACCTACACAACAAACAGTACTAATATGCATCCCTCCCTGGGGCAATTTAGATTGCTGCACATAAAAATTCATTTAACTTTTTTCTAGCTCTTGCTGTAGTAAATTTTAGAAATAAAATGGTGGCTCAGGCATTTGCAAGCCACCTGCAAACAGGAAGTGCTGCCGGGCTTCCTGTTACTGTGCATTGTCAGTTATGTCAGTTCCAGGGATGCATGGGAGAGGAAGCTCCAAAATGGCTGCTACCTTTCTTTTCCAACTGTGCCAGGCTGTTGGTCCGGTTTAACCCTTTTGTTGCCAAGCACGTAACACCTACGTGCTGGCTTGGCTGGGCCTTAAGTGCCAAACCCGTAGGTGTTACGTGCTTGACTTTCCTCGCTTCTAGTTTAAAAAATAAAAATCAAAAATACTCACCTGACCCCTTGTTGGATCCGGCCGGGTCTCCTCTTTAATTTGGTGCCATCCGATCCCCCGTGGGGGGTCGGATGGCTCCAGGAGAGCCCCCGGAATAGGCCGCCCCCCCCCCCCGCTTCTGCAGCAGCAGCTGCTAACTGTAAAAAAAAATAAAAAATAAAAATGACATTCACTTACCTGTGTGTGCGCTGGCTCCCGCTGTCCCTCCTCTTCACCTGGGGGGCCTCCGATCCCCCCCCCCAGGACTTACCGATCTTCAGGAGAGAGCCTGGGAGGCTCTCTCCTCTCTTCTTCACGATGGTGGCCGCCATCTTGCCTCTAAGCCCCGCCCCCTTGGGGGCGGGGCTTATGACGTCATCCCGGTCCCGATCACCGGCTTCAGCTTTCTCAGCTTCTCAGATGCCGGTGATCGGTGCCCTGGAAGGAGGTGACAGGAGATCCTCTGATCTCCTGCCTTCTCCTTCTCTGGATGCCGATCACAGGCATCTGTCAGCTGAGCGGCGAGGGACAAGAGCTTGCAATCGAAGGTAAGTACAGTTAAAAAAATTTTTTTTTTTTTGAATAAAATACTTTTTATTATTGTGTGGTGGTTTTTTTAACAGTTAACCCTTTGTGAGCTGGTAAGGGGTCCATGAGACCCCTTATACCAGTTCACAAGGCTGGGGGGGTGGCAAGTCACCTGCCCTAGCGGGTGGCTTGCCATTAACCCCCGCACCCCCATTACCTGCCTCCCCAAAGGCCAGGGGGGGGCAGAAGAGCCCGGGCCCACATAGGCTATGTGGGCTCGTAGGCTGCAGGGTGGGGGGGCCACCAAAGCTGGCCCCCCCACTCTGTGCCTACAAGCCCCCATAGCTGGTCCCGGGCTGGTTACTTTGGGTAAGGGGGACCCCACGTCATTTTTTTTTTTGGATTTTTAAGGGTTTTTAACCCTTAAAAATCCAAAAAAAAATGGGGTCCCCCTCCCCGGGAAGGGGGACCCTATGTCATTTTTTTTTTTTAATTAACCATTTGTCATCCAGCAGCTATAAAAGGCTTCTGGGCAGGAAAGGGTGTCTACCTATACATATGTGGTATCGCTGTAACCGGGAGAAATTGGGGTTTCTCACGCAATAAGATTTTATTGACAAACTTACATTTTTTATTACAAAAAAACTCTACAAATTGTAAAAAAATATATTTTTTTTAATTTTTTTCACACATTTCACCCAAAAATGTTGAGAATACACCTAAAAAATACAAACAAGACATTTCATGTTAAAGCCCAGACTCTGTTGAAAAAAACAATATATAATTTTCCTGGGAAATCCCTGGAAATCCTTTCAAAAATGACAGTTGAACATGTGTAGCGCGAAACAGTGAAACTCAGTCTGGCAACAGGGAGTGGCAAATGCTGCAGGTAGGCTGGCAGCGAAAGGGTTAAAGTGAACCAAAACTCAGGATTTTGACTATCCTGGGTCTTGGTCCTTTCCCCCAGGGCACCCCGATCGGGGGTGCCCCGCTACGTGAAACCCCCCTAGATCGTCTGAAGAAACTCACCTCTTCCTGGTCCTATGGCGCATGTGCTGCCTCTAGTCCAATCAGCGCGTTCGGAGCCTCTGAGCTATGCACATCTGAGCGACATCTTAGCAGAGCAGCTTCGAGCGCGCTGGCAGACGCATCCTCCGCTTCCCTCTAACAGGAAGCGTCCCCGTGCCGGTCACAAATGGCTGGCGCAGACATGCTCCCTGCTAGAGGGATTGAGGGGATGTGGCCACGACCCACGCATGCGTCGCTGGACCGGGAAGTAAGGTAAGTGTAGCGGGCGACTTGGGGGGTTTCACACAGAGGGGCATCCCAATTTCGGATGTCCGAGGGGGGAAGGCAATAGATTCTTATCTTACAGATTCCTGGGCCGATCCCTCTGGGTTTTGGTCCACTTTAAGGTAAACAGATGCTATAATAGTCATATAGTTTACAGGAAGCCATGCATGTACCTGCTTAGAGCTCCCCTTTAATAATTTATTGATTAAGAGGGAACATTGTATCACCCGATCAATGCGGAAATTGCTGTTCCCCCAATCTGCTATATCAGACGAATCTTCTATCCTTTAATAAAAGCCGTAATGAACTGCTGTATATTCCAGAAGTCATAACTGGTGTGCAATCACTAAGAACCATACCAATAAGATATATATTAATAAACACGGGTAGCCACAGATTTCCTGGGGGTAAAGTGGTGCAGGCTCCTTCAATCGATTTTAATATAAAAGTGTTTGTCAGACATATGTGTCAAAAAACTCATATTCTGACATACAGTCATGTGATCAGCAACTAGTGCCATTGTCACGGTAGAGCAACTTCCTGAAACATCTCTGAAGATTCTAGTTTCCACGGTAACGGGTTGCTATAGTATCATATACAGCACCTCATATGATATTAGTTGGTGTATAGACTCTGTTTTGGTAGGTAAGCATATACTGCATTCGCCATCTTTTATGCAGCCCCAGGACTTCAAAGTTTGCTCTTCCCATGCACGCACCTACTATATGCAATGGCAGTAGAAATGTTGTGTTATGACATATACATATTAACTTGTGATGCCTCCAGACACAATTGCCAAGTATCAGTTTTAAATAGCTTTGGGCCACTTTGAAGAAGGTACCCTAGATACAGAGGCGACAGAACTCAGAGAGCCACATATTAGGATGGGAGGTTAATATATTAGGAAGATATAACAAACAAGACAAGTCATTCTGAAATCCTGCCAGCTCCCTACTGAGAGGTCCATTATATTACATTATTGCAGCCAAGGAGTAATAAGTTTATCTTAATTGTTTCTATTGTAATTAGCTATGATACCTTCTAAAGCAGTCGTGAGCCTATTATTGGAATTTAGATAGCTTACAGTGCAATGTGATGTGTGTATCACGCTGTGGGATAGAATATAAACTTTAGGAGTTTATCTCCTATGTGCACTACATATGTACAGCTGTGTTCCTGTGTATTAGACCCCCCACCCCCCTTCCCCAAAGTCCATATCTGGCCCTGGTCATGATGTTTAAAATCCACCAATTAAAAGCCAGGACATTCCTGCTTTGTCCTGTGACTCACTATATTTTAGGGCTCGCTGCTTATCTTCTTTTTTGAAGATATCTCACAATGGTGTTCCTGTGTCAAAGAGGCTCATTAAGACTTAAAGCGGAACAAAACTGAGGATATTGACTTTACCGGGTTTTGGGCCATCTCAAACTGGAATGCTCCTCTGTGTTAAACCCCCCAGTTGGCCCACTAAAACTCACCTCTCCTCAGTCCAACTGGGCATGCGTGGCCTCTCATCAGATTAGAAATCTTTGCCTTGTTTACATCCTTCGACAAAGGATTGGTTTATTTGGGGAGCGAGAGTGGCGACATCCCCAGGGACGTGCACGCTCCTGCCCCAGACTGATCTAAATGGCTGAACGTGCTCACACCTGCCAAAGATGTAGGGGGTACGATCCCCATTAAAAACAATTAAAGCCCAAGGTCTAAAATTGCCCCGAGCATAAAGTTCATAAACAACCACTTGAAGGCCAGCTCTTCCCTGGAGTGTAAAGAAGTTTTTTGAGCTGCCGGTCTAAAAAATTCCAGGGTCAGCAGCTGGCCTTCTATGGAATCTAACATTTTCCTGGGCCGGCCAGAAATAGGGATGCCCCGCTGTATAAACCTCCACCCAGTATGCCACAAAACTCACCTGCTTCCTGGCTCGCTCGCCAATGCAGTGCAGTACCTAGGCTTTCTGGCACCCAGCCAAAAGATTCAAAATGGTGCCCCCACCTGTTCTCAGGACCCCCTTTGGCGCCCCCATGACCTGCTGCACCCCTTCCATCTTTGTCTGTGTGAGCACTCCCACCCACATCCATTCAGATAGGAGCACCCAAAGCTGGGGATGCGGCCATTTTCGCTCCAGATTGCCACTAGGAACAACTCCACTAGGAATAAGCCACTAGGAACTTATTCCACTAGTCTGGACCATGGATGACAGGAGGCAGAATGCAGGAACCAGGGTAAGCATGACGGCATGTTTCCATCCACACTCCTCTGTGCTCCATAAACAGAGAAAATGTAAAGTCCTTAGAGGGCATTCCAGTATAATGCAGGGGGTGTTGTACTTAGAGCCAGAGCCAGAGCTTAGAGCCAGAATGCCAGGCAGGGTGCCCCTGCCATTCTGGTGCCCCTGCTCATTGATGTATGATCCTGCTTTTGAAGATACTCTTAAAGCGGACCTTCACTCTGAATAAGAGCATATCTTATATGTTTCCCACACCCTGTACATACAGATTGCCCACATTAAAAATCATCCTACCTGCATCTACTGCATGTTATGAGCCTTTCCAAGATGGCGGCTCATGGAGCATCAGGCAGCCTGCAAACAGGAAGTGTCTTCTGACTGTGCTGGGATTGCTGTCCTTTCCCTGACCCCAGTTCTGCTCTGTCTGTGCAAAGCACAGCTATAACCCCTCCCTCTGTACTTTATCCTGCTCTCCTCTCCTCAGTATTTGTGATGCTTCTGAGTCAAGATGGCGGCACCCGTATGCTAGAGTCCTGAACTGAGTTGCAGCCCAGTGGGGGAAAGAATAATAAGTGACTAAAAACTTAAAATATATTACTTTTAGATGCTGGGGAATAATTATTTAAGGGTTTGGGCTTTTCACTTAAAGGACCAGTATCGCAAATTTTTCTTGGTGACTTATATTTAAATGGTACTTTGAATGTAGGTAAGTGTTGGCGTAAGAATTACAAATGTAGAAAAAAATGATGTCTGTGTTGTGCAGCTGGAGGCTAATAGTTCATGTTTATGTCTGCTGAGTGTCGGAGCCCGACACTCTGGCCTGTTCCACGCTGAGGAGAGGGCGAAACAATGTAACAAAGTAATCAGCGGTTCAGTGCTGGCAGCCGTCCAGCATAAGATAATATTGCAACATTGCCTGGCCAGAACTTATATCTAAAACAGACAGAAAAGCTCTAGAAGCAATTTAGCTCATTGGTAAATTCAATGTCAGTTTGAACCAGAGAATCATTGGTTCGAATCTCAGACTCACCAGTTTTTTTTTTTTTTTTTGGGGGGGGGGTATTTTATTTCAGAATTGGATTTGTATGTTTACATCCTGTTTTTTTGCTCTAAACATTTTTTATTTTGACAGTTTTCCCTTCATGTTGGCTCTGCTGCAGAATCTTTCAGTTTACCATTTTCTCTTTCATATTCTTATTTTTAATTTTTCCATATGATCTTTCTTTCAGCTTTGTGTGTTTTGAGCAAAGCCCAACCCAGGATCTGGAGTTTTGTTTTGTGCCCCTAGGGGCATCCCAACTTGGGGTGCCCTGATATGTGAAATCCCCAAGTTCGCCTGTGAAAACGTACCTTTCCCTGTCCCACAGCGCATGCGCGGGCTCTCATCCAATCAGCGCTGTTTGTACGCAGATGGGGAACCTGAGCAGTAACCTTCCTGGCCGCCCGGCCTGTCTAAATGACTATCTGCGTGAGCGCGCCAGAAAAATGGGGGGATCTGTGGTTATCCAGGGGTCGTTTCACACAGTGGGGCATCCCGATTTAGGATGCCCAAGGGGGAAGGTCAATGGCCGGGTCTTATAGACTTCAGGGTCGGCCACTCAGGGTTTTGTTCCACTTTAATACCTTTAGATTTTCCTGCACAGTTATTCAAAGAAGAATTTCAGTCGTTTTCAGTCAGTTTAGTTTATTTTGTATAGATTTTACACATTTGAGTCACCTGGTCTCATAACAAAAGCAGCACCTCACACACACACAGCCGTTACCACTGATTACAGTGTCAGCCTCTGAGGTAAAGTGTTGCTAGGAGACCAGTGGGCTAAATGAAGCAGCTCACTAAATACAACCCAGCAGATCCCCCTATTCAGCAAATGGACTGAGCCATTGTCATTATACAATTTAAAAGTAAGGCAGATATTTTTTCCTTTTTCTATCGCCACATTATTTATACACGTTAGAAGCTATTGTGTGGCTATTTAATTATTTATCTTTTTTAATGCAAATTTCGCGATATTGCTCCTTTAATAATGCTGAAGGTCCAGTTTAATGATCACATGTTCCTGTATTGAATAAACCTACACCTGGACTGGTCGTGATGTTTAAAACCAACCATTTAAAGGCCAGCTCATCCCTGCTGTGTAATGTCACTTTTTAGGTAACACACTATCATGCTGTGTTCCTGTTTTTGGAGATACCTCCTAATTATGTTTTTGTGTTAGAGAGGTCCATTAAGCCTTCCCTCCAAGGTCCTAATGTGTTTCTGGCCATGATGAAGTGAAACAAGTGTTTTTTTTACAAAACAAATACAGCCTGCAACACCAAATGACACTTTATCTCATACAGACTATTGTAATAATGGATAGCCGTGGCTCGCTGCCCTTTTTTAGAGTCATATTAGACAGCAGAGTGTGCTGTTTTTGTTTGCATGGCAGCCACTTACTACCCATATAATACTTTATGAAAATGAACAATGTGTGGCCCTTGTTAAGGGCTTTCTGTATTTATATGACCTCTCTCCATTGTTCCCGTCTCATTGGGGTCTGAAGAGATGAAATGGACCACAAATCTGGAACAGTGCAAAAACGCATATGTAATTTACACATGGTAATAGGAATAAGAGTATGCTTGAAATGTATTTGGGCTTTCATTCACCTTAAGGATTAAGAAAATAGAGGTTAACAAAGGTGGTGTTTTCATCCTTGTTTGTTGCATTGGCCTTTCCTGATTTATTTAGAAATATATTATCTTGAACAAGTCCTTCAAGTAACACAATTTCTATTGATGCTGAAAGGTAATGCTACAGCACAGCGACATTTATTCCTAATGAATCATTGAAGAATTGTTAATGAAATCGCAATGAATAGCATGCATGCCATGCTCTTGTCTGTAAACGCCTTTCCAGCCAAAATAATGAGATGACGGGGAGGAAAATAATATGCTGGAACAGCTCAGATGTTATCCCCAAAATAAACTCTACACAACATATTACAGAACAGAAGGGATGCTGACCCAAATGGGCAATTTCTCATTTGAAGCCCTAACTCTCGAACATTTTCTTTGGTCTGTGACTGCAAAGAGAGGGTCTACTTTACTTTTGCTACTTTTAGATGTCATTGGGGTATAATTACATGGAATCATAGAAGGTTGACGGCTAGAGATGAGCGAACTTCATGAAAGTTCGATTCGGGCGATTCGCCTAATTTCCCCAAGAAATTCGGGTTCGCCCGAATCGAACTTTCACGAATTGCTCATCTGAAAAAAAAAAATGCCGGCATGGTGGGAGCGGGCAGGCCGGCTGCGCTGTCAGCGGGCCGGCTTCCGCCGCCCGCTGACAGCGTAGCCGGCCTGCCCGCTCCCACCATGCCGGCAAAAATTAAGCAAAAATGCCGGCATGTAACCTCTCTCAGCTCTCAAACGCCGCTCTCAGCTGTCATCAGAGGACGCGTCATCAGAGGGCGCCTGAGAGCGGCGCCGGCCTCCACGCTCCGACCATGCAGGTAAGTGTTTGCTTTTTAAAAAAATGCCGGCATGGTGGGAGCGGGCAGGCCGGCTGCGCTGTCAGCGGGCCGGCTTCCGCCGCCCGCTGACAGCGTAGCCGGCCTGCCCGCTCCCACCATGCCGGCATTTTTTTTTTATTTCAGGGAAAATTCGATCGGCACGAACCAAAAAAAATTCGGGTTCGTGCCGAATCGAATTTTCCCTGAAATTCAGAGCGAATTCCGGTTCGTCTGAACCGGTTCGCTCATTCCTATTGACAGCAGAAGGAGACCATACAGTCTATCTAATCAGCCCTTATGTATATACTGTAGGATAGATGTATGCTTATCCCAGGCATGTTTAAATTCACATACTGTCTGATTTGTTAACTACCTCTGCTGGAAGTTTGTTCCAAGCATCTATTTATAATAAGATAGAATTTTCTAACATTGCTCCTGATCTTCCCCCCCAACTAGCTTCAGGTTGTTATTCTATCATTAACTATCATTAACTTTCTTCTTAAAAACACTTCCCTCCTGAACCTTATTCAATCCTTTCACATATTTAAATGTCTCCATCATGTCCCCCCTCTCCCTTCTTTCCTCCAGACAGTTCAAATCAAGTTCTTAAAGTCTCTCCTGATAAGTCTTAAGTTTATGTCCTTCCACCATTTTTGTTGCCCACCTTTGGACCCGTTGTATTTAACTAATGTATTTTTGCAGGTAAGGTCTCCAGAACTGCACACAGTATTCTAGCTGTGGCCTCACCAGGGCTCTATACAGCGGCATCACAACCTCCCTCTTCCTACTGGTGATGCCTCGAGCTATGCAGCTGAGCATCCTGCTTGCTTTTCCCACTGCCTGGCTACACTGTCCACTCATCTTGCAGCTTTCAGTAATCAATATCCCTAAATCTCTTTCCTCTGAAGTCCTGGCCAACACAGTACTGCCCATATGGTACTCAGAGCAGGGATTCCTTCTACCCAAGTGCATGATTTTATATTTAGCGACATTAAAATTTAGATTCCACAGTTTTGACCATTTATCCAGTAAAGCTAAATAATTTTCCATGTTGCAGACACCTCCAGGAGTATCCACCCTATTACTAACCTTTGTATCTTCAGCAAACAGGCAAACTTTTCCTACTAAGCCTTCTCCTATGTCACTTACAAACATATTTTTAAAAAATGGGGCCCAGGACAGAGCCTTGTGGCACACCACTTGTAACTCGCCTTTGTTCAGATTGCACACCATTAACAACAACTCTCTGATACCGATCCCTCAGCCAACTGGAAATCCACTGACCTATCCAGGGATTGAGTCCTACCTTCAATAACTTATCTATGAGCTCCTTATGTGGTACAGTGTCAAAGGCTTTGCTAAAATCCAGATAGGCGATATCCACAGCACCACCTTCATCTAACACTTTAGTGACATCAATAAGATTGGTCTGACATGATCTGCCCTCAGTAAAGCCGTGTCATTTTGGGTCCAACAGGTTATTCATTTTTAGATGGGAAATTATCTGTTTCTTTAAGAGAGTTTCCATAATTTTGACCGCTATAGATGTTAAACTAACTGGCCTGTAATTACTGGCTTCTTCTCTACTCCCCTTTTTATGGATTGGTACGACATTGGCCATTCTCCAATCATCTGGAACCTCACCAGTTGAAAGGGAATTGTTTAGTTAATCAGTCAGAGGGGCTGCAATCTCAAATCTGAGTTCCCTTAGAACTCTGGGGTGGATTCAATCTGGACCCATCGCCTTACTTACCTTTAGATGTGTCAGCTCGGCTAAGACATCAGTTTATGTTACAAGTATTTGTTGTTGGCAAAAAGTATCAGCATGGTCCAAATGTATTTCACAAGTTCAGTGGGTTTTGGTCCACTTTAAATAAACCACAGAAGCAGGAGCTCATAGCCCCAGGTATATCACACTACTCCCTCAGGAGGAATAGTCATCTAACCTAAAGATTTATGTGCATTAGGGTCTTTCACTCGTGTAGATCTTCTTGTCATACAATATGAGTATTTTAGATCAGTTATGTTGATTTTGTGTATGTTTTCATTTATTTTTAATAAACTGATGTTGTATATATGGCTACTTACAGCTTCAGTAGTGTGGATGAAATATGAAACCAAATGGACCTTGTATGTAAAAACTATTCCTAAATGCCACAATGCTGCTTTAAGAAAACCTAGGTTGGAGTTTGTGTGGTCGGTCTGTTCATCACGATGGGAAGTTTGGTTCTTCTTGACCTGATCTGAAGAACAAGTAGCTTTGGAGAACCCAACCTCATCCACTGCGTAGCTGATACGACTTGGAGGCTGATTTATTAATAGCGCCAGGTAGCGACAGTTGAGCGACTGTAGCGGTATTTTCACAGCGCCCGCTAGTAGTCGCTGTGCTTGGCTGTTGTTCGGTTGTTGATAGCGACTCAGTCGGTGTACAGTAATGTTGAATACAAGGTGATGAGTCGCTATTTGACAGGTTCCGCGCTGTATGGGAGCGCATGATAGCGAATGGCCATAGAGACCGGCTCCCACCATATTCATTAACAAATCACGCTACAAAAATTCTCGCGCTGTGAAATGCATGTTTAAACCCCAGAGCGCTGGCGACGATGGGTTAAAAGTAGTTTTTTAACCCCCAAACAACCATATTTTGGGAAACCAAAAAAAACAAGTTTATAAAAACATTTTGGAATATGAATACATTAATATCAGACCTGTAATATCAATTCTGCACAAATTTATTTTTTTTCTTACCTTAAAAAAAAATCTAACATTGCAGAAGTGGTAACAGAAATTTTCACATTAAAAAAAAACAAAAAAAAAATATTAACAATTAATTATGAATATTTAAAGATTGTTCCATTGAAATGCATTGGAGAGCGCCAGGTAGCGAGAGGTCATACCTGTCGCTGTTCAAGGTTGGACGCTGACGCTGTGGGCTGAGGCTGGAATAATGATGAATGAGTGGCTATCTGGCGCTCTGTCAGTCGCTAAGCAGGATCAGCTTGATAAATGTGTGATTGTGGTGGGGAGCCGGCGTTCTCGTGGCGGTGACCGTCATTACCGTTCGCTCACCAGTCGCTACCTGGCGCTATTCCTTGTTAAATAAGGGCCTTGGTCCCTCCATTAGCAATCTTACCTGTAACATGTTGCTTCCTATGGGTGTAATTACCGAAGAGAAAGCCTTGTGGGTTTTGAAAGCTTAAATCTTTAATGTATTGCATTAGCCAATAAATGGTATTACTTTAACTTCACATTTTCTGCTTAATCGTACCTGTTAATGCAGAGCGTGACACCAATTAGAACAAGCGTAATATGTCATGTTGACGTCTGGAGGTAGAGGAATTTTTCATTGTACAGACAGGTTTCTGCTGGCTGCTAAAACATCCGGACAGAGAAGGATTGCTACGTGGATATATTAGGTTATACTTTTGTTGCTAATTATAAATTGCAAATTTATACGTAAAAGATATCTTCTTTCCTTTCCCTTTGCCCTAAATGCGATCTTTAATTTTTGCTCACATTTTTAACCCCTGCTGTATCCTAGTATTGCTAATATTAGTATGGATGCCCAGGCATGAGGATATCGGCCTTCTATTTGAAGGAATTGTAAACCCAACAGCAATAATTAGGCAGCAAACAACTCACCTGTCATGAACCGCTTCTCCATTTCCATGCAGCACAATGTAGAAGCCTTAGGGCCTTATTTATCAAGGGCTAGCGCCAGGTAGTGTCTGAGTAGCGCCAGGTAGCGCCAGCTATCGGCGGCTACCGACTCCAGAACGCCAGGCGGCGGACACAATCACGCATTTATCACGCTAAATGAGGCTAGCGCCGGCGAGAGCGTCACCTAGCGCGGGACTCATCATGTAGCCGACTGCAACGAACAGCGCCGCTACTAATCCCATCACAGCGCCAGGTATGACCTGTCGCTCCTTGGCGATGTCCAATGCATTTCAATGGAGCAATCTTTAATTATTCATAATTAATTGATTTTAATTTTTTTTTTTTTTTTTTTAACTGTCAAAAATTCTGTGACCACTACGGCAATGTTAGAAGAAAAAAAAAAATTGTGCAGAATTGATATTACAGGTCTGATATTAATGTATTCATATTACAAAATGTTTAGAAAAACTTGTTTAATTTTTTAATCAAAAAATATGGTTGTTTGGGGGTTAAAAACTACTTTTAACCCATCGCCGCCAGCGCTCTGGGGTTTAAACAAGCATTTCACAGCGCGAGAATTTTTTGAGCGTGATTTGTTAATGAATATGCTGGGAGCCATTCGCTGTCAGGCGCACCCATACAGCGCGGAACCTGTGAAACAGCGACTTCTAACCCTGTATTCAACATTACCGCACACCGACTGAGTCGCTGTCAACAAGCGAACAACGGCCAAGCACAGCGAATACTAGCGGGCGCTGTGAAAATCACGCTACTGGCGCTCATCTGTCGCTACCTGGCGCTATTAATGAATCGGCCTCTTAGCATGGCTTCAAATTTTTCCCTCCTTTCAATTTCATTCCTCCAGGACCACACAAAAAAGTGGTCTAATAGCCACTCTGTACCTTGAGGTTCACAGCAAGAGCAAGCCTGGCAAGCCACAATGGTCCCACAGCAGACTCCCACAGCAATGTATGCTCATGACATGTCCTTCTCAGCTCAAAAACATCCAGAAATTAAAGTGAAAAAAACAGCTTTGTAAATACATAGATACATAAATACATACATATTCAGAGATTTGGAGATGCTTTAAAATGGCTCATTTTACGCTGTTCCCAAGGGAAATAATTGTGGAGAAAATTAGTGTGTGCATGGGGAAGGACTTTAAAGTGGAACAAAACCCAAACTTTTCACCACCCTGGACTTTGTTCCTTCCCAGGTTACCCAAAAAGTTGTACCTTTCCCCGGTCGTATAGCGCATGTGTGCTCTTTCATCCAATCAGCGCTGTATGTCGTACATCTTAATGAGCGCCAATATGGCTCTGCATAGACGCAGAGCTTGGCAATAATGATTGGGAGCAGGTGCATCCCTAGTTCTCTTTAGACGAGCGTTAACTGAATGGCTGGGCTGATACCTTGTTTTGGGTCCCAGGGCAAAGGTGAGTTTTGCTGAAACCCAGGGGGGGGCTCACATAGCATGGCATCCCGATTTGGGATGCCCCAGGTGAAAGACCAGTCTTTTAGACTCCAGGGCTGGTCCCACAGGGTTTTGTTCTACTTTAAGTTCTTCTTACTAGTATATGATAATACCTTAGTTAGTTTTCTATGGGGGTTATTTAAGAAGGGATAGCGCCAGGTAGTGCCTTGTAGCGGCAGGCAGCATCTGGTGAATGCCGGGCGCTGTACGCAAAACCACATTTATGAAATTGAATCTGGTGAGCGCCTCTAACAGCGCCATGTAGCGTCACGTGTATTATTTCAGGTGCCTCAGCATATAGCGCCGGCGCTCTAGGCTCAGGAGCACCATGTAGTACCTGTCGCTCAGTGTCGCTCTCCCATACATTTCATTGGCCGTTCATTTGCTTGTGTTTAAACAGCGTGTTTGACATTTAAATTTTTTTTTTTTTGCTCCAATCATTGTGTGACGTCTCCTGGCTGCAAACAAACATTTTTAGAAACTTTTCTGACTTTTTATATTTTTATGCAGAATTGTCATTACAGGTCTGGCACAAGTTTTATAGTCACAGTGTTAAAACAATGTAATTCCATGTGTTTTCGCTTTGTTACAGGTGGATATGTGTTCAAAAACAGACTATAATCACACAGCGTCTGGCGCTCTATGCTATAGCGACCAGATTTAGAGCGCCGACGCTGTGTGTGTGTGTCCTTTTTTGATAAGTATGGTGTGGAGCGCCTAGAGTCGCTGGTGCTAAGTTCCGCTCCCTGTAGCGCTGTACTGGTGTTAGAGCGCCCAACACACATCGCATTCATCAATGCGGGCCAGGTTACTACAGCGACTGAGGTGCTCTGTCACAGCGCCTGATATCTGCTTATTAGCGATTGCTCTAAGCGCCGCTATACAGATGCTCATCTGCCGATACCTGGCTTTAGTAATGAATCACCCTCCATGCGTTTATGCTTCAGTATTACTTATAATTGCTCAAGGTGTCTAGTCTAAAAAAAATGATGACACATAGCAGCACTGCTCCCAAATACTTAGGCCCTTATTTAAAGTGGACCAACACCCTGAGGTGATCGGCCCGGGAATCTATAAGATTCCCAGGCCGATCACCTCACACACCGCAGGACATCCGAGATCGGGATGTCCCGCGGGGTGTAAACCCCCCAAAACCCCCGAAAAACCTTACCTCTCCAGCCGCTGCTTCCGCCACCGCCGCCTCACTCGCGCTCCTCTAGACGTGCGCGCGCCCGCGCCGGCCATCTCTGAATGGCCGGCGCGCCTGCGCACACGTCAAGAGTGACGCGCGGGAGGCGCCGACGGGCAAGCTGCTTGTCCGTCGCTGTCAATCAGCTTGTCCGTGGTGGGGAAAGGTAAGTTTTGGGGACTTTCTGGGGGGTTTCACACAGCGGGGCACCCCCGATCGGGGTGCCCCGGGGAAGTGGACCAATACCCAGGATAGTCAAAATCCTGGGTGTTGGTCCACTTTAAGAAAGGATAGCGTCATGTAGCGCCTGGTTATCGTGAGGTAGCGACAGATAGCGACTGGTGAACGCCGGACACGGCACGCAATTCCACATTTATCAAGCAGAATCTGTTTAGCGACTGGGATAGCGCCATGTAGCGTCTGATTCATCATTTTCACAGCCTCAGCGAACAGCGCCAGCGTTCAGCCTTGCACAGCGCCAGGTATGACCTCTCGCTACCTGTCGCTCTCCAATACATTTCAATGGACGATCCTTTTCTTCTCTTTAAACGGGTTTTTGTTTTTTTGGTTTTTTTGCCAAAAAATCAGAAATAATTCTGTGACCTCTTCTGTGACCTGTTTTTTCACATTTTTATGATTTTTTTAAAATTTCTTCAGAAATGACATTACAGGTCTGCCATTAAAGTGCTCATGTTACAATGTTGTTACAATGTTATTCCATATGTTTTCGCTTTGTTACTAGTTGATAGATGCTTGAAAACACACTTTAAACACACCGCCTCCTGCGCTCTGGGCTTCAAACAAGCATTTTTCAGCGCCAGAGATTTGTGAGGCAGTTTTTTTGCTGAATATGGTGTGAGTCGGTCACTATGAGCAGTCGCTAACATGCGCTCCCATACAGCGCTGTACTGGTCAAATAGCGACTCGTCACAATGTATTCAACATTACTGAACAGCAACTGAGTTGCTATGAAGTAGCGAGCCACGGCTGAGCACAGTGACTACTAGCGGGCGCTCTGAAAATGCTGCTACAGACGCTCATCTGTCGCTACCTGCCGCTAATGATGAATCAGCCTCATAGCGTGTAGCCCTCAACCTTCCTCCTGACAGACACCTTTGTTTGTTGACATGTCGTGCTGGGAAGGATTAAGAGCAGAGCAGGTGCAAAGACTCCCCAAGAGTACGGCAAAGTATCAAAAGAGCCACGTCTCTCTCTGCTCTCGCATGCAATCAATGACCTTTTTGATTCTGATCTGTGTGAAAAGACAGAGACAACTGAAGGGGATGAGAACTGTCGCTTACAGGCTGGGATCTGTCACAGACATCCAAATGTATTCCTTCAAACAGGAAAGATGATTGACTACAGAGTGGCAGCAATTCAAAGGCACTGAGGATGACTTAAAAAACCTATGAAGGGATTCTCATAATGTCTTCATCAAGTCTCTCGGTGAATGGCACTCGTGTCTTTTTTCTTCTCCTGCCCGTCGTACACGTTGTTACTCAGTATGTGGGCAGCGTCACAACACAGGAGCCTGGTAAAACTTATTTCCATAATCATATCAGTCTCAGAAAACAGTATTAAAATGATACATGAGTGGCTTAACTGCAAATCTGATGTCTGCTGACAATTCTTCACTGGAAATTACGTCTGAGCTTAAATGCTTTGACAGCCATATTTTATTTTCCTGTTTTGTTTAGTTCATATTTTTCATTTAATTTTTTTAGTTTCCTGTTTATTTTTTTTAATTCTTATTTTTCATTGCATTTTTTTAGTATGCTAAGATTTAAGACGAGACACCTGTTTCACCTGTAGGTACTTTTTTAAAATGATGAGTAGACTGGGAGGCCGATTCATTAATAGCGGCAGGTAGCGACAGTTGAGCGACTGTAGCGGCATTTTCAGAATGCCCGCTAGTAGTCGCTGTGCTTGGCCGTTGTTTGGTAGTTGATAGCGACTCAGTCGGTTTGCCGTAATGTTGAATATTGGGTGAGGAGTCGCTATTTGACAGGTTCCGCGCTGTATGGGAGCGCATGATAGCGACTGGCCCTAGCGACCGGCTCCCACCATATTCATTAAAAAATCACGCTCAAAAAATTATCGCGCTGTAAAATGCATGTTTAAACCCCAGAGCGCTGGAGGCGATGGGTTAAAAGTAGTTTTTTAACCCCCCAAACCACCATATTTTTGGAAACCAAAAAAAACAAGTTTTTTAAATAATTTAGTAATATGAATACATTAATATCAAACCTGTAATATCAATTCTGTACAATTTTAAAATCTAAAATGGCAGAAGTGGTCACAGAATTTTTCACATTTAAAAAAAAAAAAAAATAATAATAATAACAATTAATTATTATTATTTAAAGATTTTTCCATTGAAATGCATTGGAGCGCGCCAGGTAGCGAGAGGTCATACCTGTCGCTGTTCAAGGTCGGACGCTGGCGCTGTGGGCTGAGGCTGGAATAATGATGAATGAGTCGCTATATGGCGCTATCTCAGTCGCTAAGCAGGATTGGCTTGATAAATGTGTGATTGTGGTGGGGAGCCGGCGTTCTCGTGGCGGGGCCCGTCATTACCGGCCGCTCACCAGTCGCTACCTGACGCTATTCCTTCATAAATAAGGGCCTTGGTTGCATTGTAAAGTTACACCCTATGTAATATTGTTATTTGTTTTTGGGGGGGAAGGAAGATAGTTGGGATCCTATATACCCTTTATTTGATGTCTTTTTTATTCGAATTTTGTTCCACCAAGATACAATGGAGGAAATAGGTGGGGTAAAAAAAAGGCTTTTGAAAATTTTAGGGTGTTTGTCAGGGAATGGCAGGTTACGTGATCCAACTCGGCAGCCTGCTTTCCAAAAGCACCGTCTATTCACCTGCCTAGCGGGACTACAAGGCCCAGCACAGCCCCAGACACACAGATTCTTGTCAAAGGCAAAAAGATCACTCAAGATAAATATTGGTTTTAATACAATAAGCACACTAAGCAGTGATTACAAACATTAGACTATGATGGAATGAATACAAATACCATTCTGAGAAGTGGGTTACAGTGAGTTACAAGCAGAGATACAACAGTCAGAGTTACCTTAATATGCAAATGCAGAATAGTGATGATGGTCTTCCACAAGGAGGTGTGTGGACAGCTTATGGACGATTTGGGTACCTCCAGCCCCCATGCAATCCAACCTCTCCCAGAAAGTGACAATGGCTGGCACAGGGTCATCCCCCTTCATGGCTCAGGACCCTGATAAAAACTTTTAGGAGTTATAACTTTGGGCAGGGGGGTCATATGGCTCTGGATATAGCACCAAACGATGAGACCAGAGATGAAGACCCTAGATGGGTCAGAACCGGAGATCTCTATTTCTTTTGGTTCCAGAGGGCGCCCGGCATGGAGAAACATATGTCTGTGGGCGGTTTTGTGGGCCTGTTCTGGTTCAGTACCTGGATTGGTGCTGGGACATGCAGCGGCCCAGCTACGGTCCAATTTGTGCCGGCGTTGGAAGTCTGAGGCACTGGTGTTTGAAGAGAGGAAGTTATTTCCAGGGGTCGCCTCTGCTTCAGACTCAGTGGAGCCTTCTCAGCCCAGAGGTGTGAGAGAATCAGCAGGGAGTGATCTGAGCTTGGCTCAATTCACAGATGCTAATTCTCCTTCCTGGAGAGATTAAGTCCTGTGCGTGTCTATGCCTTAATGCTACAGGGGAAAATAAATGGGGGAACTCTGAACTTGTATCAGAGGTTTCAGGCATTTTTACACAATTTAACTTGATTTTTCCTTCACAGTGTTTATTTAGAAGTTGTGAGGCCCCATTTTTTATTTATAATGAGCCAAATCTGCATGTGAGCAAGGTATGTATTTACAATCAGGTAGTACGTAAGTAAGAAAGGTGTACAAATTAATATAACAATCACATAAGATACTGAAAATTTCAAAATTGTTAGTTGCTTGAAGAATGCGTAAGAAATGTGTAGGTCCTGTTTCGCCCACAGGCTTCCTAAAGAATGAATACATTTATTGTTGAGAGGTATTTTTTGTTGCCTGTTAATACACATAATGGGAGTGAGCATGGCAAGGTCTTTGTTAGCACGGTTTCTTGGTTAGCAGGAGGAGACGGCCGTGATAGGGTCCAGCCTGCTGTAAGTTTGCGCAATATGGTCCTTATATCAGAGTTCCTAGGTGTGGAAGGCAGTCGTGGTTAAATTCAGTCTGCTGATCAGGTTGTAGAGGTGTGAGTTCCCTGTAGAATCTTGTGGTGGATGTGTGCGTCTGAGTGCAAAACACATCGGAACCCGTCTAATGCCTCTTCTAACTGTGAATAACCAACCTTGAGTTATACTGTTTATTGTGTACAGTTTCTTATGGGATTTTTATGTTTCCTTTCTACAACTTTCTTACCTATTTGCCACAGATTTGGCTCATTATAAAGTTAAATTAATAATTGAGTCTCACTACTAAATAAATGCCCTAAACTTTTAAAGGCTGTTCAAGCCTTTATTTTACCCGACCCAATTTCCTCCATCCTAAAAAATGCAACAGTATATATAATCTCATAAAAGCTTTCTACTTTAACCACCCCTGATTTATTTTGGAGCACAAATATGGTTCCAAATGGTTCATAAGTTCACTTACGGCCAAGATATTTGAAACAGGCTGGTCAGTGCTCAGTGTAATGCCACACAAAAGTCTCCGCCAATTACAGTTGTGTGTCAAGACTCTTAAGTTTGATAGGACGTAAATACTGGTGAGATACGTACAGCAGCTGGTGTCAGAAGATGGCCAGATGTGGAACGCCATTGATGGAGAGTCAGTTGGTGTGCAATGCAGATTATGACCAAGGAACTAGCTTGCAGTCAGCAGATGTAAATAATAAAGGGAACTAGTTAATGTAGTTAGGCATGGCATGGGCCGGCATTCAGGTACAGTATAGCAGATCACGATGTATTCAAATGTGTCAAACAGTGGATCTGGATCAGTCAGTAGTCAGTCGGTCATTAGTGGGAGGAGCAAGCAACCAGGGTCAGTGGATCAAGATCCGGTCAGACATGACAGACATCAACAACCAGGAACAGTGGATCAGTACTGTATGTTTCAAGCTAAACAGCAGGGAAAGAGAGCAGAATGGCACACTGACAGTACGGTCAGCCCCATGCTGTCCCTGAAGATTGCTCTTAAATCAAGCATTTCTAGTTAGCTGGGGTTGTGGGCTGCAAAGCAGGAATGTAGACTGGGATAAAATAGTCAACCTGCTACCATTATACTTATTCATGATTCTTGTACCTGCTTCACAGTTCAATGCCATTACTGCAATGTCTTCTGCAACAGAGCATGGCTGTACTCACTGTTCTCCTATGGGGAAGGTTTTAGGAGAAAAAACAAATGCACACATCACCACCAGTTAACCTACAAGATGACTCCACCACTCTGCCACTCCACTGCCTGAGAAAACTGAGAAAGTACTGGGGGAAGTCCAAAGAGACTTGTTGCCACCCAGTAATCCACAGGAACCCTCACTTGGCTACCTCGCCGGTGGTTTACCACCATTTAATTTCCAGGAATAGGTGAAAAGGTGCAAATAGGTTATTATTACAGGAGACTGCAAGCTTAAATACTTTAGTAGTACCTTTGACTAGAGGGTTTTTTAGTCTCTAAAGTCTTTCCTCATGGTGGCTTGCATTTGTATCAAATAATAATATTTTTATTTATATAGCTCCAGCATATTCTGCATCCCATTAGCAGATGCCTGGCGAGTTTTGTTCTTTTTCTGAAGGAAATTTCCAATCACCATACTGTCCTTGCCTGGAAAATCCCAGCCTTCGATGTCCAAATTTCACACTGCCCACTACAGTTCAAATTGTACGTTTCCCAATGGAAGAACTGTGGAATTAGCCACCACTATGGGGAGCAGCAGAGGCTGGGGATGGTAGAAGGGAGACTCTTATCATTATCTAGTTCCATCTAGGATAGTTTTGAGTATGTTATGGTTTGTTCAAATGTATGTCCTTGGGAAAGTAACTTTTTTATACAGGGAGTCCTAGGTGAGAAATGTTTGTAAGGATTTTATATGCCTTAGATATTGAGCAGCTCTTGTTTATTTTATCTCCTATTTATTGACAGTCCTGTTTATTGTAGGGAGAGGTTCCCCAGTAACATCCTTCACTTTTCTGACAGTTCTTTGCATTAATGACTGTGCTGCAAAATAACTCAAGAAGTTTCTAAAACAGGCCCCCCTCCTTTAGTTAGCCTCTTCTGTGCCTTTTTTGTATAACATTTTAAAGGCCATTGGCAATTGTGAACCCCATGGCCTATATGATCTCTTCACTAAATGAGAGGGTGAGCCAGTAGGTGCTCCCCCAAAATCAACCAACTCTATTAAAGGTTATTGGTTAACCGTACTCAACTCTTCAGGTTCTGGTTTTCGGTATTTCCCTTCTTGTGATTATCATTACTAATTAGGCAAATCATTGTAGTATTGTTGGTGTGGAGATGCAATAATAAATAAGGAGAACGGCAGGCGGGACAGGATACAACTTTGAGAGGCACCAGTGTTTGTTGTTCTTGAACTTGACATTTAAGTTTGAAATTTCATAGACTTACTGACTGCATTCTTATGCAGTAATTCTATATCAGAGGCATAAAACTTTTACAGTATTTTATTTTACTATAGGTAATGGTTTTAAAGGATCCAGATGAATTTGCACAGGTTGAAGTTCACCATTTTAGTTGCTTTAACTTGGTCCCCGGCTGATAAAACATTGGCAGGAAATGTTGTAAAGTGTTGTACTTCAGATACAGTTCACAGCGGGAAAAAATAAATTTCGAGCTTCCAATGCAATGTTACCTTTATTCTGTTTTTAACCTTGACTTGATTTCTTTTTTAATAATCAAATGATTGTGACCATTGTGTATTTCTGTTATTGTAAACCACATTTTCCTGAGTGCTTGGAAAAATAAAAGGTGTTTGACCGTATAGATTTTCATCCCATTGGAACTCTTTGAAAATCATGGCCCTCAAGAGGACGTTTTAATCAGTGTTGTATTCAACCCGAGTACTGCATTACAGTCAAAGCTTTTGTGATTATTGCAAGATAAATGAACTTACTAGCGAGGATCTTGAGTCAAAAGCCATCTTCCTCTGCCAGAAAATTTATAAAGGGGGTGAGCGTGGGCTAGGGATGGTACTAAATAATATATTAAATAATAAAATAATAATAAAATGTACGAAGAGGCTGACACCACTAGTTACAAGAAGATGGCATTTTAATGGGTCTTGATGTAAAAAAATGAACAATCACATTAATATACTGTACAACCACAATTAAGTTGATTGCTACACAGTTAGAATAGCTTACTTAATCATAAATTCTTTATCAAATTCCAGCGTGCTTCCTGCCAGACTCAAGAGCTTAGGTAATACGTTCTGACTGAAAAGCTTTATATGTATATATTTAATTTATAATACTGCAACACAATCTTGCCACGTTTAAGATTGAATTTGTTTTGTTATTCCTGTTAATCTTTTCTTTCCATTATTAATTATTCAGTCATTCCTTTTTGCGTATCTACTTCTGTTACTTTTTTGTATAGTTGTGTTTTCATTTATTTGCAATATCCTCTTTTCATTATAATGAAAAGAGATATAAAACAGACTTGAAACTTAGTTTTAGAAATTGTAGAGGTTGTGACACGTTCTAATCTCTAAAGGACACCTAGAAAATATTTGGTGTCCACAAGGTGTTCCTGGATAGTAATGGGCTTCAGATCCAAGCCGAAGCTAGATTAGACACAGATCTTGCAGATTCTCAGATATCGGCAAGATCCAAGTCAAATTATCTGGCATGCCACCCACCGTTGTTGGCAGGTGACATACGGTCATCACTACTCAGTCAACTGGTATTGTGGTTCCTTGAACACTGAAGCAGTTGATGGGGAGGCCGATTCATTAATAGCGCCAGGTAGCGACAGATGAGCGACAGTAGCGTTATTTTCACAGCGCCCGCTAGTATTCGCTGTGCTTGGCCGTTGTTCGGCTGTTCACAGCGACTCAGACGGTTTGCGGTAATGTTGAATACGGAGTTAGGAGTCGCTGTTTGACAGGTTCCGCGCTGTATGGGAGCGCATGACAGCGAATGGCCATAGCGAACGGCTCCCAGCATATTCATTAACAAATCACGCTCAAAAAATTCTCGCGCTGTGAAATGCTTGTTTAAACCCCAGAGCGCTGGTGGCGATGGGTTAAAAGTAGTTTTTTAACCCCCAAACAACCATATTTAAAAAAAAAAAAAAAAAACATGTTTTTCAAAACATTTTGTAATATGAATACATTAATATCAGACCTGTAATATCAATTCTGCACAAATTTTTTTTTTTTTTTTTTAACCTTAAAAAAAATATCTAACATTGCAGAAGTGGTCACAGAATTTTTGACATTTAAAAAAAAATAAAAAAAAAAAAACATTAATAGCAATTATTTATGAACATTTAAAGATTGTTCCATTGAAATGCATTGGAGAGCGCCAGGTAGCGAGAGGTCATACCTGTCGCTGTTCAAGGTCGCTCGCTGGCGCTGTGGGGTGAGGCTGGAATAATGATGAATGATTCGCTATCTGGCGCTCTGTCAGTCGCTAAGCAGGATCGGCTTGATAAATGTGTGATTGCGGAGGGGAGCCGGCGTACTCGTGGCGGTGACCGTCATTATCGTTCGCTCACCATTCGCTACCTGGCGCTATCGCTTGTTAAATAAGGGCCTAAGTGTTCATGGCCCTGGATTTTCATGAAACGACAGTAAAGGTTGGTAGTGGGGGGCTTGCAATTCCCCAAGCTCAAAAATTCCCATACCTATTTCAGCACACACAGATGGCTAAGATTACCTTATCACTGGAGTAGAAAAGAGCGCCATTGGCGAGCAGTCTGTAGATGCCATGCGATGATACAAAGCCTTTGTATGAAAGATTGGACTTGTTATACAATGGAGTTGCTTGTGGCCCAAGGAAAATTGGGATAGCCTTGTTGCTCCTTTTTTGTTTTGAGACCCACAAAGGGAATATTATTATATCTCAAGTACACAGTTGCATCTACTGAATGAATCAGTCATCTAGTCATCTCTGTCTCAAATGAATAACCTGATACAGTCGGTCACCAAGTGGCTGCAACCTGACAGGCCCTCATACAGTGAAGAGGGTGATGGACTGGAACCTTCAGTCCCTGCCAGTTTACGTGTCATAGTGGGTAAGTCATGGTGACCAGAAAATGGCTAACTAACTGGTCGAGATGGTTGAAAGATATACAGCAACTTTGGAAAAACCTTGTGCAGAACCTTGGAGCCAGAAAATGGAAAATACGAATGATTTACCCCCAGTTCCAGGAGATGAGCAACCAAGATTGTTCGTAGTGCTGTAAAGACAAAGTCCCCTGTCTGCACACTGGCTGCACTGGCTATCAATAGCTGCACTAAAAATGGATGGTTACTGCTGTTTCAACCTTTTCTTTACAACATTAAGTGTATCAGTGACTGAAAAGGATATCAACTACGTTAATGAGTCTTAGCCTGCTAGGTATAATATCATCTGGGTCACAATAGTTAAACTCCTTGGGTCCCAAGATTGTTGTTATTGTCTTACTGTAATCTCAGTTCCTGGTTAGAACCACTCAATGAGTAACCCCTCTTTCTAAAGCACAAATACAGGAATCCCTGCAAAGGAAAAGGGAGACTTTTTCTGATTTGTCCAGGGTTTCCAATGTTCTTGAACTTGACATTAACATAGCATTAGTCATAGTGGAGCAAGAATGCTTAGCGATCCAGTGGGCACTGGATTCACTCCATTCACTTATATGGGGAGGAAATTCAGGCTCTTCTGTGATCATGCTTCTCTAATATGGAAGAAGTTTGATAATGTATGTCCATGGTTCTGGGTCTTTCAAGAGCTCATGTTTGTAGTGGGGAACAGGGCCAGGAGGTTGCATTAAAATGCAGATGACTGTCTGGGGTCTATTGTTTGGCTCCACTGCTGACTCTGGCTTGAGGGGTATTTTATGGCTTGGATGGAAGATACATATTGCCCCTTTTTTAGATCACTGGTCCTTTAAAGGCCAATCCAGAGTTAATTCTGGGATTATTTTTTAACAGCAGAGATGGGGAAGGACTGACAAAGTTGTTACTGAAGAGAAAGCTCAGTAATGACTCATAAAGAAAAATCCCATTGGACTTGTGGTGCCTCTGGACTGGGACTCTGCTCAGTGGCAGACTGAAGTGAACTGATATGTTTGCGTTATGAGTTTTCCGAACTGTCAAGTTAACAGAACTGATATACTTTTCCGATTGGTTATTACTTACTGCTGTAAGCCATTTCAGTTGAATAAAAAGACTTGGTGACTGCCTCAATCCCGTATTGTTCTGTGATTCTATCAAACCCCTGTATCTCACTGTATATATATTTATATTTAGGTAACAAACTTTGTACACAGTTTTTTTTGTTGAGTATTCTCTATCTGGAGCATTTGCACATCTTTGTTGCAATCTGGCGTTGTCCGAATGAAAAGGCAGAAAGAAAGTCTGTCTTTTACTGAAAATGCATATTTGCTGTTAGAATTTTCAGTCAGATACGGTATTCATGCTTTGAATATATCAGCGTATTCACAACCTCAAAGTTCGATTAATGTTGGTTGTGGCCTCCTTTCAGTATTTCCAATGCATTGCATAGCAATTGAAGCCCAACCACAGGCCCACTGACATCTATTGGAGCACATTGCAAATGCATGTAAAATTTAGAGGACACCTATATGAATTGAGGGGGCAAGCCACCTTGCCCCATGTGGCCAGGAGGTATGCAAAGACCCCTACCAAATACAAAACCCCCTTATGGCACAGGGGGAGGGGCGGAGGAGCTGGGAGTCTATCGGTATGGGCCTGGTGTTATTTCAGGGGTGCAATTTTTGCCCACCCTAAGAAGCACTGAACCTATGCTAAAGGACATACCTCACTAAATGCTTATTTTATCTAGACTAAGGTTGTTATGTCCTAATGCTGAAGGGCATACGTTCCGGGATGCCAACCGGCCACATGGCTTCCAAACCATGATCTTGGTGCACCCCTGGTACTTTCAGGAGGGGAGATCCCACATTTTGTTTTGTTTTCCAGTGAAGCTAGATAAACCAAACTACAAATAAAGAAGACCAAATACAACACAAATGTCAGTTAAACACAATTCTACAAAATTCAACGCAAAGCAAAAAATTGCTACAATATAAAAGTGTAACTTTTAAAGTGGTCTCAGTTCTGCTGCACCTCCCACGGGGAATTCTGATTTGGGATGCCCATCTGCTTAAATCTCCCATAAGTGTCCAAAAAATGGGCAGGAAACTTACGTCCTTACATCCATGTGAATACATTTTATTAGAATTTTCTGTGGCAGTTTAGTGGCCGGGCTCATCAAATGGGGATGCCTGGGTGGTGGGGAATGCTATGGCCCTGGGACCTACTTTTGATGATAGTACACATTGAATGGGATAGGGATACTAATATTCTAGTGCTTCACCTCTTGTTGCCATATGTAGATCAGCTATGGTCTATACGTTTTTTCCACCACCAGGGCCACGCACGCACGCCACTTTTGAGATCACGATTGGCTGACGTGCACTATCTGGCTGACCACATCCCTGGGTTCCCTGTTCAATTTGGAGCACTCTTCCCCACCCATCTGAATGGGTGGGCGCAGGCGTGCATGATGGCTACAGGGAAGCCAGGGATGCGGCCACCAACAAAAACAGCATTGTGAGAGCTGCCGTAAAGATTAGTTTACCAGTGACCCCGAGGGTTTGACACAGTGGGGCATCCCAATTTAGGATGCCCCAGGGGCAGGCTAGTGGTGGCTTCTACACCCAGTGACCCCGGGGATTTGACACAGTGGGGCATCCTGATTTAGGATGTACCGGGGGCAGGCTAGTGGTGGCTTCTGCACCCTTAAATATGGATTATGAAGGGGCTTACATTTTTTTTTTCAGACAGCGATCCGTATGTCCTCTAAAAGTAGAATGTTGTCTAGAAAAATAGTACATATATAGAATCAGAACACTCAGCACATTTCAGTAATCTCTCACCTAGTTCTCTAGCATTTAAAATAAGAGGAGGGATGTTATTATGGCATAGGCTGCTTGATAAGTAGGACTGAAGCTGTCTCTAGGGTCTTCATTTTCTTCTCCCCAATCTCTAGGCTTTTGTCTGCTCCCGTTAAGTCCACACACAAGCTGTAATTACATGGCTTTACTTTATAATGCACACATGTAGCGCGCTGCATCTTAGCCAAGGTCAGTCTTATAGAACAATGAGCTGTGTATACTGAATTAATAAGTGTTGGTATTGCCAAGACTCTCTTGCGTTTTTATAAAGAGCAATTATCTATCTACAGACCTTTCTATGCCACAATTTGAAGCACATCTGTTTGCACTGAAAAATAAGAAACACATTCAAATAAGCTTCCCATGGGCTACATTTTGCATTTACATATATCTTAAATAGGAATTATGTTGAGCACTATTTTCAAATTTGCTGAAGATATACAGCTGGGGTCAAATGTGTTGGTCCTCCATGGACATATATGTAATGTCATTGAATAAACCAAACCAAAGAAAAAGTAAAAATAATTACTTGCTTATTATTATTCTTTGCTTAACGTACATTCTAAAATGGCCTGAACAGATGTGCTGTTACCCCTAGAAATAAAAAAAAAAAAAAACTAAAAGATGGATTGGGATGTGTCATACATCGTCAGTTAGTCTGCCTAATGAAGTGAAGAATAATAGTAATTTTCGCTGTATGATATCATGATGTGCTCAATGCTGGACAAGGAGCAAAGAAAGCAAAAGAGAGATTTGTATGAGAAAATATCATATCAAAGGTAGATATGAGAAAACTGCTTTGCTAGTACCGGAGTTTACTCTGAATTTCAGGGAAAGTTAGATTTGTCACAAATGCAAATTCCTTTGGGGTTCGAACCAACCGCAGTTTCCCTGAAATCATGACTCTCCTGCTCTCTTGCAGTCCTTTTTCTTTCCCATGCCACTCTGTTGCTGTCCCGCACCAGTTTCTGCATCATCCAGTGGCCTGGCTGGGCCCCCGGCATCTCTTCTCCCCGCCACATTAATACTGGGAGTGAACTGTGATATCTCCCAGCACGTGCCTGACATTCACTAATTTCCCCGGTTGTCACTGACAGCAGCAGTGGATCAGTGCAGGGCACAGCGATGGACAGTGTGGGACACAGTGTTGGATTTATGCCGGGCGATGGACTAGAGGTAAATATGGAGGAGGGATCATACATTTTTTTTTCTCTGTGTCTGTGTTGATTTACATCTTTGTGAACTGTTAAGGGATCCTTGAGACCCCTATACCATTTTAAAAGGGCAGGAGGGGCTGTCAAGTCACCTGCCAGTCCTCTTTATGGGGGTAGCAATTCAGGGGATACTAGTTAAAAAAGACTTATTCCCACAAAGAGGAAACGTTCAGTAAAAATAATTCCCATCACACCCAGGACACTCATTGTTTCAATTATTCCTTTTAGGTTGCTATTGCTGGGTTTCGAATAAGGCATGAATAAAAATGTGGTGTGATTTGCCAGGGAAAATTAGAGTATGATGTGCACCTACATTTTTGACTATGGCAATTTGTAAAATTTAATTTGCTTTTGAAGTAAAACTTCCAAAAAAAATCACAATCAGTGGATCATTTTTAATGGCCTTAAGCATGTGATAATAACTAAAATATGGGACTTTTAAACATCTAATTCTTACTTTTCATGGGGTATTTTAAGAGAAGTTTACTGAAAGAGGCCTAAATGGACCTATTTCAAACCATCGCACTTTCATATAAAGGTGATCCAGTTAAAATGCCCCCCTCCCCCACGCACACCCCTCATTTTCTTACCTTCTCCACACTCCACACTACCTTCTCCAAAATAAAATCCCTGTATGTATTGTATACAACTGCTAAAATAAAGCTGTTTCTGTTGTAAGATTTAGGAGGATGCTGCCATGTCATTCGGATTTTTCATGGTGCAATGTTTTGATGTGGAATGTGTGGCAGATATGTTTTAGGGGACATCATGTTAAAAAAAGCGGATTTGGACTTTAAATGGACAATTACTTGCCCTTGCTCAACTATCTATCCATGTGAATTTCTTACAGAAAAACAGGGCCATGTAATTCATCCAGCAAGCCTTTAGACATTTCAGTCTAAGAAGCATTTTCTATTGACCAGTAAAGACTTGGAGGCTAAGTAGGCCGTTCATCATTTAGAGATTCTGTCGTCTTTGGGAAAGAAAAAAAATATTGCTGTAGTTTCCATCTAATAGACAAAGAAGGAGTAGGAGGAGTGCACTAAAGGCACAGCAAGAAAAAAATAGAATAGAAAAGGTACCCAAAGTCTATACACTATAGATTAGATTGAAATTGTTTCATGGAAAGAACCAGGTAGACGAATGAAGTTTCCTTGAAGCAAAGTTATTTTTTTTTAAATTCTTTATTTCTTCAGAAAAGGAGTACAGTACAGAAATCATACAATGCAATACAAAGGGTACAAATTACACTACAGCGATTATACATGCAACGTTCTAGAAAATAACCAAGTGCATACAACCCCAACTGTCATCATGATTCCATAGTCTGCCCCATAACTCGGCTTTGATGACGCTGTTGTTATAGGTCCATCCATCCCGGCAGCGGCCCGTGAACAGTAGTGTTTATATTCTCAGGGCCAGGCCCTTCTTCACAGGTGCCTGCTGGGCCAGGAGTGACTCTATATCTACTCAGCACCGCTGCCCGGAGAACAGACCATCTCCAAGTCACATAATACATTGCACCCTATACCTCTGTTACACAATAGGGTCGGCCCAATAAGAAAGGGCCAGAAACAAGACAAGAATCACAGTGAAAGGGAGGGGGGAGGTAGGGGAGGGAGTAACAGAGGGGAGGTTAGGCGTTGGGGGGGTATGTGTACTGTAGGTCTGAAGTGTGCTCAACCACTTGCAACTATGATTCTCCCTGAGCCGAGCACCCTAAAGAGAAACGTACTGTCAATATGTGTCTATGGAATTATGTGGAAATGATCTGCTTGTACCGGTTGGTACCCTTAATGAGGTACCACGGTGTCCAGGTATATATCCACAAATATTGTGGTGTATTCTCATGTATGGAGGCCGTTAGTTCTTCCATCTCCATAATATGGCTGATTTCTTTGACCTAATCAACCACAGAGGGGACTGCCTCAGACTTCCACAGCCTTGGTATAACAGCTTTGGCTGCATTAAAGCTGATCAAAAACCACTGAACTTGTGAAATACTTTTGACCAAAGCCCCTACCGATTCTTCCTTCTTAGGGTATAAAACTAGAAATGGATATTTTCGCTTATCAAATCCCCGTGGAACACTTCTTTTTTTTGCTCTTCTTCTCTGTAGGATTGCAGGTGATTAGTCATTGCATAAGTGTGGTCAAGTGTGGTCTTTTGGTCAAGACAAAGAAAGTGGAACATTAACAGACTGAAAAGCCCAGTTATAGGTCGCCTGGCCTTGCACTTATGGCCCCAGAAAAATGGCAACAGCGGGTATCTTGAGTCACCTAAACGCCCCCAAAAAACCAAAAAAAATTTGAATCAACTATCAAGGCAAGGCCACACACAGAGGGACACAGACCACAGGGATCAGTGTGCCCAATGAGCCACAAGGATTTGCTAGTTTAGGGGAGTGGAACAAGGCTATTCAAGACATATGCAACTTGGCAAGATGGAGCAGGCAGGCAAGTGAGCCCCTAAATATATCTATACATATACTCCTGCGCCATAGGAGGCACCAACGTTTAGTCGATCCCACCCATGTCGTTGGGCATATTGGCTGTGTTGAAATAACCCAACTTCACCAAGCTCCAGGCTGCTAAGCTGTCAGGAAAAGAGATGTATTTCTCCTGCAGGGCAAACAGGCCATTTAGAATTTTAGTCAGCCTGTAGTCAGGCTCATGCCAACTGACAGTGCTCCCAGCCTCTGGAAGGAACTATTCACTAAAAATTTAAGGCAGCTAACCAGTTTGGTAATGCCATTAATCACATGCCCCTTGCTTGTGGTGGGGGACAACCATGGCCGCAGCTCTGAGTAAAACTTCTCAAAAGAAAGGTGGTTCATTTGCCTCAGTTCATACAGATGTTTATTGGACATACAATCCAGTTCAAGATGACAGGGGCTATGCGTGAGCTCAGGCAGGTACAAGGGGAGCAGCCTGTGGCACTACAGATGCCAGATACTCATCTAGGGGCTCTATTGCACACGCCTCCGAGCATCCACCAACAATCCTGCCAAAACTGAATAGCACAAGGTCTTAAATCTGGAAAAACTGAGAATACCCACCTCTCTCGCATGCGAGAATGCGTTTGCGAGAGGCTTAGTATCAGGTTTATATTGTATACTGTATTTGTCTTGTAAAAATACAGTTAAAGTTGGTAACAATCGTAACTTAATCCTAAGTCCTTTTTAGTGATAGACTTCAGATCCAGACTGAAGCTACAGTAGATTCTTCCTAGATGTTGCCAATTCAGTTCAGTTCACCCCATCCTGGATGCTGGAAAGATCCGGATAAAATCATTCAGCATACCACCTGCCAGTGGCAGCTCCCTCTATCCAGTTCACAAACAGTAAATGAAATATATATATATATATATATATATATATATATATATATATATATATTAAAATTATGTGTTTTATTCTTATAATTAATATTAAACACATTTATTTGTACAGATCTTACATTGTGACTTGTTAATAATTGAAACGCGGGACCTAGAAGTCACAAAATGTATTTTTTGGGGTGTTATTAGAATTGATTTTAAAGGTCTTTTTGCTTAACAATGGGGATGATTCAGAGCCTGGTGAGAGAACTGCCATTCACTTTCATAGTCTACCCTGAATCAGCCTCAAGGTAGACAATGGGGTTGATTTAGAGCCAGGTGAGGATTCTCACTCCTTTTTTAGGAGAGACAATTGCCATTAAATGTGATTGTCTACTTTGGGGTTGATTCAGATCCAGGAAAAAATCTACACCCGGTAGACAATGAAAGTCAATAACAATTTTCTCCACTAAAAAACAATGAGTTTTCTCTCCAGACTCTGAATCGACCCAGATGTTTAATTTGGCCAACATAAAAACACACTGGAAATGTGGTCCCAGCAGTGATTTCCTGTAACTGTAATGATGACATGCCGACCAGCGCTAGAAATATACAGCGCCAAAGACTTCAAGGAGGAAAAAAATCATAAATATGCTGGGGAGCGCCGGAAAAACAGGGCTACAAAGTGGTGCTCACTGGCGCTAGGATAATCGGCAGTTGGGTCCAACAGGCTCTGACATAGGCTGGCGAATACCTAATGCAACAATCAAATCAAGTTAGTTAGCGTCTTGCACACCGGCTGCTATCGCTATTGTAGTCCACATCAATAAGACAAAAATGCTGGTTCTTGGAAACTGGCACTATAGACACCACAAAAATGCGAAATGGCGCGCATAATAAATAAAGTTCTTTATATTTTAATATGGTTAACAAAGCCATATGAGAGTCTATATATAGCCACACTGTGATATTGGTGTAATGAGAACTTGACGGGACTGTCTGGGCAAAAATTCAAAAATAGTCCATTACAGCTGATCGGCCCTAAAATAAAGGTTTCATACACATCACCACCAGAGATCCAGACCGTGCAATCCCTGTTCACTAGCATGGCCTGTGGTCTCCTGGCTGCCTCTTTGAATCACTTATGGCAACTGGCCACACCAACATCAGTATCAGGTGATGGTACTCCATTGTAGTGAATAGAGCTGTCACAGCCATTTACGGTGACAGACACAAGGGGGCTGTCAATCTGCTTTGGGCCATTGGGATGTGGGTAGGAGATTGCCAAAATCCGAAAATATGAAGCTCCTGCTATAGGGTGAATCAGCTGCACAGGACTATATGTAGGTATCTATTTTTTATTTTCATGGGGTAGGGACTTTAAAATGAAAAATTTGAAAAGTTCAACTAGACAAGTCTGTAAATGAATCACATCTAGAGTTTTTAAAAGATTAAAATATGTATTTGTAGAAATAGTTAGACACACGGGTCGGACTCTAAGATTTAAGTGACTACATTTGCAAAGAGTCACAATTAAAAGCAACTTATGTACCTGTTGTAGGCCAGTTTTGCAGCCCATACCACAACATGAGTGACCCTCACAAGTCCTTAAACCTTTACCTGCCAGCCTAATTAAAGGTGCTGTCAACCATTGCTGCCAAGCAATTTTTAAGCATTTTGCATAATATATACTTGACTGTGATTTTTTTTTCTGGAATGTGCAGGAAAAATTAGTATTTTGGGTTTTAGTTTAGTTTTGAGTTTGAGTTTTAACATGAAATATCTTTTTAGTTTTTTTTTCAGTATTTTGGTTGAAATGTGTGGAAAATGCATTTTTATTTTAAAAGAAAATGTTAATTTTTCTAAAAATCAGGTAGGGGGTTTTGGCAAGTCACCCACCTGCCCGCAGGTGACTTACCAGCCCCTCCTGCTTTTGAACTGCTATAGGGGTCTCATGCACCACCTACCAGTTCACAAGGGTAAAAAAATGGTCTGGAGGGTTATAGTATCTCTAGGAAGGCTGGCAGTGAAAGGGTTGATGATAAATGGAAAAATCTAAATGCAGTTGACCTTTTATGTGGGGAGTTTGGGCCCTGTACATTCGGGGATAAAATGGTGCATACAATAATGTCCTTGCCCAAATTTATGCCAAGCTAATTATGGATACATCTCTACCTGGCCATCTGTAGCTTTTTGGAGATACACATGTAGAACACCCACGATCACTTACCCACAAATGCCAGTGGATCCTTTTTGAAACCAGTACAAGTAGACCAATGTCACATCATCCCTAAGCTGAGAGCAGCTCTAGCTAGCTATTACATCTAATGTTTAGCTATTTTAATTCCCTGCAAGACGGCATAATTAGTGTCACCGGCCAATTGCTTCTGCTGTCTGTGAGCCGGCTGTATTTACCGCTGTTAAGACAAGTCTGCTCATGTGTAAAGAGTTAGTCACAATAATAAATTATTGAAAGTAGCACACATCAACAGGCTCTCCCTTTAGCATGCTGATTAATTGCCGCCTGCATGCTCCTAAGCGCATCTTCGCTATCACTACACCAAGGTGCCATTCACAATGATACGTTAGGCAAGTGGTCATAATTGGACATGACTTTCACTGGAGCATTAATAACAGTGCTGTGTGATATTTTTCTGCCTTTCTAGTCCAACTATTTTAAGGGAAATGTATACTGCACCTACAGATGTGTCCACAGTAAATTTACCTACAAGTTGGATAAAGGCTCCAATGTTTTACACGTTTTTAACACAGTATCATCATATGCCCAGAAAGACTTCAATTACATAACAATTACCTGCTGGGCTCCCATAGACAGGCAGTACAATACAGTAGATCAGGGGGTACCAACCAGGGGGTACCTAAGCTCTGGTGGTACTCACGGCCACGGAAAGTACATAAAGCACTGCATACAAGTTACTACTTCGATAGGATGTGCCAAGTTGTCAGGTCAACAAGCTGGAAGAATGGAGCATCTTTGGAACAACAGCATTGCTGACAGAGGAGATTGCATTGTTGGGCCAGTATAGAACCTCCACCTGTTGTGGAGTCTGTTGCAGTAGTGGCACATTGGTACTTGAGATAATTGCAAAATGGAAGGTGGTATTCCATGAAACTAGGTATGAAATTAGATACATAGTTTGTTACAGAGTGTCACAAACACCAAAAACTGGAAATCTTAAAACACACACCCAGTACTGTATTACTTACCGTATAACTAGCCACAAGAAAAAGTAAGAATGGGCACATCTGTACAGCTGACCAAAGATGCACAATAGTTTTTCAAATGTTAAACACTTGCTTACCACCAAATGACTTTATGGATCATGGTGGGAGGCTGTTACCTGTAACCTTAACTGTAACCTGACGCTTATATACTATACAGCTATAACCACAGTGGAAAGAAGAGCCATCTAAAGTAGTTCCAGGTATTTTGATGGCTCTAGACAGCCTCTCAGCCAAAGTAGGCAATGCTAAAAAAAAGGTTTAAATGAACTATCAAAACCTCCTGAGCAGTGCTCACTCTATCTTTTATTTTGCTACACCACTAATGTTTTAGTGAATGTGTATTGTGAGTTGTAATACCACTAAAGCAGTATAAAAGTCACCTAAGGCCGATGTAACTGTAAAAAGTTAAAAAGTTATTAAATTAAAACAATAAGCAACAGACCTATGGTTTGCTGAATTTAGTGGCCCCCAAAGTAGTGTAGACTGCATAAGGTAAAACAAATAAAGAGCCAAAATTTGGGCCTTGCTACATGCATAGAGAAGGTTGACTCATGCTGCATTCCTGGGCAGGGATAGATATGGTCACTCTTACTGGGATAGTAATAAATATTTAGTGTTGTCGGGACAGATAATGTGGCAGGGGTATGTATGGCCCCCCACAGTCAGGATGCTGAGGATATAGCATTGCAGGGACAAAACATCTGATGGGGTCTTACTTGCAAACTACAATGAGGCAAGTTATAGGGGGAGCTAAGGGGCGATTGTGGGGGGGGGGGGGGGGGAAAGCAGTGTGTCTCACCAGAAATCACCAGAAATTGGCCATTAAAACCCTGATTAAAGCTCTCTGGGAATTATGTAGCAGGACATGTCAGATTCCATGTTAGGGAGGCCATGAGACCCACTGCACCAGCATTCTTGCCAACCACCACATGGAACACCATTAACAAAAGAAGAGGGAGATGTCTTCTGCAGTTACTGTTATTTTTTTTTTTTTTTTAGTTTAGGCTAAAGATACCATTTTGACTAATGACAAGAAATATTCATTGAATCTACTTGAAAACCAACATAAAAATAATCAAAACTCAACCATGGCCACCCTCAGGCAAACAGATTGGCTCATCTTTAGAAATTGCTTCCATCAGTTTCATTTTTGGAAGGTCGTATTGAGGAATGAGATACTCAATTAGACTAGGTGACCCGCCTAGTTCTCCTCAGATGAACACAGTCGTGGTCACATACAATACAGCCCGAGGTACAAAATGGATAGGTAATGCAATTTGTAGCTCTAAGCAAATGTAGTATATTCAATTACAGGCCAACAGCAGGCGAATCAAACATTTCTGCTAAGAGGCCGTCCACTTTATGGCAGCATACAGGCTGCAGATTTTATTATAGATGCCATTCTCTCCCGCAAGGATTTCATATATACGGGTGCCCGAAGAGGCCTTCAGATAAATGAACTGTTTCAATATGGGAGATGCTCCAATTTTCCAGTTCCAGTTTTAGTTTGCTGCTGCATTCAGAAAATTCTCTCATTACTGTCTGTAAAGATGCTCATTCATGCGGGTCAAGGAATATCTAGTGGTGGTTATTCAAACTTCTTGTGCAGTCCTGAAGACATTTCATCACTCGTATGAATGGCTTTATCAGTTTATGTGAGCGTAATTTATAGAATATAATGCATAAACCAAAAACCAATCACTATGGAGCCAAGGACCTCACAGAGGTTCTGTTTAGACTTACATGGCAGGGCATGTAAATTAATATAGTATTAAAGGTGTACGACAGCACTAAATGTAGAGGGCAGATAGTTATTAATGAAAGATGAAGACCAACACTAACATACAGAGGCGACAAAGCTCAGAGACCCATATATTGGGATGCAATGTTAAAGCCTTGGGATGGGTCTTGGGATCTCTGCCTCCTGCTAAGACTATAACAAACAGGATGAGTCATTCTGAAAAGCTTGCCTGCTTCCTGCTTAGAGATCCATTGTGTTACATTATTTAAGCTAAATAAAATTCATGTCATGTACCTATTATTGGAAAGTAAATAACTTACAGTGCAATGTGATGTGTGCATCATGCTGTAGGATGGAAATGACTGTAAAGATTGTCTCCTCTGTAACTATGGTATGTGTTTTCTTTATCCATTATGTGCACAGAAAATCAGCCTAGGAATTTACTGTCCCCAACCAGACGCCTCACCCCCCAATATTCTTCCCAGACAGTCAAGAGGTGTGTTCATCACCTGAGGCTATAGTATTGCAGGGACAATTCATGCATATGGTGGATACGACCACCCCTAAAGGGCCACTCCAGGCAATGGCAATAATAAGGCAACAAACCTGACCCATGTGCCTCTCCAAATGTAGCAGTCCTGTTACAGCAACAGCCCTGCAATCTATTCCATCCCCCCTCTGTGCATCCAGAATCGTGAAGCCTCGCTGTGTGAAACCCCCCAGGTCACCCGGAAACTCACCTTTTTCCCGGTCCAATGGCACATGTGTAAGCTGCAGCCGCATCCCCGCTGTACCTTCAGCAGGGCACATGCCAACACCAGGCATTTATGAATGGCCAGCACAGGCATGCTCCCTGTTAGAGGGTAGCAGGGGATGCGGCTGGCATTAGACGAGCTCCTGGACGAAGGGGTTCAAGCAAATCCGAGCGCATTGATTGGACGAGCGGGCACGCATGCGTCGTAGAACCGGGAAGATGTGAGTTTGCTTGGGTGACCTGGAGGGTTTGACACAGTGGAGCACCAGGGGCAAGGACCAAAACCCAGGGTAGTCAAAATCCTGTGTTTTGGTCCACTTTTAAGCGCACTGCAGGAAATGTAGGCGAGGTAGCTGCCCTATTTTTGCCATTACCTGGATGGTCCCTTAAAAGCTACGGTACTGAAACTTTAGTACTACAGAAGCAAATAATGTTGTGGGAGTGTTTTTTTTGTCCACTTTTATACTTAAAAATGTTCTTTGTTAAAGTGGCCCAAAACCCTCTCTGCGGGGCATTCAAAATCAGGATGCCCCGCTTTGTGAAACCCCCCGGGTCGCCGTTACACTTACCTGAATTCCGGTCCAACATCCAACACCTTGCTATAATCCCATCCCCTGGTGCTGAGATAGGGCAGGGGGTTACAAAAAAAAAAAAAAACCCTTAACCTCAACCGCATTCCCCCACCATTCTGCCAGTGATCCGGGTCCTGGGTGCCACCATCTCTGGGAGAAAGCACATCACGTCTTCCCCCACTATGTGCTTTGTGCTCTGTCTCTTGCAGCAGCCTAACAAGCCTTGGAATATGGTGCTGGACCATGGGCGAGGTAAGGTTATTTTTCTTTGTAACCCCCTGTCTGCCTCAGCACCAAGGGAGGGTAGCAGGGTGGCAGGGTAGGCAGGACTGGAACTTTGCTTTAGGTAAAACCTTTTTGTACCTGCTGGAGTGTGTACACCTACAAGTCTAGAACATTAAGTTCATCAGTAACCTTTCTACATGCCTCTCCAACCAAGTACGAAGTAAGGGATACCCACGGAATGCGTGGCTCATTCTGGTTGTAGGCGGCGGGGAGACCCTGGTGATCATTTGTGATTTGTGAATCATGACATCTGGTTGCACACCATGTTATAGAGTGGCGTGACTATTAATTATAATTGAATTGGCATTGCTGTTCTTATTGTTGTTGACATTTTTGTGTTTGCTGCTACTATTCTTGCTGTTATAGTTTCCTGCTGCTATTGCACATATTTTGAAATACAAATTTGTGAGTGATTTGTGGATATATTATATATATTGGTATTTATATTTGTTTGGGTTATGGATTTTTTTTTTTTTCTCTCACTCACACACTTTTACTATCGCACATTCATAGGTGGCTTTATTATTTGTTTGAATATGTAGCTTTTGACTTAGGATTTTACTGGCTAATAGATATTAGTCTCTCCCCACCGCCTATATACCTGTCTGTGTTGGTATGTCCTGTATGTTCTGTGTTTATATGTTTTTCAATGTTTTTAACATGTCTGGGTAATTGTGTTTTTTGGCATTTATTTGAATAAATAAAATTGTATATAGAGTAGGATTACTGTGTGCCTCCCTTCTTGGTGTTGTTCTCCAACCAAGTAAAACTACCCGATAAAATCATTTGGGGAAAGACCAAGTTCAGTACTGCCACACATGTTGTAGCTGTCGCTAGAACCCCACACTCATCATGAAATTTCATGTATTAGCCACTGCTTAAATCTTTATACAAGACATAGCACCTGTTCATTGTGGTGAATAAATGTAAAGTGGCTGGTGAGTTTTATTCAGCTCATCAGTAATTATTTTTTTGTCTGTACCTTTACAAATCAAATTAAACAATCCCTCAGGAGGGGTTATTCAACACTAATTTTGGAATGTGTTTCTTAAAGTGGAAGTCCAGTCTTACACCCCCCCATGCCTCCATTCCCGAGTGGAGAGGCAGGGTGGGAGGCCAAAAAAAAATCCTTACCTCGTTCAGGATCCTGCACACTTCTCTTGGCGCTTTGGGTCCTCGGCACCACATTATCGGAGAGGTTGCACAAAGTGGCGTTCCCCACTCTCTGCACCCCTGGATTGGGCAGGCAGGAGCACGCACAGAATGAGGGATGCCATTCTTTGCTGCACATCCAAGTGGCTTCCACAGGAGCTCTACTAATGGTGCTGGATCCGAGCGAGGGTAGCTGTTTTTTTCTTGTAACCCCTGCTCTGCTTAAGTGCCAGAGGAGAATGGCAGGGCTGGGGGTTGGTTAAAAGACTGAACTTCCATTTCAAGGGTCCCATGAGCCCAATCCATGAAGATCTGTTGGGCTTTATAAACATTCTGTAAGTTGAAAGTGTACCAAAACCCTGGATTTTGACTATCCTGAGTTTTGGTCCTTGGGGCACCCCGATCAGGGGTGTCCAAGTGTGTGAAACCCCCCCAGGTCACCCAAACAAACTCACCTCTTCCCGGTCCTATGACGCATGCACGGCCTCTTGTCCAGTCAGCGTGCTTGGACCTGCTCGAACCCTTTCGTCCAGGAGCTTGTCCAGCGGATCCAAGTTCACGGACGTGTGCATCTCCCGCTACCCTCTGACAAGGAGCGTGCCCACATCGCCCATTCACAGATGCCTGTCACGGGCACGCACCCTGCTAAAGGGATTATGGGGAATGCGACCGCTGCTCACGCATGCGCCATTGGACCAGGGATGAAGGTGAGTTTTTGGGCGACCTGGGGAGTTTCACACAGTGGGGCACCCCTGAACAGGATGAGCGAGTATGCCTGCTCTGGCGTCTCATAGACGCCATGGTGGGTTTTGGTCCTCTTTAAAGGGCCTGTAAACCCAATGGCAAAAAATAGTGCAGAAAGCAGTTTTCCTGATGCCTGTCTCATGAGCCTTTCCTCCATTTTCTGCAGTGCAGTGTAGAAGCCAGAGCAGGGCTCCAAAGTTTGTGCTCCTTTCAATACAATTTCCCTAGAACCACCAAAACAAATTGGTCCAAAAGACATTATGGGGTTTATTTATCAAGGGCTAGCGCCAGGTAGTGTCTGACGAGCGCCAGGTCCCGCCAGCTAACGGCGGCTACCGACTCAAGTACGCCCGGCGGCGGTCACAATGATGCATTTATCACGCTAAATGAGGCTAGCGCCGGCGAGAGCGTCAGCTAGCGCGGGATTCATCATGTAGCCGACTGCAACGAACAGCGCCGCTGATAATCCCATCACAGCGACAGGTATGACCTGGCGCTCCCTGGCGTTGTCCAATGCATTTCAATGGAGCAATCTTTAAATAATCCTAATTAATTGCTATTTTTTTTTTTTTTTAATGTCAAAAATTCTGTGACCACTTCTGCAATGTTAGGATTTTTTTTTAAGTAAAAAAAAAAAAAAAATTAAAATTGTGCAGAATTGATATTACAGGTCTGATATTAATGTATTCCTATTACAAAATGTTTAGAAAAACTTGTATAATTTTTACATAAAAAAAAAAATGGTTGTTTGGGGGTTAAAAACTACTTTACACACATCGCCGCCAGCGCTCTGGGGTTTAAACAAGGAATTCACAGCGCGAGAAATTATTGAGCGTGGTTTGTTAATGAATCTGCAGCAAGCCGTTCGCTCTGGCCATTCGCTGTCAGGCGCACCCATACAACGCAGAACCTGTGAAACATCGACCCCTAACCCCGTATTCAACATTACCGCACACCGACTGAGTCGCTGTCAACAAGCAAACCCCGGCCAAGCACAGCGAATACTAGCTGGCGCTGTGAAAATCACGCTACTGGCGCTCATCTGTCGCTACCTGGCGCTATTAATGAATTGGCCTCCCCGTCTCTCAGTTCAAGCAACTATAGCACTATAGCAAACAACAGCGGTCCCATAGCTGTATTTGACCACAGAAGAGCATGCTTATGGCTCAGACATAGACAAGGCTCAAACTTAGACATGACACTGAAACTGAAACAAGGAAAGCGCCTTCGCTTAGAATACATCATGTATTCTCATATAATCTTAGATTTTGAGATCCTTTGAAATGGTGCAATTTACACTGTTCCCATGGGGGATAAAGTGGAAGGACCTTAGTGTGTGCCTGGACAGGGACTTTAATATTTATATTATTTTAACACGAAGAGAATTCTGTGCCTCTTTCTGTGTCTTCTTGCAGAAGCAACAATTGTCTTGGACACCAGCTTACATAAATCTTACATCTTCGCCTCAAATCGCCATAATTAACATATTCTACTGCGGGCATTGTATGCCAATTATCCCGTGGTATCAAAAGAGGAGAAATTAATTCAAAGGAGTCAATTATGAAAAAAGGACATTTGACAACAAAGCTGCCATGCCGATGTATAGCCAGGATTTAATGGTCTTTTAATGAACATATTTTTGTGACAGGTTCATGGAAATGCAAGGTCAGTCAGGCACAATCCGACAGCCAGGGTAAAAATTATGATTTCTATTAAATTAAGTGGAAAAACTCGCTTGGATAAACCTTCGCAGTGTTTCAATTTTTACCCATTTGCTGCCGGAGGTAATTGCAGAAAGAGTGGTAACCTCTCAAAAATCTAATTACTGGCAAATCTAATGTCTGCTTGTACATAAAGAACAAGATTATAGAATTATAGAGGAACAAAAGAGCATCATTTTACAGGCTACGGCAAAATAAAATAGGGTTTTTTGGAACGCGCTCACACGTGATTGGTGGGGCTCTCTTCTGTAGGCTCCGCCATTGGCTCCACATAATAAATGATCTTAAACTGACACACACTGAAAGCACTGTTTTAAGAGGAAAACAGAAAGACAATCTTCACAGTGTTCCCTTCCCTCCATCACAGCACCGCAATGCAAACATCAGAGACAGCTGTAAGCTATTTAGAGCTATTTAAATAGCAGGCCAATGACTGCTTTACAGTTTACAGTTGATTACATAGAAACAATTATGATACATCAGTTGCATCTTGGCTATAACAATGTAACACAACTGGGAGCTGGCAGACTTTTCAGAATGACTTATCTTGTTTGTTATAGTCACCGCAGTAAGGGCAGAGAATGTATCCCATTTTTTTAACTGTCATTCCAATATATGGAACTGTAAGATCTGTCACCTCGGTATGTGTCGTATGCCTGGTATTAATAAGTTGTCCTTGTTTAAGAGATATCCCTAGGGGCATCCTGAATTGGAATGTTCCGCAGTGTGAAGCCCCCTGGTTCCCCCATAAACTCACCTTGATCCTCAACCCCATGACTGTGGCTAAGCTCTCTCTTTAGCACCCCACAGTATCCCCATACTTTTCAGCCAATGTGTCCTGATCAGACATTCAAGTCTGCCAGGTGTGACAAGTGTGCAGAGGTCCTGTGTTGTGATGAGCTGAGTATTCAGGGAAACCATCTCCCTGCTCGTTCCTTAAGGGCATCCCATGTAGTGTTCCTCCCTGTAGTGTGACTTGCCTTCTCCCTGTTGGTTCCCTGAGGGGCATCCTATTTCATTTGCATCCCACACTGTCACTCACCTTCTTCTCTGTTACCTGCTACTCACTAGTGTTTTCCGACACCTTCCCCCACCCCAGCTTTACCTTCTGCACCCTTCTTTCAGCACAACACACTGTGCACATATTTTGTGTTTAAAATGTTTTGTTTTTATTTGTTTAACATTTTAGCTTTAGTCCTTATGGGCTCTTTTTTTACATCTGCTTAAACACGTGGGTGTCAGTTCTCCCTTCCCAATGCCCCCCAAATGCTCATTACTTACTGCATCACTGTGTGTAGTCCTTTTAGGGAGCCACCCTCTGCCTCAGTGCCAGGCCTTCCTCTGGGTCTGTAACAACATGAAAACAGATGTTAGATCTAGGCACATGTAAATGCAAAGCTAACATTAGAAACCCATAAAGACACCAATAATACACACACTTATCCAGAAGTCAACCATCACTCAGATTGCTACTCTCAAAGAGAATATACAGGCTGGAGCTGGTCAAGATGAAGGCGTCTGGGCTTGATCTGGGTAAACCAGCCAGGAAGCTGAAGAAGCGTAAATCAGGACCCACCACGGATTGTACATTCTACGAATGTCCAATCAATCTTGCGGTTTCTAGATGAAAAGGAAAACATACTTAGGTTAGTACACTAGCAACATTACAGTAGCAGGCAAAGAGCAAGCAGATATATGGGCAACTTGGACACAGGGATTAGGGGCCACTATGAACAACAAGGATTAGCTAGTTTAGGGGGGCAGAACAAAGGATAGCATAAACAGAGGAGACTTGGCAAGAAGGAGGACCAATGAGCAACTAAACATACTGAAACATATAATCCTGCACCACAGGAGGCACCAACACCCCCATGACTTTCCTGCATATTTGCCAGGTAAAAAAAAACTTCATTGCATTCCAGGCTGCCATGCTGTCAGGAAAAGAGATGTATTTCTCCTGCAGGACGACCATGCCAATGAGAAATTTAGTCAGGGCGTGGCTCAGCAAAAACAATACATGTAAGCAGACAGTGCCTGAAGGCAGCCAACCAATTTGGTCATACTGTCAACTGCATGCCCCTTTCTTGTGGTGGAGGCCAACCCTGGGTTGACTATTCCAGGTCTTGGTCCTTACCCCGAGGCACCCAGATTTGGGATGCCCCGCTGTTTGAAACCCCCAAGGTAGCCAAGTAAACTCATCTTTTCCCCGTCCTACAGCACATGTGCAGGATCTTGTTCAATCGGCACACTCAGATATGCTAGTCAAAATCGACTAAGGGGGTTATTTAAGAAGGGATAGCGGCAGGCAGTGCTTCGTAGTGGCAGGCAGCGTCTAGTGAACTCTGGGTCGCCATGCGCAAAACCAGATTTAAGAAAGCAAATCTGGTGAGCGCCTCTAACAGCGCCATGTAGCTTCACATGTATTACTAAAGGCGGCTCAGGAGCACCACATATTACCTATCGCTCAGTGTCGCTCTCCCATACATTTCAATGGGCTTTCATTTGTTTGTGTATAAATACCGTGTTTGGCAATTACATTTTTTTTTTGCTCAAATCATTGTGTGACCTCTCCTGGCTGCAAACACACACTTTTATAAATTTTTGGGACTTTTTATATTTTTATGCAGAATTGTCATTACAGGTCTTGCACTAAAGTGTTAATGTCACAAGGTTACAACAATGTAATTCCATGTGTTTTCGCTTTGTTACTGGTGGACAGCGACCAGCTTTAGAGCGCCGAAGCTGTGTGGGCGCACTGAGCTGGCACTACCTCCCGCTCGCTGCAGTGCTATACTGTTGTTACAATGGCCAACACACATCACATTCATCAATGCCGGCCAGGTTACTACAGCAACCACAATGCTAGTTTACAGTGCCTGATACCCGCTTACAGTGTCTACTAGTGGCCGCTTTAAGCGCTGCTATACAGATGCTCATCTGGCAATACATGGCGCTAGTAGTGAATCAGCCTCCACGAGTTAAGTCAAGAACAGCTGCCATGCAACGGTATAGCAGACGGCGGCCATGGCTTGTGCATGTGCTGTTGGATTGGCAAGAAGGTGAGTTTTACAGGAGACTCGGGGGGGGGGGAATCAGGGGGCCCTGGAGTCTATAAGAGTCCACTTTTGATCTACCTTAATGAATATATGCATGTGTTTCCTCTGCTTTGTCATGTTGTACCCAGAAATGCCGTTTATCCCTGCGAAAAGTTTCCTACAAGGCCAGGCCATTACAAACTATATATTAAAATTCACTTTTTTTGTAGAATAATAAAAATTAAAAGTACATTCATAGAATAGACAAAACAAAAAATGAATACCCCGGCACTCAAACCCCCACCAGCCTGCAACAATCTGTCTACATTTAAAAAAACGGGAGGTTTTCATTGCACACGTTTGCTAATGCATGGGAAGCTGCAGGGCCAGGTCAAGGCACCTCATTTTGTGGTAGTCATACTCCAACAGCAAGAGTCCCCCAATTTTGGGACACATATAGAAATGAATAAACATAGATGAACTTACCTGAGGTTGCCCAGGGCTCTAATCCTTTACCTCGGGTGATTCATATATGGGGGGGGGGGCAACTCCACAACATCTCTTTACATTCATAGAATAGGTTTTCTTTAATACAATGCAACACAAAATGCATAATATTAAAATTATATATATATTCATTTTTCTTTTCTTTTTTTACATGTTTGAAATGCTTGAACACATCAAGGTAAGTGAATGCTTTGTTTTCTTGTCTGCATTTTGTATTGCCATCTTGCTGTTAGCCACTTACTGCTATTCAAAACTACTGTACAAATCAATTAAACAAAGACCTAAAATGAACATTGTCTATATCCCCTTTCACTATTTCTAGACTGTAGTGAAACAGAAGCTGGGGAGAGAGGCAGAGTGGGGTTACCTAAAGACTGAACATTCAACTTTAAATCTGTAATGCAATAGTTTCAGCCCAATTTGTACTAGGAGAAAAAGAAAACAATCCACATAGTGTTATATGTTCTTAAATCCAATATGTTGTTTTTTTTCTCCATACTTTAGCTCCCACTAAAGTATGGAAACTGGAGTTTGATCAGTTGAATTGTACGATTGAGGGTATAACTGTTGGCCTGTATATGGAGGAGCTATGGAGGAGATTTTGATTACTAAAGATTATCTCTGTCACGCACAATTTTTGGTGGTTGCCACATTTTAATTTTAGTAACATTTTGGTGTTACGGTATATTTATCGAGGAACAATGAACAACTTTTTTTTTTTAACGAACAGTCTTTATTGAATCTTATTCTCTGATAGTAGGCAAATAAGACTGCTAATGTATTCCTTTAGCGTTGAGCATTTAAGAACATTATGGGGTAATTTACTAAAGAATTTGCCGGCATCTGCCGTTTATCCGCCATGTATCCATCGGGTTTACATATTTATCAAGTGAAATTTTGCCTGTTCCGATGGAGATGTCCATGTTTTTTTCTATTTACTTATCGAATGCGGGTGAATACTTTTGCATTTGCTACCTTTTAGTGGCGAACTCCATAGGAATCAATGTTATTTGAGGAGAGATTGGGACCTGTTTTTTTTGCATCTTTAACTTATTTTTCGAGAGTGAACATTAGAAAGTTTCCCAGTATATGTGAAAAATAACTAATAATAATGTTTTTACGTGACTTTTATACTTTCTAAAAAACTTTTATTCTTAAGCATTTCAAACAACCCAGACGCTCCCAAGATACCCCACATATATTTTGAGATCCCCTCCAATGCCGACATATGTTATAAAAGTGTGTTTTCAGAAAGATTTCATGTTTTTTGCTAAATATTCTGCCACAGCAGTTTGGCGGCATATCACCAGCATTCTCCAATTCACTTTTTGTTGTAAATACCTGTGACTTTAACCAGCAAATTGCAGTGCAAAAGTGTTCACTGGTGTTCTGCTTACTTGCCGGTCTGTCACTTTGTGCGCCTGATGAACAACTTTTATATCAAGTAGCGAATGGTAGGGAACATAGTAAATCACCCCCTAAATATAATTAAATTTATGTTATTTTAATGTGCTATAAGAGCAATTGTGTGGTTTTATAACAAGTGTTTATACATAATTTTTGTCCACTATCCTTTACTATACGTCTTCTTTAACACAGCATTTCCCAAAGAGGTCAGTCTTGTGGTTGGAAAACATTACATAAGATTAGATTTAGATCTTGGTCTACATTTAAGGTAAATCCTACATTAATCTTAAAGAGGAAGCCCAGTCAAAAATCACAGGATTCCCTCTTTACTATTCAGCAGTTGACCGAATCAGGATGACCCACAGTGCATTGGTGCTCTGTAAGATGGGGAATCTTACAAGGGCAGATATAAGGGCAGACTAGATGGACCGTATGGTCTCCTTCTGCCGTCACCCTTCTATGTTTCTTCTATGTTTCTATGGAATAGGGCCACCAACACTTAGCCTAATAGGCTGCTTATGTCTATTAGAAAGCAGAACTAGTAAGTATCAGTGCTTCCAAACCCCTGCTTACTGTCAAGCCCCGAGGGACACCGCCTTCTAGGTGAGTCCAAAACCCCCAATCTCCACTGCTAGCTTTACCTAAAGTAAAGCCGATGTTGGCCGGGATGCTTTACACACCTCAACAGACGTGGCTGCCCCCAGGACTTATTAGCACAAAGATTGTGAACTTAAAGGGGTGAAGGTGGATGAACCTGGGCAAGACTGGGCAATGTCAAGCCGGGTCATACGCAGGTAGGCCGGCCTCACAAAGTGGGCACCAAGGAAAAAGCAAAGAATGGTCAAAGGTCAAGCTGGGGGGGTCAGAGAGTTCGCAGTACAAGGGGAAGAGACGGTTTCCAGGTCAGCAATCAGACATGCGTCTGTCCAGGCAGTGGTCATTGGCTCATTGGCCCTTTAAGCTAACCTCCGGTGGGCGCGTCGTCGCCCTGAATATCTAAAGGAAAAACTAAGATCAGAGGAGCGGGAGATGTGGGCGAGGGAGGAGGAAGCAGAAGGGCTCGAAGCCACTCGAGCCGGCACTGCCAGAGCCAGCCCCCACTGCCTTTGCGGCTGCCGGGTAATGGAGAAGCCGGCGAGCCGCCTGCGCAACCTGAGTGGCTGACCCAGGGCACCGCGGGAACGGGGGGAAGGTGATTCTGACACTTACAGGCAACAGTGCACAGAGGGACATCCCTATTCTATAGAAAAAAAGCAAGAAATGGCCCTTATTTTTGTGACCAAACCATCAGTAGTATTAATATAAATATAAATTAATATCAAGTATTAATATAAATAAATTTAACCAGAATAACCCCCCCCCCCAAAAAAAAAAAAAAAAAACCTTTTTAATTTAGTGAAAAAAACATTTTTTATATCCATAATGGTGGCCCCTGGGTGATCTTCGTCCCGCAAAGAGGAAGCCGCTTTGGCTGGCAAATCAGAAGCCCCCTTGGAATTTGTACATTATATAGCACAGTCCTATGCACTTTTTGCACTTTTAGTATTTATTTAGTTTTTATTAATAGAGGAGATCTTTTGATTATCATATTTCTAAATTTATTGTTATTACATTCTTGAGGGTGGTAATGGGATTGCGGGTCTGTGTGGGATGCCTCATATATTGATTTTTGGGTATTTTTAAACCGTATGTTATGTGTAATTTTTAGTTGAGACTTTAATAAAGATGAATTCATGAGATATATTTGAGCTAATTGATTGCTTGTGGAGAGGGTGCTGCGATCTGGGGTTAACTCTGTGGTCGCTGGAGACACAATAGGGGAATATTCTTGTTGTATACTATAATAATTTCCAACCACAAGCACGGCCACAAGCACTGAACTATATTGATAGTTATCGTAGGATTATTGAACAGGTGGTGCGGGATATCCAATTTAGTTTTACGATTGACTACATAGGCATCTTGACAATCCTTATACAGTACTGTACTGGACATACGGTAGAGGATCAGATAAGCTACACATAGTACCTGCGCATAGTATTATGATATATACCTGAACTGTCAACTGTCATCATCCCTGCATGATCATCCAATGGGTATTGAATAAATTATTAGGCTCTTCCAGAAAGTTAGACATACACACGAAGTGTAAATTTGCTTAAAGCTCTGATACCAGGAAATTGAAACTATATGGAAATCACTGTCACTCAGGGTTCACTCTAAGACAGTTTGAATATAAATATCTGTTTAACCTGTTAACGCTTCCCAAAAATAAGAGAACTGAGGTTTTCCAACGACACATGCTTCTGGGAGGAAATCCAATCTGTATGCATAAACTATGGTAATTCTTTAATTATACCTGAAATACTCCTCAGTTTTAGATGAGGACATGTTATGTAAGTGTTTCCCCTACAGCCAATAGCACCACCTGCAAAACTATGGGTATACCACCGCTCACTTTATTTACTACTCTTTGTAAGGCCAAAAGTTAAACATACATACATGACAGACATGTTTCTTTTTTTGTGTATTCTTTATTTTCAAGCTACATTTTTAACACAATGCAGAACAGTAACCCCAGGCAATCGACAGGCATTGTATACAGACTAGGAAAGAGTGTCAAAAACAGGTAATATAGATGTTGCCTGCCGAACCCTAGTATCTGCACTCGGGGGTGGATCAATGCAGAGATAAGACTGTCGTCTAAGGGGCTCCCACTCTGGGGCCGCACCGAACCCTAGCCCGAACCCGGGCACGTCGCGCGGTGTCCTACCAGCCCCAAGAAAGGCCGCCCCCCCCTGTCAATGTCAAGCATGCCCCCCCGGACTTAGTCTTCCTAACCCCGGGTAAATACTCCAGGGCGTGAAAGTCCAACAGCTGAGCGAACGAGAAAAGAACAAGTAGGTAAGGAAAGGTGAAAGAAGGAGAAGAGAAAGAAAAGGAGATGGCCAACTGTACAACTGCCACAACTACCTCGTATCTACCAGCGTTTTAAAATTGCAAAATCGATCCAACTAGACCACTTGAGTACGTGCACCTCGATCATTTTTGGCTGCAATTAAGCCCTCAAATCTCTCGACCTCAGCAACCTTATCGAGCCAGAGGGTAACACCTGGTGGGGTTGGGCTTTTCCAATGCAAGGGGATGCACGCTCTAGACAGACATGTTCTTAATGTAAAGACCATGGATGAAGCTCCAAATGGCAGCCCATGCTTGACTAAACTTACCAATGATGTAATACGGGACAAAAATGTGGGTGTATGATTCACCCTGTAGGATTTGACAAATACAAAAATATAGAAAGAAAAGTCATCCAGGCTTCTGGCCAACCAAGGAGAGGCAATGTGTTCCCCCCTCCCTCCACCCCAGCACTTTCTGGGGCATCAAAACAGCATGAGTTGCTCTATGATCAGGAGCAATGAGGCTTGACAGCTGGACAGGGCAGGTGGGGTTGGCCGAAATTCCAGCACCAATGAGCAGCTGCTTCATTATTTGCCGGGTACATTAGCCTCTGTTAGTTACCCATTTCGTCACATTTTGGTTGCTTAGCAATCAGATGCGCAACCGCGGGCCACATTGATCACAGTTTCAATTCCTGACGAATCAATTTATTAAAACAAAGTCAGCAAATTCATCCGAATTGGTTAAGACCCTAAAGGAGTTTTGAGACAAATTGGCGTGTAGGCCTCTCAGAGGATTTGCTCATCTCTAGTGTAGAGCCTATATGGTTGTGATGTTAATGGTGTTAATTTTATGAATGATATAGGTTTGTTGACTTTATGGAAAGCACAATCTACTAACTTTAGGCATTTTTGCCATAAATATATATATATATATATATATATATATATATATATATATATATATATATAATTTCTTGCTCTGTAAGGGAAAATATCATCATTAAGTGTTAAGTGTGCAGTCCTACTGGCCTACATTCTACTAACATTATGACCCCTTCATATATTTGAGTAATTAGCAGTCAGTAATTAGAAATAATGCTGTAAATATGGGGTCAGCACCAACCCTAAAATGCGTAGTTGGCTATATCAAAAGCATTCTGATTAGAGATGGGCGAACTCGTACTACAAAGTTCAGGTTCATACCGGACCTTGTGAGTTCAGGTTCCCAAACATAGACTACAGCCAGAAGTACGTGTTCAAGTTCAGCGTCCAGCCAGAACATGGGAAAGCTAGTTGATGGGCTGCTGAGCACCCGCTTCACCTAAGGATGCAGCAGCAGTACCAGCACCGGCAGCAGTGGACCTGAACTTTGGGAGGTGGTATGGCAGAGTGTACAGCAGTAAATGTGCTGCGGGAGTTTACCTCAGGCAAATCCAATTCCTCAGCAGCGTCGGTGCAGCAGCCTTTTTATCCCCGGTGCCCCTCTGCACATTAACTCTGTTAAACCGCAGATATGTTACCTTTCTCCTTGGTCATGGGAGATAAAACTTTGGGATGGGCTATTTCTCCCACTTGCTGGACTGTAAGAAACAAGATGACTAAATGTGAAAAGCCTGCATGCTCCTTGCTGAAAGGTGCATTGTGGTACATTATTTAAGCCAAATAGCAATGCATTTATGTTTATAGTTTCTATTGTAGTCAGCTGGGATACTTTCTGAAGCAGTCACAAGCCTACTATTGGAATTTAGATAGCTTACAGTGGAGGGTGATTTGTTCATTGCACTGTGGGATAGTAAAAAATCTCTCCTCTTTCTCTCTCTCTCTCTCTCCTCTCTCTCTCTCTCTCTCTCTCTCTCCCTCTCTCTCTCTCTCTCTCTCTCTCTCTATATATATATATATATATATATATATATATATATGTTGTTTTATACAAAATGCAGCACAGGGAAATAACAGTGGAGTCCCTAGTTCTGAAGTATTGTACAAACAACCACTGTATCCAAATTTTTGCTCCCCTTCCCACCCCTCACCCATCCTATTATAAACCGCTACTAGAGGACAACATACTAGGGAAAGTTTGCATAGGGACCCCTTGATGATGGGGGCCATATGTAGTTGCCTAGTTTACCACCTCCTATCACTGAATATATATATATATATATATATATATATATATATATATATATATATATAGTTTGCATCTCATCCCACCTTTTGATAGAAATGTTTGCTAGTAGAATAGGCAACAGACAAGATATTTTTTCATGTCCTGTATTTGTTATGTGCATTTGTTATGTTTGCTAACAGCAAATCTTGAGTGAAAAAAAGTGTTTTGTTGTTATTTTCAGTTTTCAAAAACAAAAGTTGCTAATTGTTCTCATTTGTGGTAATTCACACATTTTGAAATTGTTAAATGAAGTCAATCTGTGTGCTTTGCACTTGGAAAATCGTCAGCTCCCATGAGGCTCCATCACTACTTCAAAGTCCCTGTTTATGCCTTAACTGTAAACTGAGGCAAAAACAAAATGCGGTTGAATAAGGAATTTCAGTAAGCTTTACATCATTGTACACATTTCTAGTGTAAGCGTGTAACATTTTTAAATGTTTCTTCTAGGTTTTCTTCTACATCTACATCTCCTGTCCCATTTCCTCTATCCCATCAGGCGCAGACTGGCCATTGGGCACACTGAGAGAATTCCCGGTAGGCCGCCACCTCCCCTGCACTGGCCGCCTGCTGATCCGGTAGTTTAATGCCTCTTACGGAGGGCTGGGTGAATGGGAGCTGGCTCTAATTCACCTGGCCCATCAGCATTAAAGTATGTGACCTGCAGGCAGCCAGTGCAGGGGGGTGGCGGACAACAGGCGGACAGGGCGGGGGACAGCAGAATAACTGTTTTGGGGCAGCAGGCGGGCCAGATGGGGGGGCGCCGGCCTACCAATGATGGCCAGGCGGCGCACAGCTTGAGAGTTGCGGCTCTGCCGGAACTCTGCACAACAGCTCTGCACTACATGTTATGGCGTGATTTGGGGGAAACCTCTGCCGCACTATTTGGTGTGGGGTTTCCACTTGCTTGATAGTCCCCCAAGAGGAAAATTGGCTGATTTACTACTAGGGCCTCGTATCTGCATGCGAGCATCTGTATAGAGGCGCTTAGAGCGCCCGCTAGTAGATGCTGTAAGCGGGAGTCGGGCACTGTAACCTAGCGTTGCGGTCGCTGTAGCAACCGGGCTGCCATTGATGCATGTGATGTGTGTTGGGCGCTCTAACAACAGCACAACGCTGCAGCGAGCAAAAGGTAGTGTCAGCTCAGTGCGTCCGGTACTCGGCGCTCAACACCATATTTACCACCACCAAAACTACACACAGCATCGGCGCTCTAAAACTGGGCGCTGTAGCATAGAGCGCTAAACGCTGTGTGATCAAAGTCTGTTTTTGAACACATATCCACCTGCAACAAAGCAAAAACACATGGAATGACATTGTTTTAACACTGTGACAATGTCACTTTAGTGTCAGACCTGTAATGACAATTCTGCATAAAAATATCAAAAAGTCAAAAAAATGTATAAAAGTGTTTGCAGCCAGGAGAGGTCACACAATGATTTGAGAAAAAAATGCCAAACAAGCTATTTTAACACAACCAAATGAAAGCCCATTGAAATGTATGGCAGAGCGACACTAAGCGAAAGGCAATACGTTGCACTCTTGAACCTAGAGTGCCGGCGCTATACACTGAGCCGCCTCTAGTAATACATGTGACGCTACATGGCGCTGTTAGAGGCGCTCTCCAGATTTGCTTTCATAAATGTGGTTTCCTGTACAGCGCCCAGCGTTCACCAGACGCTGCCTGCCGCTACACGGCACTACCTGGCGCTATCCTTTCTTAAATAACCCCCCTAATTATGTAGATTGATCAACTTGACTCCTTGACTTGACTCCAGCTTTAATGTAAAAGCCAGCCTCACAAGAATGAAAAAAAAGGACTGTATTCTTGGCCCCCAGACTGGACCACAACCCTGGCAAAAATGTACACAACTAGGACACTCACATGTTAAAAAAAACAATACATGGTAGGCCACTATGGCCCCATAATACTGAGGGACCTGGAATTTATGTAACGTGTGGGTCGTGTTGCGTTTGGTTTCTTGGCATCCCAGTATTATTAGTATGAAATTCTCACTTTATTCTCCTCTTCCCTTTTGGCTTCCCTGGTTTGTGATAGTGTTTAGGGTCAGTGTTATTTAGCACGTGGATACTCTCTAAACTGTAGAAGCAATTGCTCCATGTATTTATTCATAATCACATACCATATTTTCATTCCATAAAACACACATGACCACAAGACGCACCTAGGGTTTAGAGGGAAGTTCAGACCCCCCAATCCTCCTATAACAGGTAGTGTGCAGAATTCCCCCCCAATATATTCAACCCCCCACCCCAAATTACCCCATTAAAGGCAGTGTGGCATTCCCGTCCCTATTTCCCTATAATAGGCAGTGTGGCATCCCCCCCCATTATAAGCAGTGTGGTATTTTCCCCTCATTCCCCATTATAGGCAGTTTGGGATTCCCCCATACCCTATTATAGAGCGTTCGCAAGAGTAAACTGCAAACTGGTGTCTGGCGCTATAACGTAGCTTTGGTGCTGGACAAGTGATGCTGTAGTATCCTGTCCAGCATTGATAAATGTGATGTCTGGAGGGAGCTGAAGAAGCGCTCTCCCTGAATCAATGCATATGTAGCGCCCCGAGAAAAAGCCGCCCAGAGCAACGCCACATATAACAATAGGACAACGCTGCAGAGAACAATAGGTAGTGCCAGTTAAGTGCGTCCAAGGCTCGGCGCTAAAGCCCATATTAAAGAAAAAAATCACAAAGCCAGCGTCGGCACTATAAAACTGGGAGCTCTAGAGACGAGAGCCGGACGCAGTTTAAAAATGTCTGTTTCTGAACACATACACACCAACACGAGCGAAAACACATGAAATGACATTGTTTCTACACTGTAACACTGACACTGCAATGACAGACCAACACATATAATTCTGATAAAAATAAAAAATAAAAAAATAAATATAACAATACACCGTATTTTTCGCCCTATAAGACGCACCTATTTTCCCCAAAAGTGTGTGTGTGTGTGTGTGTGTGTGTGTGTGTGTGTGTGTGTGTGTGTGATGTCCGTGCGCCTTATCGGGCAAATGCCTTCCACACTGACAGAGCCCAGAAGAAGACAGAGGAGCTGCTATCGCTTTCTTTTCCGGCAGCAATAGCAGTGACAGGGCCCAGGGCCAGAGACAGCAGCCCCCGCTCCTCCATCTGCTGTCTCTTCCACCTGGGGCACATGCGAGCACCCAGGTCCGTGCATCGAGTCGGTGCAGGCCACGCCCACCCGCTGCCCTGACCTGGGTGTTCGTCCGTGCCCAGGAAGAGGCAGCAGATGGAGGAGCGGGGGGTGGGGGTTGTCTCTGGCCCTGCCGCTATTGCTGCCTAAAAAGAAAGCTACGCCCACCCGATTCACGGAGCCGGACGATCAGCGGAGCAGTGTCAGCGGACAGGTGAGTTTTACTTCTTTTTTTTTTTTTACTTAAGCGGATTGCCTATGGAAATGGGGGGAGAGGGGGATGCCACACAGCCAATGGGAATGGGGGAAGGGGGATGCCACACAGCCAATGGGAATGGTGGGAGAGGAATGCCACACAGCCAATGGGGGGGGGAGAGGGATGCCACACTGGCAATGGGAATGGAGGGAGGGGGATGCCACACAGCCTATGACAATGGGGGGAGGGGGATGCCACACTGCCAATGGAAATGGAGGGAGGGGGATGCCACACAGCCTATGATAATGGGGGGAGGGGGATGCCACAATCCCTATGGGAATGGGGGGGCACACTGCCTATATGAGGAATAGGAGGGGGGGATGCCACACTGCTTATGCTATTGGGGTACACACTGCCTATATGGGAATGGGAGGGGGAATGCCACACTGGGTATACGGGGAATGGGATGAGGGCATGCTACACTGTCTATGGAATGGGGGCATCCCACACGGCCTATGGGAATGGGATAGGGAAATGTCACACTGTCTGTAATGGTGCATTTTTGGTTTAAAATATTTTTTTTCTTATTTTCCTCCCCCAAATCCTAGGTGCGTCTTATGGGCAGGTGCGTCCTATAGGGCGAAACATACAGTACGTCTTTGGTTGGTGGCCGGGAGAGCCAACACAATCATCATATGATAAAATAGTGGGAAAAGTGGATCCAAACTCTATTTATACACAAACAAATTACAGACCATTGAATTGTATGGGAGAACTCAACTGAGCGACAGCTGTTACATGGTGCTGCTGAACATAGAGCGCTGGCACTTTGCACTGAGCCACTGCTAGTGATACATGTGATACTACATGACGATATTAGAGGCGCTCACCAGAGTGACTTTCATATATATATTTTTCACATACTTCGTCTGGCGTTCACCTGACGCTACGTGGTACACTGTGGCGTTAGCACTTCTTAAGTCTATAAGACCCATAATATATTTCAATCCCACTAAACAGCCTTTTAAATATTAAAAAAAAGACTCTTTGTAAGTTTTGTTTTGTTCCACATCTTATAGCTTTTCCTTGCTTTCTTTATTCATTTGAGCTGATATTATATATTTCTCTTTTGTATAGCTGGCATTAGGACTGCTTAGTGCCATTATGGTTATTACTGACACATAATGAACCTTAACAAATGTATGCTTTTGCATTAATTTGTCATTGCGATTCTCCGGCTTTAATACTTTCTCAGCTGAATTGAATCCTTCACTTTTAATCAAACCATAGGGCGAAAAATAGAGCATACCATACATTTTAAAGTAGTTTTATGAAACAGACAATGTTGAATATGTAGAGTGAAAGAAGAATAAATGCCCCAAAAAATCATCAAGACCTTTTTCTTGTGCTTGAATATTGTTGGGTAGATGCATTCACAGGTTCCATCTTAATATAAATCTACTGAATATTGTAAGAGATTACAAAAGTTACTGGCAATAAAGTAGAGAAGCCAAATGCCCTGATAGGAGCCACTGCCGATAAGCATCAGGGTATCACAGTGACTGACCCTGAATGAGCCACATTGGCCTTAAAGGTGGGTGACCGGAGACCCTGGTCACGACAGCGCGACAGCAGGCTTAAGGTTACCCTTTGGAACAACAGATGTGGTCAGATGTAGCAAGAGCTGGTAACAGCACTTGGCTCTTAACTTACAGCCTTATTTATGAAGGGCTCCAGTTTGTGCAATTTGATGTCATTTTGAAAGCATATTGGGTGCACCTGGGAGGGCCTCATCTTTTTTTTATATTTTAGTGCTGCTATTATTTTAGAATGAGGCTACAAGTCAAAACGGCAGATGTTAAATAATCAGCCTGTACTGGCGCACTTGGTATTGATGACGTCACACGCAGACGATGGCACTTAATATGCGCTCCATTACTGGAGCATGGCAGCTACTCTCCCTTTGATACATATTTGCCACCAAGCTGGGAGCTAAATTATATTGGAATAGGAGGTAAGGGGGATTATATCCTATGGTAAGAATATTGATATATAGAATGGGGCAAGACATATCCACCACAGTGCTGGGAGCTAAATTATATTGGAATAGGAGGTAAGGGGGATTATATAAGAATATTGATATATAGAATGGGGCAAGACATATCCACCACAGTGCTGGGAGCTAAATTATATTGGAATAGGAGGTAAGGGGGATTATATCCTATGGTAAGAATATAGATACACCGAATGGGAAAAGACATCTCCGCCACCAAGCTGGGAGCTAAATTATATTGGAATAGGAGGTAAGGGGGATTATATCCTATGGTAAGAATATTGATATATAGAATGGGGCAAGACATATCCACCACAGTGCTGGGAGCTATATTATATTGGAATAGGAGGTAAGGGGGATTATATAAGAATATTGATATATAGAATGGGGCAAGACATATCCACCACAGTGCTGGGAGCTAAATTATATTGGAATAGGAGGTAAGGGGGATTATATCCTATGGTAAGAATATAGATACACCGAATGGGAAAAGACATCTCCGCCACCAAGCTGGGAGCTAAATTATATTGGAATAGGAGGTAAGGGGGATTATATCCTATGGTAAGAATATTGATATATAGAATGGGGCAAGACATATCCACCACAGTGCTGGGAGCTAAATTATATTGGAATAGGAGGTAAGGGGGATTATATCCTATGGTAAGAATATAGATACACCGAATGGGAAAAGACATCTCCGCCACCAAGCTGGGAGCTAAATTATATTGGAATAGGAGGTAAGGGGGGTTATATCCTATGGTAAGAATATTGATATATAGAATGGGGCAAGACATATCCACCACAGTGCTGGGAGCTAAATTATATTGGAATAGGAGGTAAGGGGGATTATATAAGAATATTGATATATAGAATGGGGCCAGACATATCCACCAAAGTGCTGGGAGCTAAATTATATTGGAATAGGAGGTAAGGGGGATTATATCTTATGGTAAGAATATAGATACACAGAATGGGGCAAGACATCTCCGCCACCAAGTTGGGAGCTAAATTATATTGGAATAGGAGCTTAGGGGGGTAAAATCCTATGGTAAGAATATTGATATATAGAATGGGGCACAACAAAACAATCAGGTTTATGAAATATTCGAGTACATATTGCTATATGACAAAACGCTGTATCCTAAGGCTTACTGGATGCTCTCTTCTGCACATTGTCCACCACTCCAGAGGAACTACAAGTGAGTGTATGACTATAATATATTTGTAGTAACAGAAGAAATGGCTGGCACCAACCAATGACCTCAAAAACTGTGGTGTACTGCCCCTATAAGAGCCTTGGGGACTAAAAATTGCACTCACCATTATAAATTATAATATATTTGTATTTATCAAAGGAAGAAGCAATACTTTTGATTAATAATAATATTAGGATATGCTTATTTTTATGGATAGATTCTGAATGAGGTGTCGAGAAACTGTTTAAAATGGCGAAACATGTCCACCTACATGTCTGGATAATCTGACAAGCATTTTTCTGGATTGGGCAGATTGCATATGGAAGCACAATAATATATGAGAGTTGTTTACATGCAAAAGAGCGCATGTCACTTTTTTACGCACTCACTTATGTGATGATGGTTTTTAATTGATGCATAAAATAAAATATATGAATTTTATTGTAAATATGTGTAATGAGAATATTACTAAGGTGAGGTATAGGACCAGTGGGGGGAACAAGGAGTAACTGGAAGCTCTTGGTGGGTAACAGTGGAGCACTTGGCATTGGTCAGCCTAGTGTCGCGTCAGCTCCTGTTGGACCCTTATGCTGATTCTAACAGTGCCAATGAGCGCCACTTTGTTCCCCCATCTTAAAGGCAATGCATGACTCATTTGTTCACCTTTTACAGACAGAAAAGATTGGCACTGTATTTTATAAGCTCTAGTTGGCATTTCTTAATTACAGTCATAGAATATCCCTGCTGTAAACAATCTTTAGTGGGCATTTTTGCTGCTCTTTAGTTTTTTTGAGCTACAAAGTACGCATTGGTATAAAATAACAGGCATGAAAAAAGATTTAACCAGAAAATAATAAAATTACATTTGCTGACATCAAAGTCCTGTGTTTACATTTGTGACAAGTCTTCAAAGAAAGTTCTGTACAAACAACACTTCTATACAGTTTTCTTCATTATGCACTATAGGATTGTAACCTACAGCACCACTATAAACTGGCGCAGCTCAAACAAGAGTGCCGGTCATGAAGTACAAATGGGCACAAGCAGGGCCGGCTCTAGGTTTGTGGGGGCCCTTGGGCAGGAGAGTCTTAGTGGGCCCAAAAGTAGTGTATCACATGATGTAACCTCTCAGCTCTGCTGCCACAAATGGGTCATCTTCTGCTGCTGATCGCCCTCCAGGCATTATTGCCTTCCTTATAGCCACCAATCATCCTCTAGTCCTTGTTGCATTCTCTATTGCCACCAAGCACCCATCAGCCCCTACTGCTTGCTCCGCTGCCACTAAAGACTCCATCATCGCTATCAGTTGACACATGGTTCTCGACACCTTCTGAGCTTCCATCAATTGCCCTCCATTCCATGCCACCTTTCCCAATGTTGCTGATTGTCCCCTGTTGCTGTGGTCAGCCATGAGCAGGTCTTTACTCACACCTGGCATACAGTGGTTTGGGTCCACTGTAAAACAATAACATGGCCAAGTGTGAGCCTGAGGGGTTTCCTAAAGATGCCAGCGCCCCTGGCAATTGCCCAGATTGCCCTGTGCAGGCGCCGGCCCTGGCACAACGTTTTTGGCTTCCTAAATCACTCATTAAAGGCAGCTGCGGCAAAAACCTTGGTGCAAAGTGGACTTTACAAGGGCTGACGCTTGATAAATGAGGCTTTTAGTCACTGGATGTGGTCTTAGCACTAGATGTGATAACAGGACTTGGCAGTGGACGTGGTCAGATATGGCAGTTTATGGACCTGATTTATCAAGCACTTCTGCCAGACAATGCCACATCAATACAAAATATTAATTATAATTCTTTTTCAACACTGGTACATGTGGCTTTACTGCAAGAAACATGTTTACTAGAACATTAGCTGTGCAGCAACATCCTGAAAAGATTATAAATTATATTTTTCTCTATTCTAATTTCCACCGATGTGGCATTGTCTGGCAGAAGTGCTTGATAAATCAGGCCCTATATATTTTTGATGTCCAGAGTTCAGCACTTTTTCCAAAACACGAGGTGTTGCACATATCAACAAGCGTATGTGCAGATCAGTTGCCTAGAATCCCTAAATGTTATGCAATAATGTAAATCTTAAAAAATGTTTCTTAAGATATCAGTTTCAGTTATGGAAGTCGCCATCTTTATTTCTCCTGGAGGTACTGTATCAGGAGCTGAATGTCATCTACAGCAGGAGCATAACTAGGGGGGAGCAGGGGGAGCACTTGCCCCAGGTGCAGCAGGTCAGAGGGGCACCAAAGGGGGGCCTGAGAACAGGTGGGGAGCGCCACTTCGAATCTTTGCCCCAGGTAACAGAAAGCCTAGCTTCACCTCTCTCTACAGTAACTTATCTTCTTATATTACATACAGACATGTATGTAAAAGGACATGAAAAGCTCCTCACTGCAAATATCAGTACACAGCCCCAATTATAAGTAAAAATCATATCATTTTATTAAGAAGCAGACAAACCTAATACATATATACTGTTAAAAACACATATTCCAGCATAAGTGACAATAAATGATATAAGATATAAGATCCTAAAACGTGAAAAAAAATAACACTAGTAAAAAGTTATTTCATCTCAAAGTGCAAACGCAAAGTGCATTGGTAACAAAATGTGAATAGGTCATGAAAATATCTGTACTAACTCAATGGCCTTGATTCACTAAGGGTTGAAAAAAATTCTCATGGTAGTAAAAAATTCAATTCCTGAGAAAAAAAGCCTGAGAATGTCACTGTTAGTGAATCACCAGATAGGAAAACAAGTCAATGGCACTTTTTTACTCCTGAAAAAAGTATTGAACGTTTTACCCCTTTTTACCTGTAGTAATAAGTTTCATTGACTTTCATTGTATTTCTATTTGGTGATTCACTAACAGTGACATTCTCAGGCTTTTTTCTCATGAATTGAATTTTTTACTACCATTAGAATCATTTTCAACTCTTAGTGAATCAAGGCCAATATCTCTAAAGCACCTAGTACAAAAGATTTTTTAAATTCTCAAAAGGAATTTCATCTCCAAGTGCAAATAAGGGGTATAAAAGAAATGAAAGTGCATAATATCTGTACTAACTCAATATCCTCTATAAAGTGCCTAGTGCAAAAAGATTCATCAAATGCTCCGATAGGAAACGAAATACTGAGTGGATAACAGAGGCACCCACTAAAACACAAATATTAGGCTCGATTCAGAGACACTTTCGTAGCGGTCTGTGTATGTTTTTGTGTGTGTTTGTCATTTTTTTTGGTTTTTACGTTCCATTTTCCATTTGTATGTTCGTTCGCACTCGTGCGTATATGCGCTTTCGATGAACGAAACTAAATCGGATCATTTGCGTTAGTTCGGATCATTTTCCCATCAAAATCTGATATTTTGTGTTCGTTCAGATAACTTACGTTATTGGTATGGGCTTGCGTCTCATTCAGAGAGCTGATTGCCGAGGGACCACCACCCTATAAAACCGTTTCCTTTGCGATCCACTTACGGGACCATTTTGACCTCGGATACCTTGCTTTGACCATATTTTGCGGCTTTGTGGAGGAATATGAGCTCCTTCAGCTAATGGGCATTGCATGTATCAGCAGGGCCGAGACCAGATTGCACCGGTGACGCATGCATATCGATGGCATGCATGACGTTGAGTTGTTCGAGCTGACCAGACATAATCGCGCATCCCTCCATAAGTTGTACAGTGAGCTGCGGCCATGGTTAGCCTGCACCACAAGGAAGGGGCAAGCAATTTCAGTTATGATCAAGATGCTTAGCTGCCTGCAATTTTTGGCGAACGACTCGTTCCAGAGGCTGGGTGCCCTCTCCGTGGGGATCTCCCAGCATACGCTGAGCCGCGCGCTATCCAAGTTTTTAAGTTAAGTTTAAGTTGGCTTTTTATAATATCGCCGACATGCTCAACGTCATGGGTGCGATTGATTGCACCCACGTTGCATTGGTCCCTCCTGCAGCCGACGAGTACATCTATAGGTAAGTTCAATCGGTCATTTTGTTATATCGTTTAGACAAACTGTATTTTACCTATCTATTAATCCCTCCTTGTAAATTGTCCCTGTGAAACATCTTACAGTGTATATCTTAATCCCACCTTGTAAATTGTCCCCGTGAAACAGCTTACAGTGTATATCTTAATCCCTCCTTGTAAATTGTACCCGTGAAACAGCTTACACTGTATATCTTAATCCCTCCTTGTAAATTGTCCCTGTGAAACAGCTTACAGGGTATATCTTAATCCCTCCTTGTAAATTGTCCATGTGAAACAGCTTACACTGTATATCTTAATCCCTCCTTGTAAATTGTCCTTGTGAAACAGCTTACACTGTATAGCTTAATCCCTCCTAGTAACTTGTCCCTGTGCCCCATTTGACAGTGTATAGCTTAATCCCTCCTTCTCAAGTGTCCCTGTGCCCCATTTGACCGTGTATAGCTTAATCCCTCCTTCTCAAGTGTCCCTGTGCCCCATTGACCGTGTATAGGTTAATCACTCCTTGTAAATTATCCCTGTGATCCATTTGACCGTCTATAGCTTCATCAATGTTTTTAATGTCGGCCAAAGCCAAACATTTTCATGTGGACCTTAATTAGTCATTCGAATGTTAATCTTTATTTGATAAAGACTCTTTGTTTGAGTAGTTTACCTTGCCTTACTAATTTTTTTTAATTTTTTTTTCCCCAGGAACCGCAAAATGGGCCACTCACTGAATGTGCAAGCAGTGGTGGCCCCGGACATGCGGTTCCTTAGCGTGCTCGCCGGGTTTCCAGGCTCATCCCATGACGCGTACATCTTGCGAAGATCTGGATTATACCGTCGGTTTGAGTCTGGAGGATTCTCAGGTGGATGGCTCCTTGGTAAGTTGACGCAAATTACGTCATTCCATTTTCACTGTATGCCTATTAATATAGTTTATGACCCATGTCTCCCTATGGCTGTTTTTACCCCTTGATGACATGTTAAACCGGACCTTAACCATGATCTTTAGCAAAGCACAAACCCTTAAAAACTGTTTTCCCAGCATTTAAAAATAATATATTTCTAGTTTCTAGTAACTTACTTATTATTCTTTCCCACACTCAGCTGCAATTCTGTTCTTGACTTTATGATAGGGTCAGCACCATATTTGCTCAGATGCATGACACTTACTGAGTAGAGGAGAGCGGGATAAAGTGCAGGGGGCGGGTTAGAGCTGTGCTTTGCTCAGACAAAGCAGATCTGGGGTCCTAAAAAGGTAAGACCTTCCAGAATGCTGAGCAGCACAGTCCCAAGTCAATTCCTGTTTGCAGGCTGCCTGATTTGCCCTCATCCGCCATTTTGGATGTTTAAAGGGTCAGAACATGCATTAGATGGTGTTAGGCTTTTTTTTTTAGATGAGCAATCAGTATGTACAGGCTGTGGCTAAAATATCAGATATGCTCTTAGTCAGGGTGAACGACCGCTTGCCCATAAATTTTTGTTTTGAATTTGTAATTTATGTAAGTATTTTATTATTCTTTCAGGGGATTCCGGCTATCTGCTTCTTCCCTGGCTGATGACGCCTGTCCTTCGGCCACAGAATGCGGTCCAGGACGTCTACAATCAGGCGCACCGCAAACCCGGGCCGTTGTGGAGAGGGCCTTTGGCCTCTTAAAAACTCGCTTCAGGTGTTTGGACCATACTGGGGGGGGGCACTCCAGTATTTTCCCAACAAGGTCATCAATATCATACTGTCCTGCTGTGTCCTCCACAACTTTGCCATAATGCAGCATGTCCCCTGGTATCTGCCCCCTCTCCACCCAGCCAGGACCCAGAAGAGAACTACCGTGGCACACCTAGTGCCTCTGGCCGAGCTGTTCAGGCCAATTTGATAAGCACCCATTTTGGCTAATTTGGTTTTCCTGTGTTTGTTTATTGCATGTAATTGTATATTTTTACTTTCATTTGCCTTTGTGAAGGCTTTTGTATTTTATTTTTTAAAAAAAATAGTAATTAATTAATTACTAAAATATTGACATATGATCTGAGCCTAATGCATTTTTTTCCATGTTTGTTTAGAAAAACATTCAGTAATCTCAAAAGAACCCAAACATTAATGCATCAACTTAGTCAACAACAGCTAAAGTCACATTCAATATATTTTATTGAAATATGAAAATTTGGAGTTGAAGGGCGCTCGCAGACTTCATGTACATACATAGTACAACAGAAATATACATTGGTGCACACTCATGGCACATAGCAATTGGCCACATCCAGGAGTTGTAAAGTAACGCACTCCAGGCCGAAGTTTCAATAACCAATAAAATAAACAGACATAGGGAGCAACCATTTGCATGAGAATATTTGGCCAGTAATACATAGGGCCACATACACACCCTCTCCTGCTTGGCCACATTTGCCACAGGCACAGGTGGAAAGCAGCCATACCTATGCCACATCCACGCATGTAAGTCAGTGTGCCACCCAAACAATAACCCCAGTCTGAATGCCAGTCCAGTCCAATCTTTGCCATGGTTCAAGGTAGTAGTTTCCCAGCCCAGAATGTCCCCCAATTTTGCCAACAAACAGGATGAGCCAAACACAATTTCATTAGGCCCAAGCCTGCAGCGTGGCAGCTTGAGCAGCAGGTTCAATGAGGCTTTAGCTCAGGCATTGGCTAGTGGGGTATCTCAGCACTCTAATGAGCTATATGGGCGAAAATCAAAATCATACAAACAAAGCCATAAAAAAGGCATTCTGGGTAGCGCTCACCAGACAGGTCAATACAGTGGGGATGTAGAGGAAAGATGTGGATCAGATACAGGTCAAATAGCTGTTAAAATGGGTGTTGCCCATAAAACCCTGGTGGTGGGCCTTGGAGGTGGCCCATCACCTGGGCATGTGTGGCATTCATAATCTGGCACTGTTCCAACATGAGTCTATTGCTTGTTTGAACTTCCTCGAGCATGGCTGTGAAATTATTATTTAAGGTGGCCATGTGGCTGTTGCTCGTCCTAAATTCTGTCAGCATGGTGGTGAATGTATTATTTATTGTCTCCAATTGTGCAGTAAGCTGCTCTGTGGTGCTCTGTGAGTCACCTGCCAAAATAAACGGCTGTCATGGCGCCACGCTGACTCCAGGATCGGCACGCGCGTCCCCTGGGAAACTGGTCGACATTGCTGACTACGTCTACCAATTCCCGGGTTTGAGCGCCTGCAGATGCTGGACCTCTAGGGCGAGCAAGAGTCGCAGATGTGCTCGGCAAATCCTCTGCAGCAGAGCTACCACTGGGGACTGTAGGCTCAGTCTCAGCCTGCTGCCCACGATGGGCTGGCAGCATGCGTCCAGCTTCACTCTGCTGCAGAGGATTTGGTGCAGCAGCATGTTGGGACAGTGGCAGATTAGGTTCCAGGGGGGTCAGTTCTGAAGGTCCCATCAAGCTGGCATCCTCCATCTCCTGGATTTCCTCCATCAGTGTGTGGGTCATGTGCAAAAAAAAGTTCAGTTTGGGCCCTAAATATATTTGTTATGCAAATTAGTCATGTGCCTTCACATGCATCAGCAGTTTCATAGTCCACTTACCGTATATATCTGTTCCTGGCTCCTAGGCAGCACGGAAGTTGACGGCATGGTCAACCTGGATGAGGCATCCACACTTGCTGAGGCTTGATGCTGGGCTGTGTTTAAAATAAAAAGGCACGTAAACAGCATAAAATCCATTGCTGATCTGGATTACTACATATGCTTTAAAAAACAAGTGGCAAAGCAGGAATGCAAACTCCAACAGCAGGACAAGGTGTCCTTCACTATGAATGTCATTATCTGTTATATGTATGCCTCACCCTGTACATACACATTGGTCACCTTAAATAGTCCAAACATGCATGTACTGCATGTTATGAGGCTTAACACATCCCTAAAGGGCCTTTAGGGGCCCACACTCAGCTTGCAAATAGCATTTGTCTTCAGAGTATGCTAGTGGGCATTCTTCCTATGTAGACCTTTCCCTGACCCCAGATCAAGATTTCTCCCAAATTTCTGTCTTTCTCATTTTGCTTGTAGATTTTGATTTTCGCCCATATAGCTCGTCATAATGGAGTGTGAGCCCACTTGCCAATGCAAGAGTTTGGGCCTCACCAAACCTGCCACTCAACTGTCCTCGCCGCAATGTTCGGCCTATTGCTTGCTGTTCTGGCTCATCTCTGTATGTAGGCAATTCGGGGGACATTCTGGGCTGGCTCTGTTGTGTTGAAATGTGCGACACGTGGCTTGACAACAAATGGACTGGACTTGCAAACAGACTGGGGGTCCTTGCCTGGGTGGCCAGAGAACTTCCAGGCTTGGATGTGGCATATGGATAGTTGGTTGCCACCTGTGCCGGTGGCAAATGTGGCCGAGGAGGAGAGGGTGTGTTTGAGGGTCTGGTGCTTCTGGCCCTGTGCCTCTTTGTGCCCTTGGAACTTATGGTTCGATGCCCATGGGAGGTACTGGCATGTGGCTCAGGAGATGCAGAGCTGGCTGGGCTGGGGCTTCTGGGCCTGTGGCTCTTGGTGGTCTTGCCACTAGTGGGTAAATAAATACAGGATAACAAAACAAAGACTTGACCCAAATAAAGGGCTCTAAGGTGCTGGTAGCAATATGGTTGTGTTGGAGTGTACATACTCCAGCGTATCAAACTGCAACCTAATGCAGTTAAAGTCCACCGCCTCCCCTTTCCTTGCTGCCAACTCTGCCGCTTCCTCATCCGCCACTCTTCCTCTGCTGCCAGGTCCCCAGCTGCCTCCTCCTCCGCTGCCTGTTCCCCACCGCCACCTCCTCCTCTGCTGCTTGGTCCCCCACTGCCTCCTCCTCCTCCACTGCCTGGTCCCCCACCGCCACCTCCTCCTCCACTGCTGCCTGGTCCCTCACTACCTCCTCCTCCTCTGCTGCCTGGCCCCCCACTTCCACCTCCTCTGCTGCCTGGTCTCTCGCTGTCTCCTCCTCCTCTGCTGCCTGGCCCCCCACTGCCACCTCCTCCACTGCCTGGTCCCCCACTGCCACCTCCGCTGCCTGGTCCCTCACTGCCTCCTCCTCCTCCACTGCCTGGCCCCCCACTGCCATCTCCTCCTCTGCCTGGTCCCCCACTGCCTCCTCCGCTGCCTGGTCCCCCACTTCCTCCTCCTCCTCTGCTGCCTAGCCCCCCAATGCAGCCTCCGCCGCTGCCTGGTCCCCCACTGCCTCCTCCGCTGCCTGGTCCCTCACTGCCTCCTCCTCCTCCGCTGCCTGGCCCCCCACTGCCATCTCCTCCTCTGCCTGATCCCCCACTGCCTCCTCCGCTGCCTGGTCTCTCGCTGCCTCCTCCTCCTCTGCTGCCTTGCCCCCCACTGCCACCTCCTCCTCTGCCAGGTCCCCCACTGCCTCCTCTGCTGCCTGGCACCCCACTGCCTAATCCTCCTCTGCTGCTTGGCCCCCCACTGCCACCTCCTCCGCTGCCTGGCCCCCCACTGCCATCTCCTCCTCTGCCTGGTCCCCCACTGCCTCCTCCTCAAAAAGGGGGTATTTCAGGTAGAGGCCAGATCTGCTGGATTGTAGCTCTCCCAATGTAACAGGGAGTCCAATTGGCCTCTACCTGAAATACCCCCTTTTTGAACTGTAACACTGTGCAGGCAAGTAAAGCATTTTTCATTGTGTGTGTGCAAGCAAGTTAAGTTATTGCAATGTCTTTAGACAGGCTGATTCATGTATTGCATTGCTTGTGCACACACAAGTAAAGAAGTAGCAATGTCTGCACAAACTTTTAAACTTAGTAATATTAGGGACGGGGTACAAACTGGACGGCCTTGACGTGGCTACCTCGCTTTTACATTCATTGCAATCTATGTTAACTAACAGTTCATGTTCTTAACAAGTGTTAGCTAGGTTTTTCAATAGTATGAGTGTGCAGAGGGTTAACTTTCTTTTTTGTAGAGCTAACATGACAATCACAGACAGAAATGTGCAGACGCCTGATGTCCCAATAAGAGCTTTTCTACACATAAATCCCTATATATCTCTACGAGAGCCCAGTTCCCAGCAAACCCAAAACTCCCTTGAAAACAGGTGCGGATGCTGTGGAATAATAATCTAATCTAGTAATGCTGACCAGTGTAAACGTGTGCTGTGTAGTGCTGCTGCATCCATAAACTGCTAGATCCTCAAGTATTAAAAATCGGAAAACATCTGTGAGATATGCTGCAAGTAACAAAATAATTTATGTCATGAAAACAAATTATTTCCTCTCCATTAACCTTCTTTTCTGTTAAACTAAAAAAGTCCTTAACATTTTTGTATGTCAGAAAAAAATCAATTGTATAAAAGTTAATGTTATAACCACGAGGTGTTTCCCAGCTGGAGGCAAAGTACTAAACATACGGTAACCCAATGGCAATACTAAGGCACAAGCAGCTTACCTGATGCCTGTCCCATGCGCCTCTCCTTCATTTACTGTAAGGCAGAGAAAAGTCTTTAGCAGGGCTCAAAATTTGCCCCCTAATTTCAATGTCATTTCAGGACCACTGAAAAAAATGGTCTTACGGGCACAACCAAGAAACTGAAGTGATGAAAATCCCTTTGAAGTGGACCAAAACCCACTCCCCGACGGCCCTGGAATCTATAATATTCCAGGGAACCTAGATTCCCCCCCCCCCCCGAGGCATCCAGATTTGGCATGTGTGAACCCCCCCCCCCAGGTCGCATGGAAAATCACCTTCTTTCCCCGTACAATGGCACATGCGTGAGCAGGGACTGCATCTGCGTTATCCCTTTAGCAGGGTGCGTGCCCGCGCCAGGCATTTGTGAGTGTCTGTCGTAGACATGCTCCCTGTTAGATGGGGATGCGGCCGCTAACACGCTCGGATCCGCTTGCCTTAAACAAGCTTATAGATTAAGGGGTGGGAGCGGATCTGAGCATGCTGATTGGATGCCCATGCGCTGTAGGACTGGGAAACAGTATGTCAGATCGGGCAACCTGGGAGGTTTCAAACAGCGGGGCAACCACGATCGGAGTGCCCCGGGGGCAAGGTCCACTTTAAAGCGGTTCAAAAACCAGGATTTTGACTATCCCGGGTTTTTTCCATACCCCCGGGGTAATTCCAAAATGGGACGCCCTGCTGTGTGAAACCTCCCAGATCGGCGAGTACAACTCACCTTTTCTCAGTCCAACGTGCGGGCTATCGTTTAATCAGAGCCGTTTGCTGTGACTATAGGATAACTTAGTTACATAGTTAATATGGTTGCTATAGAGTGCCCGTTGGGCAACTGGCAAAAAGGTGTGGGCGGCACCGACGCAATGTGTGTAAGGTGCACTGCTCTATGGGCTATTACCCAATCAAACCCAATTTATAGTGTAGGGTGACCTCTAAACACCCTAACATTTACCCACACAGAGACTGACTATTGCACTCAAAGAGAACATTTACAAATACATTTTATTATGATATCCATTAAAATGGATTTGTAAATTCACTCTTTGAGTGCAATAGTCAGTCTCTGTGTGGGTAAATGTTAGGGTGTTTAGAGGTCACCCTACACTATAAATTTAGTTAATATGGTTGAAAAAAGACATATGTCCATCAAATTCAACCAAGGGTGTTGGGGTAAGGGAAGTTATTTTTTTATTGTATTTTTACTGATAACAGCTAATAGTAACTGTTAATGTTATTTTCTTCTAAATAAGCATCTAATCCTTTTTTGAAGCTTTCAGCATGCTGTAACAAGCTTCTGTGGGAGGCTATTCAAAAGATTTATAGTTCTTATGGTAAAAAACGATTGTTGCCTCCGGAGACTGAATTTCTTTTTATCCAGTCGGGATTGATTTATGTAATTTTGTTACTCATGTTTTATTTACTTTACTTTATTTACTCTTACTTTTTATTTTTTTCACGGGGAGGCCGATTCATTAATAGTGCCAGGTAGCAACAGATGAGCGCCAGTAGCGTGATTTTCACAGCGCCAGCTAGTATTCGCTGTGCTTGGCCGGGGTTTGCTTGTTGACAGCGACTCAGTCGGTGTGCCGTAATGTTGAATACGGGGTTAGCAGTCGCTGTTTCACAGGTTCTGCGTTGTATGGGTGCGCCTGACAGCGAATGGCCAGAGCAAACGGCTTGCTGCAGATTCATTAACAAATCACGCTCAAAAATTTCTCGCGCTGTGAATTCCTTGTTTAAACCCCAGAGCGTTGGCGGCGATGTGTGTAAAGTAGTTTTTAACCCCCAAACAACCATTTTTTTTAAATGTAAAAATTATACAAGTTTTTCTAAACATTTTGTAATATGAATACATGAATATCAGGCCTGTAATCTCAATTCTGCACATATTTTTTTTTTTTTGGTTAAAAAAAATATCTAACATTGCCGTAGTGGTCACAGAATTTTTGACAGTTAAAAAAAAAAAAAAAAAAACATAAACTCAATTAATTATAAATATTTAAAGATTGCTCTATTGAAATGCATTGGAGAGCGCCAGGGAGCGACAGGTCATACCTGGCACTGTGATGGGATTAGTAGCGGCGCTGTTCGTTGCAGTCGGCTACATGATGAATCCCGCGCTAGCTGACGCTCTCGCCGGCGCTAGCCACATTTAGAGTGATAAATGCGTCATTGTGACCGCCGCTGGGCGTACTTGATTCGGTAGCCGCCGTTAGCTGGCGGTACCTGGCGCTCGTCAGACACTACCTGGCGCTAGCCCTTGATAAATAAGGCCGTAAGTGCAATTTAGCACCATATTTAGCTGTGCGATTTGTTTAAAAAAACATTAGACACAAAATTACTCACAGTCATGAATCGACCCTAATGTCATTTGGAAATTGTCTCTCATAGGCTTCAGTAGGGAGTGAGGGCAGCCACATCCCCATCTGTGTAGACACAGCCCAAGGATGCAGGAGATGCTTCGTCTCATGCTCCCCATTGTAAACAATCAAAGCTGTTTGCCAATATACATAGGCATGGCAAATGTCTCTAATTGGGTAAGAGCCCGTGCATGCCTTATTGAACTGGGGAAAGATGAGTACTGGCAACCTGGGAGATTTCACACAGTGGGGCATCCCAGATCGGAATACCCCAGGGGAAGACCAGTGGCCAGCCCTGGGTTTTGTTCAGCTTTAAGCTATCTATTATGAGTACAGGTAAATTAAAGTACATAGCAGACCTCAGCGTTGTTGAAGTTAAATATATGTAACAATTTAAAGTTGACTTCGACATCATTATCACTGGGAATGCTGAAATTTTAAAAGCAATACCCTTTCACTGCCACCCACATGGAAGGCTATAGACACTGATAGATTATACGGCAAGTGTCACTGGGGCTTCTTTTTATACGGTCTGGAAAATGTTGGCTTTTGTATCACCTTGAACAGTAGATCTTTGGTTGCTGGGATGTAATGGCTTTTTGTCTAATGTTATGTCTCTTGTAAATGCTCTAAAATTGCATCTTCCCAAGTTCTCAGGAGCTGGAAATGTAGCTGTAGCTGAAAAGAACTGTCAAGAATTTGACATTTAGCTCACAGGAGTCTAAGGCAACACTATGCATGTAGGTGTTCCATGAATTAAAATCTACATATCTATATAATTAAAACATTTTACATTTTGGGTTGCAGACATTCATGTGAGAATATATACAGATCCCAACACCAGTTCTTTGTACTCTAATTGCCCTCAGCAAAAAAATCAGTTATTAACTGACGCACGTTTCGCAATGATAAAATGGTTTTACTCGAGTGAAGAATGGCAATCTAAATTAGTTACTTTATTTTGTGATTTCATAGGCCATAACTGACCCATTACATTTTCATTGTATGCCCTCCATGTTTGTTTATGCCTTCCTGTTTCTTCATTTGTTTTACCTCTTTCTCTCTGTAGCTTGTATTACTCCTATGCTTACCTCTATTTAAGATAAAAAAAAATATATAAAACACAAAAATTGAAAAAATATTTTTCCCCAAAAGTGTGTGGGGGGGATGTCAGTGAGTCTTATCTGGCAAATGTGGTGGTGGGGGGGGGACTCACCTTTCCATCCTTCCCACTTCACTGTATCTGCACCTTCTCCGTGGTGCCTGCACACACAGACATCTGCTTCATACAGCAGGTGAACGTGGCCGCCGCTCAAGCATAGGCCACACCCACAGCTGTATGAAGCCAGGTGTCTGTGTGTGCTGGAGCCGTGAAGAAGGAACGGCAGGGACAGGGCAAGTGGTGGAGGCAGCTGTATCTGACTCTTGCACCGTCCCTGTCGCTTCTTCTCCACACAGATACCCAGCTTCATACAGTGGTGGGCGTGGATGACGTTCGAGCACCGCTGTACCGAGCTGAGTGTCTGTGTGTGCAGGCAGTGGCTCCAGATACAGCGAAGATGGGACAGCGGGATGGAAGGAAAGATGAGTTTACTTTTTTTTATGTTTGCCTATGGGGAATGCCACACTGCCTATAGGAATGGAAGGGGGAAATGCCACACTGCCTATAGGAATGGAAGGGGGAAATGCCACACTGCCTATAGGAATGGAAGGGGGGAATGCCACAATGCCTATAGGAATGGAAGGGGGGAATGCCACACTGTCTATGGGAATGGGAGGGGGAAATGCCACACTGCCTATATGGGGAATGGGAGAGGGGAATGCCACACTGCCTATAGGAATGGAAGGGGGTAATGCCACACTGCCTATAGGAATGGAAGGGGGGAATGCCACAATGCCTATAGGAATGGAAGGGGGGAATGCCACACTGCCTATAGGAATGGAAGGGGGGAATGCCACACTGCCTATGGGAATGGGAGGGGGAAATGCCACAATGCCTATGGAAATGGGAGAGGGGAATGCCACACTGCCTATATGGGAATAGGAGGGGGTAATGTCACACTGCCTATGAGGAATGGGAGAGGGGAATACCACACTGTCTATGGGAATGGGAGGGAGGAAATACCACACTTCCTATGGGAATGGGAGGGGGGAAATGCCACACTGCCTATGAGGAATGGGAGGGGGAAATGCCACACTGCCTATATGGGGAATGGGAGAGGGGAATGCCACACTGCCTATAGGAATGGAAGGGGGTAATGCCACACTGCCTATAGGAATGGAAGGGGGGAATGCCACAATGCCTATAGGAATGGAAGGGGGGAATGCCACACTGCCTATGGGAATGGGAGGGGGAAATGCCACACTGCCTATATGGGGAATGGGAGAGGGGAATGCCACACTGCCTATGGAGAATGGGAGGGGGGAATGGCACACTGCCTATAGGAATGGGAGGGGGGAATGCCACACTGACCATGGGAGATGGGGGGGGATGCCACTCTGCCTGTAAGGGGGGTATCTGCACCTTGCCTATTAATTGGTTATTTGGGGGGGGGGGTGTTTTAGCACAACATTTGGTCCAGAATATATATTTTCTTATTTTCCTCCTCCGAATCCTAGGTGTGTCCTATGGGAAGGTGCATCTTATAGGGCAAACAATAATGACATTATTAAGCAATACACATTAATCTAACTAAATCTAACTGACCAAATATAAATATTAAAAAAATATAGGCATATACATCACTTCCTCAGCTTTTTCATCAACACAATAGGGTCGATTCAAAGAAACATGTAACAGCTTGGATTTTGGTGCCGATCATCCTATTTTTCCCGTACGCTCGTGCGTTCGTATGAACTTGCGAGTGATTCTATAAGCAAATACGTTTCTATCCTAAAATTTAGGTCCGTTCGTATGGCAGTTCGGGAATCAGACCTATGTCAGTTTCCATCCTGAATTTTCCGTTTCATTTCTCAGGTTGCAACATTGGTTTTGCCATTTTTCCTTTTTTGTCTGGACGTAAATCCTTCTGATCTTGCGGCTGCGCACTACAAACTTACCTCATTAAAGTGCATTCTAAATATTTGGTCTTATTTTTCTTTATTTCATTCATTTTGTAGTAACCAACCATTAATGAATGCATTTGCATAAGTAAATCTTACTTTGTTTAATTTTTAGTTAACTTGCATTTTTTACTTGTGGATTTAATTTTAATATTTTGGCTTCAAATGGTACAACTTAAAATGTTGTGTGTGGTTACCCACACCCTCTCCATACAGATTGCTCTCAAATATAAAAAAACACCCAGCAACTTCTGCATGTTATGAGTCTAGAAACAGCCAAGATGGCGGCTCAGGTATTCTCGGGCAGCCTGCAAACAGAAAGGGCCTTGTGACTGTGTTGCTCTGCATTCTTTGATTTCTGAACTTTCCGTGCCCCCAGCTCTGCTGTGTCTGTGCAAAATACAGCAGTAACCCACATCCTGCACTTTATCCCGCTCTCCTCTCCTCAGTAAGTGTGATGCATCTGACCAAAGATGTGCTTAAATAATTAAACAAAGCAAAGGTAAACAACTACACCAATAAATGCAATCTAAAAATATTATTCTAGTACATCAATTTAAAAATAAATAACAAAGGACATAAGTTTCTTTAATTAACGCAAATAAATTGCAAAATAAAGGTTTACATGCAAAGGACTAATTAAGGTCCACATTAAAATGCTTTTATAAGGCATACATGAATCAGGTATGCATTGCCATACAATTTATGGCCTCGGCCATGCTGATACATGCAGTTCATTGGAGCTCAAGACGCGCAGACTCCTCCACATAGCCAAAAAACCTGTTCAAGAACAGCAATCCGACTGCTAAAAGGTGTCGGCAGTGGCTTTCTTTTAAAACGTATTTAGAGGTTTGAAAACTGTTCTCTGAATCACACCTAAACACATTCGATTAGCCTAAGTTTTACGTTTTCATCCTAAGTTTTAGGATTTGATCCTAAGTTTTACGTTTTGATCCTAAAATTTAGGAACGAACTTCCGATGATCGTAAGAGCATATACGCATTCGTACGTAGGCTCGTGCGAGTCGGAAATGGCCAAAAAAACAGGAAAAAATGACTAACACCCACCCAAACTTACGATTCTCGATCCGAAATCAATTAACTTTTGCTCTTTGAATCGAGGGGAATGTGTCCCCAGGACCCCCGGACCCAGATCCAGATTTGCCTATATTTTCCTTTTAGACATTTCAGTAGTCATCCGACTGTCCAATTCTGAACTGGATGACTATCAAAACAAAAAACAGGCCCAGCTGTATTAATTTGGTAATACAATGGATATTAATGTAACAGATATAACATGACCAGGAAGGATGATACCCAGATATGTGACCTTTAAATGTACTTATTCTATCTGATACTAAAAAATCTTAATTTGGGATCTTACTTAAAGCAGTGTGAGAAACCCTGCAACCTCCTAGAACGCCCAATAAAACTCACCTTTTCCCAGTCCTACGGCCCATGCACGGGCTCTTGACCAATCAGAGCTGTTTGCTGTGATGTGATTTGGCAAATGGCTCTGATGTTCTTCAATGGGAGAGAAAGTGAGGGAATCCCCAGCAGCGCACACACTCCCATCCCAGCATATCTGAATGGCAGGGGTGAGTGCGCATGCACATCCCCAAGATGCAGGGGATGCGGCCACTCTCGCTCCCCATTGTAAATAGTCAGAGTCATTTGCCAAGTGACATAGGCAAGGCAAATGCCTCTGATTGGACGATAGCCCCGCATGTGACGTTGAATCAGGAACAGGTAATCTTTTACTGGTGATCTGGGGGTTTCACATAGTGATTTTGGATGCCCAGTGGAAAGGCCAGCAGCCAGCCCTGAAATCTTTTAAATTCCAGGGCCAGCCATGCAGGGTTTTGTTCTGCATTAATGTACAATTTTTATTAAAGAGGAACAACACACATGAATTTCAATTTCCTGTGTGTTGTTCTTCTGTGTGGCAGCATCCGAGATTGTGATGCCTCGCTGTGTGTACCCCCCAAAGTTGCCCCGTTTCACTCACCTTCCTTCCACTCCCACGTCACAGACTCGGGTGAGAGCGAGTGCGCTGATTGGCTGAGTGCGCCGCTCACTGTTACTCGGCTCCCTTCAGCGCCATTATCAGCTAAGCCACTTAGAGGGCTAAGCTGCCGAGTGGCGCGGAAGGGAGCCGAGTGGCGCTGTCAGTACCTTCCCCCACCTTGCAGCCAGGGCGTGACCGCTTCGCCCATTCAGGAAGGCTGGGTGTGCGCACGGCTAGAGGTGAGCGGCCGGAGCGCACAGACGCTTTGAGTACTCCGGGAGAGGGTGAGTGTTTTCGGGGTTCATGGGGGTTTCACACAGTGGGACATCCCAATTCGAGATGCCCCAATCACATCTTTTAGCCTCCAGGGCCATGAAGTTCCTCTTTAATAAAAACCAATAGGAATAACTGGTCATGTTCTTTTGCCATTTCTATATACCATATTCTTCATCCCAATAGGTGCGGGGGGGGAAGTGCATGCGCTTATGAGAGAATGTAAAAACATGAAAAAAAACAACAAAAAATGATACTCACGTGTCCCAGCACTCCCGAGCTGCTGACCGGCTGCCACAGCCATCAGGAGGCCAGATCGACAGAGTAACTGAACCCTGCCTGCTACAAGGGAAGAAGCTTGTGGCTGGGAAAAAAAGTGTTGTTTATTTATAAGGCCCATTAACCTATTTAAATATCCATTACGCATATTCAACTTTCTTTTCTTTTTTACTTATGTTTTATTATTGAAAACAACCTTGTTGAATTTGCCCTTGCTGTATTGAATTTTGCCCTTTAAAGGGTCCATTAAGCCGTCTAAACACTGTCTTTGCACTCCCCTATAATTCAGCAAGTCGCTTCTATTCTTCACGCTGCCCTTCAGATTAAAAAGTGGAATTTTTATTGCTCGGTGTTGACGTAAAGTCACAAATCCCTAATCCCATTTTCATAATTATACCTCAATGCTGTAGACACAAAGTAATCCTTTATCTCAGAGAATGTATCTGTTTTTTCTTTATGACTTTTTATTTCTTTATTTTTCTCTTGCTGGCAGCTTACTGAATAAAAAAAAATCCTCTGAAATAATAATCACATACATTAATTCAAATAATAATTGTCAGGGTGGTTAAAATTGTTGTGATTATCCCTCCTTCTTCTAGCTTCCTGTTGCTAGCATTTATGTATATTGTATTTGTATTCTCTTTTGTTTTTAGCCAATAAAAAGACCCAGAACCGCCCAAATTAAATGGAGCCTAAAACGCTATGTTCAAGGGATAGGGCCGACTCTCACCTGTAAAATAGAGGGGGGGGGGGGGGGGATTCTACTGTCAGGTCCAAAGAGGTCCCAAAACAAGAGGCATTACTAGAGGTGCTGGAACATACCAACCAAGGAGGTTAGAGAATTTTTTAAGGTTCTGGTTGTTTTTAGACCATCCCCACTACCAAACTCACTGTTACCCCTACTATTCTATTAGAGGCCGAATCATTACTAACGCCAGGTATGGGCAGATGAGCGTCTGTATAGCGGTGCTTAGAGCGACCGCTAATAGACGCTGTAAGCAGGTATCGGGCGCTATAACAGAGCGTCTCGGTCGCTCTAGTAACCTGGCCGCTCTAATAACAGTACAGCGCTGCAGTGAGCAAGAGGTAGCACCAGCTCAGTGCGTCCGGCATTCGGCGCTCCACACCATATTTAACAAAACACTACACACACACACACACACACACAGCGTCGGCCCTCTAAAGCTGGGCGCTGTAGCATAGAGCGCCAGACGCTGTGTGATATCCAACACATGGATTGACATTGTTATAACACTGGGACAATAACTCTTTAGTGTCAGACCTGTAATGACAATTCTGAATAAAAATTGTCCAAAAAATGCATAAAAGTGTTTGTTAGCAGCCAGGAGAGGTCACACAATGATTTGAGCAAAAAAAAAAAAAAAAAAAAATTGCCAAACACGCTGTTTAGACACAACTAATGAAGCCCCATTGAAATGTATGGGAGAGCGCTGCAGAGCGACAGATACTACATGGCGCTCCTGAACCTAGAGCGCCAGCGCTATACACTGAGCTGCCTGTAATAATACATGTGACGCTACATGGCGCTGTTAGAGTCGCTCACCAGATTCGCTTTCTTAAATGTGGTTTTGCGTACAGCACCCGGCGTTCACCAGACGCTGCCTGTCTCTACGAGGCACTACCTGCCGCTATCCCTTCTTAAATAACCTCCTTAGACTGTATGAAGCGCCATCAACCTATAAGTCTTCTTTTTTACAGCTGCAAGGTGGGTGGGCTGCCTGTAAGCTAATGTAGGGGGGGTGCAGGTAAATAAATGCGGGCGGGCGAAACGTGTGTGGGCATCGGGAGGGGAATGCAGACAGACAGGGCCGTATTTAGGTTTTGTGGTGCCCTAGGCAATCTTTGGTCGTGCGCCCCCCCACATACTATGATGAATTTGCTACGCCCCCATGCATACACACGTCATGATTAAAGTGGACCAACACCCATCGTGATCCGTGATTCCCGGGCCGACCCCCCAAGACGCCCGCTGCACTTACCTGATTGCCGGTCCAACGGCGCATGTGCGGGCCGCTAGCGTGCTCGGAGCTGCTGCGGTAAGACGTCTCATTGACGCGCATACCTCAGCGGCTCCGAGCGCGCTGTTCGGACGAGTGGCTGCACATGCGACGTAGGAGTGGGGTGAGGTGAGTTGTAACTTGCAATCTGGGGGGTTTCACATCCCAGGGGAAAGGACCAAAACCCAGGATAGTCAAAATCCTGGGTGTTGGTCCACTTTAAAGTGAAACAACACACCCGATTTTCACTTGTTGCTCACTTGTTTCACTTGGTGTTGTTGTTCCTCTCAGTGAGGGCATCTTGAATTGGGATGCCCCACTGTGTGTACCCTCCCAGGTTGCCCTATTCACTCACCTTCCTGCTTCCTGTTGCTCCCACAGCCCAGACTGGGGTCAGAACAAGCGCACTGATTGATAGGCTGAGCGGCCTGCTCAACCAATCAGTGCGCTTGCTTTCACTTGGCTCCCTTTGGCGCCCCTTTGGCTAAGCAGCCAAAGGGAGCAGAGTGCACACCCAGCCGCATACACCACTCACCTACTAGCAGTTGCATGTACGGTGGGCGTGTGGGTGGTGCACCCATTCAGAAAGGCCAAGCGCGGGTTCAGGCAGAGGTGAGCCGGGATGCGGCCGCTGTGCAGGGATGTGGTGAGGGCTCTGGGACAAGGTGAGTGAAATGGGGCTTCTGGGGGGGGCTTACACAGCAGGGCATCCCAGTTCAGGATACCCCGCGGTGTATAACCCCCCAAAAAAGTCTAGTAAACCCTTCCCCATTAGTTCTAATGAGAGCCACCGGCCGAATTACACAGTGACAGTGGCCGGCTCTCATTGGACCAGAGCCTGCGCATGCATCTTTGGACCGGGAAGAGGTGAGTGTCTATGGGTATTGGCCCCTGATCTTCCCCCCAGGATATTCCAAATCGGGATGCCCCTGAGGAAGGACGCTAGCTGGCCAGATTTACCTGTTGGTTGCTGGGCAGGTGCGCCCACGCGGGCAGGTGCGCGGGAGCCCCACAACCGAACTGGAAAAAAAATGTTTTTTTGGTTTCTGCAGTCATGGACGGCCGCCATCCCCCCACCCTCCATGTAAGTGCCCCATACACACACACACACACACTCTCTCTCTCCATCTACAAAATCATCATCTATTATTTTTTTTTTTTTAATATAAAACAATTAATTTATATTCCCTCCTTACCTTTTCCTCATGAGTCTGAATCAGCAGGTCAAGAGTGTGGTGGCAGGTGGGCGGAGCCTAATGGCCTCTCTCTAGTCCCGCGCCGGCATTGCTTCCTGGAGGGGGCGGGCACTGAAGCAGCTGACAGCTGATTGGAGGGGAGGCAGTAAGGGCGGGCGGCATCTGAGAGCAGGGTGGAGATCTGCACTGACTGTGGAGACCCCGGGCATGCACGTGAGAGCCCATGACAGGTGATCAGTGGGGCTGGGGGGTGAGCTATGGTGGTGTATGCGATCGACGCGCCAGACGGGCACGCGCTCGGGTGCACGCTCGGCGCCCGTGACTAAGTGACAGGTGAGCGGGGGGGTCGGGCGTTGGAGGTGCCGCAGCCTAGTGGAGGAGCGGGGACAAGCACGGAGCCTGCAGGGATGGGGGAGTAGCCGGTGCATCGGCGAGCAGCGGCCACGCGCCCAGGCGGGAGCGCGCGCAGGAACCCCACAGGCGTCGGAGGTTTAAAAAAAAACAAAAAAATGTTCTTTCCTGTAACCATACATGCCCGCCCCTTTGGCAATGTCTCTGCCCTAGGCACGTGCCTTGTGTTGCCTTGCGGCAAATACGGCCCTGCAGACAGGCACCAGTATACCAATGCCGGTGGGTGACGGTAATCCAGTGTAGGGGGGGGAGCACCAGCGGAAGTGTTCTGGTACCCATATATGCTCTCTGATGTCCTGGGTCTGGAGGTCACAGGAGGAAAGGTGGGTGCCATGCAGATGGGTGCCCAAAGATCATCGGGGGGGAAACATAGTGGAGGAACGCCTGTGCTGCATCCTTTATGTGCTGACAGACAGGGGTGGGCATTTCTAGCCAGCCCAGTAATTTTATTGGCTGGCTGGTGTGGAAAGTTTACAAAGCTGCAGTAATCAGTGAAAAACAGGTAACAGGTGACACAAATCACAGGACTTTCCTGTAGTGCAGAAGGGTGACAGGCATTATGAATTAAAGAGAAACAACAGATTTACTACCCATGGGGCCCCTGGATCCCCCATAAACAATCATAGTTTTTTTTTTTTTTTAATTCTTTTCCTCCTCCAAAATCCTAGGTGTGTCTTATGGGCAGGTGCGTCTTATAGTCATATTATAATATATGATAATATTATAATATATGAATATTCATATATTCAAGTTATTTAATAGATATTTCACCCCCCTACCCGGATTGTTATTTGCATATATGGCCATTGTATGCCTGATTCATTACTAACGCCAGGTATCGGCAGATGAGTGTCTGTATAGGGGCGCTTAGAGCGTTGTATGTTGTATGCTTTAACACCAGTACAACCCTGCAGCGAGCGAGACATGTGACCGACTCTCGCCACTCAACACCATACTTATCAAAAAAGGACACATACACAGCATCGGCGCTCTAAATCTGGTCGCTATAGCATAGAGCGCCAGACGCTGTAAGATTAACGTCTGTTTTTAAACACATATCCACCTGTAACAAAGCGAAAACACATGGAATGACAATTCTGCATAAAAAGTAAAAAAAAAAATATAAAAGTGTTTGTTTGCAGCCAGGAGAGCAAAAGAAAAAAAAATTTAAATTGCCAAACACGGTATTTAAACGCAAACAAAACGAAAGTCCATTGAAATGTATGGGAGAGCGACAGTGAGCGAAAGTTAATATGTGGTGCTATACACTGAGCTGCCTGTAGTGATACATGTGAGGCTACATGGCGCTGTAAGAGGCGCTCACCAGATTCGATTTCATAAATCTGGTTTCCCGTACAGCGCCCAGCGTTCACCAGACGCTGCCTGCCGCTATTAAGCACTATCTGGCGCTATCCCGTCTTAAATGACCCCCATAGTTTTTTTTTTTCTCTACGTGTATTCCATCCAAATGAAATTAGTGCATATGTGCCGGCAGGGGTGAGTTGCCCGGAGAGCAGTTGGGGGGAGGGTTAGAGCACTTCAGTTTCTTCCCAACCGGGAAACAATCCAGAAACCTTTTGGTCACAACCCGGCTCCCTACCACTTGTCCACGACTGCCCCAAATAAATAATTAATTAAGGCCTTGAATAATTAATTATTTATTAGTCCTCCTCCTCATCTGTTTATAAGTGTTTTTCTTGTACTAGTAAAACTTTGGAATCAGAGTTTTGACAAAGTGGTCGTAGAGTGGCACTTTACCCTTATCATATCTGTTTTACTTTTCTTTCATTATTTGAGGGCCGCTTCACTATTAAATTCCAGAGCAAGATCATCTGATGTGTTTTGAATGGTTGGCTGCCTCGGGGCAGAATTATAACAAAGCCAGGATTTCACAGGGAACAAGATCAATATTTAAAGCCTTACATTTGGAAAGACGAGCTCAGACTCTGAAGAGACATTCGCAGGCATCCGCTTCTCAAATCACACGAAAAATCACAGATTGCAGAAATTGCAGCCATGGGATCTACTAAAGAGAATGGGAAATGGCCCAATTAATTTTTAGGGGCACCCTGTTGTTTTGTGATTTTCGAAAGTAAAATGCAATGATAGAATATTGGAATGTTCTCGGTTAGTGTTGTGTATATTTGTTTGTCATTTCTCTCTTTCCATTAGTAATAAGCAAAAGCATTTAGGTGTCTTTCTCAATTTTAAATGACATAAATATCTAACATCAAAGCATTTCTAGAACCAGAAAACCACTAGGGCCCTTATTTATGAAGGAATAGCGACAGGTAGCGACTGATGAGCGGCCGGTAATGACGGTCACCGCCACGAGAACGCCGGCTCCCCACCACAATCACACATTTATCAAGCCAATCCTGCTTAGCAACTGAGATAGCGCCAGATAGTCACTCATTCATCATTATTCCAGACTCAGCGCACAGCGCCAGCGTCCGACCTTGAACAGCGACAGGTATGACCTCTCGCTAACTGGCGCTCTCCAATGCATTTCAATGGAACAATCTTTACATATTCATAATTGTTATTAATGTTTTTTTTTTTTTTTTAAATGTGAAAAATTCTGTGACCACTTCTGCCATGTTAGATAATTTTTTTAAGGTAAAAAAAAAAAAAGAAAAAAATTTGTGCAGAATTGATATTACAGGTCTGATATTATTGTATTCATATTACTAAATTCTTTCAAATTTTTTTTTTTTTTTGGTTTCCAAAAATATGGTGGTTTGGGGGTTAAAAAACTACTTTTAACACATCACCGGCAGCGCTCTGGGGTTTAAACATGCATTTTACAGCGCGAGAATTTTTTGAGCGTGATTTTTTGATGAATGTGGTGGGAGCCGGTCGCTCTGACCAGTCGCTATCATGCGCACCCATACAGCGCGGAACCTGTCAAATAGCGACTCGTCACCCCGTATTCAACATTACTGCACACCGACTCGCTATCAACAACCGAACAACGGCCAAGCACAGCGACTACTAGCGGGCGCTGTGAAAATACTGCTACAGTCGCTCAACTGTCGCTACCTGCCGCTATTAATGAATCGGCCTCTAGATATTCTCTATTGTGGACATCCTGATTTGGGATGCCCTGCGGTATGACAAGGCCACAAAATGGTTACATACTCAATGGCTGGTCCTATTTGAGTAATGACAGGATCAGGCCTCATCCCAGTTCTGTAGTAAAGGTGCATTGCACTCCCTAGGTAAACTGTCTGTCTGTCTTGCTTGTGGGAAACTTCAAATGATATGGAGTTTATAAACACACCAGTGCTCACCAGCACCCCTGAAGTTGGGAGATTTATAGTGTGATGGGGTAAAGGTTATTACTGATCCAGAGCTGGAACAATCCGTTTCGAAATCTCTCTGGCCCAATAGTTTTCATCTGATGCTGCTTCAACCAGAGCGCCCGGCGCTGCATTCTTTTCAACACTAGTGTCAAGTAAAGCACTAGCCGCCGGCCGCAAAGGCGCTGCCGTTTTTTTTCTTTTTTAAATTGGACACTGAATGCCGATGAAGCCCAAAAAAGTGGCGCTGTGTGATGCTGGTGCTTCCTCAATAAGGCTCCAAGTCTCAATGTAGCATTATTCCTTCTGTCTCACGGGCAGGCTGATTCATTACTAGCGCCAGCTATCGGCAGATGAGCATCTGTACAGAGGCGCTAAGAGCGACCGCTAGTATACACTGTGAACTGCTATTGGGAGCTGTAACAGAGCGCCGGGGAGGCCGATTCATTAATAGCGGCAGGTAGCGACAGTTGAGCGACTGTAGCAGTATTTTCACAGCGCCTGCTAGTAGTCGCTGTGCTTGGCCGTTATTCGGTTGTTGACAGCGACTCAGTCGGTTTGCAGTAATGTTGAATATTGGGTGAGGAGTCGCTATTTGACAGGTTCTGCGCTGTATGGGAGCGCATGATAGCGACTGGCCCTAGCGACCGGCTCCCACCATATTCATTAACAAATCACGCTCAAAAAATTCTCGCGCTGTAAAATGCATGCTAAAACCCCAGAGCGCTGGCGGCGATGGGTTAAAAGTAGTTTTTTAACCCCCAAGCAACCATATTTTTGGAAACCAAAAAAAACAAGTTTTTAAATAATTTTGTAATATGAATACATTAATATCAGACCTGTAATATCAATTCTGCACAAATTATTTTTTTTTTCCTTAAAAAATTATCTAACATGGCAGAAGTGGTCACAGAATTTTTCACATTTAAAAAAAAAAAAAAAAAAAAACATTAATAACAATTAATTATGAATATTTAAAGATTGTCCCATTGAAATGCATTGGAGAGCGCCAGGCGCTGTGGGCTGAGGCTGGAATAATGATGAATGAGTGGCTATATGGCGCTATCTCAGTCGCTAAGCAGGATTGGCTTGATAAATGTGTGATTGCGGTGGGGAGCCGGCGTTCTCGTGGCGGTGCCCGTCATTACCGGTCGCTCACCAGTCGCTACCTGTCGCTATTCCTTCATAAATAAGGACCTAAGTCACCGTAGTGACCTAGCCAGCATTGATAAATGAAATGTATGTTGGGCGCTTAACACCAGTACAGCATTGCAGGGAGCGAAAGGTAGCGCCAGCTCATTGCGACCAACTCTCAGCGACACACACCATATTTAACAAAAGAACAGACTCACAGAGCGTCGGCACTCTGGATCTGGTAACTATAGCATAGAGCACCAGACGCTGTGTGATTAAAGTCTGTTTTTGAACACATATCCACCAGTAACAAAGCGAAAACACATGGAATGACATTGTTGTAACATTGTGACAGTAATACTTTAATACTTTAATGCCAGACCTGTAATGACAATTCTGCATAAAAATATAAAAAAATCTAAAAAGTTTACAAAAAATGAATTTTTCTAGGCCAGGAGAGGTCACACAATTATTTGAGAGAAATAAAAATAAAAAACAAAAAACCCTGTTTAAACAGAAAAAAAGAAACGTCAATTGAAATGTATGGGAGAGCAAAAGGTAATACCTGGCACTCTGGAAGCTAGCGCGCCGGCGCTATACGCTGAGCTGCCTGTAATGATGAATCGTACGCTACATGGCGCTGTTAGAGATGCTCACCAGAATCGCTTTCATAAATGTGGTATTGTGTACAGCGCCCGGCGTTCACCAGACGCTGCCTGACGCTCCGAGGCGCTACCTGCTGCTATCCCTTGACGAATAAACCACTCAGTCTAGTAGTGCCCCTAATACCTGGTTCTTGACACCCTAAATCCTTCACTGACTATTCAGAAAGATAAGGACCGTTTTTCTGGGCTCTGACACCTGCAGCACTTCTGCCCAACTACCTCCTTGCTTCACAAGCTCATTTGCGGCCTAACTGATCTGGGATCGAGTCATAAACTGCCTTTAGCCTTCCCTGCTACAAGCCTCTATAAAGTACTCATTATTATTCAGCCAAAGTTTTATAAATAGTTACATTAATATTTGTATTAAAATGTAATTGTCTAGCCACAATAGCAATGGCATAGAAGACCTACACTGACATCCGGAAACAGCCCAAAAAGAAAATCAGTATGAATCTTCATCATTTCATCATGAGCTGGCTGCGTCCTTATAGCTATCAATAAGCATCACACATTCCACTGCTAGCTAGTCACATACATCCTCTCACAATGATTCCCAGGTGAAATTCTGTCTATTGCAATGGTCATGGCACAAGATGGAGGATGAAACACAGAGGATAATTGAATCTTTACAGAGTCGGCGCTTCTGATTTGCACTTGTCAGCCGCTGTCATATTTCCTATTCCTCTGTAATAGTGAGGCCATATGAGCAGTGAGAAATAAGGATGCCTCTCTTCTTTCCACTTCTCAACCTATTAATGGTAGATCAAATAAAAGAAAAGACTGCCTTGTTATATTATTTAACCAAACCAGACTCATACTTTCTCTGTTAATGCAGAAGAAAACCCAGCAGTGGTCAGAATGAAATCTAAAAGATTCCAGTGCTGGCAGCTGGCTTTTATCCGAGGCATCCCCCAGGGAGCCCATACAAACTCACTTTTCCCTTGCTTCAATGGCGCATGCGCCGGCTCTTGTCCAATGAGAGCCGATACTTTGACTACATCATTTAGCAGACAGCTCTTATTATTTACAATGGAAATCTGCATCCCTAGCAGCGTGTGCACATTCCTACCATAGCCATTTAGATAGGCTGGGGCCTGCACACAGCCAGGGAAGTGGAGGATGCGAAAGATAGTCAAAAGTTTTGACTATCCTGGGTTTTGGTCCTTTCACCCCGATCAGGGGAGCCCCGCTGTGTGAAACCCCCCAGGACGCCCAAATGGACTCACCTCTTCCTGGTCCCACGCTGCGTTTAAGAGCAGCGGCTCTGAAGGCCGCATCCTCCGCCTCCCTCTAACAGGGAGCGTACCCGCGTCGGCCATCACAAATGCCTGGCGTGGGCACACGCACTGCTCTTAGACGCACCGTGGGACCAGGAAGAGGTGAGTTGGCTGCGGCAATCTGGGGGGTTTCACACAGCGGGGCTCCCCCGATCGAGGTGCCCCCGGGGAAAGGACCAAAACTCAGGATAGTCAAAATCCTGGGTTTTGTTCCACGTTAAATAGAAATACCTATTTCTCATTCTAATTACCGCATTTTTCGCCCTGTAGGACGCACCTAGGATTTGGGGGAGAAAAATCAGAAAAAAAATATTTTAAACCAAAAACGCACCATTACAGACAGTGTGACATTTCCCTATCCCATTCCCATAGGCCGTGTGGGATGCCCCCATTCCATAGACAGTGTGGCATGCCCCCATCCCATTACCCGTATACCCAGGGTGGCATTACCCCCGTCCCATTCCCGTATAGGCAGTGTACACCCCATTATCATAAGCAGTGTGGAATTCCCCCCTCCTATTCTCCATATAGGCAGTGTGCCCCCCCATTCCCATTGGCTGTGTGGCATCCCCCTCCCTCTATTAGTATAGGCTGTGTGGCATCCCCATCTCCCCCCATAGGCTGTGTGGCATTCCCGCTCCCCCCATTAGTATAGGCTGTGTGGCATCCCCCTCTCCCCCCATAGGCTGTGTGACATTCCCCCTCCCCCCCATTAGTATTGGCTATGTGGCATCCCCCTCTCCCCCCATAGGCTGTATGTCATTCCCCCTCCCCCCCATTAGTATTGGCTGTGTGTCATTCCCCCTCCCCCCCCCATTAGTATTGGCTGTGTGGCATCCCCTCTCCCCCCGTAGGCTGTGTGGCATCCCCCTCTCCCCCCATTTGTATAGGCAGGGAGGCACAATAAAAAATAAAAAAAGTAAAACTCACCTCTCCACTGACACCGCTCCGTTGAGCGGTCGGCTCCGTGAATGGGGCGGGCGTGGCCAGCGCCGCGTCAGCGCCGGCACAGGCCACGCCCACCCCATTCACGGAGCTGGCCGTAAGAAGCAGCTGCGGCCTCTGTCCCGGTGTAACAGGCCAGAGTATACCCTCAGGCCAGACTATACCCGGGGTTAAAGAGGCCTAGGCTAGATTATACCTCGGGTATATTTTGGCCTAGGCCAAATTATACCCCCAGGTATAAAATAGCCTAGGCCAAAGTATACCCCTCCAGGCCAGATTATACCCCCGGGGTTAAACTGGCCTGGGCTAGATTATTCCCCGGGTATATTTTGGCCTAGGCCAAACTATACCCCGGGATGTAAAATAGCCTAGGCCAAACTGTAGCAGGCCAGAGTATACCATCAGGCCACACTATAACCAGGGTTAAATTGGCCTAGGCTAGAATACACCCTAGGTTTATTTTTGCCTAGGCCAATTTATATCCCAGAGTATGAATGAGCTTAGCTCAATTCATACCTCTCAGGTCATATTATACCCACCTGTGATCAAATCGGCCTAGGCTAGTTTATACCCCGGAGTATAAATTAGCCTAGGCCAATTTAAATTCACAGTTTGCACAAATTTGTGTGCAAAAATGTGAAACCTTGCTATAGTTTGGACCAGGTCATAGTATACCCCGGGTAATACACTCTACACAGGGAGTGTAAAATAGCTTAGGCCAGACTATATCCTCCCGCCTTATCAGGCCCAAATTTAAAAAAGTCGCAAACAGCAAGTAAAAATTCTTGCAAGTAACAAGCCAAGTGCAAACCTTATGATTGCACCAAATTATCATCTAAAAAGTAACTGGTGTAATTATTATATTTGGGGCAGGGATTTATGATTGGAGGTTTGACTTGGCAGTTATAAATGCATTGGCAAGTTTACTTTCATTGCTGCAAATGGATTGAAAATAGCGCAATCCCTGTTTAAGATAAGTATAAATTAGCCTAGGCCAATTCAAGTTCACAGTTTGAGCAAAAATTGGCACAAAACGTGAAATCCTGGTTTAGTTTAGCCCAGCAAAGTATACCCCGGGAGATAAACTCTATACCTGACGAATGTAAAATGGCTATGGCTACACCTTCTACGCTATAATGTTATCATGCGCAATTTTACCCCATGCGCAAAAAACGAAGGCAATGATACATTCCCCTCACAGACTTTTTTTTTTTACTTCAACCAGAAAAAAACTCTACAGTCAACAACGGAACATGCACTGTATCTTGAAAATAAGCATGATCATTTCAATGTTGTTATCAGTGTTTAGCTGTAAACATTAATATTGTTGCAAGGACTTGCTAGACTAAAGCATGTCCTGGTCCTCCTCCGTCCCTCCTCCATGTCTCCGGAAGCCACCATTTATCGCTTCTCTGGCTGCAGCTTTTGAATTTTATGCAGTTTCCTATCTCTGACCTGATCAGTGCATGACACATCATGCACTGATTAGGTGAACCATAAACATTCGCCCCATGTAAGACCACCTTAACAAGTTTACGTTCCGGATGTTTTAACTTTTGTTATAATATTAGCGTTCAAGTTTTTCTGGTTAAGGTAACAAATCTATGGGGGGGGGGGGGGGGAATCAATACTCTCCCTTAATTTCTACACCTGGTGTACACTGGAAAAATTGTGCAATCTTCCCCATGAAGAGTTTAAGAATTAAGTCAGTTTGGTTTAGCAATCTTCCCCATGAAGAGTTTAAGAATTAAGTCAGTTTGGTTTCTCAATAAAATGTTGAAAAAGCAATTCTTGTGTATATCACTCAATGATTTCATTGGGGTATAATATGACCTGAAAGGTATAAATTGGCCTAGGCCACTTTACCCCCAGGTTCCATGATAGAAAGGTATAATCTGGCCTGGTGGGGTATAGTTTGGCCTAGGCTATTTTACACCCCGGGGTATAGTTTGGCCTAGGCCAAATTATACCCGGGGTTAATCTGGGACAGGGTTATTCTGGCCTGTTACACCGGCCCCACCGCTGCGATCTGCCATCTGCTGCTTCTTCCTGGGTACATGCGAGCACCCAGGTCAGGGCAACAGGTGGGCGTGGTGGCCTGCACCGACTTGGTGCAGGCCGCGCCCACCCGCTGCCCTGACCTGGGTGCTCGCATGTGCCCCAGGCGGAAGAAGCAGCAGATGGAGGAGCGGTGGGGGCACTGTCTCTGGCCCCGCCACTGTCATCGCTGCCGGTAAAAGACAGCGATCGCAGCGGTGGGGCCGGGACAGAGCCCCCGCCGCTCCTCTGGGCCCCCGCAGTGTGACAGGCAATGGGGGGAAAAATAAGTGCGTCTTATAGGGCGAAAATACGGTAGCCAGTGAATAAAAATAATTTTGATTCTGTTACTTTTATGTTTTGCCTTCATTTCATTATAATTTATGCCCTTTGCCAATACTCTTTCTACTTATAGTAGATGCTCTAGAGTAGTGGTCCTCAACCTTTTTATGCCAAGTACCCGTTAGCAACAAGTACGCCAAGTAGGAGATCAATATATAATGTTACAAGAATAAGAAGGTTGCAGGCCTTTTTAATCTTTTCGTGTTAAATTGATATACCAGACCCATAATAACCCCTGCATCCCCTCCTGGGGTACATGTACCACAGGTTGATAAATAGTGCTCTAGAGCACCACTCTAAGGTACACTTACCCCAGGAGGTACGCGCCGATGCTTAAAGGGCTACGCAGAGATGTTCAGGGGTGCACCACCATGGTGGGCTTGATGGGTTTGGTATATCATTTTAACAGTAATACATTCTTTCTTCTTACTTTGAAAGTGTTACAAGGCCCGTGCCCTACTTATTTTGGTAACATTTATAGGTTAGCCCCTCCTTGAGGGTGCTTGGTTTGAATTTGTTGTTGCTAGGGGTTACTTGGTTGGATTTTCTTGTCGCTAGGGGGTACTTGGTGTAAAACAGTTGGAAACCACTGCTCTAGAGCATGATAAAGCAAGCCTCCAGTCAAAAATGACTGGAGAGATGCTCACATCCCCACCCCCCCGGGACATGCCGATTTGGAATGTCCCACAGCTAAAGGTAACAAGGAAGTCAGAAGTTAGCAAAATACTTACGCTGCACCTCCAATAGAATTTTCACATGAATCCTAAAAGTAAATGAGAAGAGTAAAAGCAACCAAAAGTATTAGACTGATGTACTGATGCAAATCACTCAATAATAACTATCGCAAAAGTGGCAAAAGTATTTGAATCTTTGCTTTCACTTTCTGGTTTGTTAACCCTAATGCCTCTTTGACACCTTTCCATTTGCGTTCCGTTGGAATAAAAATACTCCAAGGTGTAACAAATGGCAAAAATGAGCAGGCCATGAAAGTAAATGGGCCCTTTCACATCCACACACAACCACAACACGCCCCATAGAACTCTTTGGGTACCACATATAAAGCGCATGTATTGTGTTTTACCTGCTGTGCCTTGTTGTGCATTAAATGGACCATGCTTGCCAATAACTCCTGGTGCGTCACCATGCGCCACTGTCACGCCTGGTCTGGCGCTTGCAATATCCACCTTCTTTGGGTCCTACCACCAGGTCCTTGCTGGAGCAAAGGCTGAAGGACCCCAAGTAGGTGGCTATTGTAAGTGCTGGAATTGAGAAACTGGCTGGGTCTAGCTGCTGTGATTTTTTCGAAGAACCCAGAGCTGCTTGCTCCACTACTGCTTCTTGCCAGGCTCTGCCACCGGTCTATTTTGTGGAGCCTGGAGCCACATTTTTCACTGCTAACTCCTGCTGTGTCCCTCTGCCGCACGCTCCCGGTTCTTGCACTGCCCATGCTCCAGGGGGATCGGGTACAGGAACCAAAGGTGAGATACAGGGTGGCATGTAGTGACATCACTACACCGCACTACACCTGCAGCACACAATTGTGCAATGTGGTACAACTGCACAATGTCAAAATAGGCCTAATGGTTTACAGATACATAAGTGATATTGGATCATTTACATCATAAATAATTGAATATTGGGGCCTGGGTTAAAATCTGATATTTGGGTCAAATTTATGCAGAGATATAGAAAATTCTGAAGGGTTCACAAACTTTCATGCACCACTGTGGTAGGTTAAAAATTGACTCTTTGAAATTGAGAGTGGCAGAGGGTAATGCGCAGGGGGCTGCAGCATCATTGGCCAATTGCAGGCATTTTGCCAGGGGTAAAATTGGGAGTGGCAGGGGTTTATGTGCAGGGGACTGCAGCATCTGGATCTCCATCAAACCTGTTTCAATACAGGACAGCGCCCATTATATGGAAAAGTTATATTAACTTGATGGTTGGGTGGGCTTGGGGGTTTTTGCATATTTTATTCATTACAAGTACAGCTTTGAACAAATCTAATATTTTTGATCTATTGTTTGATGAGGTTCTCTTTAGCAACTTTTAGGACCCGGGTGAAAATCTGATGTATATTTGAGTTAAATTTATGCAGATATAGAAAATTCTGAAGGGTTCACCAACTTTCATGCACCACTGTGGTAGGTTAAAAATCAACTCTTTGAAATTGTCAGGTAGTTTTTTGCCAGGGGTAAAACCGGGAGTGGCAGGGGTTTATGCGCAGGGGGCTACAGCATCTGGATATCCCCCAAGCATGTTTCAATACAGGTCAGCACCCATTATATAGAAAAGTTTTTAATAACTTTCTAGGTTGGGTGGGCATGGGTTTTTTTGCGTATTTCTTTTTCATTACAAGTACAGCTTTAAACAAATGTAATATTTTTGATTTGATGAGGTTCTCTTTAGCTACTTTTAGGGCCTGGCTGAAAATCTTATATATTATATGTGGTATATTTGAGTAAAATTTACGCAGAGATATCGAAAATTCTGAAGAGTTCGCCAACTTTCATGCACCACTGTGGTAGGTTAAAAATTGACTCTTTGAAATGGAAAGTGGCAGGGGGTTATGCGCAGGGGGCTGCAGCATCAGTGGCCAATTACAGTCATTTTGCCAGGGGAAAAACCGGGAGTGGCAGAGGTTTATTAGCAGGGGGGCTGCAGCATCTGGATCTCCCCCAAGCCTGTTTCAATACAGGTCAGCACCCATTATATAGAAAAGTGTTTAATTAACTTGATGGTTGGGTGGGCTTTGGGGTTTTTGCATATTTTTATTTATTACAAGTACAGCTTTGAACAAATCTTTTTGATCCATTGTTTGGTGAGATTCTCTTTAGCTAATTTTAGGACCTGGCTAAAAATCTGATGTATTTTTGGATCAAATTTATGCAGAGATATAGAAAATTCTAAAGAGTTCACCAACGCTCATGACCACTGTGTTAGGTTAAAAATCAACTCTTTGAAATTGAAAGTGGCAGAGGGTAATGTGCAGGGGGCTGCAGCATCATTGGCCAATTGCAGGCATTTGCCAGGGGTAAAACTGGGATTGGCAGGAGTTTATGCACAGGAGGCTGCAGCACCATTGGCCAATTGCAGGCATTTTGCCAGGGGTAAAACTGGGATTGGCAGGAGTTTATGCACAGGGGGCTACAGCACCATTGGTCAATTGCAGGCATTTTGCCAGGGGTAAAAGTGGGATTGGCAGGGGTTTATGCACAGGGGGCTACAGCATCATTGGCCAATTGCAGGCATTTGTCAGGGGTAAAACTGGGATTGGCAGGAGTTTATGCACAGGGGGCTACAGCACCATTGGCCAATTGCAGGCATTTGCCAGGGGTAAAACTGGGATTGGCAGGGGTTTATGCACAGGGGGCTGCAGCATCATTGGCCAATTGTAGGCATTTTGCCAGGGGTAAAACCGGGAGTGGCAGGGGTTTATGTGCAGGGGGCTGCAGCATTTTTATATCTCCCGCAAGTCTGTTTCAGTACAGGTCAGCACCCATTATATGGAAAAGTTATATTAACTTGATGGGTTGGGTGGGCTTGGGGGGCTTTGCATATTTTTTTTTCATTACAAGTACAGCTTTGGGCAAATGTAATATTTTTGATCTATTGTTTGATGAGGTTCTCTTTAGATACATTTAGGGCCTGGGTGAAAATCTGATGTATATTTGGGTCAAATTTATGCAGAGATATAGAAAATTCTGAAGGGTTCACCAACTTTCATGCACCACAGCGGTTAAAAATCAACTCCTAGAAATTGGCACTTGATCCATGTACTTTTTCTGTTCAGTCCCCTATCCATCTTCTTTAAATCCATTGGATAAAAATATACTATCTCTTCAAAAGGAAAGCAGACAGATATTTAAATTCTTCCCTGTAATAATTTGAACCTAGAAGTACCTTAAAATTAGCGGCGAGCTCAGCCTAATGTGTCAGGGAGGCAGCGACATTTCTCTTATGTAAGGTCGGTGACCCTAATTAGTGCGGCAGCTTCCCCCTGACAAGCCTAATATTATATTTTATCCGGTGCCTTGTCTGAAGACAGCTCTCTGAATTCAGCTTCAAGAAGGATATGGCTTCGGAGTTCACTTTTATTGTGTGAAATGCAGCTGAATTTCAGGAACTCTTTTAGCCCCTTTGGGCCGGTTGGGGGGGCAGATGAGGAAGCTCCTGGCCCTCTCCAGCTCCGAGGCAATAACAGGAAATTATTTATACCTAGTTTTGAAGCAAGTCGGGGGTCGCTCCAAGCAAAGAGCTTGGTTTGCGTGTTTTGTTGCCATCTTGGGGTTTTGTCCAAATGAATAATAGAAGGCCTTGCTTTGTTAAAAGATGTTAAAGCACAACTCCAGACAACATGTCGGCAAGCTAGTATTAGTGTCCCGTTAGCAGAAATGAATAGCTGAAAAATGACTACTGAAAATGGTCAACAAAGTTCACTTGTTGTAGATTCAACATTGTTTAAGTGAAATAGGGAATTGATTGTTCTGCTATTTATTTGTTTATTAAAATTCCAAACACCTATTGTCTATAAAAATTGGTGCTGGACCTCACTGGGCAGGCTTGGGCTGCATCCAGATTGCTGGACCCCACCATGCATAAACCCATGCAACCCTCAGTTTCTCTCACCTTCACCTCATTCCCTCAGCAAAATACAGCCCTATGATTGGCTGGCAGTCTGATTGAAACACAGACCAAGTGACCATCACTGGCCAATTGCAAACATTTAGCCAGGGGTAAAACTGGGAGTGGCAGGGGTTCATGCACAGGGGGTTGCAACATCTGGATCTCAATACATCTCAATCTGTTTCAATATAGGTCAGAACCCATAGTATGGAAAGGTTTTTATTAACTTGATGGGTTGGGTGGGCTTGGAGGTTTTTGCATATTTGTTTTCATTAAAGTACAGCTTTTGATGAGTCTTGGTAATCATTGGGTGGCATTTATCTATGCCTATTTACAGAGGCAGGCTGGCTATACAGAGACCTGGGCAGATTCCCAATGGACCGCACTGTTTAAGGGCCAGCGTTGCTAGGTGTAGCCCTCAGCACACAGCTCACACAACTGCCCATAATTCACTCTCACTTGTCGGTGCACTGATGGTTAATGCACCCAGCTTTCCTACTCTCCTGCTAGTCTCTGAAATACTCCTTACTGTGCCGTCCAAATGAGGTTGCCCCAGCTCATTTTAGGTGTCAGTTCCATAGCTTCAAGAGTGGACATATCCAGGCCAGGATCTGTCACTGCTGTATCCCTACTTGTGGAGCTCACTCATTGTCTCTCTTGGAAGTACATTGGGTACAAGATAGGTCGGGGCCAGTAATATCTCTAGATGATTTTTACTTCCGTCCACTTTGCCTTTATTTGTTTTGGCTCAGTTCCCAACAAGTGAACATCTCAGGGCAGCAGCAGTTAGCAGCTGATCAGTTTGGTCTAAATCAAGACTTTTTAGTACATGTTTGTTTCAAATTGATCCCATGTAGTCTTTGTTTCTGACCACCAGTTTCTTTTTAAAATGTAGAGAGCACCTCTGTTGGCTAGTAAGTGATTCAGAACCCTGCCAAAAAACAAAAGTGTATATACCTTTTGTTTCCTGCAGGTGATTGGTGCTAGTATGGTGATCAGCAACTCATGGGATCATTGAATCTCAGCCTGCGCTACTTCTCCTGCCACCCTGGGCCAGAACAGGGGGCGAAATTGATAGTGTGTTGGGTTTGTGACCCATCATCAATCACAGGAGGGCTGCCTTGCCCTCTTCATTCATTGCAATGGAGGGGAGTACTGAGGTCTGACACACCCCTTCCATTGTAATGAATAGTGAGGGCATGGCTGCCCCCCAGTCATTTATGGCAGAGGATAGGACAGAGAACAGAAGCAACAGTGAATAGTGAGTTTAGCCCCGGGATGGTGTGGAAAGAGGTGCAAGTGAAATCCAGCGTTCAAGGACTTGCACCAATCAGCTGCAGTAAAGCAAGACCACCATAAATTCAACTTAACATTGGCAGCCCCCAAGCGTCTCTCATAACAGGTTACTTCTTTCCTACTTTTCTTACTTTTAAAAGCCAAAATCAAAGCCCATGAAACTGTTTGAGACTTGTGCTCTTGGTGTTGAATGTATTGAGTCTGTCATGGGTCCACCTTGCCCCTAGTCCTGAACTGCTCATCAATTTGTGCTGTGATGCTGTCTATGGATCAACAGCAGTATAGATGACAGGAAGCTCAGTGACCACTGCCCACCCCCTCACCTTCAATGCTGCAGCTGCCTCAAAGTCCTTCTTTCCCAGCAACATGGCTGATAGGAGATCACTGTGTTGACAGGTTGTCATGCTCTTCCAAACATTCTCTGTGACTTGGTCCATACTTAACTTAAAAAAAAGTCTATTAGCTAGTTGAGATGTAAGAACCGCCACTGATGATTCGTGAATCATGACACTTATTAGAGTCTAATATTAGGAAATCCAATGCATAATGGCCATCATATGTAGATGTGTAGATTTAAACTGAACTGAATCAAATAACAGTGTGATAACCTACTGTTGTATCATGGAATAAGTTCCGGCAAGCAGTGTGTTACCAATATCAAACCAGCAAGTTATTTTATGCAGGCGACCCGCTGCCTCACACAATGACAATATCGGAAAATTAAAATACAGCCTCGATCTCTGCCAGCTACTGGTGTTAAAAGAGGCGTAAATCTCTCACAATGAAACTTTATTCCTGCCGATTGAATTATATTTTATTAAAACACTTGTTTACATTATTCTGAGACACCAGCCACATAACTGACACCCCATATAGATAAAATATGTTGATGCGTTAGGGAACAGGACACATTTTATGAACTTCTGCAGCATCTTCTAGACACTATTAATATTTATTTGTTTTAGGGAGGTGCGTAACTTGTGTTCTTTGCATAGCACACCGCAAGAGACATCTTTAAAGCCGCCTGAAAAACAGATGATTTACAGGGAAACGAGTGAGACGCTCAGGGTGGTTTGCTACACAACAACAAAGAGTGATACTTCATGGCCACAAGGTTTCAAAGGTCGGTCCATGCTCTAACCTTTTATGTGGTCCACAAATGAACAGTCTGGAAGCTATTTTCTGAGGTTTGTTTCTAAACTACAGGTTTCTGGATGATTTACAAGGAAACTAATATTTGTATTAACCACCATATTTAGATTGTGCATTGTCAGACCAAGGCAACTTGGATTGGTGAGCACTTGGGGAGGTTTCTGGCTTAGGAATCAAGACACAAAACAATGAGGACAGGAGGTGAATTATTCCCTAGAGACCATAACTGGGACAACTACTAATCTCTAGAATCCACAGACCAGGAACAGAGCAGTGAGGGTCACAATCTGAGAACAGACGGGCAGAGACTTGGGCTGGGAACAGGTCAGCGGAGTCACATGCTGAAAAGCAAAGTAACAGGTTAGCAACAGGTGAGAGAAGTAACAGACTAGGAATAGGTGAGCAGAGTAACAGGCTGGGAACATATACATATCAGACATACAACCAGTCTACGCCACCAAGAGCCAAGCTGACAACCACCTGGGGCATGGGAGGTCTGGTACTCAAAGGAGAGCCTGTGATCACCCCATGTCTTCAGCAGAGATCCAAATGGCAAAGAATACACTAGCCCCTGGTCACCTGGTAGTGGTCAACAAATACATACTAGAACTACAACAGCATTGCAGCAAGGAACTTTTAAGGCATTGGATGTTGCCCTTGCTGTATGGAGAGATAAGCATAGACAAAGGCTAGGGAAATACCCAGTCGCTGCTACTAATGTGTGTGTGTGTATGTGATCCGCAATGATGGATTCACACCCAAATCACTTGAGAGTGCCTTCTACGTGGCCTCACCCTTATTTCAGTCAAAGAAACTACCCATGCCCACTCCATTCACTCCAATGGGCCTCCCAAGACCTGGTGTAACAGGGTGGTCAATTAGCCATCACCATCGTTATAATAGTTAGATAGAGTAAAGTAGGTTTAGTTAGGCTTTAGGACAGGGACAGCAGCAAGGCACCTATAAGGCACTAGATTCTGCCCTTGCTGTAGAGGAAGATAAGCTTATGAACAGAAGAAGCCAGCACTCCTTAGTTCATGAAAGTTTGTATTATGCAAAAGTCCATTCAATAAATCATAACAAATCCATAAGTTGGAATGCTCTATTGCTTGTCAGTAAGTCCAAAGTTTCGGGGCTTTAATGCCCGTTCAACAGGGATGTTGGGTTGTTGTAACCCAGAATGTTCACCTGAGAACCTGAGCTCAGGCTGGAGGAGAACCTCCTGTTAGACACAGAGTGTCAGTAATGCACTCCCTGAGGCCTAGCGGAGAAAAACGTGAAGGAAGGACCAAGTGACAGCCAAGCACAGTGTGATATGAGAACATAGGCCCATTGTGACTGGGGTCCCCTATTGGATGTCAAGCTATCCAGAATAAAGAAGTCTTGGTTTCAACATTTTTGGACTGTGCACATTTTTTACTTTAAGAAGTCCTGAAATGATCAGGGGCACCATAAGAAAGTATCTCTGTGGAACTGAGTGATTACCTCTGCTACCCTTCCACCAGACCCAGGAAGGGCCCCTCTTCCAAAATGGCCCTGTCCGTGGGCTTATAACTTCACCCCAAAGCACATCCTAATTCCTAAAAATTCGGGGTCACCCCTTTTTTCACCACCCTCTTTCACTGGCATGCCCCATGCATTTGAGTGGAATAGAGTGGGCATGCTTGACTGATATTGTTCCCATTTGATGCTGGTGAGACCTGATCTCAGCACCCAGGTAGTTTTTCAAACTAGGGTAAGACAGAAATGATATGGGGGCAAAATGCGAGTATGACTTTAGTTTTTTTCCTGCATGGACAGACCCTGTTATTTACAGGGGATTTAGACCTGAACCCTGCCACCGCTGAATTATACAAGCACTAGTACATGCCATATATATTGTATATTGCAGACTGACACCTAATCAATAAATAATGACAGCAGTCGCAAAGATGCGTTTAAAATGTATCTATCGCTGTTCAGGAATGTACTTAAGGGAATAAAACACGTGTTTAACATAGAGCTAAACCACATAACATGACTTTAAAGTCCTCAGCTATGCCCTCAGGAGATTGCCTTCTAGTTTCATTATATTTTTTCATCTTTTAATTTTAATTTACCTGAAAGTCATAAATCTATTGGGGATGTCCTTACTTGCAAAGCCAATATTTTTTACCCGATGCTGCACCTTAGTTCCATAAGGTTTTACTTCCCTATATTTTGTGATGTAATGACACCAGAGAAACAAATATAGGATATGTTACAGAGAAGCCTCTTCCGTTACAGAATTAAAAAGGAAAAAAAAAGAAAAAAAGAATGTTAACCTCAATGCTAAATCTACAGATGTTAGGACTGGACTTGGCTCACTGGTATTGTTATTAGACTTTTAGGGGCAACATTCCCTTCTAGACATACTGACTTTCAAGGATGTAATTTGTTTGTCTTGTAATCCACTTGTACTATTGTATGCTGGAAACCTTATTCCTACTTTTCCCCTAGATACTCCTTTAGTGTCAAGTGGGACGGCCACAGCACAAATATACTGTACATCAATCAGCAGTAATTCTGCCACTTGCAAGATGCTCCATGTTTCTTTTCATTAGGTTGGTCTTGGCAGGGCCCATTAAAAATGGCCATACTTGGGGCAACTACTTATCTCTAGAATCCCCAGACTAGGAACAGATCAGTTAGGGCCACAGGCTAAGAACAGAGGGGTAGAGACTTGAGCTGGGAGCAGGTGAACAGAGTCACAGGCTGGAAAGCAGAGTAACAGGCTAGCAACAGGTGAGAAGAGTAACAGACTAGAAATAGATGAGCAGAGTAACAGGCTGGGAACATATACATTTCAGACATACAACCAGTCTACGCCACCAAAGAGGCAAGTTGGCGACCATCCGGGGCATGGGAGGCCTGGTACTCAAAGGAGAGCCCGTAACCCCCCCACACCTTCAGCAGAGATCCAAATGGCAAAGAATACACTAGCCCCCGGTCACCCGATGGTGGACAACAAACACATACTAGCACTACAACAGCATACATTCCACTTATTGTGGCCGCATTCCATTCTAGACATACTGCCTTTTAAGGGTATAATTTGTATTTCTGGCAATCCACTTGTACTACTGTATGCTGGAACCCTTGTTCCTACTTTCCCCTATATGCTCCTTTGGTGTCACGTGAGACGGCCACAGTGTTAAATATACTATACATAAATCAGCACTAATTCTGCCAACACTTGCAAGATGCTCCACGTTTCATTGTATTAGGTTGGTCTTGGCAGGGTCCATTAGAAGGTTTAAAAATGTAAAGAATTTAAAGAAAAAGAGGTACCATAGGCAAGATAATAATATGATACAGAGTTACTAGAACAAAGAAAGCCCAGACCAGCATGGCTATATGGAGAGCTTTCAATCAAAGTAAACATTCTAACTGTAAAGTTTCCAATACTCAACAAATTTTGCTTCATCAGAAAGTATATAAGCAGGAAAAGGCTCAATCTTAATTGTGTTGTCTGGTACTGCTAGCTAGTAAGAGCAAGATCAATTAGCTCAAAAAGGTGATCTCTGTGTGTCAGATCAGGAGTGGTGAAAGCCAAACAGACTCACTACTAGTATGTCCATTACTGTAGAGTTGGCCCTGGACTTTTTGGGAGACTAGAAGGCAGTAGCTGCAGCAATGATCCAATGGAGCAGCTGGGAGACCCCTGAGAGACCCCAGAATCTTATCAGCTTGCAGTACCAGGTAAGACAACTTACAGTAGGTTGAACATTTTCTTTCTCATATACACCTTGATGAAGCCTACACCTACAGGAAAAGGCATTAGAGATTGGATGTTGCACTTGTCTTACGGTTAAATGTATTGATTAAGAGTTTCTGTCTACAGATATAAAATAATAATGTCATAAACGCTTAAACCTCTTGGTATATCCACGCTGCTAAGGGTTTTCTTTGTTCCAGTAAATCTGCAACATTTTAATATTTTGCCTAATGCTGATGATATAAAGCCACTGTTATTCATGCATGTCTTCTCCTTTGTCCTATTAGAGATATTACCTGTTGAGCAATAATTTCTTCTTAGGAGACAGTGGTGTTGATTCAGAGCTTGGTAAGAAAAGAGAAAATTGCCATTTACTTTTATTGTCTACCTTGGGGCTGATTCAGAGCCAGGTGAAAATTTACACCCTGTAGAGAAGACAATTAAAGTGAACGTCGGTTTTCTCACCTAAAAATGAAGTGAGTTTTCTCATCAGCTCTGAATCAACCCCAATAACTCTTCTTATAAGTCCACTGTCCTCAGCTCAAAATTCCATGCAATTTAAGTGGACCTATTGTCATGTTTGCAAGAATAGAGGGCAATGTCAGCTCCTCCAATAAGTCATATCTTCGGTCTACAACGCTTAGCGTCTGCTTCTCTTGATAAAGGTCCACGGACCGAAACGTCGAGTTGTCATTCTCAGCGGTCAGCCTGTAAGCGCTTTTTTCTTTGTTGTACTTTGTATAACTTGACTATGCCATCTCTCTGCCTGATATTTGTGATTGCCATCTATGGGTACTACTATAAATTACACATATGATAAAGTACTTACATGTATGATACTGTTACTGTAACTGACGTTTATTCTCAGTACTATCCATTAGATCCTGGCATAAACCATGTATATCTGACCTGCTTTTCATACTGACCCCTGGTGGTCGCATTTACCATCTGCATAGTGTCTCAATTTGCTTATGTACATATTTTGTATATATATATATGTCTTTTCACAAATTAAATCACCTTAATTGATGCATAGATATCTTGAGTGGGTGTGCACTTATTCCACTATTAATATTTGCTGGGTCTTTCCAATACCTCGGTTATGCCGTCCCCTGAGACCTCATCCTTGCGTGATCATGTTGACAGATGCATGGATCAACTAGCCTGTGATGCCTTCACCCCCGTGGGCACTGGTCTGCGCCCTATTTGTGCTGCAGCCATTGTCTCCATGGCCATTAAAAAGAAGGTGAGGCACCTCGTTGACAGCGCCAGATCTCACAAGAGAGTAGAGGAGTATAAGGAGCTTTTAGCTTGTGCGGACTTCCTTGCCTTTGTTATATCGGCTATGGATGACGCAGTCCGCTTCAGTGGTAGAGCTTCGGCTGCTCTGGTCGCACTGCGTCGTTCCATCTGGTTGCGTCAATGGGCAGTGGACGCTGCCGCCAAAAAAGCTCTCACAGGTATTCCCTTCCTGGGACTCTTGGGGAATGTTTGGACCTTCTGGCCAAAGACGGGAGACCTCCTCAGGGTCGGAAGACGGTTCGGCCTTTTCGGGGTTCTGCTTCTTCTTCCTTTCGCCCCTCACGAGGAGGCCGAGGTTCTGCCTTCTCTGGTGGCCATAGAGACTCATGGGGGCGAGGTAGAGCCCTAGGTTGTCCCGGCCTCAACTGGGGATCCAAGCCTAAACCTTCCACCAAGGCCCCTCAGGCATGAGGGGACGCCCTCAGCCGTCCGGGTGGGGGGACGGCTTCGCCTTTTTGCTCACGCCTGGAGACATCGCGTATCGGTGGATTCAGGAAGTGGAGACCTCTGGGTACAAAATAGAGCTGATAGCTTGGCCGCCCCCACGTTTCATTCGGTCCCGGATTTCTCAAGTTCCCGTGATGGCACAGGGTCTGAGGTTGACGGTACAACAACTGTCCTCGGGAGCGGTTTGCCCTGTACCTCTAATAGAACAGGGTCGGGGTTTTTACTCCAATCTGTTCACAGTGCCCAAGAAGGACGGCTTCCTGCGACCCATCCTGGATCTAAAGGGTCTCAACAGATTTCTCAGATTCAAACACTTCTGCCCGCATGGAGACCCTATGGTCGGCAGTGAATTTTCTTCGGCCAGGCGATTTCATGGCAGCGGTGGACATCAAGGACGCCTATCTGCATGTCCCTGTCTTCCTGGGTCACCAGAGGTTCCTACCAGTTTGTGGCCTTGCCGTTCAGAATCACCTTGACTCCCTGGGTGTTCACCAAGGTGCTGGCGGGTGTAATGGCTCTGCTGAGGAGCTAGGGCATTCGCATTCTACCTTACTTGGATGACCTGTTGATTGCTGCACCATCTTTTCATCAGGCCGAGAGGGATACTCAGGTGGTAGTTTCCAGCCTCGAGTCTTTCGGTTGGGTGACCATTTATCCCAAGTCTTCACTCTCTCCCTCTTCGGTAAGATCCTTCCTGTGAATGACGTTGGATACCTGCCAGGTCAAGGTTTTTCTTCCTCCGCAGAATGTGGAGGGTCTTCAGACGCAGGCGCGGGCCTTGTTATCTTGCCCTCATCCCTCCATTCGCATGGGGATGCAGTTGGTGGGCCTCATGGTATCTTGCTTCGAGGCAGTGCCCTTCGCTCAGTTCCACATGAGGCCTCTTCAATTAAATCTTCTGACCGTCTGGGATCGGAGGCAGGAGTCCTTGGAGCAGAAGTTCACTCTGTCCCCTCTGGCCAGTCTCTCTCATGGTGGTTGGACCCGAGAAATCTTCTGATGGGCAGGTCCTTTCTGCCGCCGCGATGGGAGATTGTCACCATGGACACCAGTCTGACGTCTGAAGTTCCAGGGACAGTGGGGTCCTCAGGAGGCTCACACACCAATCAACCTCCTGGAGCTAAGAGCGATCAGGCTGGTACTTTCACACCTTCGGGGTCGTGCGGTCCAGGTAGGTTCGGACAATCAAATGGCTGTCGCCTACATCGATCACCAGGGCGGGACTCGGAGCAAACAAGCCCTCAAGGAGGTGTCCCTAATCTTGTCATGGGCAGAGAAGAATGTTCCCTACATCCCAGGGGTAGAGAACCAGGAGGCAGATGCTCTGAGCAGAGGATCTGCCCGTCTGTGGGAGTGGTCTCTCGATGACAAGATCTTTCAGGCCCTGTGTCGCCGTTGGGGTCAGCTGGGCGTGGATCTGTTTGCATCCCGTCACAATCGCAAGCTTCCAAGATTCGTCTCCCTGTCAAGGGATCCTCTAGCTTTTGCCACGAACGCGCTAACGATTCCTTGGGCAGAGTTTCGTCTTCTCTATGCCTTTCCTCCCTTTCCTCTTCTGGGTCATGTGCTGCGAAAGATAGCACAGGAGGAGGTACCGACCATCCTGGTGGCCCCTCGTTGGCCTAGGAGACGTTGTTCAAATGGCGGTGGATCAGTTCGTCATGCCCGACCTTCCAGAGCTCCTTACTCAAGGTCAACTTTGCCATCCCAATTTACAAACGGTAACTTTGACGAATTGGCTGCTAAAACCTCCATCCTAACAAATAAGGGTTTGACGTCCTCGGTGGTCAGTACTATGATCCAGGCTAGGAATAAATCCTCTTCTAATATTTACTACAGGGTTTGGCATGCTTATATTGCCTGGTGTGAGTCTAAGTCTTTTCCTTGTCACACATTCTCCATTTCTAGGATTCTGGAATTTTTACAACATGGTCTGGAGTCGGGTCTCTACCTGAGTACCCTCAAAGGACAGGTTTCTGCCTTGGCAATTTTATTCCAAAGATCTTTTGCTACTCACAGACTTGTTAAAACTTTCTTCCAGGGAGTCACTCATGTATGTCCACCGCATAAGCCTCTGCTACCGGTGTGGGATTTGAACTTGGTGCTTTCTGCTCTACAGGGTCCTCCTTTTGAGCCCCTATGTGATGCTGCTTTGTGTAATTTGACTATTAAAGTGGTCTTTTTGGTTGCTATTACTTCGGTGCGTCGCGTTTCTGAGCTGGCGGCGCTTTCGATGAAACCTCCTTATTTTGAGCGGCATCAGGATAAGGTGGTATTCCGTCTTAAGCCGGAATTCTTGCCCAAGGTTGTATCTGGCTTTCATCTCAATGAGGACATTGTTTTACCTTCCTATTGTCCTGCCCCTGCTAATTCCAAGGAAAGGAACCTTCATTCTCTGGATGTGGTCAGGGCACTCAAGTATTATTTGGTTGCTACTGAGTCATTTCGGAAGTCTGATTCTCTTTTTGTTCTTCCTTCCGGACCTATGAAGGGCTTGCCTCCAGCCAAATCCACTATCAGTAAGTGGATTAGACAGGCGGTGGTGCAAGCATACTCTGCCAAGGGGAAGGAAGCCCCTTTCCGTGTTACAGCTCACTCCACTAGTATATTGGTGCCTCCACTCACTCCACTAGTATATAGCTATTGGTGCCTCTTGGGCATTCCAGCACCAGGCTTGTGTTGAACAGGTTTGTAAGGCCGCTACTTGGTCTTCGGTTCATACCCTTTCTAAGTTTTACAAAGTTGATGTTAGGGCCTCGGCTGACGCTGTTTTTTGCCGCAAGGTGCTTCAGGCGATAGTGATTTGAACTGCCTGCCGTGGCTCTCTGGGGATCCCACCCATTATTTTTTGGACACTGCTGTTGGATGTCCCACATGTCAAGAATAAGAAATGAAGCAAGACGTGCTGTATAGCTGGAAAAATACAATTCTGTGATTACTCACCTGTAGATTTGTTTTTGCAGTGTACAGTACGTCTTGCTTCATCCCACCCTTGTTATCGTTGTTCTCTTTTGCCTTGTTATGGTGATTTTGTTGAGAGAGTTTTTTCTATACGGGCTGTGTTATTTATTTACATGGTTCTTGCCTCCCGGCTTCTGGCATACTGCTTTCATACACTGGGGTCTTCTGGGTAATTCCGGCCTTATATGGCCGGGAGGGGCCACAAGTCTTCCTGCAGTGACTGCGCCACCTAGAGGTGGATTACCCACATGTCAAGAATAAGAAATGAAGCAAGACGTGCTGTACACCGCAAAAACAATTCTACAGGTGAGTAATCACAGAATTGTATTTTCTAGTCCTATCAGCAATTGTATTTGGACTGAGGAGAAAGGTAAGACTTCTTGGGGGGCACTGGCAATTGGGATACTTCCCTCCGTATGGAACAACATCCATTTTGTGAACAATGGGTGTTGTTCCAGTTTATAAAGATGCTTAAAGATCCATAACACATTCCAGGCATTGCGCTTTAGTGGTATGACCTGGCACACTACCACAAACACATCATTACAAGGACACTTTTTGAGTTTTATGAGACGTGAGTTATGTAATTAAAAAGACCCGGTATACTTATACTGACCATTTTTTGGGGGAACTCATAGTGGGACACTTAGTTAAACTGGCCACTTCATGGGTTAATAGGTGTGGTGGGGGTGTGGCTTATTATGGAACAAATATTCACAACATTCTCTGCTACTCTTCTGCATGTTGTGGTTTGGAGTATGAGGTAGTTGAAGCCCCGGCCCTGACAAATTCATCAATCACATCTTGGATATCTCTGGTCAGTAAAGAATGTTGGTGATTGGCCAGTGCTCTAACAATCCATACATTCCAGTACCGCTGCTCAGCCAATGCACTGGAGTGGGTCCCTAGTTGGAAACTGACAGATATCCTAGGTTCGCTGAGACAGTATTCCCACTAATTTCAGTATCTCCAATATATACACACCCACCCCACCAACAAACCACAGTCAGTATAGCCTAATAGTGTGCAGTATACTGGCTTAAATCCACAAGGAAGCAAAAAACTGAGGGTCCAGACTCCCTCCGTGCCACTGTAAATCTAAAACTGTATACTTTTATTGAAGGCAAAAACACACCACATACAGACAATAATAAAAACCATCAAAAAACATGAGCACAACTGGAAGGGGTGCCAACCAGCAACCTTACATAGCCTCTCAAATACCTTACTGTTAAATTGTCCCTATATCCCCCTGGTGCCCTATTTATTGTACCAGATACTTGATTCAGAGAAAAAAAAAACTAAAGTGCATCCAATGTGCAATCCATGTAATGCACCATGATGATCAATAAAGTATATGTGCCATAGCTAAATACATATATACCTAATAAGTGCAATATGCATTAAATACCTAAAAAAAATATTATTAGTAACCCATAAATAACCCGTTCCCATTATCAATAATATATGCCAAGCAAATAGAAGAGGACCAGAGGGAAGGGAACAAAATGAATGCATAAATGCCAGTAAGTAAAATTGCATCACCAGTAAGCCCAGGTCTGTGGAAAGCACCCTCATCCTGCCCACACGTTCCATGATGTTCCTCACTCCATCACTTCCTCAGGGCAATGCCTGGTCTTACTGGTGATGTCATTTTACTTATTGGCATTTATGTATTAACTTTTGTCCCCTTTCCTCTGGTCCTCTTTTATTTGCTTGGCTATTTGCTTGGCATATATTATTGATAATGGGGATGGGGTTATTTATGAGTTATTATAAAATTATTAGGTATTTAATGCATATTGCACTTATTATTGTCTATATGTGGTGTGTTTTTGCCTTCTATAAAAGTATACAGTTTTAGATTTACAGTGGTGCGATTTTTATTACTGGCAAAGGGGGTGTCTGGGCCACCCTCAGTTTTGGGGGGGCAGTTGAACAAAATGCCTCGAAAAGTGTGACAGCTGGTCAGTTAAGGTATTCCAGGCCCTGGAGGCTAAAAGAATTTATAGTCTGAGAATTTCTTATCCAAGGGACGTCTTGATTTGGGACTCACATCCCTCTAACCCCACATTTAATGTGCGGCTTCCAGGCTCTGCATGTCCTTCGCTTCCAGGGGAGCACTCGGGGTGCAGACTAATCAGGACAGGGTGTTAAAGCAGACCAAAACCCACATTTTTAACTAGCATCCCTGAATTGGTCCCCCTATGAAGAGGACATTCCCAGATAATGGCGCCTGTTTTAGCTGCAAAGCTCCACCTCCTCCATTCATTGCCATTGTTGTGTGTGGCAATGATGTCATTGCCACACTTATGCAATGGCTGATCATCTGTCATCTTACAGAGAGGGACAGAAAAAAAAACATAGAAAATATCCATTTTTAGTTCTACACCCTAAGAAGGGAGCATCGTCAGGGTTTCAGTCCACTTTAAATGCACAGCTAGGCAGAGAGGGGCTAAGCTAAACCATTCACCTTCTGACATCCCCGGTCCCTGCACCCTGCAGGCTCTCAGAGCGAGGATGCCAGACAAAGATCGCTTATTCTCTGTGGCATCCTGGATGAAGGTAAGTATACGCCATTACTAGAGGCATTCATGCTGTGGAGGCCTTGTGGGGGGGGAGCAAACATGTTCCCTTTTATAGTTGACCCCCTTTAAATGTGATGTTTTAAGCTCAGGAAGCTGGATTTCATTTATCCTTGAAGAATTCTCATGGTGTCAGTATTACCCAAATTCTATGCCCCACGCCATATGCATGCAGGGTGAGCTAACATTTTTTTTTTGAATGTTTAATGGCTGTTGTAGGCAATGTTGGCGTTTTTCTTTTTAAATGAGTGACAGATACACTTAGAAAAAGACTTGAGCATGCTGAAATCTAACAAGATCATCAACGAATCTGAGTATTAAAGGCCACAGATAATTCACAGCTGTCAAAAAAACTCTCTAATTCCTGAAACCAGAGAATTGACTAAGCTTGGACTTAGAAGGCTTTAAATGCAGAGGGACAGCAGCCAGAATGAAAGTATATTTGTGAGCTGCTTATTTAATTCTAACTTTTTACTGTTGTTGAGCTACAGGAGCTTTAGCTTTTAGTATCCAGATGCCCCCAGTGAGCATTCTGTCACCGATCTGTTTCAATGATGCAGGAAGGCACTAAACGAAGAATTTCGATCTGCTTACGGAGGTGGTGGATGGCCTTGCCTTGACAACTCCCGCGTTGGTCATCAACTTGCAGAGGTCAGAACACATTGAGTATCATGGGAGTTAGACTGAGAAATAAATCAAGGAAAGCACAGCAATGATGATGGCCGCCATGCCACCTAATTAGCATGCCATAAAATCGGGAAAGAAGTTCAGATTGCAACATGTTCTCAGGGTCAGTTCCCACGGGCATTTTTTTAAAGATCACTACTTTAGAAATGCAGCCAACCCGAGAGCATCCAGAAGCATGCACTAAGCTTACTGAGCTTTTATTAGTGTCAAATTCTACTTTTTCTTCCTGTTTTTAGTCAGGAAAAAGAAAATGGAAATCGAAAACTTTTTTATGCTCCTGAAAGGCCAACACGTTCCTGCTTGCAGTCAGAAAGCCAAAATGAATGATACCAACAAAGTAAAAAAAGGGGGGCTTTATTAGGGGAACACAGGGGGTGTGTTTAGGTTTAGATTGGGGTGGAAGAGGGTACATGATCAAGGGGGTGCTCCTGGGGTCTTTTTCCTGGAAGTGGGGAATTCTGGGGGATGAAGGTCACTCAAAATGAAGGGAATAGAGACGTGGAGGCTGATTCACTGCTAATGCCAGTTATTGCCAGATGAGCGTCTATATAGCGGCACTTAGAGCAACCGCTAGTAGACGCTGTAATTGGGCGTCGGGCGCGGTAACCTATCGTTCCAGTCGCTGTAGTAACCTGGCCGGCATTGATGAATATGATGTGTGTTTGGCGCTCTAACAATAGTATAACGCTGCAGCTAGCGAGAGGTAGTGCCAGCTTAGTGCATCCGGAACTCGGTGCTCCACGCCATATTTAACAAAATACTAGACACACAGAGCATCCGCGCTCTAAATTTGGTCGCTGTAGCATAGAGCGCCAGATGCTGTGTGATTAAAGTCTGTTTTTTAACACATATACACCAGTAACAAAGTGAAAACACGTGGAATTACATTGTTGTAACCTTGTGACATTAACACTTTAGTGCCAGACCTGTAATGACAAATCTGCATAAAAATATTAAAAGTCAAAAAAGTTTCTAAAAGTGTTTGCAGCCAGGAGAGGTCACACAATGATTTGAGCAAAAAAAAAAAAATGTTTCATTGCCAAACACACTGTTTTACACACAACTAATAAAACCCCATTGAAATGTATGGGAGAGCGATACTGAGTGACAGGTACTACATGGAGCTCCTGAACCTAGCGCGTCGGCGCTATACACTGAGCTGCCTGTAGTAAGATATATGAAGCTACATGGCACTGTTAGAGGAGCTCACCAGATTCGCTTTCTTAAATGTGGTTTCCCTTCAGCGCCCGACGTTCACCAGATGCTGCCTGCCGCTACGAGGCACTACCTGGCGCTAGCCATTCCCAAATAACCCCCTTAGTTACTGGGAAAATAGAAGACCTTACCAGGTTGGTGGTGGCAGGGAAACAACGGGAGGGCCCACAATGGGAAACTGTAAAACTCTCTCACGTTTGGTCCTGGAATTTCATAGAGCCCTCGCTATCCTGGGGTGCCCCGATGTATCACTGGGTGTCCCCACCAGATCCATGGGTCCGGTCTGGTGATGGGTGGCGGGTGGGTTTCCCCACCATTGTTCCGGGGGAATGCCTCGGGAGCTTTTCCTGACGGTTTTGTGGAAGCTGGAACCATGATCTGTAACTATGCTATCAACTGTATTGCGTAAATGGCTGAATAAAGTGCAACATCTCCTGTTTTAGGAGAATCGGTCTATGTGTGAATTATTGGGCAACCCGGTGACCTCATGGACGGTTCTGGGAAAGAATGGTGCACCGAGCATGTACCCCAGAATTCTTTGAGCAAGACCAGCGCTTGCTGCAGGTAGTAGCTCCAATAATCCTATCGGTTACTGCGCCTGTGTGTAAAATCAATGGACAGTGATTGACATGAGGGGTGGGACAACGTGCAAGGCATCGGGAACCCCATTCTCGGGGATGGGACCTGCTGCATGGGAGGGAAGTATCTGTTTTTTTTATTATTTTGGGTTTAGTGACCCTGTTAAAGGGTAATTCCACTCTCGGTGACATTTTAAAAGAAAAAAACAGCAGCAATGTGTGTACAGAGCAGAAACTTCCTGGCTCTGGCTTGCTAATCATTTGATTGTCTGAGGCAGAGATGACGCTCCATATTCCTGAGCTCGAAGATTTAGCCTGCTCTAATTCTGCCTCTTCAGAAGAGGTGATCAAAGTCTTGTGTTCCATTAGCTAACGGAGGCCTGGCAACATTCTGAACTGGGAAGCTGAGAACTGCTGCTTGATTTTTCCAAGCTCTTCTTGTGGGGAGAGGAGGAGGTCATTCTTGTCAGTGGAGGGATTCTAGGATTTGTAGGTAGAAGCTATTCCAAGGGTGTTACCTAAGGCCAGGAAAGCCATTCCCACTTGAGCAACGCAGTCCACACCACCTAGCCCGATCGACCGCAGCTTACTTAGTATGGAAGCATACACGGCCACTAGCCAAAGATAACCCTACAAACTCCTAGTTCTTCTGGCAAAATGCAGCACAGTGTTTGGTTGGCAGTGGCCATATGGCAGACGAAGCAGTGTGGACGAAAGGAACCACCGGTAGCCAATCACAGGGCTGCATTTCACCAGTGGAACAACGATCAGCTAAGATCAGTTGTCAGCAGTTAGTTTGGTCCAATACCTATTTAGTTTAAAATGGTGTTGGTCCTATTTAAAATTTAGGAGCGTCCAGGTCTAGGCATTGTGGCAGGAGCATGGTTGAAGACCAGAGATCAGATCTATTGCAAGGGCAAGTTTTGAAGCCAAGGATCTGAGAGCTGTGTGTGCAGTAATGTAAAGTAAGTATCTTTAGCCTACAGATGCCCTTTACCAAAAGGAAGTCTCATCTTCTACACACTGAAAATAATGTGTTGACAGCTGATGAGAAGAGAGGAAAAAACATGATTGCCCTGACAGCTATTTACTCTCCACTTCCTGGTAATCATCTTTGCATCTCACATTGAATTCATGGTTCATCATCAGTTAATTAGACATAGAGCAACAACAAGACAAATCTTCAATTAGGGAGATGTGTGATAATAGTCCAGTAATATGCTGACACGTTATCATGGTAATAGTAAGGCATTATTAACAAGGGATATTTATTTCAGGAACAAGATTAAGGACTTATTAATACAAATTTTTGCCATGTAGCTTTGAGACGTTTACCTTTAAATTAATCCCACAGGTGACGGTGGAGTTTATTGATAGGGAGACGTGTCTGTATTTCTGATCTGATGGGCTGACTCTTTGATTACTTTAGATAACACCACAGGCTTTACTTTAACTCGTGCTTTCCATACATCATTTTCCAAATGTAGACGATAAACAATTTTACAAATTTAAAAAAAAGTTAAGAAATAAGAAGTCGAAAATGAAAATAAAAGGTTTTATGGCATAGCTATGGCTTTTCAGCCCTTTAGCTTATTGCATTTACCAAACTTTTCCAAATGTGTTAAAGCGGACCAACAGTCAAAAATGAATTAAATAATAACACAACAAAGGGTGATCACACTGTCCTTCCAATTGCAATATAGTTTGCTGCACATAAAAATGAATTTACCTTTTGCTAACGACTACTGGGATAAATTTGAAAAACAAGATGGCCGCTCATGGGCTTGCAGGCCACCTGCAAACAGGAAGTCGTGCTGGGCTTCCTGTTACTATGCATTTCAGTTATGTCAGTTGGGAGAGGAAGCTTCAAAATTGCCCCTACCTTTCTTTTCCAACTGTGCCAGGCTGTTGGTCCGGTTTAAGCACGACAAGTTAGACCTACACCCAATGGAAAACCCTGTGTCTGGGTAAGTAATTCTAAAAAGTCCTGCATCATCTGCAATTTGTCCAAATCTGCTGTATTTCGGACATTATCCTCTGGCTCCCTAACAAATATGCCAAGTCTAGAGTTCATATGTAAAAGTGTTAGGTGGCTTAGTGGATTGAGCATTGGCTCAAGGGTTTGATTCTCAACCAATATTTTTTTTTTAAATAAAGTGCATGGTTTTAAGTCCCAGCAATGTAGAAGACAATAGGTTCTCCATATATTATTGTAATGCTCTAGTACTTACCTCACCAGTCCTCGCTTGGAGCTGTCCGATGCCGGCCTCACACAGGCCATGTCCTGCAGGCGGTTTACCACCCAAGGCTGTCCAGACTCCCTCCATTTACGCAGGCAAGCAAGGGAGAGTCAGCACAGGTTATGCCTTCCTGTGTCGCTGTGCTGCCTAAGGCATTCAACGCCGGAAGGACAGATATTATGGGCCAGTGAGCCCTGGAGTTATTGTTGGGCCCGTGAAAGTGTACCTATGTTGTGTGTACTTAGTAGTATTGTTGCAGTCTGTTTTTTAAGACAATTTGCAGGCAAATAAAACATAGAAACATAGAAGGTTGACGGCAGAAGGAGACCATACGGTCCATCTAGTCTGCCCTTATGTGTATACTGTATGTACTCTTTATCTTAGGATAGATGTGTGCTTATCCCAGGCATGTTTAAATTCAGTGACTGTTGATTTTTCAACTACCTCTGCTGGAAGTTTGTTCCAAGCATCTACTACTCTTTCTGTAAAATAATATTTTCTAACATTGCTCCTGATCTTCCCCCCGACTAGCTTCAGGTTGTGCCCCCTTGTTCTATCATTAAGCTTCTTCTTAAAAACACTTCCCTCCTGAACCTTATTCAATCCTTTCACATATTTCACATATTTAAAGGTCTCAATCATGTCCCCCCTCTCCCTTCTTTCCTCCAGACTGTACAAATTAAGTTCTTTAAGTCTCTCCTGATTTCCACCGTTTTTGTTGCCCGCCTTTGGACACGTTCTATTTGAATAATGTCTTTTTGCAGGTAAGGTCTCCAGAACTGCACACAGTATTCTAGCTGTGGCCTTACCAGGGCTCTATACAGCGGCATCACAACCTCCCTCTTCCTACTGGTGATGCCTCGAGCTATGCAGCCGAGCATCCTGCTTGCTTTTCCCACTGCCTGGCTACATTGTCCACTCATCTTGCAGCTATCAGTAATCAGTACCCCTAAATCTCTCTCCTCCGAGGTCCTGGATAACACAGTGCTGCCCATACGGTACTCAGAGCAGGGATTCCTTCTACCCAAGTGCATGATTTTACATTTAGAGACATTAAACTCTAGTTTCCACAGTTTTGACCATCTATCCAGTAAAGCTAAATCATTTTCCATGTTGCTCCAGGAATATCCACCCTATTACTAACCTTTGTATCATCAGCAAACGGACAAACTTTTCCTACCAGGCCTTCTCCTATGTCACTTACAAATATATTAAAAAGAATGGGGCCCAGGACAGAGCCTTGTGGCACACCACTTGTAATAAAAAAAGCTATACTTACCTTTTCTTCTACGCAGACCATTGCTCATAGTCTGGGGCAGCAGCGCTCACCTGAATGGCTGGATGCAGGTCCCTCGCTGCCCTGTCTCACGCTGATGTGGCCCACATCATGTCCCATGAATAACAAAAGGCCCTTTTGTGGGGGTCTCCAGTGATGGCAAGCACTTAGCACTTTATGGATGAACAAGGTATTTAATGGTGTATTTATTTTGTGATTTGGACTTTCTTCATATTTTTAGTGTTATTCACACGGCTTTACCCAGTTGTACTTGATCTTGATGCACTTTAATAGCACCTGACACTTTTTTGCATTTGCATATTTATAGAATATATATTATTTATTTTATAGTTTATAGAGTCCCCCACTGGTATATATTAAGAGACAACTTTACCCCCCCCTCAATTTTTGTTGGCAGTATGTATATAAGTGTTATATGTGTTTTTAAAAGTAAATCTTTTTTAATGTGTATTAGTATGTGACCTAGATTATCAAATAAACTTTAATATGATTTATATATAACAGAGTGCCAGTGTTAGTCTCTGGTTTTACCCCCTGTCTAGGGGATTTGGGGCATCCCCCCCCCCCCCTTTCTTTCTACTTGTAGCACCCTCCTTGGGCTATAACAGAGCGGGGCACCTGGGTATTATAACGTCTATTATTTTGGTGCCGTCCATTTCTCCTTGTTGATTAAACATTGTGAGCAATTGGGGAGAACAGCAGTGACATGGACAACAGTTCTTCACTAGCAAAGGCGGTTTTATTCAGAAAATAAAGTGTTCATCAGCAAAACAAAACGTATCTCTTACATCAGAGAACGTTGCAGCACAAATGCAAAAATCAAGCGGTTTACTTCACCAGCTCCTGTGAAAGTCCTTGGTTTGACAGACCAATAAACTATAAGTCCAGGTTACAGGGGTGTACCAGCTGCTCATCCAGAACTCTAAGTGCAAAGTCACAAGCAAAGTCCTTCCGCTGCATACAGGTCTGTCGTTCCCTATCAGCAGGTACTGCCTAGGTTCCTTCCTCCAGGCTATTCAACAGCCCCACTGACAGGCTCAGTGGCTCCTTTTATTCAGGCTTCCCCTGCAAACAGCCTCATCACCTGTGCGAGGCCTGAGATCAGGGAACAAACCTGAAAAGGACTGGGGAATGTGGCCTGGGTCCTGAAAACCCGTCATGGATCGTGCCTGATACAGCATAGCTTTACTTTGTAGTATTGTTGCAGTCTGTATTAAGGCAAATAAGAAAAAGCTATACTCAACTTTTTTCCCACGCAGACCATAGTCTGGGGTGGCAGCATTCACCTGAATGGCTGAATGCAGGTCCCCCACTGCCAGGCACCTCACTGACCTTGCTTACCTTAGTCTGACTGACCCATGTTTTGACCACCGCCTGGACCGATTTAGCTTCAAACCTGACCACGCTCTTTATATATATACTGTATACCACTTGTGATTTGTCCTTTTGGAAATATCACCTTTCTCAGGTGATGAGTAAACTTTTTAAAAATTCAGTTTGGTCGATCCGCCCGATTTCTCTAAGAAAATAAGCTTACCTCCGCCCCCATTCCAGTGCCGATGTCCTTATCCTCCGGTGCTGTTCCGCATCGGTCTCCACAGTATCCAAAGCCCTCCTGTCCAGGGAACTAGTATAGGGGTCTCAAGAACCCGTTACAAGTTCACAAAGAGCTACATGTAAATAAAACACACACACAGAAAAATTATTTATATTTTCCCCACATACTTACCTCTAATCCATCTCAGAAATTGCCACAGCCCAGAAACAGGCACACAGGCCAGGAACAGGAGGCGGGATCACAGACTAGGTACAGAGTCACAGACTGTGAATAGTTAGTCAAAAATCACTGACTGGGAAACACAGTCCACCCATGTGTACCACCATAGAGGCAAATGGCTTACTACCTGGGGCACAGGGCCATGTACCCCACGGTCAATATGTTGCTAGCCTGTTCCTTCGAATGAGACCCAGATGTAGTTGGTGTACAGGTCCTGAGCAGGTCCTGAGAAGTCCCCTGGTGGGAGAAAGGGAGGGCAGACAAGTGACATTACACACACACTAACAGTAGAAAGACGTACAAGCACGGATTTATACAACCAAAGCTCTGGATTAAGACACAGATGACCTAAGCTCAACCAGATTACATAGGACCTATGGCGTACTACAAAGCATGGCTTGGGGCCTTCTATGGAGAATGGGCACTATGGAACAGACACACAATGATCCAGCATGGTTGCACTGAAGATTATCAAGAACATACAGTGAAAGGGTTAAATAAGCACCTGTGAGTGGTAGGAGAATGCCACCCACAGAACAAGGAAGGAGCCAGACAATCACATAGAACAGTCACACCAAGGTGGTGCACATAAAAGTTGCCTGACCATGGATAAAGAAAATACATCATTAGTTCAAGCACTGGTTAAGGTCCTCTTTACAATATAATATAATAGATGTTGAAAGAACATTTTTGAGATTAGTCAAAAAAAGGTTCCTAGCCATTATGATTTGTCTTTGTCTGTTGCTTTATTTTTATCATCACTCATCTTATAGCAAATGACTTTGTCTTTTAATTGCCAATATACCAAGTTAATACCAAGTTACAGGCCACTGCAGTGACTCCCTTTACCATAAATATCAAACACCTCACCTGAAAAACATGAAAGGCTATTGGATTACAAAAATGAAATGCTCCCTTTTTTTCTTACATCACAGATTTTATATAACATATTTCTTAAACCTCATTAGCTGTAGTTGTACTAATAAATGTTTTAGAACATTTGAGATATTGTAGCGTCTAGTTCTTTTATTTTCAGCTACTATGGCTCTACTATGGCTCTGCTAGTGTACGCACCATACACCCTTTTCCTGGCATTTGCCTCCTTCCGGCTTATTCTCTGCTTTTGTTGCTGCCATGATCTTGTCCTGCTTTTATGTATCAACACAACTAGTCCATCAGGGCCAAACATTTGCAATCAGCTTACATTTCTGGTCACAAGCAGCAGGGTGGTCTCAAAGGTCTTCTTCTTCTGTTTGCAAGTAGGTAAGGTTACTCCATGCAGCTCCATGTAGGTATCTCAACAGCAACAAAGTCTAAGGCCCTTATTTAACAAGGGATAGCGCCAGGTAGCGAATGGTGAGCGAACGGTAATGACGGTCACCGCCACGAGTATGCCGGCTCCCCTCCGCAATAACACATTTATCAAGCCGATCCTGCTTAGCGACTGACAGAGCGCCAGATAGCGAATCATTCATCATTATTCCAGCCTCACCCCACAGCGCCAGCGAGCGACCTTGAACAGCGACAGGTATGACCTCTCGCTACCTGGCGCTCTCCAATGCATTTCAATGGAACAATCTTTAAATATTCATAATTAATTGATATTAATGTTTTTTTTTTTTTTTTGTTTTTTTTTAAATGTCAATAATTCTGTGACCACTTCTGCAATGTTAGATATTTTTTTTAAGGTTAAAAAAAAAAAAAAAAAATTGTGCAGAATTGATATTACAGGTCTGATGTTAATGTATTCATATTACAAAATGTTTTGAAAAACATGTTTTTTTTTTTTCAAAAAATATGGTTGTTTGGGGGTTAAAAAAATACTTTTAACCCATCGCCGCCAGTGCTCTGGGGTTTAAACAAGTATTTCACAGCGCGATAATTTTTTGAGCGTGATTTGTTAATGAATATGCTGGGAGTCGTTCGCTATGGCCATTCGCTGTCATGCGCTCCCATACAGCGCGGAACCTGTCAAACAGCAACTCCTAACCCCGTATTCAACATTACCGCACACCGACTGAGTCGCTGTCAACAGCCGAACAATGGCCAAGCACAGTGAATACTAGCGTGCGCTGTGAAAATAACGCTACTGTCGCTCATCTGTCGCTACCTGGCGCTATTAATGAATCGGCCTCTAAGTGGCACCAAGTCTTCTCCATTTACGTCCGTGTCACAAAACTAGTATTAGGCCAAAAAGGTCTAGCCAAATAAATGTATGGTTACAGGCACAAAATAGATTTGGATAAGGAATAAGGAATCAAAGGGGAAGTTGTCCAGATCCTACAGTAAGTCTAAAGCCAGGACAGTGGTCGTCCAAAGACGGGGTAAGAATCCAGAGAAAAAAGTCAAAGATAGACAGAAGTCATAAGGGTGGTGTGTCAGATTCTTAGAAAAGTGAGCAGAGGATAAACAGACGACAGCGAGATGGAATTTGCAAATTTACGGAAGCTCAGAGTGAGCTAAGGGACTGTTAAAATATATTTTGCTGGTCATAAAATGCAACCATATCCTTGTATTCGACAATCTATAAATGGATGACACAATATCTGCTACAGAACAATCTTTGACCAGAGCTAAGATTGTATTTTGCCCATTTATCACCAGGACCTTGAGCAAAGAAATATGGTGTGTCACATCTGTCAAGTTAAAAACAAAATGAACATGCCATGCTTGCAATTCAATGACTTAAAGATGTCTTTAGAAGAGATGTTTAATACTTATGATAGATGGCTACAAGAGCTATGGCTGTTCCCTGTAACAGTTTTGACTTGAATTCAAATTCTATGGATTCATTTGTGCCAACCACACTTAGAACTTTCCAAACAGCTTAAACCGATGACAGCTATATATATGGGCAACCAAATAAAGCTATTGCAAGAAACCTATATTGAGTTTTGGTGAAGTCAAGACTAGTCAGTATAGGGTAAAAAAAAACAGCTGAAAGTGAATTCCATAAAAACTCCTGGGTACTGGGGACACCTTGATACTGTAAACAGATTACATTATGTACGATATGCACATATGGACATGAGGACACTATTTATTTCCTATACCTCTCTTACAATTTTAGATGATTTTTCTAGGCAGAAAAAAAGAACCCACAGTGCCGAATCAGCTGAGATAACACTGTTGCAGCTGGGGAGGGGGGGGGGGACCCTTGGTTTAGCAGTGCCATTTGGGAAAAGGTAAAACTTCCCTATAAGGGATGTCGTTTTATAGGTAACTGACTAAGAAAGGCGTTCACTAGAGCAGGGAAGCTCATCACCCAATCTATGGTGCTTCTGCTGTCCCATACAGTGGGATGCATACTGTGCCTCTACCTTAGTAGCAGGCAGTGCCCCCTCCCCATGACTGAGCCCAATATAGGGGATTAATGGCCTGTCTTATGGCCTGCCCCACTTAGAGTGGCCCTGACACATCTACAGAAAACAGAATAGCTGGGATAAACATGCCCCCAATGACCTTGATGTCTAATGCAATTAGCCCTGCTCACCCCCCGACTAGAGTACTAAAGTTGGAAATATAAATTGGCGAACAACCAAAAAATATGACCAGGCCTTGGGGGTCTGAAAATTCCTCTTACATGAAAGATACATTTGCAGATGGGAGGAATCAGAGATTATATAAAAAAATGTATGATATTGTTGTATTTGGTATTTCTTCTGGAGGTGGGACCAGCTGAGGCCTGTGGAGGAAGCTAAAGGCCTAGGTGCGCAAGAATCAGCAGATGCCCAGTCCGATTCCAAATAAATGATTATTATCATTATTATTGTTTATTTATATAGTCTATATAACATCTTCTTACGTAGCACTGTACAATCTATAAATACAGACAAGGTAAAACATATTTTACAGCGATCATTATAAACCAGATGTTACAAAGTTTAAACCAAATGTGAGTACAAGAAGCTTAGAGGATGGGGTGGATACAAAAAAGGGCAGGATCACAAGTGGTGAAGCTTGAGTTCAGCGGAATGCGTCCGGTGAAGGTTATGTTTAAGGCAGGTTACATGCTTGTCTGAAAAGGTGAGATTTGATGGCTTGAAGTATTGGAGTGTGACCAAATGAGAGGGTGGGATTGCATTCCAGAGAAAGTGAAGACGCAAAGGAGAAGTCTTGAAGGTGGGAGTGCGAGAAGATGACCAAGGAGGAAGACAGGAGACGTAGAACGAAGGTTGCGCCTGGGAAACACATAGAGGAAACAGCTTCCTCTGAGCCTCTTCACAGGTTTCCACCCTCATCCCACAGGTGTCACACAAAGCAACTCACCCCCGGCCCTTCATGTATAACAAAAGGAAATTTGGTGTTAGTCATTCGTTAAATCGCCTTTCATTGACCATTATGCCACCTACCTTGGGCTACCCTCAATCTATACTTTTGTCTGTAGCCATAAATATAGATGTCACCTGTTTAAAGTTGCTTGTCATAGTTTAAGCTTAACTTACAGTATAGCACGAATGAATCCATGAAACAGCTTTTTGTTGTTTCCAGGTTCTAAGTCAACACTCCCAGTGAACTGCATTGACTTTTGCAGCCATCCATCATAAATATGAAACATCTTTTTTCAAGACATATTCAAGTCTATTGTATTGCCATCATGGCATGTTCCCTTTGTTTCTAACGTGCTGGATGTGACATACCATATATCTCAAACTTTGCTCAAGGTTCCTGGTGATAAATGGTCACCTAGGAAACAGTATAATCTTAGCTCTGGCTAAAGATTATTCTGCCGCTGTCTTGCAGATGTTGTGCCAACCAGAACGTTGTTTTTTTTTTCTCCTATGTTTTATGGTTTATCAGATAATCCAGATATAGAATTTTGAGAACAAGGGTATGGTTGAATTTCCTGACCAGCAATACATCTTTTTTCAAAGCCCTTAGCTTGCTCGGAATTTCAGTAAATTTGCAAAATCCATCTTGCCGTGGCCTGTTCATCTTCCGTTCATGCCACACTGTTCGACCTGTCTTTCATTACAAATTATAGGCTAACTAATTTATGACCCACCGCTTTGATTTTGCTATATTTGGAATAGGATGAACAATCCCCATAGGCCTCTGCAGATAAACATACTGTGATTTCATCTCTGAACCTGACCCCTGTTTTCTCGGCCATGTACCACTGTCAGATGTTCCATTTAACACAAAGCAGCCTCATCAGATCATGCTCCCTGGACTGGGAATAAACCAGACAACAGTTTAGTTTTATTTTAGAACTCTATTTCCCTGTTTAGCTGCTGTTAAATGCCGCCTCTGGATACTGTCATCATGGAACACTTAAAAAAAAAAACATACTGAAGAGGTGGAAAGGCCGAGGACAGTTTAAAGCAAGAAGCCTTTGCTGGAAAACAATGCCAGCAGAAGGGTCAGTACTTAAGTAATTTACTTATTGGCTATGTAACAGGATATTTAAGGTGGACCATTTCTATATTATTTTTATTAGCCACTGGCACTACAGTGCCTAATTGGGGTCTGGTGGCCATACCTGCCTGTTTCCATGTTTGCGTACCCCTGTCATCTCCTACAGAGAGAACATGATGAAGCATTGCCTGTTACACCTATGCTGCTATGGTGAGTAGCCTCACTCACCAGCTAACTTGCAAACATTGACTCCCAAGGAATCAACATGCGTGTGAGCTGAAAGACCTGTTTGCCATGGGAAGTCTTAAAGTGGACCAAAACCCACCGCAATCGGCCCGGGAATCTATAAGATTCACTGGCTGGTCCATTCCCTCCCCCGGGGCATCCAAAATCAGAATGCCCCGCTGTGTGAAACCCCCAGGTTGCCCCATACACCTACATTGTTTTCCGGTCCAACAGCGCATGCGCAAGCCGCGGGCGCATTCCCCGCATTCCCCGCTTTTTGCGTCAGACACTTGTGAATGGCTGGCGCGGGCACGCTCCCTGTTAGAGGGTAGTGGGGCATGCTACCCGAAGGCTTAAACAACGTGACGTCAGCGGCTCCGAGCGTGTTCATTAGACGAGTGGCCATGCATGTGCCGTAGGACCAGGAACAGGCGAATTGGGCTCGACCATCTGGGGTGTTTCACGCAGCGAGGCACCCCCAATCTTTTTTTAAAGAAATCACTCACCTTTACAGCATTGGGTGGCCAGTCCACCACCAGCAAGAGTGCTGCACAGCTGTGATTGGGTGTACTGACTGCTTAGTCAACCAGTCAATATTCTCTGCTGCTGTACAGTGATTGGTTGGCTAACATTCAGTCAAGCTCACTGTCTTAAGCAAGGAAGTACATTTGTATTTAACCCCCCCCCCCCCCTCAATTGGTCCCTATACAGTGAACATTGCTGGAAAACCCAACTCTAACACAGCCCTATATCTGTCGTGGGGGGGGGGGGGGTCACATGGGTCCGTTCTGGGACCCCTACTATTGGCAGCCCATCAACCATCTTTTCCCAGTTTGGTAGAATGCTGGGCCTTGAACACAAACTTCTGGCTGAAGTCTGGGTTCGGGTTTCGGAAACCAAACTTTGCGGCTCGAGTTTGCCCAACACTAGTCACAAGGTTAGCAATATGGGAACACTATGTGATGACCCATTGCTGATATGCTTATCAACGGCAGATGCTCAAATGTGTTCTAGGATCCACTAGGAGAATTTTCAGCATTAAAGAATAAGAGGTGAATCAGGCTGTGAGGGATCGATCCAGTGAGAAGTAAGGTAAGCATAGTTTTTTTTGTGGTAGTCACACTAGTAAAATAAAATCAGGCATGCAGCTATAGTAATCCTCTATCGCTAGAGATACTCCATATTGTATCTCACATGAGCATGCTGCAATTCTATTGAGACACAGATAATTGGGTTGATTCAAAGAAACATGTAACAGCTTGGATTTGGCTCACGATCATCCTATTTTTCACGTCCGCTCGTGCGTTCGTATGAACTTGCGAGTGATTCAATAAGCAAATACGCTTCTATCCTAAAATATACGTCCGTTCGTATGGCAGTTCGGGAATCAGACCTATGTCAGTTTCCATCCTGAATTTTCCGTTTCATTTCTCAGGTTGCAACATTGGTTTTGCCCTTTTTCCTTTTTTGTCTGGACGTAAATCCTTCTGATCTTGCGGCCGCGCACTACAAACTTAGCTCATTAAAGTGCATTCTAAATATTTGGTCTTATTTTTCTTTATTTCATTCATTTTGTTGAAACCAACCATTAATGAATGCATTTGCATAATAAAATCTTACTTTGTTTAATTTTTAGTTAACTTGCATTTTTTACTTGTGGATTTAATTTAAATATTTTGGCTTCAAATGGTACAACTTAAATTTTTGGTGTGTGGTTACCCACACCCTCTACATACAGATTGCTCTCAAATATTAAAAAACACCCAGCAACTTCTGCATGTTATGAGTCTAGAAACAGCCAAGATGGCGGCTCAGGTATTCTCGGGCAGCCTGCAAACAGAAAGGGCCTTGTGACTGTCCGTGCCCCCAGCTCTGGGGGCAAAATACAGCAGTAACCCACATCCTGCACTTTATCCCGCTCTCCTCTCCTCAGTAAGTGTGATGCATCTGACCAAAGATGTGCTTAACTAATTAAACAAAGCAAAGGTAAACAACTAAAACAATAAATGCTATCTAAAAATATTATTCTAGTACATCAATTTAACAATAAATAACAAAGGACATACGTTTCTTTAATTAACGCAAATATATTGCAAAATAAAGGTTTACATGCAAAGGACTAATTAAGGTCCACATTAAAATGCTTTTATAAGGCATACATGGAAATGTATTAAATCAGGCATGCATTGCCATACAATTAATGGCCTCGGCCATGCTGATACATGCAGTTCATTGGAGCACAATACGCGCAGACTCCTCCACATAGCCAAAAAACCTGTTCACGAACAGCAATCCGGCTGCTAAAAGGTGTCGGCTGTGGCTTTCTTTTAAAACGCGTTTACAGGTTTCTCTGAATCACACCTAAACACATCCAATTATCCTAAGTTTTACGTTTTCATCGTAAGTTTTAGGATTTGATCCTAAGTTTTACGTTTTGATCCTAAAATTTACGAACGCACTGCCGCTGATCGTAAGAGCATATACGCATTCGTACGTAGGCTCGTGCGAGTCGGGAATGGCCAAAAAAACAGGAAAAAATGACTAACACCCACCCAAACTTACGATTCTCGATACGAAATCAATTAACTTTTGCTCTTTGAATCGAGGGGAATGTCTGAAATTGATCTCATCTATAGGAATAAATGGTGGAGCAATTACATTGAATAAAATCGATAACACAATTTATAAGGCAAATGGATGCATTTTTGAGGGATAAAGACATCCACAACTGTAAATTATAATTAATGTCCTGGAAATCGTTTGGTTCAGAAATAGGTGGCGGCTGCTACGGGGGACCCCCCAGTGACTAGGTATGTAAAGGACAATATAGCGTTATATCTATACTTCTAAACTGCTCTGGGCACATGTCTTATCTTTGTAGTATAATTGGCCAGGGGATTTCATGATTGCATAGCACTTTTTTGTATAGATTTCTGCATATAGGTGTTTTTGTTCACTAATGGTTGTTTATTTTTCACATGTAATGCTATAGCAGATACTTAGGCACTTAACACTTTTTTGTATCAATTAGGTTGTGCTTTATTGGTTGGTTGTAGTGTGTAATAATTTCTCATACAGCACTAGTTTTTATTTAAATTAATGGTGGCCATAATTAGGGTTGGCCTCTCTTTTTTACACTACTCACTTTATTTATCACGTGGTTAAAAACTCCTCCTGGCCATCAATAAATTTAGGAATTATCTCTGCATATATAAAAATAAAACTTTTTCTATATGTAGGCCCAGTTATGAAACAATATGTCAACAATTATATGTGAGTTGTAATTATGGTCTAATTTCCATGTACAATAGTCACTATCTGGAGGTCAATCCCCCGCTGTGTGTATATATGTTTTTTAATTTTGTATAGTGTACTGCGATGTGTTGCGGTTTGTGTTGTCTATGTGTAATAATTTATTAATAAAATATTGTTGATTTTACTCTCAGAGTGCGGCATTTAATATATGGGGATGGAAGTCTAGGGGCAATCTAGGACCCCTTTAGTGTGGTGGTTCAGAAATATTATCTAACTAATTAATCTGGTCAGAAAATAAATCTTCTTCCTTCCAACAGACATACCTGGCTACGGAAGTTTAGAGGGGTTTTATTTGCCAATGCAAGAGTATTTTTTATACTCTTTTTTTATAAGTCCCTGTAATAAACTGCACATATTTCCCTCATATTCCAGCGCAGCTGAATGGCTAATACAACTTTCCTGAGTTTTGTTTCATGCCGCTGGGCATCCCGAAATGGGATACCCCGCTGTGTAAAACCCCCCAAGACGCCCAGTAAAACTCACTCCTCCTCGATCCAAAGGCGCATGCCCGTGCTCTTGTCCAATGAGAGTCACCTGTTATGACTACCTCTTTCGGCAGAATGCTCTCATTGACTAGATGGGGAGCGCGTGCTGCCACATCCCTGGCCAGGCCTTTGCACAACGATGGCGATGCAGGGGTTGTGGCTCTCATTGATGAGAGCCCACTCATGCGCAGTTAAAGTGGGGAAAGGTGAGCTTTTATGGATGCCCTGGGGGCTTTCACACAGCAGGGCATCCCAATTCAGGGAGGAAAAGCCAGAGGCCAGCCCTGAAATCTTTTAGATTCCAGGCCAGGCGCTGGTTGTTTTTTTTTACATTTTAATGAAATGTTAGGTTATAACTTAATCAATAGATTCATTATTTATTTCATTTTAATCGTTAATTATTGAGGGATCATTTATATTACGTATGGCAGTGAAACATGTTATATAATGTAATAATTGACATGCAGCAATTGATTGAATACTGGATGTTTGTGATATCAATATGTCAATTGATATATTGATCATTTATAAAAGTACATATCTAAAAAAGTACATATCTATACAGGTCCATTGATTATTATACGTGATTGGTATTTCTAACATTGAAATTTCATATATTAAACAAATATATTGTTAAATCATTTGTTAGATTATGCCAATTTAATTAATTGTTTGGCTATAATAAGTTTTTTAATAGATAAATTATTTATTTTATATAAAATGATTGTAGGATCATTTTGATATTCTTTACCCCCTGGTGGATATCACTTGGCTATATGTACTGTAAAAGAATGTGGGGTGGTTGATGCATGTTTTCAAATGTTTTTATATGTTTAGACAATATGTGCTATTTGGGGAAATGTAATTTGTTTATAGAGGAGCAACACTAAACTGACCATTTTGTGGTCCTCAAAGTGGAACAGTTTAAACTAGTTTGTGGGTGATGGGCGTGGTAGGGGTGTGGTTTAGAGTGTGACTGGGAGGCCGATTCATTAATAGCGACAGGTAGCGACTGTAGCGGCATTTTCAGAGCGCCCGCTAGTAGTCGCTGTGCTTGGCCGTTGTTTGGTAGTTGATAGCCACTCAGTCGGTTTGCCGTAATGTTGAATATTGGGTGAGGAGTCGCTATTTGACAGGTTCCGCGCTGTATGGGAGCGCATGATAGCAATTGGCCCTAGCGACCGGCTTCCACCATATTCATTAAAAAATCACGCTCAAAAAATTCTCGCGCTGTGAAATGCATGTTTAAACCCCAGAGCGCTGGCGGCGATGGGTTAAAAGTAGTTTTTTAACCCCCAAACAACCATATTTTTGGAAACCAAAAAAACAAGTTTTTTAAATAATTTTGTAATATGAATACATTAATATCAGACCTGTAATATCAATTCTGTACAATTTTTTTTTTTTTTACCTTAAAAAAATGATCTAAAATGGCAGAAGTGGTCACAGAATTTTTCACATTTAAAAAAAAAAAAAAAAAATTCATAACAATTAATTATGAATTTTTAAAGATTGTTACATTGAAATGCATTGGAGAGCGCCAGGTAGCGAGAGGTCATACCTGTCGCTGTTCAAGGTCGGACGCTGGCGCTGTGGGCTGAGGCTGGAATAATGATGAATGAATATGGCGCTATCTCAGTCGCTAAGCAGGATTGGCTTGATAAATGTGTGATTGTGGTGGGGAGCCGGCGTTCTTGTGGCGGGGCCGTCATTACCGGCTGCTCACCAGTCGCTACCTGTCGCTATCCCTTGTTAAATAAGGGCCTTAATTACGGGTCACATACTCTATGAATAATTGGTCCACAAACGATGTTGTTGATGGAGCCAATGCTCAGAGGTCTATGCATTCCACTACCACCATACAACCAAAGAGTCAGAGCAGTGTAAACCACCCAGACATCCAGCATTCTGCATTTGGTGGGACAGTCTTCCCCATGTCAGCAAAGGGGGACATTTAGGTGTTTTCAGAGGGACAGGAGGCCTCAAAGCAGGACCACAAAAAGTGGGACATCTGGTAAGTTTAAGCAACACCCCCCTCGGGGCTATAAGACTCTTGAAGTGCTGGTCCATGTTTTTACGCTGTGCTTTGTGAAACCTTCCGGACCACCCGATCCACTCACCTCTTCCACTAGCCCATGCCACATCTCTGTTCTGCGGCGGCATCTCCAGCATACAGTACCTCTAACTAAACATGCATTGGGATGCCAGAGAAGAACAAAATCATAAGTCAATTTTCTTGGGTGTCCTTCCTCTTTAAATACATCTCTTAATAACTGTGGTAACTGTGGGTTGAATATGGTTGACTCCACAGCAAATATTTTATGGTTGACTCCACAGTAAATCCACAGCAACAGGGGAGCATAGGAAGCACAGGGAGAATGCTAAGTGCCTAAGCTTGATGGTTGCGAGGGCCATACTCAATCCTGACACAGCATCTGCCCCTGCAACACAAAGGGTTCAGTACCATCTTAAAGAGAGACCTTCTCTACCCCTGCCTATAATCTGCCCCATCTTATTGACATACTTGTTGACCAGCTCAGAAAAACCCAGAGGGCAGGGCTCAGCAGCTCTTGGGCAGGCCGATTTTTGGCCTCTGTTGGCACCTGCTCAGAAGGCATGGATGCATGATGAAATATGTTCTTCACCACTTATGGGTACATGAAATTCCCATTCCAGTCTTGCCATACCCATTTCATTTACGTTATTTAAAGTTTTGAATGAGCTGCTTGGAAGGTAGGGCTAGTACATAGCTTTAAAGAAAAACAAAACCAAGGATTTTCACTATCCCGGTCTCTTTGCCCCGCTATGTGAAACCCCCAAATCGGCCATAAAAACATACCTTTTCCTAATTACTTGGTGTATGCGCAGGCTATCACACAATAAGCATTGTAAGCCATGTATATTAAAGTAGACCAAATCCCAGGATTTTGACTATCCTGGGTTTTGGTCCTTGCCTCCGCTATGTTAAACCTCTCAGATCGCCTCTTCCCCAATGGGGGTGCCCCAGGAGAAGCGAGTATGCCTTCCCTGGAGTCTCATAGACTCCTCTTTAAAGCCTGGCATATGGCTTTGTTTAGACACAGAGCAATCACGTCCCCAGTTTCCCTTTAAATGTCGGTGCTCTCCAGCCCCCTTGTGGGAGCCGTCGGTAAAGGTGAATTTAGCGGTGACCTGGGTGGGGTTTAACACAATTGATTTTGAATGCTACAGGGGCTGGCCCTGAATTCTTTTAGACTCCAGGGCTGGCTGGCAAATGGTTCTGTCCTGATTTAAACCGGACCAACAGCCTGGCACAGTTGGAAAAGAAAGGTAGCAGCCATTTTGAAGCTTCTTCTCCAAACTGACATAACTGAAATGCACAGTAACAGGAAGCCCAGCATGACTTCCTGTTTGCAGGTGGCCTGCTAGCCCATGAAGCGCCATCTTGTTTTTCAAATTTATTCCAGTAGGCGTTAGAAAAGGGTAAAATAATTATTATGTGCAGCAATCTAAATTGCCCCCGAGAGGGGTGCATATGACCATTGTTTGTTGTGTTGGTCTGGGACATCAACCGCAGGACCTGAAGGGCATGTTGATTGAACATGTACCTAGACTAACAAGGGGAGGTGACAGGAATGGTCGCCTCCTCCAGCGTGAAACTTTTTGTATACACAGACTCAATACAGTGCATCCCAGAGGCCTTAACACATCCTTCAGCTTCAGCCGCTTTTTGAATACTAGATAATGAGTTACGTGTGATCCAGTCTCTCCTGCTAGGTTCTTCCTCCCTTTTTTCCTCCTTTTTTTCTTGTTTTTCCTCCTTCTTCCTCCACTTCTTTTCTAATTTTTCCATCTTTCCCTCTTCATCCTTCCCCCCCACCCCCCCCATCCTTCCCCACCCCCATCTCTGTCTCTTCTCCTTGTCCCCTCATGGCCTCCTCTTTTTATTCTGTCTCTCTCCATCTCCTCTTTTCCTCTCTTCTTCTCTTTTTCTTGCCTTTTTTGTCTTTCTCTTCCTTCCTTTTCTATCACTATGTGGGCAGTCCGGGCTCCTCTTATCTCTTCACAGGGGGAGTCTGGGCTTCCCTTTTCTATCCAGTTCCCCATTTTTCTCCTATTCCTCCATTACTTTTAATTTCCTCTTTATTCCTGTATCCCCAGCTTTTTTTCTCTCGACTAGAAGCATTCCATGCTTCCTTCAAGTCTCACTGTGTCCCCTTGGCTTTCCCCGTTTTCCCTTGGCCAGTTTAAACCTAAAACCTTTTTTCCTAATGCTTATTCCCCTTGTGGATGGGTTGACAGCGTCAACAACGCCGCACATGGATTGGGCTGCAGCCGGCAAACTGTCTGCGGCCTGTCACGGGCCACAGATAGAGAGCTAGCTTTGCAACGCTCGGGCTCCAATCAGGCGGCACCTGAGCTTTGCATCGCATGTTACCGGGCAATTTTGCCCGGCCGCATGACGTAATGCCCGTTCCTCCCCTATCAAGGGACAGCATGGGAGGTTGCTTAGCAACCTCTCGGTGTTATCAGTAGTGGTGCCCAGCCCGTTGAGATAGCGTTCTTCATACGGGCAGGGAGCTTCCTACGGAGGGTAAGTATGTTTCACTTTTTAATATATTTTTAGAACTATACCTACTAGGATTAAGCATTGACATTACACTGAAGCGCCGGTGACGTCATGAATGGCGTCTGCCGCAATTTACGAAAGTTTCTGGGGTCCTGATTGGCCATGAATGGCCCCATACCTATTTAGCTAAGGTGTATGGCACTGTCTCTGCAAATGTTTGTACCTCTGAGTATGCTTAGTCCTGAGGAAGGGGGCCAGCGTGTTCCCCCGAAACGTCGACTAACAACCATCACTTTTTGGACCATTTGCACCATTGTGGATTATTTATACCTAAGTAAATTTTTGATGCCATGGGCGTCTGGAGTGCTGGTTCTTCGTGAAGACTTGGATTTCTGCCGCGTCTCCGCGAACCGTGCACCCACACACTGAATATTGGTAAGAGTGCGGCAGCTAACCAAAAATGTATTGGTCTGACTTAATTCATTTTTGACTGTTGGCCTGCTTTAACTGAAAGTAAAAAAAAACAAAGAAAAACAAAAGAAGCTGATGTTATTCCTTTGAACAGTAACTCGTTCTCTATAACAAGAGGATACTTGTGGAACAAAAGAACACAGGGCCTAGAGACAGATGGTTCAGTAATATTGGGAAGGAATACGGGAGGAATAAGGAGAGGATCTCTCATGGAGAAATCACACAATATCTTTAGCTGTCACAGAGCTCTCGCTGTTGGTGGAGCATTCTGTTGCCCACCACTCGCTTGATATCACATCTAGCAGGAAAGAGGCCTAAGTAATGAGAGAAGAGGAAGCAGCACCCAGACAGCGGCATCCGTTTGTAGATGAAGGCCGTATTGACGGGGCTGCCCATTTGATTTAGGAACACAACGCCAGTATGAACTGTCAAGTCTACATTGATCCGTGAAACATTAAAGAGCGCGTGGAGACATCACTGTAGCACACATTATTATTGCATAGGAGATGAAAACTTTAAATAAATCAATGTGTACTTTTTACAGCAGAGTATCATGGGAAATAAACTTTTATGTGCGCAGAATAAAATCTCTGTGCAATAAGTGTCGTCTGAATTATTTCCGTCGTCAGCGCTGGAGGGAAAATGGACTTTCCATGGTATGGCGATAGTGTAAATGTTTCCTATCTTAGCCCGTAAAGCTAAGCAAGGGATTTCAGATCTTTGTTTTTTCTTTCTTATGTTTTATCTTTTTATCAAACAGTAATAAGAGTCCCCGTCACATAAAAAGAATCACAGCCGGAATAGGTCTGTAGAAAATATATTTCAGCCAAAGGCAGAACTAGGAACCATAGAGGCCCAAATTCCCTACTGGAAAAAATGGAATGAGTATTTTCGTTTTAATTATCAGCCCAGGATTTTACCATCCCCTCGCCTGCCCACAACCAGCTTGCAACATCCCAGCTTGGCCCCCACCCCTGGACCATTTAACGATCAGTGGCTTGGGTTATGAAATTTTAAGGGCATATTGTGTGGCAGGCACAGTTATGGACATGATGCTGACACAATAGCATGGGTGCAGTTTTGGAGATATAACACCTTTAGCTTATTACGTACATTACATATATAGTGCTGAAGGAACTACAGTTTATTAATAGGACAGTAGATGGCACTGTTATGTATACTGTAGTTTAGTCTCTCTGCTTTGTGTGTTGTATTTCCTGTATTGATAGTATACTTGTTGATTGTTCCTGCCTGTGTGCAATCCACCATTAACTACTCTGACTCCCCACATGTTCCAGCCTGTGTGCAATCCACCATTGACTACTATGACTCTCTACATGTTCCAGCAAGTGTGCCATCCACCATTGACTACTCTGACTCTCTACATATTCCAGCAAAACCAGTTGTTCCCCCATAAAGTCTATCTAAAGTGATTCATCTGCACTCAGCTCTCAAACTCTGCTCAGGCCGAAAAGGGGGTTTCTTGACAGGAGGGATAGATACATTGTAGTGTGGTAAAGACGGGCTAGGGGGAGGCTAGGAAGGGGGGTTGGCCTGATAAAAGTGGGTCAAACCAAGAATTCTTCTGGTGGTCCCTTTGGCCAGTCCACCCCTGATACCACCTATTCTATTCACAGAAATCTCTGCTGTTCCATTGATCTTTGATTGGGTGATCTGGGCTGTCATTCGGGGTGGCAAACTGGGACCCTATCATCAAGGGGGGCACTGTAGAGACTCAATCATGGTTGCTTTTAATGTAGAGCAGGATTTTCGACTCTACCTGTGTTATACTCTCTGTCTACAGGGAAGAGGCTGGGCTGAACATTATTCCGACCAGTTCTTTGCTCCTTGCCATTTGAGCACCAGCTTCCGTGCATTACAGTCCAAGATTAAGTCCCACACATGAGCAGCAGCAACATTAACCACTCACAATGTATGCCCAAAGCATTGCATGGTGGGTAAATTCACCTACACACACAAAATAAGCATTAGTAATAAGCCGTTATTCTAGCACATGATGGGATGAAGAAAAGGGGAGTTAACAGGTGATCAATGGGGGATTCATACAGCGGGGCATCCCAAATTGGGATGCGCCAGCATGAGGAACACAGCCAGGGATTGGGAGTGAAAATCCTGGGTTTTGTTCGTCTTCTTTTGTTGAATTTTGTTATTGGTCCATTCTTCACGTGAATGTGTGTCTTCTAAGTTTCATCTAAAGTGCACTTTTTGTACCTGGTGCAAATTCGACCCTGACCCCCAATTTATACATATACTGTATATATATATTTGAAACTAATGCTTTGCCGTTTACACATTCACATTATTTATTTTTTGCAATTCGAGTTCCCTTTTAAACCTGATTTTGACTTTTTTGCTTTACATTTCCGTCTGTCAAACGTTACTTTTCATCCCCAGAGCAGATAAGCAAGGCTCAGCTGTATACAGAGTATTTATCCAATGACAAAAAAAGCCAGACAGCCAAAACCCTGAGGAGCTGATCTTATACAGTGCGAGAAATAAACTGTTTACGTCTGATAACTCGCAGTGACAGCAGTGGAAGGTAACAGGCGATAACTGCCAGATCTGCTTCACTCCTCTTATAGGATAAGGCCCGAGGTTGAGCAAAATCTTATAAACTACTTCAATATTAACATCTGGTAGCGGATAGGATAATAACATTCCACATAATCTGCCTGGATGACCATATGGTCTACTACACATTAATACATGGGTGTTAAGACTATCCGAGGGCTGAGTCTGCTGCACTCGTTGCTCTGGGCGTTCTTAGTCTTTATCCACAGCATGGCCGCAGTGGAGATACAATGCTTGTTATCTGGCAGGGGATGTTACCTGCGGCTCTGAAAATATGGCTCACATGCGCTGATCTTATTTTCCTATAAATCATATAATTTATGAACACTGTCAGGAGGTTGATTCATACCAAAGTACATTCCAGTATAGAAAAATATTTTTTGAGATATTCAGGATTTTCTCTATGTGCCATGTGCATATCTATAGAAGTTACAATTATAAAAAACTGATCCCAGAGAATGTTTCACATTAAAATGAGGGATGACCAAACCCGAACTGTAAAGTTTGGGGTCCATACTAAACACAGCGTGCCCGGGTCCCCAAACACGGACTTCTTTCTGAAGTTTATGGTTAAGCCGTTGGCTTCCCCCACTCACTGGAGATCTACTGACACATACCAGGTCATGACATATCCATTTCAATCAATGAAGTGGACATGCTTTCAATGCTGTAGCGGATGGTGGAGGGGGCTCCTCATTGTGAAGGTGGATTTGCCCAGGTGGAACGGGACTTGACAAGGTGATCAGATAAGAACCAGAGCACCTGAGTATGAGAAATCATCTGCGAGAGACTAAAGGTGAATACAACTTTTTCTTTCTTTCTTTCTTTCTTTCTTTCTTTCTTTCTTTCTTTCTTTCTTTCTTTCTTTTTTTCAACAATGAATTAATCCTGATTATCTGGATTTCTATGGGGCCAACATCAGATGACCATTCCAATCAGCATTCTTGAGGTTGCTTGGGCATTAGGTTCACTTTTATCTTTCTGTTTGTGCATCATCCTGTTTTGTCTCTGGACAGTACTGGGTAAAACTTTTGTTTTCATTGTATACCTCTGTTTACTTCTTTACATTAGACTATTGGTGGTGGTATCAAATGTGGTTGTGCTGCTGGGTCAACTTTTTATTTCAAACTTTTCTATCCATTCTGTCTTAGTTGTCTGCATTTTCCCCTTTTGGCCTTGTCAGGCTAGGATGAGCTAGGATGACATTGGGCATCCCTGGAAATGTGTCCTAGTAGTGTTTGTTTGACCTTGTGCACCCTATGGCACTGTTGCTTGCAGTAAACTAAGAATGTTGAAACATGGCCATAGCTTTTCTGACACACATCAATGATCTTAATTAGTTCAACTCTGATTAATGTAAAACACAGATTGGCTGAACTGAACTGACTTTTTTGGACATTGGGAGCATTGGAGCAAGAGACACTTGATAAGTCAAATACTTATCATACATAATAGAAAATGTTCCCTCTGGTCCAGTAAAAAATAGTAGGGGATGGGACTAAACCATATTAAAACATATAGGGTTTAATTCTAAAAAGCATAGTTCTGTTATTAATAATATTAAATATGCTAACAGGGCCGAATGGAGCTGCGCTAAACCAACCATGCTGATTGGTTAAGAGGCCGGAGCTTGTGCCGTGACAATGCCAGAAAGTGAGTTCCCTGGGTGGCCCATGGCCCATCTGAGAGGACCAACACAGAGAGAGTGAAATTCACGAATGTTGTTCCTCTTTTTTTTAACACAAGAATTCTGGTCTGGTCCTCCGCCCTACTTTATTAAGGCTGACTGTGGAAGTGTGGTGGAGAGTTCAAGTATTCTGAGAAGGCCAAAGTTTCGGGTTATTTAAAGTGTAACATTCTTTCTAATCTGGTACAGCCTTTTGAACAGCTTGAAACACAAGCGTTTTGAACACACTTGGTGGACTACTGTTGGTGTTAGGAAACCAGGAATATTCTGTGGATATGATTGTCGCTTTAAATGAGGACAGTTGAAAAAAACCTTGCTGTCTCACAAATCAGATTTAATTTAAGGTTTTGTTCCATTCAATAAATGTTATATAAACTCCACGTCAGACTTAAAAAAAAAAATTTCTGTAGCATTCCTATAAAAATATATTTTCGATTTTATTTATACATTGTACTCTCCCAGGAGCTATCCTGGAAAATGCTAAATCCACTTTCCTTAATATTATTCCCCAGTCTAGAAGAAGAATAGATAAAGCTCTCTTTTGATGTACATTCATGGCAACTGGGAATTCCATCTCTACTTTACTTGGTGGCCACTTTCTCTACCTAAATCTTTTTTTGCCTGTAGCTTGGCTACCAATAAAGGCTGCCATTTGATATTCTCCAAGCATAACAACGAAACACAAGAGCTTCATTTTACCACTAATCAAACGAAGCAAAATATTGTCTAGATTTAAACCCAAGGCTGAGACGCCTCAGGAGCTTTGCTCGCTAATAAAGTAGAGAAGATCATATGCAGTGATACAAGGGTTTACCACCAACAACTATTGTATTCCTTTTCACCATATTTCCTTTTTGCAGCCGCTTCAGAATAGTCAAAGGACTGTTATGGTTTAGATATAAAGTATGTCATTTGTGTGACCCAGTCAGAGTAGCCCTGGCATTTAGTCTGAGCTAATCTCATTTGTGCCTGCCATCTTGTTCGCTTATTTTATTTGCTGAGCAATAATCTAATCATTCACAGGACAGTAACATGCACTACCTGCTTTCAGAAGTTTGTCAGTTTTAAAGGTGACTCTCTCTGGCTTGGAAAAGAAATGTAATATCCATTAAGACTTGCCAAGAGTGAAGTCATGCAAGACAACTTGAAGAAAATTTGTTATAAAACAATAAATTGCCCACCGACTGCTGAACATGTTGCGTATTTTCTTCTCCTTGTGCACTGATCCAAAAAGCTACAGTTCTGATGCTATTGTAGACCACCCTGCCCAGCCTAGAGGTCTACATGAGTTTATATGGGGGTATTCTTCAGTCCTTATGCTCAATTTACACGTTAACGTGATTGTATCTGTCTCATAAAATACTTTCCACACAAAAAGCATACACTTAAAGTGATCCCACAGTAGGTATTGGGCAGGCATCCCAATTGGCTATTCCCCCCTACAAATTTCCCCCCAAAACCCACACTGCAGAACTCACCTTTTCTGTGCTCCCCTAGAGGGGCCATAGCAATTGGCCATCAGCAGTCATGTTGGTCTGGGACCATTTGCCAGTGGAAGAGGTAAGTTTTCAGAGCCTGGGTTTTGGAAGTTTTAGGGCGCTATGTGTTGGGGGCATGGGATGCCCTCCCTAGACACAAAGAAATGGCAGGGTGTGCCTCTGTGGACCTGGTTTAAAACTAAATTGCTAATCTCAACTTTAACACTACATTTATTTATAATAACCTAGTAACGGGGAGGCTGATTTATTAATAGCGCCAGGTAGCGACAGTTGAGCGACTGTAGCAGTATTTTCACAGCGCCCGCTAGTAGTCGCTGTGCTTGGCCGTTGTTCGGTTGTTAATAGCGACTCAGTCGGTGTGCAGTAATGTTGAATACAAGGTGATGAGTCGCTATTTGACAGGTTCCGCGCTGTATGGGAGCGCATGATAGCGAATGGCCATAGCGACCGGCTCCCACCATATTCATTAACAAATCACGCTCCAAAAATTCTCGCGCTGTGAAATGCATGTTTAAACCCCAGAGCACTGGCGGCGATGGGTTAAAAGTAGTTTTTTAACCCCCAAACAACCATATTTTGGGAAACCAAAAAAAACAAGTTTATAAAAACATTTTGGAATATGAATACATTAATATCAGACCTGTAATATCAATTCTGCACACATTTTTTTTTTTTTCTTACCTTAAAAAAAATATCTAACATGGCAGAAGTGGTAACAGAAATTTTCACATTAAAAAAAAAAAATATATATATTAACAATTAATTATTAATATTTAAAGATTGTTCCATTGAAATGCATTGGAGAGCGCCAGGTAGCGAGAGGTCATACCTGGCGCTGTTCAAGGTCGCTCGCTGACGCTGTGGGCTGAGGCTGGAATAATGATGAATGAGTCGCTATCTGGCGCTAGCACAGTTGCTAAATGTGTGATTGTGGTGGGGAGCCGGCGTTCTCGTGGAGGTGACCGTCATTACCGTTCGCTCACCAGTCGCTACCTGGCGCTATCCCTTGTTAAATAAGGGCCTAAATGTCAAACGGTTCCAGTCTCCATGTCTTGTTAACCTTGCTGTCAAATCGCTTGTGAATGAGTGAAGTCTGAGGTTCTTAGTGACTATGTGCTGCCTTCAGATGTCCTATTTGGAATTCTCTGCTGTTTGGGCTTCCTGAATCAAAGCCCATAACAAAACTATAAAAAACACCTATAACAAAGCAAAGTGAACCCTATATCAAATCTGGATCAGCAACCTCACAAGCACCATCTTGAATAATTCATAAAAGTTTGATGAGATATAGTATCCTCCTCATGCAGGGGAGCACCTCATTTTTTGTGGTGGCTAGCTGTTCCGTATACCAAGTTGGCTTTCAATAAAGTTTGATGAGCTTTCCACAACATACATTAAAGGAGCACTATCGCGAAAAATGGCCCAATGATAAAAATCCATTCATAAATATGCTGCATGGCGGAAGGAGGGGTCACTTATACACCCAAGAAATATCCATCCAGGCTTGTTTTTCTTTCTCTAAATGGAAGGAAAAGGACATCTGGGGTGACAGGCACTGTCACCCCTGACAGACTAAACCTGTCACCCCTGGATTTTATTCCTACCACAACAGAATAAATCACAAGCTTGGAGGGTTTTTTTTATTCAGTTCGGGTGTATAAGTGACCCCTCCTCTCATTAGCCGACGTGTTACTATGTATTTTTACTATTACACAATTTCGCAATAGTGCTCCTTTAATGTGCAAAAAAATGTTTTGCACTTTAAGTATGGTGAACTTGATTTGGTTTAGAGGTAAAGAAAGTATCCAGGTGATGCACAATAGTTTTTTTTTTTTAAGGAGATGTTTGCTCCAAGTTAAAAATTACAATCTGTATGGGAGACCACTTCATCTTTTCAGCATTGTAGAGCTACAATGTACCATAGATGTCCAAATCCCTGCTCAAGGGCCACCCACAGGTCATGTTTTGTGGACTTTAATATAGCTGACTCTAAATACTGCCTAAGCTAACTAATTAGTCTATCTGTGCATCTGTGGAGATCTGCAAGACATGGCTTGTCAATGGCCCTTGAGGAGAGTGTTGAGCACATGTGCTATATAATGGTTTGGCAAGTTTGGCTGAACTTCGAAAAAAACTTGACCCAAGCTCGGTCCCCATTGAAATCAATGTGGACACAGAAATGGCCCGAAATCACATATGAGGGTCAACCTTGACAGGTGGGCCCCCGACCCCCCCCCCCCCCCCCCACTTCTTACCTGCCTGCTGGTTGCCCCTCATATCTAATTTTAAATAAATAAATTTTTGCAGTGGACATGTAGTGGCGATGAGTGAGGAGTCTTCTTTAAGCTTATGCATATTGTGCAGGCTGTACACTTACTTGAGCCGGGGCGGTCAAGACGTTTTTCCCTCTGTCAAAATAGCCACTGCCGGGGCTTGAAAAAGATCCATCCCCATGAGTGAGTATACTAGAAGCTGGCACTAGAAATGCTGCTAGCTGCTGCTAGTGTCCTCACTCATGAGGACGGCCATCTTTTTGAAGCCCCGGCCATAGTAATTTTGACAGTAAAAGCACCCGGCTTTTACTGCTGAGGTTAGCACATGGAGACTACCGCCTAGAACCTAACCTCGACCCTGCAGGACCAGAGTCTAAGGACCAACCCAGTCTTCTCTAGAGACCCCGTCAGGGGGGATAGATTTGCTGCTTGGGTGGTCCCCGGTCATTCCCTGAGGAGAGAAGGGTCTAGGCTAACAGCAATAGTTACCGGGCAGGCAGGAGAGGCAGATGTGAATGCAAACTGGGTCATATATGTAGAAGCTGGCAGGCAGGGGTTAATCCAAGAATCAAATTCCAGAAAGCAAGCCAGGTCATACATGTAGAAGCTGGCAGGCAGGGGTTAATCCAAGAAGCCCAAGTCCAATGAGTCCGATGAGAAAACTGGGTTGAGATCAGGAAGTCCACTGTAATACTATTCAAGAGTCACAGGCTCAGTACGATTCTGGCACTGATTCATGGCCCACAGCTGCCTTATAAGGCTCCATGATCCTCTGATTAGCTATCCCCTGTCAGCTGACAGAAATCACCTGTGAGCCATTGCCCCTTTAATTAAGGATTGTGTGTCTGCGCAGTGCGATCGCCACTCTCAGTGTCAAGAGCACCCTGCGCATGCGCAGCATGCCATGGGAACCGCGCCTAAACAGCACTCTGGGGAACCTGCATCTGCGCAGTAGAGCGCACTGACGCGAAAGTGCCCGGGCACATCGCTGTCACTGCTGTCTGTGCCATTACGCAAAAATAATCTCAAGATTGTCAGATACTTTAAGGCCACACCTGACCTCAGTAATTTCATCTCTGGCATTCCTGTATGAGCTATCTGATTCAGCAGCCAGAAGGAACGCCAGCTTTAAAATGCTGTTTCAGGTTTTGGTCCATGTCACACACAATAGTGTTTATACCGAGCAGAATCCCATAAAGAGTTTGATGCAGCTGTTGTTTAGGACAAATTTGCCGTGACTAACGACAGAAGTGGAGACGCAGACAGCCAAGGGAAGAGATGCGCTCACACTTCTTATGTGGAGTATGCGAACCGTAGGAGCTAATGAGGGAAGCCTGAGTAGAGAAGAGCTGGGACTATCATCGCAGAGTGCATTTATTATTAATCGTAGTTCAATAAACATTGATAAATTATGTATTTATTCTACTAGAATGCATTCTACATGGGTCACTAGGCCTTTACGCTTAACATATTTCGAGGATTGGCCTACAGTAAAGTGTGTTTACACGTCAGAAGCCATTACCTAGATTGATAACAATGGTGCAATAACTGGGTTAAGCCATGACACACAATATCATGGCAGCAGTGTCGGCATTTCTTCAGAAATATCAAAGAAAGAGCTGAACACGGTATTTTGTGGTCTAAATTCGAACTTCATAATAAAAAAAAAACATAGTGTCAGCTTCTGTCGGTAAGTATATTTTACAATAAGTGCAGCAAGAGATAGAGAACAGAGAGGCTTTTATAAGTTATTGCTGGCTTGAAGTCTTAAGGTAACTGCTTTGTTTTGTTGCATTTTGGGCTGTCAGCACCGAAATTACTAATAGATAAATTCTGTATTGTGTTGCCTTTTGGATTTTGGTTCTGTTTCAGATAGAACCATATGTTTGGCAAAATTCTGATGGAATTTGCCTTTCAACAATATAAAATGTTTTAAGCTAAAAGAAGAATCACTCTTTAATTTAAAACATATATGTTTCTTTTCCAATATCTAATAGTAAAGTTTTGGTGTGTCGACTGTTTAACTTCAATTTTATTGAATTTGCATAACCACCTTGGGCTGTATGGCAAGCAGCCAGAACCATGTAACGACTTACCTGAAGATATTTATAATTGTATTTACTGGCTGCTAAAAGTGTGCACCTATGGTCATACATTTTTTTCAATATAAGCTAGATGTTTCCTTTAAAACAGATTAAAAAGACTCCAGAGCCAGATAATTGGCTGTCTGAACCTCCTGCAATTGCCCAATAATCACTAACCATTTTGGGGTACCCACATCATAATTGGGAGGCTGCGACCACATATCTGGCTTCAACGCACTCCAGCACCCAACTATTCACTAGAAGGAGCCCATGGATGCAGCTAGTGGGCTTGTTTCCATCAGCTAGAGCATTTAAGAAAAGCTGAATGGCGATCTCAAATCTTGGCTTGAGAATGGCGACAGAAAAATCAGCTTTTGAGTCATATTAGGTTGGGGCGGGGGAAGCGGAGACATGGGGGTGGTTTAGAGGGTTTTGACCAAAACCAATCTTTTTGACTAAAATATATAATTATAAGGGACAGCAGTGACCTGGTGGTTATGTGTTCAATTTTCTGGCATCCCAGTATGGCATGATTTAAGTGCTCTTGAGCAAGGCACCTGGCCCCAACCACCAGGCCAGCTGCTGGTGGGTTTTGTTCCACTTGAAGTGCAGTGCAGTAAGCAGTGCCCGGATATGCCGTTATGTATGTGGATAAATCCAGCAGTTACACTAGTAAGTGGCGCAGCACGGAAGGGCTAACTCCTCCGGTCAGGGCTTAGCTGTGTACCTACATCTGAAGGAGACAGAACATTCCTTTGATGACAGTAAAGTTCACATTTTAGTCACTGAAGCTAACTGGTTCTATAGATTTATCCAATAAGCCATTTATATAAAAATGATGAGCCAGGCTTGCATACAGGTATATAATAAAAATAATAATGTATTAATTGAGTAACAGTTTGTATGGAATTACATTCTATTATGTGATATAACTACTATAGCTGGTACATTTATTTAGTGATGTAGAATGGGTAAGCTGTTTACATTGTAATAGCAGGCTGGTGGCTGATTTACAATGTGATGTAAGTGCGGTTCTTATTGCATTACATTGTATAGCAGCCACAAGTAGGGATGAGCGAACCGGTTTGGACGAACCGGAATTCGCTCCGAATTTCAGGGATAATTCGATTCGGCACAAACCCGAATTTTTATTGGTTCGTGCCGATCGAATTTTCCCTGAAATAAAAAAAAAAATGCCGGCATGGTGGGAGCGGGCAGGCCGGCTACGCTGTCAGCGGGCGGCGGAAGCCGGCCCGCTGACAGCGCAGCCGGCCTGCCCGCTCCCACCATGCCGGCATTTGTTTAAAAAGCAAACGCTTACCTGCATGGTCGGGGGGTGGAGGCCGGCGCCGCTCTCAGGCGCCCTCTGATGACGCGTCCTCTGATGACAGCTGAGAGCGGCGCCGGAGCGTGGAGGCCGGCGCCGCTCTCAGCTGTCATCAGAGGACGCGTCATCAGAGGGCGCGTCATGAGAGCGGCGCCGGCCTCCACGCTCCGACCATGCAGGTAAGTGTTTGCTTTTTAAACAAATGCCGGCATGGTAGGAGCAGGCAGACCGGCTGCGCTGTCAGCGGGCCGGCTTCCGCCGCCCGCTGACAGCGTAGCCGGCCTGCCCGCTCCCACCATGCCGGCATTTTTCAGATGAGCGATTCGTGAAAGTTTGATTCGGGCGAACCCGAATTTCTTGGGGAAATTCGGCGAATCGCCCGAATCGAACTTTCAAGAAGTTCGCTCATCTCTAGCCACAAGCACTGGTTGTTTACATTGTAACACAGCAAGGAGCTGGCTGGATTTTTACAATGTAACAGCAGGGACTCTACATTGTACCACCAGCGAGAGAGACTCTGTTCCACCATCTTCCCAATGTCAATGTCAATAGTTGCATTGCTGTAGCCTAAAGCTAAATTAACCTTTGCAATTTAAGCAGAGGTCTCTTCTTTAGGTCACTTCAAATGTCATCCCATTTTTGGTCTTCAGTTTTTTAGTTGGCCATTTGTGATGAAACCATTACCTTGTGGTCATTGCTAATGCCACGGTCATCTGAAAGCATGCTGTATATTTTCATTAATACAGACCTTGACCAACTGTGGGCCCCTTCACTGACACCAGTGAACAGAACCCTATCAGCCTGTAATATTGCAGCCAGCAATGTTTCATACACTTTGATCCGTTTGCAGGATTATATTAGGCTAGGAGCCAACCCTGTTGCATGTAATATACCCGAGAAATCATGGACAATGGATTAGTGGATGAAGATGATAGAGACCCCCCACATTTAGGTTATTTATTTAATTGTGTTAAGAGTACTCTAGACAAACTATAAACATACAATGAGTAGATAGATCAGAAGGGCAACTACAGGTGGGTAAGTAACAGTCAGAATATGCAGATACAATTTCAGTTACATTATTGTAGTCAGTTGTTAAACAGAGATTCAAGCAACCATAGGGGGGCGAGTATAGCCCGATGGTTCCTGATACTCCGCTCAGTGAACCTCAAAAGAAAGACAGCAGAGGGGCTGAGATTGCGTCTCCACATATCAGAGATGCCAGCTAAAATCTAAAGGTCATATAACTTTCAGTAGGAAAGTTGTAGGCTACTGGTTCTGGTCCGAGTAGACTCAGTCGGGTACTGTGCACCATATGAGGCCGAACACCACTGTTTGATATGACTCCTAGTCCCTGAGCTTCCTAGAATAAAGCTGGAGAAAAACTGCATACCTTATGATCTGTAGAATATGAAAATGTGGTCAGGTTATGATTTATGTGCACAGCTGAGTGACAATCCCATTTACTGTGCTGGAGTCAGTAGGTCTACACAATGTTCATATCTTTGAAGCTTGCCTCTAGGACAAAAGCTCACTGCAGGTGTTTTTCTTTGGGTCAGACACTCCAGTTCTACTTAATTATAACAGAATCTTTTAAAACTGAGGCCTCCTGTGGAAGCACTGTCTGGCTTGTGTTTACCAACCTCCTATGGGCAAGCCATCTGTGAAATAGGTGACGATTTTCCAACACCCAGGAAGCCAGAGTGCATTTCAGCTAAGGCCTTTTGTTACAGACACGGGCATATATCTGAGATGGGGTATAACATTTTCATCATATTCCTCACACCAGCAAAATAAATTTAGGTTCTTACAAAGCAGAGCTGTGATAAAGCTTGTTATTACCAGGCTGTGTGCAAAACATCCCATTATAAAGGAAATAGAAATTTACCACTCACATGGGCTACATGTGCTTATTATTATTTGACCACAAATCACGTTGCATTTGACAAGCCATTGTGGTGCCCTGTACAATATGACAAAGCCGACGTGGTCCAGGAAGTATGCTAAGGTCACAATTCCCAGTGCTTCTTACACATCATCATTTAAGACTCACACATACCTCCGTATATACACGTTGCATTGTAGTCGAGCTGTCAGTCATGGCTTCAAGGTGCTGCTCAAGAAGCAACAAAAATGATTTATGGAAACTATTAGAGAATGTAGTGGAAACAGAACAATGGTGCCAAACTCACTAGCGAGCCTTTCTTACTCTTTACAATTTGTTCCTTGCTGACTGCAGATTTTTTGGGTGTTTCTACACTGATGCCGTTGTTTTCGTGTACATACGATGTATTGCATGTGTCAAGAAACAATCAAATAATATAAAAAACAAAGACATTTTCATTTGCCGGAATTATTTTTTTTTTCAGCCACAGAGAATCCAAATGATATGTGAAGAAATAAAAAAAGCAAACCTAAACTGGACCAACACCCATTTTTCCTTTAAAGTGGACCTTTACCCTGAATAAGAGCCTATCTTGTATGTTTCCCCACCCTTCTACAGGTGCCCACATTAAAAATCATCCTACCTGCACCTATTGCATTTCTTTAACCGCTCTGGATTCTGGGATTTCTGTCCTTTTCCTGACCCCAGCTCTACTCTGTCAGTTATAACCCACCACTTTCCTCCCCTCTCCTTTCCTCAATATGTGATGCTTCTAAGGCAAGGTGGAGGAGTCCTGAACAAAGTTGGGGGAATAGAGTAGGGGCAAGAATAAAAAGTAAGTGACTAAAAACGTATATATATTATATATTTATTATATATTACCTTTAGTTGCTGGGGAATCGTTTTTTAAGGGTTTGGGCTTTTCATTCAATGATGCTGAAGGTCCGGTTTAACAGGTGTTGTTCCCGCAGTCAACTAATCAAAACAAGCATGGGGGGCATCCAGAATGCTGGACCCCCCTCTGCACATAACCCCCACCTTCACTACAAGCCAGTAGTCATTCTCCTGTGCCTCAAAACCACAGTGGCAATCCTGGCTCCTTTCAGCCGAAACAGCCGTCTTTCCATGCTTCAGATTTTCATCTACCTGCTACCTCAAATCCAAAATAGAAAGAAATGCCACCATAGCTGAACAGCATTGACACCTTAATGCTGGTTAGCCCACCAACACTCAACTCTCACCCAAAACCTCTCCTGCAAAAGGACAATTGAACAAGTTCATATCCACTACCACTGCCCTGATGATCCTGATACGTACCTTGTATATAACAGCCAGATCTCTGGAGTGCCACCCTTCAAATTAGGGGGGTCATCTCCAACCCTCCTAACACCACCCCTCAGGAGTCATGTAACAGAACAGTAAATCCTCCCTTAAAGTGTACCAAAACCCAGGAATTTGACTATGCTGGGCTTTGGTCCTCGCCCACAATAAGACCTGGTGGGCCGCCCTGTTGAAAGATGATCCCAGTGAGGCCATGAGGAATAGGCGCAAGTGTCGACTGAACCCAAGTAACCTGGTCATACAAGGCTGAGAGACAGAGACACAGGTGCTGCAAAGCCCCTCGAAGGGGGAGGCAGAGGTGCTGTTGGGCAGACACAGCGCAAGAAGGGGGAGGGGCACAGGGGGAAAGCAGACAGAAAGGAAGGTGTGGTGGGGGTGGACATGTGGGGTAAAGAAAAGGAGGACACAATTGGAGAGCATGGACCAGGTGCCTCACCCACTCCACCCCTCAAAGCAGGAAAACACTGGTGCAGGAATATGGTGTGCACAGGGATATATGGTGCTTAGTGTTGTGTTTTTTCGCAGGGGACTCCTTCTCTCTTACTAGCGGCAACAGTACCACCACTAGTTGTACTCCACCTCCCAGGCAAAGATTGGTAAGCAGGTGGGGAGTTAGCGATATAGGCGGAGGGGGGCCAAAAGGACCCAACCGCATGAGGCCATGCAGTGCAGAGCATCACTGGGCATGAGAGCCCCCCAGCGCTACTTGCAGCACCAGGAGCTCCAGCACCCAACCAAGCGGCCACAGCAATGCCGCTTGCCATGTTGTGGGGGTTCTGACCCCCTTGTCGCCCCAGCTGACCAATGCTAGCAGAAGTGGAGGCTAAAGGAGCCCCCCCCCCCCTCTGAAAAGCTGTGAGAAGGAGAAGATGCGCAGCTGGAACGGTGGGACCTGATGGTGAGAAGTGGCCAGGTAAAGGTGGTAAGAAAATTTCTTCTTACCCGATCCACACTGCGCCTTCTTAGCCTCCCAACTCCGCTGCTATGTCTCCTGTAGCGCTGGGAGGCCTCAACCGCTGCAGGATGAGGGACAATGGTCCCCAGGTCACTTCCCCAATACCTTTGTTCCAATAGGAGTACGGGTCAGTCATGGGGCGCCTTTCTTAGGAGGATGGCGTACCTCTATACAGTGCTATGCAAAACTATTACTATTTGTTACAAATATGACTGTAATAACTGGTAAAGACAAACCTACTTCACACAATATTCTGTTTGGCTCTGCTGGTCTTTTCATTTCATTTCCGCTGCACGCTTGAGTTTTGCAATTATATTCACGAGCGTTCAATATATGCATAGGGTAGCAGGATTTCTACGTTGTTAAATGAACTACAATGAAGAGAAGTGACTGCGTGTCAAATTATGGCTATTGATAAATACATTGCTCAGGATCATATATCAGTGTAACCAACCAACGTGAGTAAATGTCAATATGAAAACAAAGAACATTGGCGCTGCAGAATCACTCAGCAGGACGTGTACAGGAAAATGAGATACGGATTAAACCCCGGGACTTATTATCTTTTCCGTGTTTTTAAATGTCACCACCATATGAGGGATCATTGTTCATTTACTCGGCCCAGATAACTCTGCCATTCTATAGGTACATTGTAAGTATTAATCCCGGTGTTCTAATACCACCAGCATTCCGCCTAAATAGATTTGTGGTATGCTTTCTGTAAAGACAGTTTCAAGTTTGGTGGGACGGACCTGATTTTTGATGAGGGATTTAAAGTAGACCAAAACCCACCGCTATCGGCCAGGAAACCTAAAAGATTCCCAGGCCAATTGATTTCCTCCCCCTGGGGCATCCAAAATCGGGATGCCCCCTTGTGTGAAACCCCCTGGGTCACCCCATACACTAACTTTGCTTCCCGGTCCTTCCTCTAGCAGGGCGTGTGCCCACGCCAACCATTTGTGAATGTGCTCCCTGTTAGAGGGAAGCGATGGAAGCGGTCGCCAGCGCACTTGGAGCCGCTGGTCTTAGACAATGCCTTGGACGGCATGACGTCAGCGGCTCCGAGCTCGCTGATTAGAGCAGCCGTGCAAGCGCCGTAGGACTGGGAAGAGGTGAGTGTCGCTCAGCAATCTGGAGGTTTCACACAGCAGGGTGCCCCGGGGGAAAGGACCAAAACCCAGTATAGGAAAACACCTGGGTTTTGGTCCACTTTAAAGGTAATGGCAATAATAAGGCAACAAGCAACATCTGATGCCTGTCCCATGTGCCTCTCCTTCATTTCCTGCAGCCATAGCAGGAGTCCAAATGTTGCTCTGTTTTAATTTTAATTCCTCCAAGACCATGGAATAAAGTGTTCTGACAGCTATTTCCTTGAAGCTCCCAGTGCAAGTTAGTGTGGAAAGACACAGTGGTAAATACTTTCTAATGTGGCTCCAGCAACCATTAGCAAAACAGCAAACCACAGCACCTCCCCTCCTAAAAAATCAGCTACTTTACATAGATAACATTTCAAGAATTCATCTTTATTATCTAAAAACTACACATTACACATAAACATCCATATCCATATAAAAGCACATCAGAACATGGGGCATCCTACCCAGACCCTAAATTTAATTATAACCGAAATCAATATAGTGATTAGTATCATGACCAAAATCTCCTCTATTTGTGCAAATTAAGCTTTAAAATTGCATAAATGCATTTGCTGTGCTGAAAAAAGTGCAATTTCAATTAATAAAACCCATGAAAAAAATGACAAGAGGAGCAAAGTGCAAAACGATAAGACATTAAAACAACTAGAAAATATCACCTGAGTGTTATGGTCCAGGGGATCGCATCCCATGAAAGTCAGTCAAGAAGTATCCCCACGCGTTCCGTGGTCCGAAATCCATCCACTTCCTCAAGGCATCAGTGATCACAGTCCCGCAAATAGCCTTGACCACAGCAGAGCATGCTCAAGATTCAAGACTTTTAAAGCTGCCCTTCTGAACCCAGCCATGTTTTGAAATGATCTTATTTAACACAGTTCCACAGTTCTCATATGAGATAAGGGGATACGCTGGGAGGAAGTTAGCGTGTGTCTGGAAAGGATTTGCAGAAGAGTTTGGCCAGAAAAGGGGCACATAAAAAATCCCATTATTAAGTCACAAGTTTTAAAATTGCATGCAGGTTAGTACAAAAACAAACCAAAGAGGGTGTATTGTTATGCTGGTCCCACGTGCTAACAATTGCTAGGAAATATATTATACAACTTCTATCTTTTAACAGTCTATTCAATTCAGTAGATTTGAAAAGCATTTTAATGACTGATTATTAAACAGTTTAAGTGTGTAAGCTGCCTGCTACCAAATACCTAAGGGCTAAGTGTCTTTTTTTTTTTTTTTTTTTCTAATGGCGTTAGCAACAGGTAGCGTCGGGGGGGGGCAGAAATCATTTGCATTTAACATGTAAATGAACAGCGCCAGCGTGGACGCTGTGAAACCATGATAATCAGGCATACAGTGCCATGTGCAATACAAAGGCTGGGGTGGCAGACACATGGAATAATATTGGGGACATACAAATGACATGGCACATGATTGGCAGCATGAAACTGCAAGTTAGCATCAGGTAACCTAAGTACAATAATGAACTCAAAAAACAAGGTCAGGGATCCCATGTCACTTGACTGAGCAAAAAAAAATACGCTAACCAAAGTCGGCAAAAAAAAGGGACTGGAATGGCAAATTGTAGTATATGGGAGAATAACATTGAGCCTCTGAAGTAATGTTGCGCTGTAGAGAACACTGTGCCGGTGCTAACAAAGCACCTCTTGATACATAGGCCCTTATTTATCAAGGGCTAGCGCCAGGTAGTGTCTGACTAGCGCCAGGTAGCGCCAGCTATCGGCGGCTACCGACTCCAGAACGCCAGGCTGCGAACACAATCACGCATTTATCACGCTAAATGAGGCTAGCGCCGGCGAGAGCGTCAGCTAGCGCGGGATTCATCATGTTGCAGACTTCAGCGAACAGCACCGCTGCTAATCCCATCACAGCGCCAGGTATGACCTCTCGCTACCTGGCACTCTCCAATGCATTTCAATGGAGCAATCTTTAAATATTCATAATAAATTGATATTAATATATATATATTTTTTTTTTTTAAATGTCAAAAATTCGGTGACCACTTCTGCAATGTTATATCTTTTTTTTAAGGTCAAAAAAAAAAAAAAATGTGTGCAGAATTGATATTACAGGTCTGATATTAATGTATTCATATTACAAAATGTTTATACAAACTTGTTTATTATTTTTTTCCAAAAATAAGGTTGTTTGGGGGTTAAAAAACTACTTTTAACACATCGCCGCCAGCGCTCTGGGGTTTAAACATGCATTTTACAGCGCGAGAATTTTTTGAGCGTGATTTGTTAATGAATATGCTGGGAGCCGTTCGCTATGGCCATTCGTTGTCATGCGCTCCCATACAGCGCGGAACCTGTCAAATAGCGACTCCTAACCCCGTATTCAACATTACCGCACACCGACTGAGTCGCTGTCAACAACCGAACAACGGCCAAGCACAGCGAATACTAGCCGGCGCTGTGAAAATCACGCTACTGTCGCTACCTGGCCTCCCCGATTTCTACATGGCTCTAGGAGAGATTATGCAGCATCACAGGTCCAACGGCCACGCCCACTTTTTTCAAAAGAGAAATCATAAGCTTAAAATGTAAACCTCGATATGTCACCCATTTCTTCTTCAATTTAAATACGGAATAAAGTTTAGGCAGCACCAAACATAGTGTAACAATTGCCTTTGTCTGCAGTAGTACTTTAAGTACTTACAAACTAACATTGAATGTCTGAGATACATGCTCTGGACTATGGACCCCCAACTTCGGAATAGAAGGAAAAGGGTCCCCTTCCACTTAAATAAAAGAACATTGGTGGCTTTGATAAAAGCCATATGAATTGAGCTGAGGGGTAAAATGTTTTCAATACTACAGATCCAGGTGCTTTTGACTTAATACAAAAGAATGTAGTTTGTTCTTTGAAATTCATAATAATCATCACCCAGATTAGAATCTCTTTCCTGAATACTTCTGCACTCCACCTGAAGATGGCTCAGTTTCTCCAAAATGGGCCGGATTGTGTGGGGGAGGCCCTTGGGCACAAAATCTGGTGCAGGCCCCAGATACAGTATTGGTTTTCCTTTAAAATAATAGCCAAGTAACTGTTTGGTGGTTGACTGGCACCCGACCACTTACTAGAATGTCAAATAAGTCCCTTGTGTCACCCTTGTGCGGGTGCGTGCTGCTCGGGAACTCCTGCTTTGCCATTCTGGGTGGGGGGTAGTGTAGTCACCCGGCTGGTCCAATAGAAAACAGTTCCCTGCATTGAGCTGCCAGCGGCTGTGCTTGGTGGCTTATGTACAGTGTCCGCTCTGCACCCATCACTGTTGTGTTACTGACGGCGACTTTGCTGCTCTAGACTTTCTGTCCTGCCCTGTCGTGGCTTTGGCTGCAGGTTTGCAAAAACAAAAAAAGGCTTGCCCAGGCATGTGGAGGGCCCCCACTGCCACCTATAGCTTTGTTGCTGGCCCTGCAGCCCATCAGACCAAAGACTGAAATCCTGGATCGGATCATAACCCAAAGTTTAGTGGCGGCCCCCTTTGCAGGGCAAGTGGTGGAGGCCCCAGGGCGTGCACTCCCCTCATAATCCAGCCCTGCTTCCCTATGTGGCTGTGTAACTCACACCACTATTCAGAAGATTACAATAATCACAGACATACCTCTCTCTAGCTGCATGCCTACTTGGAAGCCCAGAAAAAACTTACCTGTGTATACTGCATCTTGAAAACCCTCACCCAACCTTGGTTGTGCTTCAAAACACGGGGAGGCCGATTCATCAATAGCGCCAGGTAGCGACAGATGAGCGACTGTAGCGTGATTTTTTCAGCGCCAGCCAGTATTCGCTGTGCTTGGCCGGCATTAGCTTGATGACAGCGACTCAGTCGGTGTGCGGTAATGTTGAATACGGGCTGGGGGGTCGCTGTTTCACAGGTCCAGCGTTGTATGTGAGCGCCTGACAACGAATGGCCAGAGCGAACGGCTAGCTTCATATTCATCAAAAAATCACGCTCCGAATGTGCTGTCGCTGTCCATTCCTTGTTTAAGCCCCAGAGCGCTGGCGGCGATGGGTGTTAACTAGTTTTTAACCCCTAAACAACCATATTTTTTGAATGTAACATTATACATGTTTTTAGAATCATTTTGTAATATGAATACATTAATCTCAGACCTGTTAGATCAATTCTGCACATATTTTTTTTTTTATTTTTTTTGACTTAAAAATAAATCCTAACATTGCAGAAGTGTTCTCCGATTTTTTGACATTAAAAAAAAAAAAAAAAAAAAAAAAAAAAAAAACAATTAATTATGAATAATTATAGATTGCTCCATTGAAATGCATTGGACATCGCCAGGGAGCGACAGCTCATACCTGGCGCTGTGAGGGAATTTGCAGCGGCGCTGTTCGGTCCAGGCGGCTTCAAGATGAATGCCGCGCTAGCCGTCGCTCTCGCCGGCGCTAGCCTCATTTTGCTTGATAAATGCGTCATTGTGACCGCCGCCGGGCGTACTTGAGTCGGTAGTCGCCGTTAGCTGCCGCTACCTGGCGCTCGTCAGACACTACCTGGCGCTATCGCTTGATGAATAAGGGCCTAAATCTGTATTGTTGGCACTCTATAAGTACAATAAATAATATACCTACAATACACAGGGAATTATGGGTCAGATGTGCATCAAATACACATTGATACTAGAGTACAATTGGAGTGAGAGCCCTGCTCTTGCAAGCTTACAATTAGGGATGAGCGAATCGATCCGGACGAACCCGGATTCGATCCGAATTTCAGGAAAAATTCGATTCGGATCGAATCCGAATTTCCCCGCGATTCGATCGCTCGAAGTTTTCCTTTAACATCCATTCATTTACATTACAGGCATTCTAAGATGGCGGACGGGACATGTCCAGACATCAACCCCGCGCCAGTGCAAGCTGGGACAGTCACATGCAGCCTATCAGCAGCCAGCAAGCCCGGTGACGTCACAGCTGTATTTAAGGCCGGCCATCTTGCTTTCCTGCCTCATTTCTCTATTGCATTCGTGAGAGACAGAACGCTGTGTAGCTGAGGGAGAGACAGTTAGACAGGCAGGGACAGACAGGGACAGGCTGGAGACAGGCAGGAGACAGACAGGAGACAGACAGAAAGTCAGCGAAAAACAGGGAAAGGTAGAAAAATCGGAGGCTGTCAGCCTGTCACAGGGAGTTTTTTTTTTTTTTTTTCATCCAGCCTGACAGGCTTTGTTAGCGTTTTCAGGCTGCTTATACTAACTAACTGTGCATATATACTGAACTGATCTTAAGTCTGCTGTGAGGCATCCCATTCTGTGACTACAGCAGCAACCATATAACCATTTGCTCTTATTATATTTGAAATTAGCCTGATAAAGACACTTTTGCTCGGCATAGTACTTCTGGACCCTGCCAGGGCATCCCATTCTGTGACTACAGCAGCCTCTGTTTAAGACCATATAACCATTTGCACTTATTATAATTGAAATTAGCCTGATAAAGACACTTTTGCTGGGCATAGTACTTCTGGACCCTGCCAGGGCATCCCATTCTGTGACTACAGCAGCCTCTGTTTAAGACCATATAACCATTTGCACTTATTATAATTGAAATTAGGCCTGATAAAGACACTTTTGCTGGGCATAGTACTTCTGGACCCTGCCAGGGCATCCCATTCTGTGACTACAGCAGCCTCTGTTTAAGACCATATAACCATTTGCCCTTATTTTATTTGAAATTAGCCTGATAAACACACTTTTGCTGGGCATAGTACTTCTGGACCCTGCCAGGGCATCCCATTCTGTGACTACAGCAGCCTCTGTTTAAGACCATATAACCATTTGCTCTTATTATATTTGAAATTAGCCTGATAAAGACACTTTTGCTCGGCATAGTACTTCTGGACCCTGCCAGGGCATCCCATTCTGTGACTACAGCAGCCTCTGTTTAAGACCATATAACCATTTGCTCTTATTATATTTGAAATTAGCCTGATAAAGACACTTTTGCTCGGCATAGTACTTCTGGACCCTGCCAGGGCATCCCATTCTGTGACTACAGCAGCCTCTGTTTAAGACCATATAACCATTTGCACTTATTATAATTGAAATTAGGCCTGATAAAGACACTTTTGCTCGGCATAGTACTTCTGGACCCTGCCAGGGCATCCCATTCTGTGACTACAGCAGCCTCTGTTTAAGACCATATAACCATTTGCTCTTATTATATTTGAAATTAGCCTGATAAAGACACTTTTGCTCGGCATAGTACTTCTGGACCCTGCCAGGGCATCCCATTCTGTGACTACAGCAGCCTCTGTTTAAGACCATATAACCATTTGCTCTTATTATATTTGAAATTAGCCTGATAAAGACACTTTTGCTCGGCATAGTACTTCTGGACCCTGCCAAGGCATCCCATTCTGTGACTACAGCAGCCTCTGTTTAAGACCATATAACCATTTGCTCTTATTATATTTGAAATTAGCCTGATAAAGACACTTTTGCTCGGCATAGTACTTCTGGACCCTGCCAGGGCATCCCATTCTGTGACTACAGCAGCCTCTGTTTAAGACCATATAACCATTTGCACTTATTATAATTGAAATTAGCCCTGATAAAGACACTTTTGCTGGGCATAGCACTACTGGATCTTTTTTTGGGGCATCCCATTCTGTGACTACAGCAGCCTCTGTTTAAGACCATATAACCATTTGCACTTATTATAATTGAAATTAGCCCTGATAAAGACACTTTTGCTGGGCATAGGCTTACTGCTGCCTGCCAGGTGCACTTCTGTTGAGGCATCCCATTCTGTAACATAGCATACCCCTCTTTATTTACACTAAGCAGCTCTCTTATTTACACTAAGCAGGTCTGTTGGAGGCTGAGTGTTACTGCTCACTTTTGGTGTGCATTATATTCTGTTTCATATAGACCCACCGCTGCCCAGGGGATCTTAAAATATCACCTACTACCACGCCAGTTAGACTATGTCGGGCAGACAAGTGCCTGGAAGTGAAAAGAGGAGTGGCAGAGGCCAAGATTCCGCAGGCAGAGCTCGCATCAGACTGGGGGCCAGTAGCAGCAGGAGTCACGCTGAGAGACCTAATCTGCCAGTATCTGCTAGCGGTCGGGTCTCCACCAGTAACGCATCTGCCGTGGTAGATTGGTTGACGCGCTCATCAACAACATCATCACAACTTACGTCTGAGACCCCCAGTCTAGGGTCGGTAGGTTCCTCTGACACAACCCTGAGTTGGCATGCCCCGAGAGCAGTCCCTGTCCTCCCATTGCCTCTGTCCTACGCCGTTCCCTCCCCCTGCGACGTATCCTATGCTTTGGGTTCAGCTCCACTCTTTAGTGAGGAGGACGATCAGATACAGGAGGACAGTCAGCAGCTACTGCCCAGCCAAGAAATGGAGGTGGCTTCTTTAGCTAGGCAGACAAATAGTGATGTGGACAGTGTCGTGGGTGCTGCGAGCGTTCCAGCTCCTGCGCCAGACACTGTTGACGAATCCACGAACATCAGTGACGTACAGCCACAACTCGGTGATGATGATGATGACGATGAAGCCGATCGCACTTGGGAGCCGGGTGAGGAAGGGGCTTCATCGTCATCATCAGGAGAAGAGGGGCGCAGGTTGCCCCGGAGTCAGCAGCTGAGGCAGCAAGGTGGTAGCAGTCAGCATGGGGGCACAATTCCAAAGGCTGGATCCGGCCGGGGCCGGGGCCGGGGTAGAGCACCTGCTGTGCGGCAGTCTACCTTATCAGGAGGTAGTGGAGCAGAGGTTCCTGGAGTTGGCAACAGCAGCAGTGAATCAGTGAGGCCAGGGGGTGGGAAAAGTAGCTACTCGGCAGTGTGGCAGTTTTTCCTGAGGCATCCGCAGGAGGGTAACATGGCCACATGCAAGATATGTAGGCAAAAGGTGAAGCGTGGCCAGGGTCCAAATGTTGGCACCACGGCCCTGCATCAACATATGATGCGTCACCATAAAGCGACCTGGGAGAACCGAGGCTCCCAAGGGGTGGTCCAGTCTGCTTCCTCACCAAGTGAGCTCCCAATTTCTGCCAGCCAAGGCTCCAGCACCTCAGCCGAAGGCAGCTGTGCGTCATACTCATCCTCTGTCGCTCCTGCTCCTCCTCCTCCAAGTCATGCATCCCGCAAGCAATCCATCAGCGAAGCCATGTCCAAGAGACAGCAGTATGCGCCCACTCATCCTACGGCGCAGAAGCTGAATGTGCTCCTGTCCAAGTTGCTGGTGCTGCAGTCGCTCCCTTTTCAGGTGGTGGAATCTGCACCTTTCAGAGAACTGATGGCTTGTGCCGAGCCGAGGTGGAGAGTCCCAAGCTGTCATTTCTTTGCCAAGAAGGCAGTACCAGCGCTGCACACTTTTGTTGAACAGAAGGTGGGCCAGTCCTTGAGCCTGTCGGTGTGTAGCAAAATACATGGCAGCGCCGACATCTGGAGCTGTAACTACGGTCAGGGGCAGTACATGTCGTTTACGGCCCACTGGGTGAATGTGGTCCCTTTGCAGCAGCAGCAGCAACTTGGACAGGTCACGCCGCTTCGGCCTCCGCGCTCTCTGCCCATTGGACCTGTGACACCGTGCGACTCGGCCTCCTCATCCTCCGCCATCTCCTCACCCTCCACTGTAGGCTCAAGTCTCAGTGCCCCTCCAGTCTACCATGTGTGCAGGGCACGGAGGTGTCACGCAGTGCTTCACATGGTTTGTCTTGGCGAACGGAGTCACACAGGGGAGGAACTGCTTAAATGTATTCATCAGGAAATCCAAACATGGCTTACTCCGAGAAAACTTAAAATGGGAATCATGGTTACCGACAATGGGAAGAACATTTTGTCTGCGCTGCGCCAAGGAAGCCTGACCCATGCCCCCTGCATGGCTCACGTCTTCAATCTGGTTGTCAAGCGGTTTCTGAAGTGTTCCCCCCATCTGCAAGACATCCTAACAACTTCAAGGAAACTTTGCATGCACTTCAGCCACTCCTACACCGCCAAACACACCCTTCTTGAGCTACAGCGTCAGAATGGTATCCCCCAACATAGTCTGATTTGCGATGTTTCCACCCGTTGGAATTCCACCCTTCACATGTTGGACCGATTATATGAACAGAGAAAAGCCATCACGGATTTCCTTATGATCCAAGCAGATAGGGGGACTCCCCTGTGTAACTTCAATGTCAACCAGTGGCAGCTCATACGTGACACCTGCCGTTTGCTCAGGCCCTTTGAGGAAGCCACTTTATTTGTCAGTCGGCAGGATTACGGGATGAACGACGTGATTCCACTGCTTCATGTACTACAGCACATGTTGGAAACCATGGCTGGTCAGGGCACTGGAGACATGGCGTTTACATCTTACGGCCACATGAACCCCGTTGGAGCTGAACTGGAGGAGGAGGAGGAAGTTGCCCAGCGAAACACAGTTTAGGCTTGGCGAAATGGCTGGTTTATCTAGTCAGCAGACAGGAGAGGAGGAGCAGGAGCAGCCAGAGGAGCTAGAGGTTTTTGAGGAAGGCGAGACAGAGGACCCGGGCACACCGTGGCAGTATGCAGTGGAGATGGAAACAGGTAGTCCATCCGAGTCACTTGCGCAAATGGCACGAAGCATGCTCACGTGCTTGCGTAGTGACCCCAGAATTGTTTCCATCTGTCGGCGGGATGACTTCTGGCTGTCCACCTTATTGGACCCTCGCTTCCGGCACAAAATGGGGGCATTTTTTAAACCCACCGAGAGGGAGGACAAACTCAACTACTACAGAGACATTCTACGTAGGCAGTTGGCCGATGCCTATCTGCGCCATGGTCCATACTCTCGCAGGTCTGACTCGAGGGGACCTCTGCGCTCACCTTCCACTGCCATGGCCGCTGGGGGGGTTGGCAGGAGCAGCAGCAGCAGCTCCATCAGCAGCAGCAGCCTCAGTCTTCAGTCGCTAATGAGTAGCTTTCTACACCCGCATAGTGAGGCTACTCATGAGCAGCAGGAAGACCTGGAGCAGGACCTCAACCAGCAGGTCATGTCATACTTTGACATGACCATTCCAACACACCTTGAGGATCCGCTGGACTTCTGGGCAGCCAAACTTGATTTGTGGCCGCAACTAGCAGAGTTTGCCCTGGAAAAGCTGTCCTGCCCGGCAAGTAGCGTGCCATCTGAGCGGGTGTTTAGTGCGGCGGGGGCCATAGTTACGGCGAGGAGAACTCGTCTGTCAACTAAAAATGTGGAGAGACTCACCTTTGTCAAAATGAATCAGGGATGGATCAGCCAGGATTTCCACCCACCAATGCCTGATGCATGCGACTAGATTCAGCATGGTGCCACGTTTTACACTTTCCAAATGGTGCCAAACATATTTATGTCTTTAGGCCATTTTTTGGGCTCCTGCTGCTGCTGCTGCCAACTTCTGCCAACTCCAGGGTGTGATTCATCCAATTGTTGGGCTCCTGAAGCCAACCCCAGTGTCTCTTTAAAGTAATATTTGGGCTCCTGCTGCTGCTGCTGCTGTCAACTCCTGCCAACTCCAGGGTGTGATTCATCCAATTTTTGGGCTCCTGAAGCCAACTCCAGTGTATATTTGGGCTCCTGCTGCTGCTGCTGCCAACTTCTGCCAACTCCAGGGTGTGATTCATCCAATTTTTGGGCTTCTGAAGCCAACCCCAGAGTCTCTTTAAAGTAATGTTTGGGCTCCTGCTGCTGCTGCTGCTGCTGCCAGCTTCTGCCAACTCCAGGGTGTGATTCATCCAATTTTTGGGCTCCTGAAGCCAACCCCAGGGTCTGTTTAAAGTAATGTTTGGGCTCCTGCTGCTGCTTGCAACTCCAGGGTGTGATTCATCCAATTTTTGGGCTCCTGAGGCCAACCCCAGTGTCTCTTTAAAGTAATGTTTGGGCTCCTGCTGCTGCTGCTGCTGCTGCTGCCGCCAACTCCAGGGTGTGATTCATCCAATTTTTGGGCTCCTGAGGCCAACCCCAGGGTCTCTTTAAAGTAATATTTGGGCTCCTGCTGCTGCTGCTGCTGCTGCTGCCAACTTCTGCCAACTCCAGGGTGTGATTCATCCAATTTTTGGGCTCCTGAAGCCAACCCCAGTGTCTCTTTAAAGTAATGTTTGGGCTCCTGCTGCTGCTGCTGCTGCCAACTCCAGGGTGTGATTCATCCAATTTTTGGGCTCCTGAGGCCAACCCCAGGGTCTCTTTAAAGTAATATTTGGGCTCCTGCTGCTGCTGCTGCCAACTTCTGCCAACTCCAGGGTGTGATTCATCCAATTTTTGGGCTCCTGAAGCCAACCCCAGGGTCTGTTTAAAGTAATGTTTGGGCTCCTGCTGCTGCTTGCAACTCCAGGGTGTGATTCATCCGATTTTTGGGCTCCTGAGGCCAACCCCAGGGTCTCTTTAAAGTAATATTTGGGCTCCTGCTGCTGCCAACTCCAGGGTGTGATTCATCCAATTTTTGGGCTCCTGAGGCCAACCCCAGGGTCTCTTTAAAGTAATATTTGGGCTCCTGCTGCTGCTGCTGCTGCTGCCAACTTCTGCCAACTCCAGGGTGTGATTCATCCAATTTTTGGGCTCCTGAAGCCAACCCAAGTGTCTCTTTAAAGTAATATTTGGGCTCCTGCTGCTGCTGCTGCTGCTGCCAACTCCAGGGTGTGATTCATCCAATTTTTGGGCTCCTGAGGCCAACCCCAGGGTCTCTTTAAAGTAATATTTGGGCTCCTGCTGCTGCTGCTGCTGCCAACTTCTGCCAACTCCAGGGTGTGATTCATCCAATTTTTGGGCTCCTGAAGCCAACCCCAGTGTCTCTTTAAAGTAATGTTTGGGCTCCTGCTGCTGCTGCTGCCAACTCCAGGGTGTGATTCATCCAATTTTTGGGCTCCTGAGGCCAACCCCAGGGTCTCTTTAAAGTAATGTTTGGGCTCCTGCTGCTGCTGCTGCTGCTTGCAACTCCAGGGTGTGATTCATCCAATTTTTGGGCTCCTGAGGCCAACCCCAGGGTCTCTTTAAAGTAATATTTGGGCTCCTGCTGCTGCTGCTGCTGCTGCCAACTTCTGCCAACTCCAGGGTGTGATTCATCCAATTTTTGGGCTCCTGAAGCCAACCCCAGTGTCTCTTTAAAGTAATGTTTGGGCTCCTGCTGCTGCTGCTGCTGCCGCCAACTCCAGGGTGTGATTCATCCAATTTTTGGGCTCCTGAGGCCAACCCCAGGGTCTCTTTAAAGTAATATTTGGGCTCCTGCTGCTGCCAACTCCAGGGTGTGATTCATCCAATTTTTGGGCTCCTGAGGCCAACCCCAGGGTCTCTTTAAAGTAATGTTTGGGCTCCTGCTGCTGCTGCCAACTCCAGGGTGTGATTCATCCAATTTTTGGGCTCCTGCTGCTGCCAACTCCAGTGTCTCTTTAAAGCAATGTTTGGGCTCCTGCCTCTCATAGTGATGCCACTTCAACTCTCTTGAATTCAATTATGCCGCTCTGCGATTCTATTAGCGATGCCTCTGATCTGCATGTGATATTTATTCAAAGTATTATTTAACTAACCCAGCACGCATCCTGTGCGTGTTACAGCAAGGCAGAATGGTTTACAACCCTATTGAGGCTCTAGGAGGCTCAGAAATAGCCGTTTTTAATAGCGATTCGTCGCGAATTTATTCGGGTCGAAACGATTTTTGTCGGAAAATTCGGCGAATCAGTCGAATCGAATTTTTCAAAAGTTCGCTCATCTCTACTTACAATTTATAGGGTGGAGATGACAGGTTGGTACTTATATGACAGGTTGGTACTTATACTTGGAGGCTCATCATGTGGCATCTGAAATGGAATGGCTGCTTGGGTAGGTGGCTCCTAGTTCAGAGGTAGCCCTTCTTCAGTCTCTACTCCAACATCAGCTTCTGCACTCTCGAAGGGATTGGGTCATTAGTCCATGTTGTGCCGTTGAATGCAATGTCTGTCTGTTCAGGCAGAACCCTCGCCTTCCTTAACCTCTAACCTGTGGTTCCATAGCAACTTCCATTGCAACTAACAACTGCTTCTCTTTAGTTGCCTCAAAGATGGCTGCCTTCTCTCTAGTTCCTAAAAGTTTTAATATTATACACTCCATATTCCTTATTCTGCTTGCACTGGAACTGTTAACCTCTAGCACCTACCCAATGTATTAATCCTCCCCGCCACAACAAATCTAAGCATGTAGGCAAGGATTCTGATCCTGTAAAAGCAGCTTCCAAAACTCCTTCGCTTAGTAAAGTCAACCAGACATTAGCTTTTCTCATCATGGAACGGATAAGCCCATTTAAAGTTCTTCTAGGTAGCTGTGAAAGACGGCACAACAGAGCAGAAAACGAACTATAAATTACAGGAATTCATGGCCATACAAGCACCAGGAACAAAACAATACCAAAGACTTTAAAAATTAATCATTTCATGTCCCCGCAGCTCGGCAGGCTCATTATTGTGTAGTTTGCCATGGTAGGTGGGCTGTACTCAACTCTCCTCCACCCGTAGTGTATACAGCTAAATACATTAATCCTTATTCTCGTTTTTCCTCAAACTGCAAACAGCAGCCAGACAGATGTAATTAGTGGAAAACTCAAGTAGAATACACGCTGCATTATCCATGGAGCATTATACCTGTGGATGAAGCTTTGCACAACGCATATTGAATGTTATCCCCCCCTTCCCACAGCATCAGACAATCCTGTCAAGGCTCAAGTGCCTTAAACCTCCCAGACTAATTCAGCCTAAGATGTACCTTGTTTAACATTTTCATCATTCCTCCCAACACAAGGCTATGTATTTTTAATTGAAGTCAATGGGAATCATAGATGCATCCTAAGCGAAGGAGGATTTTGTTCTTACACAAGTGATGGGAGCTGATTTTGACTGCAACATATGTATTTTGGCTGCAGTAGCATACATTTGTAGACATTAGTTTTCCATCTTACTGTGAGCCAAGAAATGAGATGATTGACAGACGACGTATGGTAAAAATACAGGCCAAATATAATTCTCTTGGCCGGTCCTTGTAGGTACTTCACATTTCTGGGACACAGATGGAGAGAAGAGAATCTGTTGCTTTTCATTTACATCATATCTCTAATTGGTGTAAATTCAATAGTTAGGGATGGTGCATAAAGAAGTAGACAATACGGCCATATGGACAATATGTGCTTTTGGCCAGTCAACAAGTGCACTCATGGCTAATGCTATAGAATTGCAGGGGCAAAGACAGATAAGCCCCCCCCCCACCACCACCACCAGTTCCTCCTGTCCCAGTAGCTTGGGCGCTGCTGTTAGCTCGGCAGTGTCCTGGTTTTCAAATAAAAATGTTTTTTTTTCCACCGCCAAAGCGATGCCCTGCTGCGCTTTTGCATTTGCCGCTGGCTCTCTCAAAGGTGCCATTGTGACGAGGTGCAGCCACTCTTTTCTGGTGCATGTACGCTCCAACGACCAGTCATTCAGAAACCTGGACGCAGAAGTGTGCACAGCTACAGGCAAGCTGACCGGTAAAGGTGAGCTTACAAGTACCTGCGGGGGTTCCAGGCAGTGGGGAATCTCACTATAGGATGCACCGGGCGCAGGCTAGCGGCCAGCACTGGTATTTTTTAGATTCCAGGGCCCGGCCACATAGGTCTTGGCCGGAACTTGTAGTTAATTCACATTTCTGGGCCACAGATGGAGAGAAGAGAATCTGTTGCTTTTCATTTAGATCATATCTCTAATTGGTGTAAATTCAATAGTTAGGGATGGTGCATAAAGAAGTAGACAATATGGTCATATGGACAATATGGCAATGTGATTCTGGCCAGTCAACAAGTGCACTTATGGCTAACGCTATAGAATTGCAGGGGCAATGCATAGGCAAAGACAGATAAGGCCACCTCCCCCTCCACCGGTTCCTCCTGATCCAGTACCTTGGCGGTAGCCCGGTTTTCAAATAAAAATGTTTTTTTCCACCACCAAAGCCGATGGCTCTCTCAAAGGTGCCATTGTGACAATGTGCAGCCACACTCGGGCGCATGTACACTCCGGCGCCCTGTCATTCAGAAACCTGGTTCAGAAACCAGGGATGGTGCATAAAAAAGTAGACAATACGGCCATATGGACAATGTGCTTCTAGACAGTCAACAAGTGCACTCATGGCTAATGCTATAGTATTGCAGGGACAATGCATGGGTAAAGACAGATAAGGCCACCCCCCCATCCCCCCCCCCCCCACCAGTCCCTCCGGCCTCAGTAGCTCGGGTGCTGCCATTGGTGGCCTTGTTATCAAATAAAACAGTTTTTTTTCCATTGCCAAAGCCATGCCCTGCTGCGCTTTTGAGATTGCCGATTGGCTCTCTCAAAGGTGTTGTTGTGACGAGGTGCAGCCACTCTATTCGGGCGCGTGTACACTCTGTGTCCCAGTCATTCAGAAACCTGGGGACATAGTGTACACAGTTATAGGCAAGCCGACCGGTAAAGGTGAGCTTACCAGTGCCTGTGGGGTTCCAAACAGTGGGGAATGTCGCTATAGGATGCCCCGGGGGGCAGGCTAGCAATCAGCTCCGGTATCTTTTTGCTTCTAGGGCCCGGTCACATGGGTCTTGGCCGGAACTTGTAGGTAATTCACATTTCTGGGGCACAGATGGAGAGAAGATAATCTGTTTCCTTTCATTTACATCATATCTCTAATTGATGTAAATCCAATAGTTAGGGATGGTGCATAAAGAAGTGGACAATATGGCCAGTGCCACAACTATACTCAACAAGTCCATAAGCAACCTCAATGTTTGGGTACATAGTGGTACAAATGAATGCAATGGCAGATTGGGCTAGAATTCAAGATTTCCCTTGCTCCTAATAAGCCCATCAGGGATGCACCTGTAATGTGGCCATGTAAGGCAGCCTTAGTGGTTCATGGGGGAACGTAAACACAGCTGCATGCTGTCATGTTTTTAAATAATTTGTGGCTTAACAGTCATGCCCCCATCCCCTACCCCCTGCAGTGAATTGCCACCGCTTTGATCATTGGAGCCAGATGGAGTTGCACACTGCTATTATGGAATGGAGTGGCACATCCTGGAGGGGTGCATTTCTATAGTTTGCCTCAGGCATAAGCAAGGCTGGGTTCACCCCTGAAGCCCACATTCAGCCCCGGACATCTCTACTGACTACCCCCTAAGCAATGGGCTTGGGGAGTTTCTATAGATCCAGGCAAGGACTTACAAATGCCCGATATATGGCATAATGAAATTACTGTACCCAAATGGCCGTCAGTATGAATGTCTGTAGTATGCTTGTGTAGTGTCCAACTGGGTGTCTAGAGCCCACCAGTAGAACTGACTCTGGGAGCCTAACACATACAGGCAGGCTGATTCATTACTAGCGCCAGCTATCAGCAGATGAGCGTCGGTACATAGGCGCTAAGAGTGACCGCTAGTATAGGCTGTGATCGGCTATCGGGCACTGTAACAGAGCGTCTCAGTCACTGTAGTAAAGTAACCTGGCCGGCATTGATGAATGAGATGTATGTTGGGCATTCTAACACCAGTATAGCGCTGCAGAGAGCGAGGTAGCGCCAGCTAAGTGCAACCGACTCTCAGCTACACACACAGCGTTGGCGCTCTGGATCTGGTTACTGTAGCATAGAGCGCCAGATGATCTGTGATTAAAGTCTGTTTAACAAAGCAAAAACACATGGAATGACATTGTTGTAACATTGTGACATAAATACTTTAATGCCAGACCTGTAATGACAATTCTGCATAAAAATATAAAAAAATCATAAAAGTTTTCAAAAATGACTTTTTCTAGGCCAGAAGAGGTCACACAATTATTTGAGAGAAAGAAAATAAAAAACAAAAAACCCTGTTTAAACAGAAGAAATGGAATATCCATTGAAATGTATGGTAGAGCGACAGGTAGCGACAGGTAATACCTGCCACTCTGGAAGCTAGAGCGCCGGCGCTATACGCTGAGCTGCCTGTAATGATGAATCGTATGCTACATGGCGCTGTTAGAGTCACTCACCAGATTTGCTTTCATAAATGTAGTTTTGCGTACAGCGCCCGGTGTTCACCAGGCGCTGCCTGCCGCTACGAGGCGCTACCTGCCGCTATCACTTGATGAATAAACCCCATAGATGTAAGTAGTACTGACTTATATTAAGGGTTCTTACACAGAAATAAGATGCCAAACTGTATTAACTTTGTGTGTGCACTTGGGATGCCACAATTAAGCTCAGATGTTGGTAATGAAGGCCCTCAAAGGGGTCCCTTAGTCTTAGGTCCCATCGGTGATTTCCTGGTAAGTCCAAGCCTGTCTTGTGATGGAAGTACATCCATTTAGACTTTAAAGGAGGTGTTTTGGGTAATTAGGGTTAGTAATTTTTAACTATCAATTATCTCCCCACCGCTTACACATCCTGTATGTTTGTATATCCTGTGTGGTATTATCTCCATTGTATAGGTTGTGGTTGTAAACATTTAATAAAATTTGATATTAATTTTTGATTCTGCGTTGTAGTACCTCCCCTGTTGTGTTTTTGAGGTATCCTCTATATGGCTGTTTGAGCCTGGGGGTGGGTTGTGCAAGCCCCCCTTTATTGGATTCGGGAGCATGTCCACTAGCACTTCTCCTTGTAAGATTCAAACCTTGCTGCAATGTATTCAAACAACATTGGCCCAGTCAGGGTTCCCCTTTATGGTCTATTTTTTGTAGTTTGTGTTGTTATTGTTAAAGAATCTTTAAGCAAGCTAGTTCAACTTGAACTGGGTACACTCTTGGGTGTGAACTGAAACTTATATCTGAGTGATCTTTTCTTACCTTAAATTGGATCAAAACCCAGGATTTTGACTATCCTGAGTTTTGGTCCTTTGTCCCCCAGACACCTCATTCCGGGGTGCCCCGCTGTGTTAAACCACCCAGGTCAACCAATCTGACTTACCCTTCCCCAGACCTATGGCGCATGCGCGGCCTCTGGTCCAATCAGAGCTATCGGATCCACTCCCGTCCCTTCGTCTAAGAGCTTGTCTAAGCGAACAGATCCAAAAGAGTTGACAGAGGCATCCCCGCTACCCTCTAACCGGGAGCATGCCCTCGGCACTGCATGGGGGGTTTCACACATCGAGGCATCTTGATTCTGGATGTCCCAGTGGAAGGGAATAAAGCGGCCATGAAATCTTATTGATTCCAGGACTGTCGCACCGCACAACAAAATGTGCAATAAAAAATATTAGTTCTAGTTTCTTTAAGGAAAATCACCTTTACATGTAATTGGTCATTTTAGGTAAGGGTAATTTTTGAAAGTTTGGAACCAACAGCATCCTATGTAGAAAAAAGGGCAAATTATTTAGCATACCCCCAGAGGGTGCTGTTAATTACAACTTTTCCAAAAACAATCCCTATCTCAAAGGGGGAAATGATGCACCTAACTTGTAAAAATGCCCCATTACACGTAAGAGTGTTTTATTTTAGAAAAATTAGAACATTATTTATTGAACTTCTTGTATGCTAAAGTAAAAAAAAATGCTCACTAAGTTCAGTTCACCTAAAAGTGCACCCCAAGGTAAGCCTACTTCACAAATTAAATAGCATGACCCTCATTGGGTTGCATCGTATTATGCAGTTGCAGAAAGGGTGAGGAGGTGTTGGTGGACCTCTTATAGTATAGGCGCAATAACATAGTTGATGAACTAGGGGACTGATAGTCAAGTTTGACATCTATCACCCGATCAGAGGTGGCCATGCTCTGTCATCAGATCAGACTGCAATAAAGGTGAAGAAGTACCACTTACTGGATAATGACAGGCAAAATAGCAGATAGCTCTCAGAATGTATTGAATAGTTGCTAGAGAATATTGACAACGCATTTGTTAATCAATAGATTTTTTTTAGGGGCACATACTCCATCATCTATTATCTGCTATACCGAGGACGTTCCAAGGGATTAATTACATTAAAGTGATGCTGTTCTACGTTTAGGCATCTAATCAGGCTTAAGGGCATGACAGTAGGCTTCATAGGGTGGCCAATGGTTCCTTTAGCTAGATGAGATATTTGCAACCTGTTGATACAGATGATCGTCACGATACACTTACCTTACCGGTGTCCTCGGCCAGCGTGCCCGGGTCCCTGATGGCCGGCGGCCGCATCTGCAGCTAGTGCTGGCTCGGGCGGCCCATTCCATTCGTGGTCACATCCCCGCTTGCCTGTCCGTGCTTGCGTGCACGCGAGGGCGGCTTTCTTATGCCCTCCAGCGGCACTGCAGACAGTGAGCCCGCCAGAGGTTAGTTTAAAGGGCCATTGAGCCCTAATATTTCTGATGGGCAAAACGCCCTAATTGTTGTATTGGGCAATCAGCCCACAGGCTGTAGCTGGGCCAATAAGCCTGAATGTTCCCCCCAGCTATTCCTATCCACTTCCACGCTTCTCAGGTGTTCCCAGCTCACTCTCTCACTGCCTGTGATAGCGTGCTGCTGGGTGCTATTGATCCTGTGTTCGTTGATTTTTATACTGTTGCCGACCTAGTTTGCCTGACCATTCCGTGACCGCCGCCTGAAAAGATCTTTGCCTGGATTCCAACTACATTCCTGCCTCATCCATTGTACTCCGAACTCTCTGATTACCCAGTTTGACCCTTGGCTTGACCTTTCTCCTGTTTCTCCCTTGGCGTCATGTATCATGAGGACTGTATGACCCCAGCTTGCCTGATAATGGCCAGTCTTACCTCTGGTTCATCTGCCTTCACCCCTGTGAGTTCACAATCTTTGAGCTACTAAGTCCTGCGGACAACCGTATCCGGTGAGGCGCTTAAAGTGTCCCGGCAAACGGGGGCTTAACTATAGATGAAGCTAGCTGCAGAGATTGGGGGTTGTGGACAACAGGATTTGACACCTATCAACCCTTTCAGAGGCACTTACATTATACACTTTTCTCCATTGTGGTGCACGGCACTGTTCCTGTATTCCAGTAGGGGTGGTATCTAGATAGATCTAGAAGACCTGGTTTCCATTAAAGCCGGCAGTGGTGGCAGCTGCAGGAGACCAGTAGGGATAACCTGGAGTCGGAACAATCCAGTTCAAAAGACCACTGGCTGGATAGTGTCCTATATTGGGAAATACCAAACACCAGATACAATAGCTTATTCCACGGCACAATGTGAACTGGTATAGGGGACCAGACAGTTCAAAGAAAAAATATTTATTTGTTTGTTTTAAAACAAAAAAAGAATTTGCCAACGCCACATATTCTATCATATTCTATCATCTGTCCCCTGCCTGGCAGTGTCCTTTCTTCCACGCCTGTTGGTTTGGGGGCTTCTTCTCAGTGGTCTTCAGATGTACAGGCCCCCCCTCCTTACTTGGCATTCCACCTCTATGGAATCCCTCCATGTAAATTATGACACCAAAGGAAGGGGAGATTCCCCAGAAATACCCCTCCATGAAATTCCACATTCCATAAAAAAAAAGAAGTTTGCATCTCCATTGGCGCCCCTGGGATCATGGTGCCCTGTGCATCTCCATCATCTAGGCACTGGCCATGTCTGAAGACCTGGAGACTTTATCTTTATGGCTTAGGTCAGCTTGTGCTTTCTATGTCATCCTTGTCATTTTGGACTTGATTCAATAAACTTTCCTCTAAAGTTTTCTGAAAAAAACAGACCCCTAATCACAATTTATTGTAGAATAAATAAGATCAAATAAGATGTGATTCTAAGAGGCCAGGACATTCCGGAAGTTTATAAATTACATTGCAATGATCTAAGTTATATCTGAAATGAAGGGGCCTAATTTATCAAGCACTTTTGCCAGACATTGCCATTTCAGTGAAAATTAGAGAAGTTCAAAATATGGTTCACAACATGTGCAAGTGGGGACCACTCTAAGGGCCTTTATTTAAGAAACGCTAACACCACGTAGTACCACGTAGCGCCAGGCCAACTCCTGGCACAGTATATGAAAACCATATATATGAAAGTCAATCTGGTGAGCCCCTCTAATAGCGTCATGTAGTGTCACATGTATTACTAGCGGCGGCTCAGTGTAAAGTGCCGGTGCTGTATGTTCAGCACCACGTAGCACCCCATACATTTAGTAACATAGTAACATAGTATGTAAGGCTGAATAAAGACTTTAGTCCATCCAGTTCAGCCTGTTTAACTCCTTCCAGTGGTCTAGTAGCCATAGCTGGAAATGTTATTACATGCCAGGAAGGCATCCAGGACACTTTTGAACGTTTTTACTGTATCCTTCATTACTACCTCCTCTGGCAGCGAGTTCCATAGTCTCACTGCTCTTACAGAGAAGAATCCCCTCCTATGTCATTGGTGGAAGCACCTTTCCTCTAACCTTAGTGGATGCCCCCGGGTTATGGTTACACTCGGGGTATAAATAGATTGTAGGACAGATCTTTGTATTGACCCCAAATATATTTATACATAGTTATTAGATCACCCCTCAATCTTCTTTTTTCTAGACTAAATAAACCTAACTTGGACAATCTTTCCAGGTACTCTAGCCCCCGCACTCCTTTTATTAACTTTGTTGCCCTTCTTTGAACGTGCTCCAGTTCTGATATGTCCTTCTTAAGCACAGGTGCCCAGAACTGTACTTATTCCATATGGGGTCTGACTAGTGACTTGTACAGGGGTAAAATGATGTTCTGGTCATGAGCACCTATGCCCCTCCTGATGCACCCCATGATCCTATTTGCCTTGGCAGCAGCTGCCTGGCATTGATTACTACAGTTGAGCTCATTGTCCACTAAAACCCCTAGGTCCTTTTCCATTGTTGTTGATTTACCAAGTGTTTCTTTATTTAGTGTGTAATCATGACACAGATTTCTCCTTCCCATGTGCATAACCTTACATTTATCTGTGTTAAAGTTCATTTGCCATTCAACTGCCCATGCTTCCAATTTATCTAAATCTGTTTGTAGCTGCCTGCTGTCCTCTTTTGTTTTAATTACTTTACTCAGCTTAGTATCATCTGCAAAGATTGAGACTTTACTGTTTAATCCATACCCAATGCCATTTATATATATATTGAAGAGAATTGGTCCCAGAACTGACCCTTGTGGTACTCCACTAGTAACAGTGACCCAATCTGAGTATGTACCATTGATAACCACCCTCTACTTCCGATCATTAAGCCAATTTCCCACCCATCTGCACACGTTTTCCCCCAGTCCAAGCATTCTCATCTTTTGTACCAGCCTTTTATGTGGCACAGTATCAAATGCTTTAGAAAAGTCTAGATATATGATATATATGAAATATATATTTCAATGGTGTTTTATTTGGTTGTGTATCAATAGTGTTTTAATAAATTAGTTGTCTTAGTTTTAGGCTCAAATTGTGTGACCTCTCCTGCCCAGCAACCAAACATTGTTATATTTTGAATTTTTTTATGCAGAATTGTATGTGCAGGTCGGTCATTGCAGTGTCAGTGTTACAGTGTTAAAACAATGTCATTCCATGTGTTTTCACTCTGGTGCTGTTTTATATGTGTTTAGAAACAGACTCTCTTCATATAGCATCCTGCTCATTGCTGGAGCGCCCAGTTTTATAGTGCTGACACTGGCTTTGTGTTTGATTTTCTAAAATATGGGCTTCAGTGCTGAGGGTCGAGTGCACTTAACTGGCGCTACCTGTCGTTCCCTGCTGCATTTTCCTGTTGTTATATGTAGCGTCGCCTTGGACGGCTTTCCCTCGGGGCGCTACATATGCGTTGATTCAGAGAGAGGGCTTCTACAGTGCCCTCCAGACATCACATTTATCAATACTGGACAGGATACTACAGCATCACTTGTCCAGCGCCAAAGCTATGTTATAGCGCTAAACACACGTTTGCAGCATATCCTTGCAGACGCTCTAAGCGCCGCAACATAGATGCACAAATGGCAATACGAGGCACTAAAAATCAGCCTCTATTTTGCACCGATGTGGCACTGTCTGGCAGAAGTGCTTGATAAATCAGGCCCTTAGTGTGAATGCAATCTTTATTTTTAGGAATGTTTGTTGAATCTTTTATTTTTTCCTTTTTGGTTTTAGCCTTTTTTTTTAAATAAATAACAACACATTTTTGCTAAAGGTATGAAAAGGAACTTTAGCTTTAGCTCAACCATTAGAACGTATCCACGAGGAAAAAGGACCAGAAAAGTCTAGAGTAAGCCTTCTTCTAATTAATCCTCGGCGTGAGGATTTGCGAGGATTAAAAATTTCATGCAAAAACTATTTTTGCGATTAATTTTGCAATTAAGTTAATGAACTGGGTTATATGCAGGGGCACTGGAGAGGCCCCACTGACTGGTTTAATCCTGCTACCTGTATTCCGTACAAGTCCTGGAGCAGCGCTGCAGGCTTCACCCGGCTCATTCCTGGCACGTCCCGTCATACTGATTTACAAGTCAAGCTTGAAAGTTGACGATGGCACGATGTGAGGAGCTGCCCTTAAGTCTCTTCCCTTAAAGCTCAGGCTTAATAATTAAATCACTCATTATTTTGCAAATACAGAGCTGGAAGTTCTCAGCAGTAGAGATATGAAAATAAATTAAGCAAACACCTTGTACATAATCCATGATGATGGTGCATATTGAAAACTGACATGAATGTGTAAATTATGTCAATCTTGCTTTGCTTGCAGCCAAGATGGAAATGTCAGGTGAGACCGGCTACGTGGTCTGCTGCCACTAATCCTTGGCACTCAGTGTTCTGAGAACCTTTAGACTAGACACTATGCTTTGTTCAATCATCGTACATTCAATCCAGTTGGGAAAGAACTAAAGGCCATGAACCTTGAGCATTTTTTTACTGTCAATGGAATCTCCACTTGATTAAAACTCTCAACACAGGCCCTTATTTAACAAGGGATAGCGCCAGGTAGCGAATGGTGAGCGAACGGTAATGACGGTCACCGCCACGAGTACACCGGCTCCCCTCCGCAATCACACATTCATCAAGCCGATCCTGCTTAGCGACTGACAGAGCGCCAGATAGCGAATCATTCATCATTATTCCAGCCTCACCCCACAGCGCCAGCGAGCGACCTTGAACAGCGACAGGTATGACCTCTCGCTACCTGGCGCTCTCCAATGGATTTCAATGGAGCAATCTTTAAATATTCATAATTAATTGCTATTAATGTTTTTGTTTTTTTTTTTTTTGTTTTTTTTAAATGTCAAAAATTTTGTGACCACTTCTGCAATGTTAGATATTTTTTGAAAAACATGTTTTTTTTTTCAAAAAATATGGTTGTTTGGGGGTTAAAAAACTACTTTTAACCCATCGCCACCAGCGCTCTGGGGTTTAAACAAGCATTTTACAGCGCGAGAATGTTTGGAGCGTGATTTGTTAATGAATATGCTGGGAGCCGTTCGCTATGGCCATTCGCTGTCATGCGCTCCCATACAGCGCGGAACCTGTCAAACAGCGACTCATAACCCCGTATTCAACATTACCGCACACCGACTGAGTCGCTGTCAACAGCCGAACAACGGACAAGCACAGCGAATACTAGCGTGCGCTGTGAAAATACCGCTACTGTCGCTCATCTGTCGCTACCTGGCGCTATTAATGAATCAGCCTCCCCGCTTTGTTCAATCATCGTACATTCAATCCAGTTGGGAAAGAAGTAAAGGCCATGAACCTTGAGCATTTTTTTACTGTCAATGGAATCTCCACTCGATTAAAACTCTCAACACAATCTATTTTCTATCGGTAGCATTTAAATAAAAAAAAAAAATGAAGCTAGGGGCAAAGTTTAGTGCACAATTATCATGATGACTAAAATTATTATGGGGGTTATTAAAGAAGAGATAACGCCAGATAGTGCTACGTAGCGTTAGGCAGCGTCCGGTGAGCGCTTGTCGCTGTACGCAAAACCACATTTAAGAAAGTGAATCTAGTGAGCACCTCAAACAGCGCCATGTAGCGTCACATGTATTACTAGAGGCGGCTCAGCATATAGCGCCGGCGCTCTAGGTTCAAGATCGCCACGTATTAGTCAGTGTCGCTCTCCCATACATTTTAATGGGGTTTCATTTGTCTGTGTTTAACTGTGTTTAAATAGCATGTTTGGCAATTATTTATTTATTTATTTTTTTTGCTCCAATCATTGTGTGACCTTTCCTGGCTGCAAACAAACACTTTTATACATTTTCTGGACTTTTTATATTTTTATTTTTATGCAGAATTGTCATTATAGGTCTGGCACTAAAGTGTTATTGTCCCAGTGTTAAAACAATGTCATTCCATGTGTTTTCGCTTTGTTACTGGTGGATATGTGTTCAAAAACAGACTTTATTCACACAGCGTCTATCACTTTATGCTGCAGCGCCCAGCTTTAGAGTGCCGAAGCTGTGTGTGTAATTTTTTGTTAAATATGGTGTGGAGCGCCGAGTGCCGGACGCACTGAGCTTGCGCTACCTCTCGCTCACTGCAACACACATCACATTCATCAATTTACAGGTTACTACAGCGGCCGCAACGCTAAGTTACAGCGCCCGATACCCGCTTACAGCATCTACTAGCGGTCGCTCTATGCGCAGCTATACAGACACTCACATGCCGATACCTGGCGTTAGTAGTGAATCGGCCTCCACATGAAAAAAATGGATAATTTGACAACAGAAGCTTTAAGTGTACTCACCCTAAAATAATTTCTCTACAAGTTTACTGGGGTAAACAGGCATAGATTAGGGCATAGGGGTTCCCAAACTTTTTTTTGTTATCAGGTTACACTTTTTATTTTCTGAATACCTGTATCTCTAGTACAACCTGAATAGTAGGAATGGGTTGTCAGGACCTATATCTGTGTTAAAAAGCACACAAACAGCTATAAAAATGTATGAAATGCACACATATAGTTTTCAACAACTTTGCAAAGGTAAACAGGCATATATTAGGGCAGGGGCGGCTCCAGGTTTATGTGGGCCCTTGGGTGGCATGGTCTCAGTGAGCCCCTTTGTGATGACGAGTCGCATCACATCACCGAGGGGCGTCCCAAATCTGGATGTCCCCTGGATGCACCACCACCTTGGTCATTGCTGGCGCGCCGCGAGGAGGTTTGGGCACCAGCTGTGGCGGTGCCCTTCCAGTCCTCCGGTCAAGCGCCATCGCACACCCCAAAGGCCAACCCTGTCAGTGGGCCCCCCCTGGAGGCCAGGGGCCCCCAGCAGCTGCCCAGCCTTGCCGGGTGCTGACGCCGGCCCTGTATTAGGGCATAGGGGTTGCCAAACTTTTTTTTTATCAGGTACCACGTTTAATTTTCTAAATACCTGTAGTGCTCTACTACCACGTGGATAGTAGGAATGGGTTGTCAGCACCTAAATCCGTGTTAAGAAGCACACAAACAACCATAAAAAATGTATGAAATGCACACGCATAGTTTTCATTAACTTTGCAAAGTTATATAGTTAAACCGGAGTAACTACCAAAAACAAAAAGTGCACACATATAACTGACCATAGCCTTTGGGTTGCTCAGATTGAGTATCCACTTTTTTATCTGGCGAGTTTTTCATTGTAAATGGACCAGTGCAATTTGGTGAGGGAAAGGGGGTGTCACCGGCTAAGTTCAGGTTCTACCAGATTTCCTTAGGAGTTCATTGGGGGGGACAGTATGTTTTGACTTTGGAGGGGCACCATCCTGCAGTCCAATATAAGGCCAGCCCTGGAGGTAATACAAAGTAACGAGTTCCAGTACCGGACGAAAAGCAGAAAGAACCGGCACTCCAATAACGTTTCGGGGGTAGAATATCCCCCTTCTTTAGGGTGAACTGTGACAGTCCTCCCTAAAGAAGGGGGATATTCTACCCCCGAAACGTTATTAGAGTGCCGGTTATTTCTGCTTTTCGTCTGATATTAAACGTCGCCGCCACGGACCTGGCACCCACCTACATTTGATTGTAAGTGTGCACGTGCCGTTTTGAACATTTTTTTAAGTTCTAGTACCGGTGATACCTCTTTATCCAAAACTACAGCTAAAAATATGTCTGGAGTTTACATAAAACAATAATCTTTCACCATGCAATCTTCTATGCACCTCAGCATCTCATGGATCACCCCTTTAACCTACTTTTCCATTTAATCCAAGCATAGGAAGAAATTGTCTATTCTTCTAGCTGGCTTGTTCCACTATTTCCATGCTCCAGTAATCTCATGAAACTTTTGTTCCCGTCTGTGCTAGAAACGCCACATCTGGGAAGTGTGCATGAATGTTTTTACAGACTGTGCTGCCATTAGTTAGGCTAAAAGGTGGCCAACACTTCTGCTTGAGGGGACTTTCTGCTTTCAAAATATAATTATACCGCAAACAACTTTCTCTGTGCTTAGCTCTCTGCCGCCACCAGTCACCTGCCAGGACTTCTGAAGCGGAACTGAATAACCCCTTCTTTCCTAATAGCATGGGTGCCAATTAATTGCAATTGTTGGTAATTGAGTCTGCATGAGTTCATCTTCAAGTAGGATAGATGACGAGGACAGCATGGTGGATGCTTCTCATGCCTGACCCTCATTTTCCTGGAATGGATGATGCACGTTATTCGGTGAGGCAGAAAAACTAGCCCAAATGGTTAATATAAGCTAATAATGATCCTTACCGCCTTACGCTACATTAAAAGGTTTCTTTAAGCCAGAGGCATTTTTTCAAATGTTACAGTTAGTGAGAAAATGAAGCAGAACAATTGGATTTTATTCTGGAAATAGTGACGTCAAACTTGTACGAGACCACAATGGACAAATATGGAAGTGAAGGACCAGAGTAGAAAATGTGAAGAGTAAAAAACAACTCCAGGTTACAGTTGTACGTTACCCAAAAATATGTGTACCCCTGGGTATTGGTACCCCTCATTATTCTTTTGATTTTACACATTGTTGCCCAATATGATGTGTGATGTTTATTTATATAAATCACAAAAGTAACTTACGGAATAATTACAACTACAGAACACAAGCAAGCCATGGACCTCATGTACTTCTCCAATGGACGCCCATTCCTGGAAGCCAACAGAGGATTCTCTGGTGGCCCAGTCCAACCCAGAAACATTTTCTTGGATCCTCTGTTCTGCCTTGTTAATGGATGGTGGCCCCTGGCCAGGACCTACCAGTAGATCCTCTAGCAGACCAGTCCAAAAATAGAGAGTCCTGCTTGTGCAGACTTTCAAACCGGCCAAAGCTGATGTCTTAATATCAGTATGTCTGTTTATAGTGGACGTCTTGCCTTTCAAACCTCCTGATGCAAGCCACCAAGGAAGGTGACTTAAGCTGAGTGTGAGACAAAGTAAACCACTTTGAGGAAAAAAAAACAATGGCAAACCCATTACCTGCCATCCTATGTTTGTGAAGAACCAAAAATTCAATTTTGCAAGTTAACAACAATAGCAGAACCTCTAACATCACTTAAAAAAGAGATATGTGCAAGGCTGTCAGGACCAGGGTTTGGGTTTCAAGGTAAGACTGGGTAAGTTTAATAGGGTAACGCTTGGCCTGAAGAAAAAAATTCTCTTGACCTAAATAGGAACAAAACCCAGGCTTTTCACTCTATCAGGCTTTGTTCCTTATTCAGGGAGCATCCAGATTTAGGATGCCATGCTGTGTTTAAAGTGGACCAAAACCCAGGATTTTGACTATCCTGGGTTTTGGTCCTTGCCTCGGGACACCCCTAGTGCGGTGCCCCACTGTGTGAAACTCCCCAGGTCACACCAAGAAACGTACCTCTTCCTGGTTCTACGACGCATGCGTGGCCGCTCGTCAAATCAGCGGCCGCTCGAGTCCCTTCTTTCAGGAACCTGTCTAATACGAGCAGATCCGAGCATGCTGACGGCCTCATTCCCCGCTACCCTCTAACAGGGAGTGTGCCAAATGCTTGGCGCGGGGACACTCCCTGCAAGATGTATAGCGGGGATGTGGCCGCTGCTCACACATGTGCCATTGGAACAAGAAAGAAGGTGAGTTTATGGGTCACCTGGGGGGTTTCACCCAGTGGAGCATCCCGATTCTGAATTCCCAGAATTCCCAGGCTGATCTCTGTGGGTTTTGGTACACTTTAAGCTCATAGAAAGAACAGTATTCTTACCTCGCTGGAAATTCCATGCCCATATGTGCTGGCCCTTCTCCAATCAGCGTGTGATGCCGTGCATATTAATGAGTGGCATAGAACAATGAATGAAAGCAACAAGCATCCCAACAAACTGCTTCCCCCTAATGTGCATACCTTGCTGGCCATTTAGATACTGTACGTCTGGGGCAAGAGCATGCAGAAGCCAGAAGTATGGCCGGCACATGTGTCCTGGGCCTCTGAGTTTAACAGAGATCCTGAGGGTTTTACATATGAGGCAAAATGAGGCAGACCATTGGTCCTAAATGCTTTTGGACAGTGGTTGCTTCTTTTTTAGACCTGGGGTAGATTCAGTAAGAATTTAAAAACATTCTCTTGGCAGTAAGAAATTCACTTTAGGTGAAAAAAAAACTGCCTGCATCTGGGATGCCCGTACAGTGCCTGTAATTGGGAAGCCCGTACACTGCCTGCAATTGGGATGCCCGTACACTGCCTGCAATTGGGATGCCCGCACACTGCCTGTAATTGGGAAGCTCGTACACAGCCTGCAATTGGGATGCCCGCACACTGCCTGTAATTGGGAAGCCCGTACACAGCCTGCAATTGGGATGCCCGCAAACTGCCTGTAATTGGGAAGCCCGTACACAGCCTGCAATTGGGATGCCCGCAAACTGCCTGTAATTGGGATGCCCGTACACAGCCTGCAATTGAGATGCCCATACACTGCCTGCAATTGGGATGCCCATACACTGCCTGTAATTGAGATGCCTGTACACTGTCTGCAATTGGGATGCCGGTACACTGCCTACATTTGGAAAACTCGCACACTGCCTGCAATGTGGGATACCGCCCACTGGCTGTAATGTGGGATAAGGCTCACTGTCTGTAATGGGGGATACCGCACACTGCCTGTAATGTGGGATAAGGCTCACTGTCTGTAATGGGGGATACCGCACACTGGCTGTAATGGGGGGTTTGTAATGGTGTAATTGGGGGAATTCTGCATACTGTCTATAATAGGGTTATTGGGGGGGGGGGGGGGGGGTATTTTAGCAAACCATTTGGTTCAGAATATTTTTCTCTAATTTTTCTCCTCCAAATCCTAGGTGTGCCTTATATGGCGAAAAATACAGTAGTCTTCAATGGCCTCTAAATAAATACAGACAATTAATATCAGGAAAAAAATGCAAAGCAATTCTTTAATTTGTTTTTTTAATTGTAACTAACATGTCACGGGGAAAAGCTAAACCTTTCTGCTTTTCAATATTTTTATTGAAAGTATTAGAAAAGAAGCACATATAACACACAGGACTAAAGCAAACATCTCCATCCAAGGTAAAGCTTTTTTTAAATGGCAATTTGATGGGATTTGTATATTGCATTGTAGTTGATTATAGGGGTTAGCTGATTATTCTTCACAACCAGAAGGCCTGTGTCACCTTTTAGTCTGATATTGGCACGCTGATCTAACTTGTATCTAGAGAAGCCGTCACAGGCATTTCCTTTATTATATCAAATGGACCGCTGTGACAAAGAGACTTTATGATAATGTATATGATGTGCTGCTGTCTCATTAGGGCAGCCTATGATTCAGGTCAGCAGCCTTACGCCACCCAATCCATAACACTGAGCTGCCAGAATGCCGAGGTTTATGCTGGATCAGCTTTGCTGTCACCACAGAATGATGTTCTGCCCATTCAAATGGCCTCAGATATATTTCCCATCATTCATCAGTATTGTCACTTAATGACAGAGACTTATGGGTGAAAGATTAGGAGTGATGGGCCATTATGTAGAATGTTAGTCAATTCAATGTACGACGACACATAAATCTGGGGGGTGGTAAGGCTACTTCAAGAGGCAAATCCCAAGCTCAGAGCAACATGGCCAGGGCTGGACTTGGGTAAATGTCACCCCTTGCGAGAGTTCAGGATGGTGCCCTCCAGACACACATATAGACAGCTACACGGGCAGGCTAATTCATCATTAGCGCCAGGTAGCGACAGATGAGCGTCTGTAGCAGGCATTTTCAGAGCGCCCGCTAGTAGTCGCAGTGCTCAGCCGTGGGTCGCTAGTTCATAGCGACTCAGTCGCTGTGCAGTAATGTTAAATACATTGTGAGGAGTCGCTATTTGACCAGTACAGCGCTGTATGGGAGCGCATGTTAGCGACTGCTCATAGCCACCATACTTGTTTGAAGCCCAGAGCGCAGGAGGTGGTGTGTTTAAAGTCTGTTTTTCAGCATCTATCAACTAGTAACAAAGCGAAAACATATGGAATTACATTGTAGCAACATTGTAACATGAACACTTTAATGGCAGACCTGTAATGTCATTTCTGAGGAAATATATAAAAAATGAAAACATTTTTAAAAAACTGGTCACAGAATTATTTGTGATTTTTTGAAAAAAAACAAAACAACTCGTTTAAAGGGAAGAAAAGGTTCGTCCATTGAAATGTATGGGAGAGCGACAGGTAGCGAGAGGTCATACCTGGCGCTGTGCAAGGCTGAACACCGGCGCTGTTCGCTGAGGCTGTGAAAATGATGCTACATGGCGCTATCCCAGTCGCTAAACAGATTCTGCTTGATAAATGTGTAATTGCGTGCCGTGTCCGCCGTTCACCAGTTGAGACAGATGGATAGTAAGCAGGAGAAGGGTGATGGAGGGAAAAATTAAAAGATGTAGAGAATATGAAAGAGAGAGCTGGAGAGGAAGCAGAAGAAGATGAGGGAATGTAGAAAGAGCGATAGATGAAGGGAACATGGAAGAAGACAGAGGGCGCATGGGAATGAGTGGGGCAGAGAGAAAATGAGATGGGAAAAGCAGAGAGTCTTGAGTAATGTGAAAGAGAAGGAGAGAGAAATAATTATGGAAAAAAGAGAGAAGGTAAAAAAATTGAAAAGATAGAAAGGTAAGAGGTAAATATAGAGGAAAGGTGATGAGAAAGAAATAAGGTAATGTGGAAAAAAGAGCAAGGAAATATAGAAAAGAGAAAAAACTGGGTACAAATTAGAGCATAAATAAATGAGCACTATCGCGAAATTGTGTAATATTAAAAATCCATAAAAACACGTCGGCTAATGAGAGGAGTCCCTTATACACCCAAACGGAATAAAACTCCTGCCAAGCTTGTGGTTTATTCTCTCATGGTTGGAATAAAATCCAGGGGTGACAGGTTTAGTGTATCAGGGGGGAGAGAGCCAGTCACCCCTGATTACTCTTCCTTCCATTAAACTAAAAAAAACAAGCCTGGCGGGATATTTCTTGACGCCGGGTGTATAAGTGACCCCTCCTCCTGCCATCCAGCATATTTTTATGGATTTTTATTATCGGGCCATTTATTTTGCAATAGTGCAATAAGACAGAGATAGAGGTTAAGGTAAAAGAGAAAAAGATGGAAACAGAAAAAGGCAAGAAGATGGAGAGGGAAAAAAAGAAAAAGAGGCATATGTAGAAAGAGCGGACAAGAATACACAACAAGGGTGGGGTAATCCAGAACGACCCCACAATATACCTGTATAAATGCAACCGCACAAACCAAAAAATATAAATTGATAATAACCCTTTATTTCATATACGGGTATTGTTACAATACTAGGTCACACTTATACCCCCTGGATCATCATATAGCGCTCTCATATTGTCACGGACTGGGTGGAGCGGACTCGGGTGTGGATCCGCTTTTACCGTGGGACCGATGGCGGGTACCGTGTCAGGGGAGCGGAGTCTAAGAGGCCACCGGTATTTACCAGAGCCCACCGCAAGGCAGGTTGGTCTTGTGCGGCGAGTGACCCCCAGGTCGCTACCCCCCAACAGCGGCTCAGTCCCACAGTCAGCCGAGGTTCAGCGAGGTACACAAGTGGCAGGCAAAAGGCGTAGTAAGTACAGGCAGAGGTCAGGGCTGGCAGCACAGGTTCGCAGTAAAGGTGAGTAGCCGAGGTCGGGGCAGGCAGCAAAGGTTCAGAATCGGGGACAGGCAGAGGTCGGTACACGGGTGAGCAATCCAAGAATGTCTGACTTTCAACAAGCATGGAGAGACCAGGATCCGGCACTGAAGGAAGGAAGTGCCTGTTTAAATAGGGGAAGAGGATGCAGGATTGGATGACATAAACACCAATCAGTGCTGTACAGGCCCTTTAAATCTCAGGAATCCAGTGCGCTCGCCCTCTGGTGGACGGAGACGTGCGCGCACCTGAGCATGTGAGGAGGAAGCATTGGGGGAAGGGCGGCAGCTGGATGCAGCCATGAGGGAAGTGCTGCAAGATGAATGACGGCTGCATGCAGCCATGGAGGTAAGTGACTTGCTGTGTGACGAGCGTGCAGCGCTCGCCCTAACACATATGTTAACAATTAACATCAAGTCCCTCTATACAAAAGATCTGTGACCACTTATACAACAAAGTGCAAATGCAAATAAGTTAATCTAAACCATGTGTGCTAAACTGTACTATGTGCAAAACAATACTTCTAAATAAATGAATGAATCTACCTATCAGTGCAAAACAAGACTAAAGTGCCAAGTGCCGAACAAGCTTGTGTATTGAACTTTATCTCCTGAATAGTTATCAAACATGAATCAAATACCAATGTGAATGATCAATTAGAACTAACTATAATAAGGTGTCAGGAGCTATCCCCTGGGGGTCCGAACGAGCAAGGACAACGACGCGTTGCGTGATCCCTGCTGGATCACTTCCTCAGGCCATCTCCTCAGAGCGGACATCGATGTTTAAAAGAAAAGGGCCTGCTGGGTCAGCTGAGAGCTTTCCTTCTAAAGGAATGTGTGAATGTTATCTTTAAACATAGAGGTTTGGGTGATGCCAATGTCATACTAGCCCACTAGAACACCAGAGGAACCTGTGGTTGGCCCCAAGCACTGACTCAGGACCCTCATCAGGGCAATACAAGAGATTCAAGACTAACACAGAGTTTTTGGTTAGTCTGGAGTGTTCTGTTATCATGTTGCTCAGTAACAAAATGTATTTGTTGTATAGTTTTATTATTATTATCTAATCATGTTTTAGATGAAGGGTGGGCCCCCAAGGGTGATTTATTGATGTTGATTGCCAGAATGATTTCCTCTGCTGGTCCTGGAAACTATTTCCTCTGCTGGACCTATCCAACACAAACTAGTGTCCAAACCATATCATGAAGGTACAGTATATTACTAAACATTTAAAATAAACTGCATCATTACTGCCAGGGTGGTGCTTGATGATGCAACTCTCTCTTTAAACCAGACCTTCACCCTAATTAGAGCCTATCTTATATGTTTCCCACACCCTGTACATACAGATTGACCTGCACCTATTGCATTTTCTGAGCCTTTAAACATCCAAGATGACGGCCCATGGAGTCTCAGGCTGCCTGCAGACATGAAGTGTCTTTTGACTGTGCTGCTCTGCATTCTGGGATTGCTGTCCTTTTCCTGACCCCAGCTGTGCTCTGTCTGGGCAAAACACAGCTATAACCCCACACCCCCTGTAGAGTCTTGAACAGAGTTGCAGCCCAGTGGGGGAAAGAATAATAAGTAAGCAACTAAAAACGTAACATATATTAATTTTAGATGCTGGGGAATAGTTTTTAAGGGTTTAGGCTTTTCATTATATTATGCTGAAGGTCCAGTTTAAGTCTTTTTGGGTCCTCTGTTTTTCCAGTGCTCCATCTTGGTCATTTAATATCCCAAACCCCTTTATTTTTAGGGACTTAGGTCATAATTGCCTATAGTTACTTATTTAGGGCAAGAAAGACACATGCCCATCAAGTTCAATCTTTGTTAACCATCTCTATATATTAGTCTATAGAAAGTCAAAAACACATGTCTTGGACATCTTTCATTCTAGGAAAATCTTTTAGTTCCCCTTTCAATGCTGAATGGGGTGATGCCATTTGTACAGCCCTAGAAATAAAAAGAAATGTATCTTAGCCTTGTTTTATAGTGAGCAGGCATCTCTTTCCTTAACTAAAGGGGTTTAATATATGGGGAGGCAGATTCATCATTAGCAGCAGGTAGCGACAGATGAGCGTCTGTAGCAGGCATTTTCAGAGCGCCCGCTAGTAGTCGCTGTGCTCGGCCATGAGTCGCTACTTTATAGCGACTTAGTTCAGTAATGTTGAATACATTGTGAGGAGTCGCTACTTGACCAGTACAGCGCTGTATGGGAGCGCATGATAGCGACTGCTCATAGCGACCGACTCACACCATATTCAGCAAAAAAACAGCCTCACAAATCTCTGGCGCTGAAAAATAGTTGTTTGAAGCCCAGAGAGCGGTGTGTTTAAAGTGTGTTTTCAAGCATCTATCAACTAGTAACAAAGCGAAAACATATGGAATTACATTGTAGCAACATTGTAACATGAACTCTTTAATGGCAGACCTGTAATGTCATTTCTGAGGAAATATTTAAAAAATTTAAAAATTATGAAAAAACTGCTATTTCAATGCCGGAAGAGGTCACAGAATTATTTGTGATTTTTTTGAAAAAAAAAAAACCTGTTTAAAGAGAAGAAAAGGTTCGTCCATTGAAATGTATGAGAGAGCGACAGGTAGCGAGAGGTCATACCTGGCGCTGTGCAAGGCTGAACGCTGGCGCTGTTCCCTGAGGCTGTGAAAATGATGAATCAGACGCTACATGGCGCTATCCCAGTCGCTAAACAAATTCTGCTTGATAAATGTGTAATTGCGCGCCGTGTCCGGCGTTCACCAGTCACTACCTGTCACCCCATATTCAAGATGAGGCTTTGCCAGTGAGGGTTTTGTTTATTATACATCATCAGCTCTAAGCCCCTTGGCTTATCATCTCTATAGCAGAAGTTCATTTTTATGGAAGTGGGCTTCCAGGTTTGCTGTTACAGAGGAATAACAGGAGTTGGACTTCAAGATATAGGCTTACAGGTATATTGAACTGAAAGGGTAAATGTTAACCCCTAGCTGAAGGTTAAAATGAAAAAACGCTATCACAGGTGGTCAGGGGTGAACCTAAGGGGGGACTCCCTGGGTCTGGACCCCCAGAATGGAAGTAAGGTGTCTGACATTTTCTTTGTAAAAAAAAAAAAGAATATATATATTTTTTTACAATTTTGTTTTAAATATAATTTGTGTCATGAACACCCCAGTAGAATATTTTGATAAACTTTCTGCATAAACCCTCAGTACATATATACAACAAAAAGGGATCCAGATGAACACTATTGGCCTGATGCAGAGCCTCCCCCGATCTGACCTTATTTTGTTCCGTTTTTCCTATGGCCCGTTTTACTTCCGTTTGTCTCGAGATCCAAATGTGATTCAGAGCCGCCGTCGGGCGAGCTCCGTTACTGTTCCATTTATGCGTCTTCAATCGGGAAGTGTTTTTTCCCCTCTCGGGTGCTTTCTGTGTGGTCGTGGGTTCCGTTGCCGTTTCCACGGACGATCCGTTTTTTGGTCCTTTTTCTTGCGTTTCCAAACGTAGCTTCGTGCCATCGGTTTCCGTTTTCACCCCGATTCCGACTGTTTTTCCGTGTATACTTACATTTCCATGGATTTCCTGTTGACAATCTGGGTCCACGCAAGCGCACATCCCTAGTCCTCCCTCAAGCTTTCACCATACAACAAACTGACACTTTTACCCACACCAAAACTTACCTTCAAATAATATTCTTCTTCTTCCTCCTCCTCCTCCTCCCTGTGTTTAATGCTTACCTTAATCTCTTCTCTTTCTTCTTTTTCTTCTTCCTATTCCTTGTCCCATATACTTACCTTTTGGGACATGTAACTGTATGGTTATGTTGTGAGAATGTACAGTGCCTGGAAAGAGAACACACCACACTTTTTTTTTTTTTTTTTTTTAACTTAAATGTTTGTTGGTAAAATTTTAAAACCTTTTTTGTTTAAAAAACATTGGCATCATCCACCCAGGAGGCTCTTGTTTTTCTTCATTTGTGCCCTTGTCTTTGATCTGTGAATGAAAAACATCATCAGTTTCACCCAGTCTCTGGAACGAGCCGTTTGCCAAAAACTGCAGGCAGCCAACCAATTTGGTCATACCTGCAATTGCATGCCCCTTCCTTGTGGTGCGGGCTAACCATGGCCGCAGCTGCCTATACAAGTCCTGGAGAGAAACACGGTTAAGGTGGGTGAGCTCGAATAGCTCAAGGTCATGCATGCCATCGATGTCTAGACGGGTGCGGTTCAGCCGGGTTTCTGCCAGGCTCAAACGGACCAGGCCACGTAGCCGGCGTCTTTGATGCTCGCGCACAGCAGAATGCATCACGGAACACGGATACGGCTAACACTGGCCGTAAGTTGAGCGCCCACACCCTCGTTTTATTGGGCTGATTTCAATCGGAAACAAGGCTTTGAATCAGTTGGAAAAACGGCCCAATCAACGGCCAGTCTGTTTTCACTGAGTTCTGCCTCTTGCGAGCCGACGCACGTAAAGGCGCGCAGGAACACCTGAACGCATACACGCACACAAAAAGCAACGGAACACCCTTTAATCACCTGATCACAGCCCAAAACCAACGGGGAAAACGTACGGGATAGCTGAACGAGGAGGCTCTGCATCAGGCCATATATACATGAAATATGTAAAATATAAACTGTATTCCCTGGGGGCATTGCGAATTGGCATCAGCATCTGCATCCGTTGCATCAGCAGCGTTGTGCGAGCGCCAATCAGATAGGCTGGGGCTGGGGCGGAAGTGCATGCTCCCTATTCATCCCAGTCACTTGATGAATCATATCATCACAGCAAGAGGGTCTGATTGAACAGCAGCATGCACTGTTGGGCCAGGGTGGAGGTAAGCAAATCGGGCGATTTGGAGGGTTTCTCACATCAGGTCATCCTGATTGGTAAAAAGAAACCAGACAATGAAGAAGTTGCTGCGATGGAAAGAAGAGGTGTGTTGCTATTTTTTGCCCAGACAGAGAAAGGAAGCAGAGTGGCACTATACTGTACTATACTGTAAGCCCCTTTTATCACTACACAGAGGAGGTTGGCAGCTCCATTAATCCCAAGATCCTACTTCCTCCCGGTTTCAACATTTATATTGCACACATAATGTCGCCTCAATATAGCTGGACTGATATTTCAAAAACGAGATTACAAATCTATATTCATCAGAGTGGAGCCTTAAAAGGTTAACATACAGTAGCCATTGAAACTATAGAATGTGAAAAACAAAACTGTGTTAGTATGCTGCAGATTCCTCTGTGACTTAATATAATAAGAAAACATGGCCTGCTGCACACTAAGACATGTGAGTGCTGGTCAAAGCTTTTTCGGACTGGAGGGGGGAACACATTATGGCAGACACTAATATATTAAACCAATATTGATTCTTTTCTGGTAATTTCGTTGAAGGGTACCAGGAACTATATTGGAAAAGAGTCCTTTACATTTTGCGTGGACAATGTGGAGGCCATTTAATCAAAAGTGATTTCCCGTAAGGCAAGGTCCCTGGCCTTTATCTGCTTACATGAAATTGTATTGGATCTTTTGATTGCTATATGCCCTCAATGCACGGCAAAAACCAAACATACATTCAATTAACAATGTTTGTAGAGAATGTTTTCCCTGCACCTCAAAGATCCAAAAATTGAAGCCCTGGGATGTCTTCGGGGCATTAGCCAAATTACGTTTTAGAGGGCCATACAAAAATCATGATCAGAATCAGTTTTATTTTAAGTATAAACATAGAGTACATACTGTATACATAAGGTATTGGTTTTTGCAGTGAAGCAGAGATAGATACACAAGGAGTTTACCGGGGATAAACATATCTATATACAATTACAATAGGTTGAACTATGAACTATGTCAAGGGACCCAATTCCGAGACGGTGACTATCCAGTGCTTCCAGATGAATTATTCAGTAACAAAATAGCTGGGGGGGAAAATATGCTTCTTGGTTAGAGGTCTGAATTGGATACAATACCACCTACCTGAGGAGGTAGCAAAAACTTTAACCACTCACTCGGGTGCTGGCACAGCCAAGTCCTATGGGATCCATGCCTGGTTCATCAAGGTATATAAGCATGTCCACATTGGCTGTGGATAGGCGGATCCCCCTGTTGGTGATGACACCCTCTGCAGTGCTAAACACATATTTCAGGGCAGGCCAACACCTCCAAGGCATAGAGGGCAAGCTCTTGCCACATGTCCAACTGACCCAAAAATTGAATGGGGAGGACACGTCACTCAGTACCAGGAGATGCATGAACAGGTAGTCATCTACCATGCCAATCAAAGTCTGCCTCTTGTTACTACAGGTCATAGTAATCGATAGTGATGGATGTGGTGGACAATGAAATAAGTTGTTCCACATTACAGCCATGCTCATTAGTGACTTGCTCCTCCTCATGCCACCACTGAGCCCTCAAAGCCAGCTGGAAACTCCTCCTGTAGAGCATCTACCTGTGTGCGTTTGTACATTTTTCTATCTCGCTTCAGTGCAGGAATCAAGGCGTTGATGTTGTCATTATAGCGGGGATCAAACAGGGTGGCCACCCAGTAATCAGCAAGGAGGAGCTGTCCTAATTGTCAGTTGTCTCCTCCTCCTGCTCCTCCCTCTAGCTAAGCTTCAGTAATACCCATGAGCTGTGCTGGGTGCCAACCTGTTGAGAAAGTCCTCCTTGTCCTCCCCCTTCTCCTCTGAGCTCTCCAAAACTGTCCTCTCGCTGGACAGTGTATTACCTGCGATCCACATGTACACTGCCCTGACAGTGGGGAAAATGGGCCTTCCCCCTCCTCCTCCTTCATGGCCTGAAGCAATTATTTTTTGCAGGCAGAGGATGGGGAACAGCCACCGCCATAAGATATTTAAAACTGTCCGTCTCCACAGGTGGAATAGAAGCATTTCAAAGGCCAGCAATTTTAAAATGGCTAAGACCTGTGGGTGAGATGGGCCCAACCTCTGCTTTCTCTTGCATAATGGAAAGCTGAACACTTCCATGGGATGGTGTGGACAGGCTCTGTGAGGGTGGTGGTGGTGCTGGAGGTGGTGGGGGTCCCACATCCTCCCTTTGGAAACAGGTGGCCTTGTTGTTCGGGAGGTGGAGCTGGAGGGTGAGACAGAGGGAGACTTGGGTAGTTCTGCTACTGCAGCACATGTTTGGAGCAAATTGGAGAAAATTAAGGGATAACATGTACACACACCCAAGTTCATAGAGCAAGTTGTAGTATGACAGGGTACACTCACCCCAGTGCTTAGAGCAAGTTGTAGTATAACATGGTACACTCACCCCAGTGCTTAGAGCAAGTTGTAGTATAACAGGGTACACTCACCCCAGTGCTTAGAGCAAGTTGTAGTATAACAGGGTACACTCACCCCAGTGCTTAGAGCAAGTTGTGGGAGAACAGGTTACAACCCAGTGCTTAGTGCAAGTTGTGGGAGAACACACTACACACACCCCAGTTGTAACAACAAGTGGTTTTAGTGTTGACAATGGCCATATATGCCCCCCCCCCCCCCAAAAAAAAATCCTCTCAGCTCTTTTAATAATTCTTCCCCCGGTGGCATAGCACCCCATTAAGGAAGTGAACATGACTACTGCAATGTAAAATGCAGTCAGCAGCTTGCATAAGAGACCACAATTTTTGAGATGCTAATTTTGAGATCACACTATTTAATTAGGCATCAAGCAGCTCACCTGATACCTTTCTCATGTACCTCTCCTACAATTCCTGCAAAGCCATAATAGGACTCCAAGGTTTTCCTTCCTTTCAACCTTATTTCTCCTGGACCCTGCCAAAAAATGGCCTAACAGCCACTCAATCACTTCGTGCTGTAATCGTGAGTGAGCACAGCAAGCCCCAGTGTTCCACAGCTGTCTCTGATCACAACAGAGCATGATCATGACTCACAATGCTTCCCCATGACAAGACCAGCTCAGACCCAGTTTAAAAATTAGGGCAGAGAAAGCAGCATTGCTTATAATACATAAGGTATTTGCATAGAATTCGAGATGCCTTGAAATGGCTCATTGGACTCTGTTCCTAAATGGTATGGGGGGGTCCTATCATCATTCTTTGATATTGGTTTTGCAGTATTCATTATACTATACCTAGGCTAAGGCTACAGCTAATACGACGTTTAAATATATGTGTTTGGCACTCATCTAGAACACCAGACATTCAACTATGGACCTTTAGTATCTTCTGAGATAAATATCCAAATAATTCTAGTCATCTGGGTAGAAAAATAAAAAGGACCTATCGGAAAGCAACTAAAAAATTAACAGTAAATGAATATTCTGTGCAACTATCATAAATCCATTAAAGACCAACCCTCCCTTTGCTAATGTCTTCTATTTCTGCTCCAATGAGCAGCTTCCTGTGCAGGTGCTTGTCTTAGATCTGTCAGTGGGAATTTGTAATGTGACAAATGGGAACCAGGGTTTAATCTGACGAGGGTCACAAATCACCTATCAATAGGTTACCTGGTGGCTTTCAGAAGATAATGATTTACTATGTTTTTTTTCCTAAGCTCCCACTATCTCTCATTATAGTTCTGTGTCAAAAGGACGTCCTCCTTTTGACACACTACAGGAGCTTATCTAGATTTTATTTTTAAAAGTTAGCAAATGTGTGTGTTTATGGAAGACGTTTTCGCTATCTGAAATCTGTTATTATGAACCATACATGTACACTAGGGATGAGCGAACCGGTTCGGACGAACCGGAATTCGCTCCAAATTTCAGGGAAAATTTGATTCGGCACGAACCCGAATTTTTTGGGGTTCGTGCCGATCGAATTTTCCCTGAAATAAAAAAAACAATGCCGGCATGGTGGGAGCGGGCAGGCCGGCTGCGCTGTCAGTGGGCCGGCTTCCGCCACCCGCTGACAGCGCAGCCGGCCTGCCCGCTCCCACCATGCCGGCATTTTTTTAAAAAGCAAACACTTACCTGCATGGTCGGAGCGTGGAGGCCGGCGCCGCTCTCAGCTGTCATCAGAGGGCGCGTCATAAGAGGGCGCGTCATCAGAGGGCGCCTGAGAGCGGCGCCGGCCTCCACGCTCCGACCATGCAGGTAAGTGTTTGCTTTTTAAAAAAATGCCGGCATGGTGGGAGCGGGCAGGCCGGCTGCACTGTCAGCGGGCCGGCTTCCACCGCCCGCTGACAGCGTAGCCGGCCTGCCCGCTCCCACCATGCCGGCATTTTTTTTTCAGATGAGCGATTCGTGAAAGTCCGATTCGGGCGAACCCGAATTTCTTGGGGAAATTCGGCGAATCGCCCGAATAGAGCTTTCAAGAAGTTCGCTCATCTCTAATGTACACCAAGATATACAAGAAGAGAGAAGTGAGCCGCGTGCACAGACAGAACCCTGGTCTTTTGGTCGCTGCTGGGGTGAGGGAGCTCACTCACACTTACACATGCCCAGCAGCAATGTTCTGCGTGTACATGGATCCCCTTTTTTATTCTTGTAGAGCTCGAAGTACCGACTTGTTTGTGCAATTGTCAATAGCAACAGATTGCAGGTTGTGAAAACTGCTCTTTTAAAACACACATTTGCTAACATAAGAAAACAGTTAAAGCGGACCAAAACCCACTGAACCTTTGAAATACATTTGGCCAAAGCCCCTGTGAATATTCCCTTCCTAGAATGTAGAACTAGAAATGGATCTTTTTATTTTTCGAATCATCCTGGAACATTTTTTTGCTGTCCCTTGGTGTAAGATGGCAGGTATCAGTCATATTAACATAGTATGTAAGGCTGAATAAAGACTTTAGTCCATCCAGTTCAGCCTATTTATCTCCTTCCAGTGGTCTAGTAGCCATAGCTGGAAATGTTATTACATGCCAGGAAGGCATCAAGGCCACTTTTGAACGTTTTTACTGTATCCTTCATTACTACCTCCTCTGGCAGCGAGTTCCATAGTCTCACAGCTTAAAGAGAAGAATCCCATCCTATGTCGGTGGAGAAAGCATAAGTGTGGCAATGACATCATTATCACAAACATCAGTAACAATGAATGTAGGAGGCGGAGTTTTACAGCTAAAACAAGGTCCATTATCTGGACGCAGGAGTATTAAAAATTGGCAAAAGCCGCTCCTCATGGGGAGAGCTATTCAGAGGACACTAGTTAAAAATGTGAGTTTTGGTCTGCTTTAAAAAATGATAGATAAGTTCAGCACCTTTCGGACATAACTTTTGGCACATACTATTGAACACTTTAAAAAATGTCATTGAAAGTGGACTTTCCCTTTAAGTCTTGGACAGAAACATAGGGGGCTACAGAGTACGAACCTTATAGAAGTGTTTTTTTTTTTTTTCAAGCTAAATAACCATTTAGCTATGCCCTGTATGTTTCTCATGCATTGAATAGCCCGTTTTGTCCATTCTCCTCAATGCTCAGCAGGAGACGCTAAGTAAGTGAGAAACGAAGGTTAACGAGAATATTTTTGGGGGTTATTATGTAAGGTATGAACTATTTTGCCATCCCGCGTGATTATGAAAGGTCATTTTACGACTGGCACTTTTCTATTTTGCTTTTCCCTCAATGAATGGCTGAGTTTCTACAATGCTCCCGTTGTTTCAATTTCAATGGAAATTCAGGGTCACGGGCGGTGCACTTGTGGGCTTTCTGCTATTTCCTTTGATTACTATGCTTTCTAAATTGCCGCTGTTGTCCTGAACGCAGCTCTCTGGTGATGATGAGCGTGATTTATATGTAAACAATAATACAATACTGAAGGTCTAGTACTTTTACAGTTCAGTCAAAGTTGAGAAAAACCTGCTGCGAGCATTCAATTTATGCTTTCGAATATTCAGAACTCAATTGTTGCTTCCAAAATAAAAATATTTTAGAGCAATTCTGGTTGTGAAGCAAATTTAGCTCTGCTGGGACAGTCAGATTTTCGTTCTTTTTTTTATATATACAGCAATTTACTGCTTTACCTCTGGGGCAAGAGAAGATAAGTACCATGTCTTGGCACGCTTTACCACTTGTCCTTTTTTTTAATAAGATCCACACGCTCAAACTTTTGGTGCCAGGATTGGGTTGGTTTTGTGGATTTAGTACCAAAGAGCATGCTAGTATCTTGCATGTATCGATGATTGCCATCAACCCTTTGATACAGCATCATGAGTTTGTATCATTTTGAGAACCTTCAGCTTTAGTTTTTTTTGTGGCATAATAAAGTAATTTATCAAATTATTTTTGGGTGGCAACAGCTCAGGAACTCCAAATTTTGTCTTAGTGACACCACTTTTATCGGGGTGACATGCAAAAATATCTTGGTAGATGATCTTCCAGTTGTGACCACTTTGTTTGCTATGACTGTGAGGAAATAGAAATATAAAAATCCAACTCTGTATGGCTCAGGGACAAAAAGATCTTACTTAAAATGCATAGCTCAAGCATGCCGGTGCCTGGGGGGCCTAGGCCTCAAAGGCCTCTCCTGGGGACAGAAGCTCTATGACCGGCTGTGCTCTCTGCCATGACCCTTTAACACTTCAAACAGGACAGCCAGACATTTGGGAACCTCATGGTTATGTAATAATAGGAAAATCCCCTGCATATTACACATAGCTGTGTTTGGACTCAAGGATGGCCAGAACTTGTTTGGACCTCATAACATAAAAATAATCTCTCTATGACCTTTCACCGAAAATATATAGCACATATTCCTTTTAGGAGCTACTGGTTGGGAGATGCCACAGAGAGGAGATCAAGACCCATCCCAGGGGTAAGGAGGGTGTGAACATCCATGTGTTTAAAGGTTCGAGGAAGGCACACCCTAGCTGTCTCTGTCTGAAGCAGGTCATGGTGGAATTCCCAGGCTGCCTCACACCTCCCTGTGGTTACCCTGCACCAAGGCCTAACATCTCACGTTAATACACATACAGTTCATCTGCTCATTCTGATTGTACCTCACCACTTGTATTCACCCTACCGATCTGTATAAGTATTCATTGTATGTATATAGTTTGTCTAGTGTGCTCTTAAAGAGATTAAATATTGAATGGCCTGTATCAAGGGACCATACCACAGGATCATACAAGGCTATAAGGGTTGGTTCAGAGTCTGTTGAGAAAACTCACTTTTTTTTAGGAAAGAGGATGACCATTCACTTTCATTCTTTACCTTGGGGCTGATTCAGAGCCAGGTGAAAATTTACACCCGGTAGACAATGAAAGTCAATGACAGGTTTCTCTCCTAAAAAAGAAGTCGGTTTTCTCACCAGGCTCTGAATCGACCCCAATGACTAAGGATCCTCTGAGGCCTGAGGTCACAGTGTCATTGAAGAGGTACCATTACTACATGTTGTGGAACTTCCATTTTAAATGTCTAATGATAAAAGTTACCTTTGTAGTTTTTGAGAATCGTAGTTCATCTCTTCGCCAGGTCGGTGAACTTTAGTTTTTTTTTATTGAGTATGTCAATAGGAAGGGGTCAACAGAACCAAAGTGGTTCACAGAAACCCATAGTTCTCTTTTTTATTTGGTCCTAGTGAAATCTATTGGTCTTTTTGCTTTATAAACTGGAAGAAATGTTTCCCCCATAACCAAAATGATAAATAATGGAAAGTTTCCAAACACTCAGAGAACTGCTGTTTTTGAAATTAGTTGTCAGATTTTTAGACCTTCGACCAGAGATTGCAAAGTTGAGGGCACCAATACCAAGAAGACTATGGGCTAATTTAGAGTGTCGTTCCAAGCCAAGATTAAAGCATAAGGTCATTGCACAATAGGCAAGAGAATGCCATAAGCCTGTCTGTTATGCCCGTCTCTACTACTGAAAACGTAAATTTCAGAATATGGACTACTTGAGAGAGTCACACTTGCACCCTGAATCTCAAATTGGGATTGGGGGGTTTGCTCATACTATAGTTATCATCGTTTGCCCTATTTCACTATTTTTAGCACCAACAATCACCTAAACAAATTTGTTGCTCAGATAAAAAAAGATGTAGAGCTCCCCCTGGTCAAATATCTCCAGTGCATGGAACAAGGGGAACTGACCCTGGTTATGAATCCAGAAGCAAGAGATGTCCAGCACTTGGTGGAATAAAACATTACATTTATTCAGCATGCAAGGATCTCCAGCAGTCACGGATATCATCTTTTTTTTTTATACAAATCCATCATTCTTCTAGCTCTGTATACTTGTGTTGGACTTTTGGACCCTCGGCAGCACAAGTCAGTGGGGCCTTTTGCTCTTTTTTGGTTTTCTTCTTTAAGTCTTGCTGAAATCTGCCCCTAAGGTGGTTTGTTACTCTCACCCAACCGTACTCCAGACCCCACACCACAGAGCTCTACCATAGCTTGTGCTGATGAGGACCATAGTGCCAGAAATACAAGTATAGAAGCAGAAGAATTATGCTCTGTAAAATATAAAAGGTCTGATATCTGAGCATGGACTTCTTAACACAGCCTTAGGACAGGATAGTAAAATAGGACAAAAAGGGATGGTTTGATTGGTTTTGCCTACTGACTAATGCTGGGTAATTTTGGTATAATGGGTTAGGAAATTATTTTCTGTTTAGAGTGCTCTTCTCTTGCCTCTCTCTTCTCCTGTCATTAGGCATGTCAGACTGCTTAATTAAAGTGGACCTAAGTAAAAAATCATCCACCCCCCCTCCAATTTTCCCAACCCAAATGGGCCCAATTTAGGAAAAAAAATACACTGACCTACTAAACACTAGATGCCGGGATCCCGTTAGGCCATCTGGATTCCTGTTTTTTGTATTAGTGAGGATTGCTACTGCAATCCTTGCTGCAGATGGAAGGTGGAGTTTTTTTTTTTTTTACTTTATTCTCTGCTTATTTTGGGGCTAGTGGGGGAGGGATAACTAAACCTTTTCAGCCCATTGGCCTAATCTTCAGTTCTAACCTTCTGTCACTCTTACCAATTTCTTTAAAAGACAGTCCATGCAATGGCAATATTAAGGCAGCAAGATGCCCACTTGAAGCCTGTCCCATGTGTCTCTACTCCATTTCCTGCAGTGTGCTGTAGATTTTGGTGTCACAGCCACAAGGTTACATTCCAGTATCTGAAACAAGGTGTGCTCCGGTCTCTCTTATTGTTTGCCTTTTTTTCTCCTCAGCATACAGGCAGCAAAAATATATGCAACAGAATTATTATTAGTTCATCACAATGCAATTCACCTTGCAATGAACTAATGCTCAGATTTGATGAAGTAGATTAAAAAGCTTAAACACCCTCCATAGGCACAGGGAATGGTGTATCTCACACAGTTCGATACATGAGGGGTAAAGTTCCTGCCACCTCTCTGTGCAAAAGAAGGTGGTCATGTAGAAAATGCTGGGGGTTTACCTACATGAAAAGGGCTAGAACTCAGGATCAACATATTTACTCTCCAGCACCTCAGGAAGAGTCAGTTGCATCTAAGGTAAAGATACTATGCATTGATTTTTCTCATTTGTTTGTTGACTTAAAATACTTGGTTCTGCAGGTAGGTGTACTGTGTTAGACAATGCATCACTTCCTAAGCCTTGAGAGAGCACTAGTTCTTGTGATTTCAAAGGCTATGAGAACTTTCAGTTATGACATTTAGATGCAATTTAATTAGGTCCCTTGTTGTATAAGGTCAAAAGTCAAAAGCCAATTGGTGAAGTCACATAACAATGCTGTCTATTTGAATCTAGTTTAAATATAATGGGCCTTTTAGCTCTCAGGATGAATCACAAAGCACTTAGTGCTACTAAACACTGTCACATTCGATCACACATGGAAGATTTCTTTCCCTCCTGATGACTTAAAACCTGAGAAATGCGCTTCCGAGCCTTTAAATGTAGGCGTGTTGTAGCTTTATTCAAGCTTGTTAAGTTTAATTTGAAGCAGGCGTTGTGCAGTTTAAACATACAATGTAGAGAGGAGAATTATTAGAGGATTTGTTGGGATAAGAAAAGCATACTGTAGAAGTTTTAAAAACTTCATTATGGGAAGAAAAATTGAACAGAGTGGATTTTGGCTTTAGTTAAATCGTCTTCATCTGTCAGGAAAAAACGAGAGAAAGAGAGTATGCAAGAAGGAGCAGGAAGAACATGCCTGAGAGAAAGAGCGAAGGTATGAAAGATAAAGAATGATAGAGAGAAGAGAATGTGTTCGAAGAGCAAGAGAGAGTATGGGAAGAGAGAAAACAGAAAACATAAACATTAGAGAGAGAAAGATGGAGTATATAAGAAAACACACAATGGCCTTGAGAGGTTATATAATCCCAACGACAGCAAGATCATGAGTAATAAGAGAGTAGCTTTACAACGGCCACATCTGGAGAGTGTTAGGTCCCGCAGATACTTGCCTTGTCATTGACTTATTGCATTTCAGCACCCCAGCCAGCTGTGCCGCTCCTCCAGCTCAAGCGGCTTTCCTTGCACAGCTGGGCAGGGGGTGGGTGACGGTTGTGTCCACCAGGAGATCACTTGGCCCCTTCTCTGATCTGGTATAACCAAGGAGCTTCTGAGTATAGATGTGTCTTAGCCTCCATTCACTAACCATTGAACCTTTACCTGTATGCCCTGCTTGACCCTGCCAGTTTCTGATCTATGGCTTCTGCAATTGTTGCCCACCATTTCTGACCTTTAGCTAGGTTTTGGATTATGGTTTGAATGCTTGAACCTTTTCGTTTGCCACCCGTCACATACTCCAGCGATCTCTATAAGCCAAAGCAGTTCCTGTTTTTCCCTTGTTGTCCACTTGTTGTTTATGTCCTCCCTTCCCCAAGTAGGTCATTGCGTAGCCAAATTAGATCTTCCAGCTTTTCAGCTATAGCAGAGTTAGATTTAGGGTGTACATCCAAATGTAAACCAGCAATCAGCTGGTGCAATTTTCTAGGTTGGTTTTTGAGGATTCCCCCGGATCCAAGACTTAGGATTATCTTACAGATTTCAGGAAGTAGGAGGGGGATACCCTTAACAATCAGACCACTTAGAGGGGAAACAATCCTTAGAGAGACCTTCCTATCAAACAGTGTGATGCACACTTCACATTGCAATGTATGCTATCTAATGTACATTACAAATAAATAAAATAGGGCAGTGCGGCTACCCACCTCTTAAGTGACTAATGTTACCTACGTGGGTCTGGAAATCACTGGTCTGTCCACATTGCATTGCCAAAGCCTTTCCAAGGATTAGGCCCAATCCCAGAACCTACATAGGACCCAGTGCTCCTACCACACCATAGGATAGTTTAAAACATGCTTTTATTGGAAAACATCCTTAAAACAAAGATCCTTGCGAATCAGTACATATTGTTATACTTCTTACAATCATATGTGATTCATACAATTTGCATCAGATAAAATAAAACTCATATGACCACTGGATACATTCAAAATGTCTTAAGGCAGCAATTATATGGCGCAGTTATGTTCTCTTACTGGTATGGCGATTGGCAAGGGCAAACATGTTTCGCCATAAGGCTTCTTCAGTGCCCTAATAGGAATATATCAAAAAATACACTTTTAATGAGGTGTTATCCTCTTGCTGTATAAGCCGTCATATTGCAGTCGCATATAAATAGTACCTATCATCTGTAGTTATATTCCATTTCCTGATATACATATACCATAAACACATGCCTACATTTGTACAATTAGAGAACCCAGCCTGTTGCGCTTGCCACATGTAGTTGTTGGATCTCAGGTGAAGCTGTTAACTGACCCTTAAAAGAGAGTATAATGATGAATAGTATGACGAGTAAGAAGGGGATGGGGAATCCATGATCCTGCTTATTATATTGCTCTTTTCATGAGGGGCCGTAATCATAACATTTACCTTATCTTTGTGATTAAGCTTCAGGCATGTCCACATGGATGTATATATTGCAGCCTCTGCATATTATTCAGACGTAATTTATTTAAGCTGTGATAATATGTAGGGATGAGCGAATCGATCCGGACGAACCCGGATTCGATCCGAATTTCAGGAAAAATTCGATTCGGATCGAATCCGAATTTCCCCGCGATTCGATCACTCGAAGTTTTCCTTTAACATCCATTCATTTACATTACAGGCATTCTAAGATGGCGGACGGGACATGTCTGGACATGTATCCCGCGCCAGTGCAAGCTGGGGCAGTCACATGCAGCCTATCAGCAGCCAGCAAGCCCGGTGACGTCACACAGCGGTATTTAACGGCGGCCATCTTGCTTTTCCTCATTTCTCTATTGCATTCGTGACAGACAGACAGAACGCTGTGTAGCTGAGGCAGTTAGACAGGCTGGAGACAGGGACAGACAGGGACAGGCTGGAGACAGGCAGGAGACAGGCAGGAGACAGACAGGAGACAGACAGAAAGCCAGGGAAAGGTAGGAAAAACGAAGCTGGCTGACAGGGAGATTTTTTTTTTTTCATCCAGCCTTTGTTAGCGTTTTCAGGCTGCTTATAGTAACTAACTGTGCATATATACTGAACTGATCTTAAGTCTGCTGTGAGGCATCCCATTCTGTGACTAAAGCAGCCTCTGTTTAAGACCATATAAGCATTTGCTCTTATCATATTTGAAATTAGGCCTGATAAAGACACTTTTGCTGGCCAAAGCACTACTGGACCCTGCCAGCTCGATTCCTGCCCGGGGCATCCCATTCTGTGACTACAGCAGCCTCTGTTTAAGACCATATAAGCATTTGCTCTTATCATATTTGAAATTAGCCTGATAAAGACACTTTTGCTGGCCAAAGCACTACTGGACCCTGCCAGCTCGATTCCTGCCCGGGGCATCCCATTCTGTGACTAAAGCAGCCTCTGTTTAAGACCATATAAGCATTTGCTCTTATCATATTTGAAATTAGCCTGATAAAGACACTTTTGCTGGCCAAAGCCCTACTGGACCCTGCCAGGTCGATTCCTGCCCAGGGCATCCCATTCTGTGACTAAAGCAGCCTCTGTTTAAGACCATATAAGCATTTGCTCTTATCATATTTGAAATTAGGCCTGATAAAGACACTTTTGCTGGCCAAAGCCCTACTGGACCCTGCCAGCTCGATTCCTGCCCGGGGCATCCCATTCTGTGACTACAGCAGCCTCTGTTTAAGACCATATAAGCATTTGCTCTTATCATATTTGAAATTAGCCTGATAAAGACACTTTTGCTGGCCAAAGCACTACTGGACCCTGCCAGCTCGATTCCTGCCCGGGGCATCCCATTCTGTGACTAAAGCAGCCTCTGTTTAAGACCATATAAGCATTTGCTCTTATCATATTTGAAATTAGGCCTGATAAAGACACTTTTGCTGGCCAAAGCACTACTGGACCCTGCCAGCTCGATTCCTGCCCGGGGCATCCCATTCTGTGACTACAGCAGCCTCTGTTTAAGACCATATAAGCATTTGCTCTTATCATATTTGAAATTAGCCTGATAAAGACACTTTTGCTGGCCAAAGCACTACTGGACCCTGCCAGCTCGATTCCTGCCCGGGGCATCCCATTCTGTGACTAAAGCAGCCTCTGTTTAAGACCATATAAGCATTTGCTCTTATCATATTTGAAATTAGCCTGATAAAGACACTTTTGCTGGCCAAAGCCCTACTGGACCCTGCCAGGTCGATTCCTGCCCAGGGCATCCCATTCTGTGACTAAAGCAGCCTCTGTTTAAGACCATATAAGCATTTGCTCTTATCATATTTGAAATTAGGCCTGATAAAGACACTTTTGCTGGCCAAAGCCCTACTGGACCCTGCCAGCTCGATTCCTGCCCGGGGCATCCCATTCTGTGACTACAGCAGCCTCTGTTTAAGACCATATAAGCATTTGCTCTTATCATATTTGAAATTAGCCTGATAAAGACACTTTTGCTGGCCAAAGCACTACTGGACCCTGCCAGCTCGATTCCTGCCCGGGGCATCCCATTCTGTGACTAAAGCAGCCTCTGTTTAAGACCATATAAGCATTTGCTCTTATCATATTTGAAATTAGCCTGATAAAGACACTTTTGCTGGCCAAAGCCCTACTGGACCCTGCCAGGTCCATTCCTGCCCAGGGCATCCCATTCTGTGACTAAAGCAGCCTCTGTTTAAGACCATATAAGCATTTGCTCTTATCATATTTGAAATTAGGCCTGATAAAGACACTTTTGCTGGCCAAAGCACTACTGGACCCTGCCAGCTCGATTCCTGCCCGGGGCATCCCATTCTGTGACTACAGCAGCCTCTGTTTAAGACCATATAAGCATTTGCTCTTATCATATTTGAAATTAGCCTGATAAAGACACTTTTGCTGGCCAAAGCCCTACTGGACCCTGCCAGGTCCATTCCTGCCCAGGGCATCCCATTCTGTGACTAAAGCAGCCTCTGTTTAAGACCATATAAGCATTTGCTCTTATCATATTTGAAATTAGGCCTGATAAAGACACTTTTGCTGGCCAAAGCCCTACTGGACCCTGCCAGCTCGATTCCTGCCCGGGGCATCCCATTCTGTGACTACAGCAGCCTCTGTTTAAGACCATATAAGCATTTGCTCTTATCATATTTGAAATTAGCCTGATAAAGACACTTTTGCTGGCCAAAGCACTACTGGACCCTGCCAGCTCGATTCCTGCCCGGGGCATCCCATTCTGTGACTAAAGCAGCCTCTGTTTAAGACCATATAAGCATTTGCTCTTATCATATTTGAAATTAGCCTGATAAAGACACTTTTGCTGGCCAAAGCCCTACTGGACCCTGCCAGGTCGATTCCTGCCCAGGGCATCCCATTCTGTGACTAAAGCAGCCTCTGTTTAAGACCATATAAGCATTTGCTCTTATCATATTTGAAATTAGGCCTGATAAAGACACTTTTGCTGGCCAAAGCCCTACTGGACCCTGCCAGCTCGATTCCTGCCCGGGGCATCCCATTCTGTGACTACAGCAGCCTCTGTTTAAGACCATATAAGCATTTGCTCTTATCATATTTGAAATTAGCCTGATAAAGACACTTTTGCTGGCCAAAGCACTACTGGACCCTGCCAGCTCGATTCCTGCCCGGGGCATCCCATTCTGTGACTAAAGCAGCCTCTGTTTAAGACCATATAAGCATTTGCTCTTATCATATTTGAAATTAGGCCTGATAAAGACACTTTTGCTGGCCAAAGCCCTACTGGACCCTGCCAGCTCGATTCCTGCCCGGGGCATCCCATTCTGTGACTACAGCAGCCTCTGTTTAAGACCATATAAGCATTTGCTCTTATCATATTTGAAATTAGCCTGATAAAGACACTTTTGCTGGCCAAAGCACTACTGGACCCTGCCAGCTCGATTCCTGCCCGGGGCATCCCATTCTGTGACTAAAGCAGCCTCTGTTTAAGACCATATAAGCATTTGCTCTTATCATATTTGAAATTAGGCCTGATAAAGACACTTTTGCTGGCCAAAGCACTACTGGACCCTGCCAGCTCGATTCCTGCCCGGGGCATCCCATTCTGTGACTACAGCAGCCTCTGTTTAAGACCATATAAGCATTTGCTCTTATCATATTTGAAATTAGCCTGATAAAGACACTTTTGCTGGCCAAAGCACTACTGGACCCTGCCAGCTCGATTCCTGCCCGGGGCATCCCATTCTGTGACTAAAGCAGCCTCTGTTTAAGACCATATAAGCATTTGCTCTTATCATATTTGAAATTAGCCTGATAAAGACACTTTTGCTGGCCAAAGCCCTACTGGACCCTGCCAGGTCGATTCCTGCCCAGGGCATCCCATTCTGTGACTAAAGCAGCCTCTGTTTAAGACCATATAAGCATTTGCTCTTATCATATTTGAAATTAGGCCTGATAAAGACACTTTTGCTGGCCAAAGCCCTACTGGACCCTGCCAGCTCGATTCCTGCCCGGAGCATCCCATTCTGTGACTACAGCAGCCTCTGTTTAAGACCATATAAGCATTTGCTCTTATCATATTTGAAATTAGCCTGATAAAGACACTTTTGCTGGCCAAAGCACTACTGGACCCTGCCAGCTCGATTCCTGCCCGGGGCATCCCATTCTGTGACTAAAGCAGCCTCTGTTTAAGACCATATAAGCATTTGCTCTTATCATATTTGAAATTAGCCTGATAAAGACACTTTTGCTGGCCAAAGCCCTACTGGACCCTGCCAGGTCCATTCCTGCCCAGGGCATCCCATTCTGTGACTAAAGCAGCCTCTGTTTAAGACCATATAAGCATTTGCTCTTATCATATTTGAAATTAGGCCTGATAAAGACACTTTTGCTGGCCAAAGCACTACTGGACCCTGCCAGCTCGATTCCTGCCCGGGGCATCCCATTCTGTGACTACAGCAGCCTCTGTTTAAGACCATATAAGCATTTGCTCTTATCATATTTGAAATTAGCCTGATAAAGACACTTTTGCTGGCCAAAGCCCTACTGGACCCTGCCAGGTCCATTCCTGCCCAGGGCATCCCATTCTGTGACTAAAGCAGCCTCTGTTTAAGACCATATAAGCATTTGCTCTTATCATATTTGAAATTAGGCCTGATAAAGACACTTTTGCTGGCCAAAGCACTACTGGACCCTGCCAGCTCGATTCCTGCCCGGGGCATCCCATTCTGTGACTAAAGCAGCCTCTGTTTAAGACCATATAAGCATTTGCTCTTATCATATTTGAAATTAGCCTGATAAAGACACTTTTGCTGGCCAAAGCCCTACTGGACCCTGCCAGGTCCATTCCTGCCCAGGGCATCCCATTCTGTGACTAAAGCAGCCTCTGTTTAAGACCATATAAGCATTTGCTCTTATCATATTTGAAATTAGGCCTGATAAAGACACTTTTGCTGGCCAAAGCCCTACTGGACCCTGCCAGGTCGATTCCTGCCCAGGGCATCCCATTCTGTGACTAAAGCAGCCTCTGTTTAAGACCATATAAGCATTTGCTCTTATCATATTTGAAATTAGGCCTGATAAAGACACTTTTGCTGGCCAAAGCACTACTGGACCCTGCCAGGTCGATTCCTGCCCAGGGCATCCCATTCTGTGACTAAAGCAGCCTCTGTTTAAGACCATATAAGCATTTGCTCTTATCATATTTGAAATTAGGCCTGATAAAGACACTTTTGCTGGCCAAAGCCCTACTGGACCCTGCCAGGTCGATTCCTGCCCAGGGCATCCCATTCTGTGACTAAAGCAGCCTCTGTTTAAGACCATATAAGCATTTGCTCTTATCATATTTGAAATTAGCCTGATAAAGACACTTTTGCTGGCCAAAGCACTACTGGACCCTGCCAGCTCGATTCCTGCCCGGGGCATCCCATTCTGTGACTAAAGCAGCCTCTGTTTAAGACCATATAAGCATTTGCTCTTATCATATTTGAAATTAGGCCTGATAAAGACACTTTTGCTGGCCAAAGCCCTACTGGACCCTGCCAGCTCGATTCCTGCCCAGGGCATCCCATTCTGTGACTAAAGCAGCCTCTGTTTAAGACTATATTAGCATTTGCTCTTATCATATTTGAAATTAGCCTGATAAAGACACTTTTGCTGGCCAAAGCCCTACTGGACCCTGCCAGGTCCATTCCTGCCCAGGGCATCCCATTCTGTGACTAAAGCAGCCTCTGTTTAAGACCATATAAGCATTTGCTCTTATCATATTTGAAATTAGGCCTGATAAAGACACTTTTGCTGGCCAAAGCACTACTGGACCCTGCCAGCTCGATTCCTGCCCGGGGCATCCCATTCTGTGACTAAAGCAGCCTCTGTTTAAGACCATATAAGCATTTGCTCTTATCATATTTGAAATTAGCCTGATAAAGACACTTTTGCTGGCCAAAGCCCTACTGGACCCTGCCAGGTCCATTCCTGCCCAGGGCATCCCATTCTGTGACTAAAGCAGCCTCTGTTTAAGACCATATAAACATTTGCTCTTATCATATTTGAAATTAGGCCTGATAAAGACACTTTTGCTGGCCAAAGCCCTACTGGACCCTGCCAGCTCGATTCCTGCCCGGGGCATCCCATTCTGTGACTACAGCAGCCTCTGTTTAAGACCATATAAGCATTTGCTCTTATCATATTTGAAATTAGCCTGATAAAGACACTTTTGCTGGCCAAAGCACTACTGGACCCTGCCAGCTCGATTCCTGCCCGGGGCATCCCATTCTGTGACTAAAGCAGCCTCTGTTTAAGACCATATAAGCATTTGCTCTTATCATATTTGAAATTAGCCTGATAAAGACACTTTTGCTGGGCATAGCACTACTGGACCCTGCCAGGTGTACTTACTGCTGGTTTTTAGGGCATCCCATTCTGTGACTACACCAGCCTCTATTTAAGAACCTAACCATTTGCACCTATTCTAATTGAAATTAGGCATGATAAAGACACTTTTGCTGTGCATAGTCTTACTGCTGCCTGCCAGGTGCTCTCTGGTTTTTGGGACATCCCATTCTTTAACATACCATTAGCCTCTGCATTTACTGTAAGCTGCACATTTATTTAAAGAAATTTGGCCTGTATGAGCCTGCTAACACACTGCTGCTGTGTGCATATATACTGATCTCAAGTCTGCTTGGGGCATCCCATTCTGTAACATAACATAACCTACCTACCATACTAAGCAGCTCTCTTATTTAAACTAAGCAGGCCTCTTGGAGGCTGAGTGTCCACTTTTGGGTGTGCATTTATATTCGGTTTCATATACAGTGGGGTATCCCAATTTGTAAGATAACCTACCCCAACCATGTAAACTAAAGGTTACGTCCTTCCAGAAGGAAAACTTATACCGAACACTATTTTTGTTAGGGGCATTGACCTTTGGATTGATCGGCATGAAATTAATTTTTTTTTTTCAAAGTATGGCGCTGTGAAGAAGGTCAAAATGATGTCTCATACTTGGATTATTGTTACTTTTTGTTCAGCTTGAAATATAACAGGCCACACGGGCATCCCAAGGCACATGCTATTTTAAACCTATCTGTTATACAACATAAGCGTTGATCAGGCTACTTCAGTTTGCACTTGTTTTTGACTGATTTTAATAAACCAGGCCGCAGGGCACCCCAAAGCTGCACCTTGCACCCTATCTGGTATACAACATAAGCGTTGATCAGCATCAGCTTCATTAAGCTACTTCAGTTTGCACTTCCTTTTTGACTGCTTTCATTTAACCAGGCCGCAGGGCACCCCAAAGCTGCACCTTGCACCCTACCTGTTTATACTAAATAAGCATCTACAGCCTCAGCTTTATTAAGTTATTGCATTTTGAATTGGTTTTGGTCTGCTTTAAATACACCAGGCCGCAGGGCATCCCAAACCTGCATGTTGCACCCCATCTGTTATACTAAATAAGCGTTGATCAGCATCAGCTTTATTAAGCTATTGCATTTTGCATTGGTTTTTGTACTGCTGCCAAAACACTAGCCCATATGGGCATCCCAAACCAGCACATGTCACCCTATCTGTTATACTAAATAAGCTTCTACAGGCCCTTTTTTTATTTATTTATTTTTATTTATATAGAGCTGCAATGGCTTATATTGTGAGGTTAATTTGCCATTTTGCAGCATAATATAGAGCAGCCCCTGTGTAAATCTGAGGGGCAATAGCTTATATAGTGAGGTAAATTTGCCATTTTGCTTCGTTATATAGAGCAGCCCAGTTGCCATCTAAATCAACTACTGTCCGGCCAGTACAGCTTTTCCAGGGCAAACTCTGCTAGTTGCGGGCACAAGTCAAGTTTGGCTTCCCAGCAAATCCAGTGGATCTTGAAGGTGTGTTGGCATGGTCATGTCAAGGTATGACATGACCTGCTGTTTGAGGTCCAGCTCCAGGTCTTCCTGCTTCTCATGAGTAGACTCACTATGCGGGTGTAGAAAGCTACTCACTAGCGACTGAAGACTGAGGTTGCTGCTGATGGAGCTGCTGCTGCTCCTTCCACCCCCCCAGCAGCCATGGCAGTGGAAGGTGATCGCAAAGTTCCCCTAGAGTCAGACCTGCGGGAGTATGGGCCATGGCGCAAATAGACATCGCCCAACTGACTACGTGGGATGTCTCTGTAGTAGGTCAGTTTTTCCTCCCTCTCAGTGGGCGTAAAAAATGCCCCCATTTTGTGCCGGAAGCGAGGGTCCAATAAGTTGGAGAGCCAGAAGTCTTCCCGCTGACAAATGGAGACAATTCTGCGCTCACTAGTACGCATGCATGTGAGCATGCATCGTGCCATTTGTGCAAGTGACTCGGAGGGACTACCTGTCTCCATCTCCACTGTAAACTGCCATGGTGTGTCTGGGTCCTCTGTCTCGCCTTACTCACAACCCTCTAGCTCCTGTGGCTGCACCTCCTCTCCTGTCAGATGACTAGATAAAATGGTCATTTTGTGAAACCTAAACTGTGGTTTGCTGTGCCCCACCCCCTCCTCCTCCTCCACTTCAGCCCCCACAGGCTTCATGTGGCTGTGAAATGTATGTGCCATGTCTCCAGTGCCCTGACCAGCCATGCTTTCCAACATGTGTTGTAGTACATGAAGCAGTGGAATCTCATCGTTCATCTCATAGTCCTGGCAACTGACTAATAATGTAGCTTCCTCAAAGGGCCTAAACAAACGGTCGGTGTCACGTATGAGCTGCCAATGGTTTACATTGAATTTACACAGGGGTGTCCCCCTATCCGTTTGGATCATCCAGAAATCCGTGATGGCTTTTCTCTGTTCCTATAGTGCAGTGGTCCTCAACCCTGTCCTCAAGGCCCACCAACATGTCATGTTTTTTGGATCTCCAAATAGCCAGCTCTATTGCTCTGCAGCTGCACTAATTACTCCACCTGAGCATCTTTGTGGAGATCTGCAAAGCCTGGCCTGTTGGTGGGCCTTGAGGACAGGGTTGGGGACCACTGCTATAGTGGATCCTGCATATGGAGGGTGGAATTCCAACGGGTGGAAACATCGCAAATCAGACTATGGTGGGGTACACCTTTGTGACGCTGAGGCTCAATAAGGTTGTGCTTGGTGGTGTAGGAGTGCCAGAAGTGCATGCTAACTTTCTTTCCTGTTGTTCGGATGTCTTTCAGATGGGGGCAAGACTTCAAAACTAGACTGAACACGTGTGCCATGTCAGGACGCATGACTCTGGCTTCCTTGTCGCAGCGCAAACAAGATGTTCTTCCAAGTGTCAGTCACCATGGGTCCAAATTTGCAGTTTTCGTGGATTAAGCAATGCTTTCATGGATTGAGTTCTCATTTTTAGTAGTTCCTCCCATGTGTGACTCTGATGGTCAAGGAAAACCATGTGAAGAACAGCGTGAAACAACAATCACCAAGGGGGCCTAAAAGGATATATATTGTCCACCATGAGTCTATAGTTACAGCTCCAGGCGTAGACAACACTGTGCACTTTGGTACACACTGACAGGCTAAAGGACTGGCCCACCTTCTGTTCAACAACCATGCCATGTGACTCTCCACCTCGGCTCGGCACAAGCCATCAGTTCTCTGAAAGGTCCACCACTGGGTAATGCAGCAGGCTGGACTTATGGTGACGCTGTCTGAGAGGAGAAATCCCTCAGACATCAAGATTAAAAATTCCAAGAATTTTTGAGGGCTAATTATTCAGAGGCAAATGATAGCTAGTTGTTTCTGATTTAATTGCAAGGTGGAAACACACCCTCAAACAAAACTTCACTTTCGCAATACTATTGCATTTGTCTATTCATAATTTTATGTATATACACTAACTAACCTACTTTTTCTCCACAGGATGCTGCATGGAACACTGCCACATCGCTGAGTAGCTGATTTTTCCTACCAACAGTCCGCAATAATTCGCTGCTGCTGCCGCCGCCACCGCCGCAGACTCCAGGGACCCTCTTCCACTACCTCGGCTTGCAACACCTCCTCCCACGACACTCTCCTCATCACTAGTTGCCGGATAGTGGAAGAAGAGGCGAGTGTCTCCTCCACTTCTTGGCTGGGCAGTAGCTGCTGAATTTTATGATTATCAGATCTTGGATATCAGATCAATGGATAGTGGAGCTGAACCCAAAGCATAACAGGCAGACAGTTGACTGGGGGTGTCAGATGCCACTTGTGATGCAGTGGACTGCTTTTGCAGCACTTCCAGACAAAGTTGCTTCATTGGCTGACACAATGACTGGTAAAGCTGTGGAACATATGGTTGAAAAGCAAGAATAACCATTTGTTTTTATATGAAAAAGACCCTGGTTTATACAGACTTTTTTTTTCCAGAGACTGCCCTGCGTGGAAATGAATGGCGCATGGATCAGCCAAGCTTTCCTCCCAACAATGCCTGATGTATTCCAGTAGATTGATGACGGGGCCAGACCAAGAAAGATGGATCGTGCAAAACAGATTTAAGGCGCTGCTCTCAAGTTACAGACATTCCTCCGCATCGGACCACAAGTAAGTATTGATAAAAAATCCTTTACGTTACTCTTACTTTTTATTAATATTCTTCGGATAAGACGGATCAGACATGATTCCAGATTAAAAATTCCAAGAATTTTTGAGGGCTAATTAGTCAGAGGCAATGACACCTTCTTGTTTCTGATTTAATTAAAAGGTGGAAACACACCCTCAAACAAAACTTCACTTTGGCAAACTTTTGCATTTGTTTATTCATAATTTTATGTAGATATTACTAACTAAGCTACTTTTTCTCCACATGACTCTCCACAGGGTGTGATTCATCCAATTTTTGGGCTCCTGAGGCCAACCCCAGGGTCTGTTTAAAGTAATGTTTGGGCTCCTGCTGCTGCTGCTGCCAACTTCTGCCAACTCCAGGGTGTGATTCATCCAATTTTTGGGCTCCTGAAGCCAACTCCAGTGTATATTTGGGCTCCTGCTGCTGCTACTGTCAACTCCTGCCAACTCCAGGGTGTGATTCATCCAATTTTTGGGCTCCTGAGGCCAACTCCAGTGTATATTTGGGCTCCTGCTGCTGCTACTGTCAACTCCTGCCAACTCCAGGGTGTGATTCATCCAATTTTTGGGCTCCTGAAGCCAACTCCAGTGTATATTTGGGCTCCTGCTGCTGCTACTGTCAACTCCTGCCAACTCCAGGGTGTGATTCATCCAATTTTTGGGCTCCTGAGGCCAACTCCAGTGTATATTTGGGCTCCTGCTGCTGCTACTGTCAACTCCTGCCAACTCCAGGGTGTGATTCATCCAATTTTTGGGCTCCTGAAGCCAACTCCAGTGTATATTTGGGCTCCTGCTGCTGCTGCTGCTGCCAACTTCTGCCAACTCCAGGGTGTGATTCATCCAATTTTTGGGCTCCTGAAGCCAACTCCAGTGTATATTTGGGCTCCTGCTGCTGCTGCTGCCAACTTCTGCCAACTCCAGGGTGTGATTCATCCAATTTTTGGGCTCCTGAGGCCAACTCCAGTGTATATTTGGGCTCCTGCTGCTGCTGCTGTCAACTTCTGCCAACTCCAGGGTGTGATTCATCCAATTTTTGGGCTCCTGAAGCCAACTCCAGTGTATATTTGGGCTCCTGCTGCTGCTACTGTCAACTCCTGCCAACTCCAGGGTGTTATTCATCCAATTTTTGGGCTCCTGAAGCCAACTCCAGTGTATATTTGGGCTCCTGCTGCTGCTACTGTCAACTCCTGCCAACTCCAGGGTGTGATTCATCCAATTTTTGGGCTCCTGAGGCCAACTCCAGTGTATATTTGGGCTCCTGCTGCTGCTACGGTCAACTCCTGCCAACTCCAGGGTGTGATTCATCCAATTTTTGGGCTCCTGAGGCCAACTCCAGTGTATATTTGGGCTCCTGCTGCTGCTACTGTCAACTTCTGCCAACTCCAGGGTGTGATTCATCCAATTTTTGGGCTCCTGAAGCCAACTCCAGTGTATATTTGGGCTCCTGCTGCTGCTGCTGCCAACTCCTGCCAACTCCAGGGTGTGATTCATCCAATTTTTGGGCTCCTGAGGCCAACTCCAGTGTATATTTGGGCTCCTGCTGCTGCTACTGCCAACTCCTGCCAACTCCAGGGTGTGATTCATCCAATTTTTGGGCTCCTGAGGCCAACTCCAGTGTATATTTGGGCTCCTGCTGCTGCTACTGTCAACTCCTGCCAACTCCAGGGTGTGATTCATCCAATTTTTGGGCTCCTGAGGCCAACTCCAGTGTATATTTGGGCTCCTGCTGCTGCTACTGTCAACTCCTGCCAACTCCAGGGTGTGATTCATCCAATTTTTGGGCTCCTGAGGCCAACTCCAGTGTATATTTGGGCTCCTGCTGCTGCTACTGTCAACTCCTGCCAACTCCAGGGTGTGATTCATCCAATTTTTGGGCTCCTGAGGCCAACTCCAGTGTATATTTGGGCTCCTGCTGCTGCTACTGTCAACTCCTGCCAACTCCAGGGTGTGATTCATCCAATTTTTGGGCTCCTGAAGCCAACTCCAGTGTATATTTGGGCTCCTGCTGCTGCTGCTGTCAACTCCTGCCAACTCCAGGGTGTGATTCATCCAATTTTTGGGCTCCTGAAGCCAACTCCAGTGTATATTTGGGCTCCTGCTGCTGCTGCTGCCAACTCCTGCCAACTCCAGGGTGTGATTCATCCAATTTTTGGGCTCCTGAAGCCAACTCCAGTGTATATTTGGGCTCCTGCTGCTGCTGCTGCCAACTCCTGCCAACTCCAGGGTGTGATTCATCCAATTTTTGGGCTCCTGAGGCCAACTCCAGTGTATATTTGGGCTCCTTCTGCCCCTCATAGTGATGCCACTTCAACTCTCTGCAATTGTGCCGCTCTGCGATTCTATTAGCGATGCCTCTGATCTGCATGTGATATTTCTTCAAAGTATTATTTAACTAACCCAGCACGCATCCTGTGCGTGTTACAGCAAGGCTGAATGGTTTACAACCCTATTGAGGCTGTAGGAGGCTCAGAAATAGCCGTTTTTAATAGCGATTCGTCGCGAATTTATTCGGGTCGAAACGATTTTTGTCGGAAAATTCGGCGAATCAGTCGAATCGAATTTTTCAAAAGTTCGCTCATCTCTAATAATATGTCTGGTCTGGTCTATTGACTTCTGTGAACAATATCACACCATATATTGGCATTTAGTATATGGTTCATACACATGGATAACATGAAGATAAGTGGAAGCCTCCTTAAAAATATATATATATATTACCTTTCAAGGTTATATTGTTGCCGTGGATCCGCAACTATGTCGGCATGCAGTGCGCCCTGTCTACGTGTAGTGGTAAAGTTTCCAGCTGGTCACAAAACCGTCTCCTTTTAGAAAATATAGAGCAGTGTACCTCCGGTGCACGTGTATGCGTGCCGACATCCGGCGCAGCTAGAAATCCAGCACTGATATCATCCCTCCGGCTCCAGAGCCGGAAGTGACATCACACGCAGTCCTCTCACTAACTTTGTCCGCCTGGCGCCGCCATTTTAGTGTAGACCGTCGGCGCTGGCATTGGACTTTCATATTAGATATAAATAGTGTAGCTTAAACGTACTTTTTTCTATTTTGTAAATTAGACTTGTTAGCCGTTTAGAGATCACAGTAATAAATAAGGTTATGCTAAATGTTAAATGGTATGAGTTTATGAAACATTTGTTATAGTTTTAAGTGAGAGGCATTGCGGAATTATACTGCACAGCAACATGTTATAGTCCAAGAAAGGAATGGTATAACTATCTATATTTCTGAATATGTGTATGATATATAACTGTTTGCTTACTGTGTGGGCAAGCATGCAGGATACAATGGCCCCCACCCCAATAATAATTACTGATCAAAGAATGAACATTAGATGGATCTAAGAGAGGAAATCACCTAATAATAAATTTTATACTCCACGTCTTAAAGGGGGGTCTTTCCCAGAATCACTTATATAGTCTTGAGTAAAAACAATTTTTTATAGACCGTTATGTACATATGATACAGATACTGTAAACGATTATATGCCTGCTGAAAAGCTAACCTTAAGTCAGATTGTTCTCACTTGGTGATGATCATAATACTCAACTTTTATACTAACCTATTGGTCATAATTTAATAATGTCTCATTTGTACCCTAGTTCCAAAGATATTTTTTGAGATTTAAGCTTGTGGTCTTATAACCCACCCGGCTTATATTGATCCCCTATGATGTCCTTTTCTCGCTCATTAAGTATAGAATAGTTCTGTTGGATGTGTCCCACAGTGTATTGCTGTGGTATTGCTGGCTTTCTATAAGTCCTTAGATATGGGTCAAAGATAGGGGGCAAAACTTATAGTTTCATTTAGCCCTGGATATTTATGGGCCTTAAGAAGGAAAATCCAGCGCGTTTCTAGTTTTCTAAATTCCCTACTCGTATCGATGAATGTATCCTATGCAGGCCCTGGATCTTTAAGGTGGCCGGATTACTATTGTGGTGTTGCAGAAAATGACGCCCTATCGGTGTCTTAGTATTCCCCACTTTTATGCTGTAATGATGCTGTTTTTTTAGTGGGCGGTTGGTCTTGCCAACATAAAATCTGCCACATCTGCATGTCAGCAAATATATGATGTGGCTAGTTTTACAGTTTATGAAGTGTCTGGTTTCATATTTGTCTTTATGATTCACTATTATTTCAGTCCCAGGATAAATGTATTTACACATACTACAGTCCCCACACCTATATGTGCCCCAGGTCTTGTAGCATTTGACCTTTTGATAATCCGAGAAATGGCTATGCACTAATCTGTCCCTTAGATTGTTGGGGTGTCTAAAGATTATCTTTGGTTGTGTGGGCAAGAATGTTTTCAAATAGGGATCATTCAGGAGTATGGGCCAGTTAGATTGAAGGACATTCCCTATAAATGCATGTGCATCTGTATACGTTAATACCAATGCTGGACCCGTGTCTCTTTTTGCTGTTCTGGGTTTGTATAATAATTTTTGTCTATTTGAATTTCTAGCTTTCTTGTAAGCGGCTTTGAGGATGGGCCTGCTATACCCTCTTGCCTGCGGGCGTGCCCAAATCCTTTTGGCTTCGGACTTGAATGTTTCTATTGTAGAACAATATCGGCGTGCGCATATAAATTCCCCGTAGGGGATGCTGCGCAAGAGATGGATAGGATGAGAACTAGTTGCTCTCAACATGGTGTTCGCCGAGGTATCTTTTCGGTACAAGATAGTACCTATTTGTCCTTCGTGGTCTTTCTGTATTTCAAGATCTAGGAATGTGACCTTATGTTGGTCGAAGTGGTATGTGAACTTAAGATTAAGTTCATTGTTGTTGAGGGTCCAAACAAACTCCGTCAGTTCCTCCCTCGGCCCCTCCCAGATTACCAAGATGTCGTCTATATACCTGTGCCAGGCCGAAACATGGCACAGGTACTTGGCCATCTCGTCCTCAGCCCACACCTGGTGGTACAGTTGGCCATTAAAGAGTTTGTGGCTGAGGACGAAGTTGAGGAGCTGAAGGAGGAACAGATTGTGGTTATGTTCGGACGCATCCAATTCATTGAGAAATGTTTCAACAGCTTTTAGTCCTTTCATATGGGGGATGCTTGAGTAGAGGGCCTCTACGTCCAGGGTGACCAGGAACGCACCGGGATCCACCCATAATCCGGCAAGGACGCGTAAGATGTGACCTGTGTCCTTGACATATGAAGGCAGGCACATGACCAGGGGCTGCAGATGTTGATCCACATATTTGCTGGCATTCTCTGTGAGTGCCCCTATACCCGACACAATGGGGTGCCCTGGCGGCACCACCATTGATTTGTGCACCTTCGGGAGGGCATAGAAAGTTGGAATAATTGGGTTGGGGGACTCCAGGAATCCAGCAACTTGGGCATCTATGACTCCCTGGTCATGAGCCTCCCTGATCATGTCGTGGTATTCCCAGGCATCCCTGGTCAGCCTGGACGCAGGGGCCCTCTCATACCATTGGGTATTATTTAATATCTGTAAACACATGGTGGTATATTGGTCCTTAGACATGACCACTATGTTCCCGCCTCGGCGGGTTTTATAATCAGATTATTGTTGGATTCCAGGTCTTGAATAGCTATTTGAAGCTCATTTCGGAAGTTTGGATGGTGTTTTGCTTTTTGTGGATTTTTTTCTAAACCAGCCGTAGTCAAATTTACGAAAGTAGCTATATTATGATTTAGGCCTAGTGGCAGGTAGTATGTGGAGGGTTATTTAAATTTAGTCAATGGTTTATCCCTTACACATTGGCCTGACACCTCCAATGCCAATTTGTGCATATCCTTATCCAGCTGTGATTCAGAGGGTATTGGTGGGTCCCCACTGATATCTATTGGTCCTTCCTTGTCCATAAACTGATACCTGCACAAGATCTTTCTAGCAAATAAGTGAATATCTTTTGTCACTTCAAAGAGGTCAAGTCCTCTGGTTGGGCAAAAATTTGCCGTAGGAGCTCTTCCTGGGCCTCTGTCAGAGTATAGTCAGTTAAGTTAATAATATCCATTTATTGTCCACTTCCATGGATTCTGGCCTATTTGGTCGGGCAGCGTCTTCTATTGGTAGGGAAAGAGTTTCGGTTTTCTCGGGGGTTGGGGCGGGGAGTGAGGGAGGGAGGGAACAGAGTTCCTTGCTTCTCCTTCTTCGAGCCTCCTTCCTGCGTTTATTCCGGCGCGCATTGCGCTACCCTGTTTCCCCGAAAATAAGACACTGTCTTAGATTAATTTTTCCCCGGAAATATGGCACAGCGTGCGTCTCCTCCACCTCCCTGGAGCTCCCCCCTTACGTGCCCTGTCATTACGCCCCCTAGTGGTTACAATACAATTTTCGGGGGATGACTTATATAACGATATCCTCCGAAAGCAGGCAGTAGGCCTTATTTTCGGAGGATGTCTTATTTTCGGGGAAACAGGGTATTGTCTAAAAAATCCCTCTTGGATCTTTCAATGTTGCCTACTTCCTCAGGGGAAGGTGGAGTTTGCTGTTCTTCCTGTTGTTGTTGCACAATTTCCCTTCTAGGTGGACCTCTCGACATGTCCCCCTGTGTTTGACATTTTCTTGGGGGATATTTTCTAATGTACATTGCAATAATAGGCTCATGACTGCTTTAGAAAATATCACAGCTAATTATAATAGAATTGATTAAAATAAATGAATTACTATTTGACCCATATATTGTAACACAATGGAACTCCCGGTGGGGAGCTGGCAGGCTTTTCAGAATGACTCCTCTTGTTGCAGCCCCAGCAGGCGCAAGAGATAGTCCATTCCAAGGTTTTAACATCCCATCTCAATATATGGCTCCCTGAACTTTGTCACCTCTACATGTTTATGGTAACATATTAATGAAAAAGATCAGCAAAAGATGACACCACCTTCTTAGAAAAATTACATAAATAGAATAAAATACACAGTAATCTCCTCCAATACACATTACGAATGAAAGTTTGAATTGTAGGACTCAGCAGATGGTGGCCTATTGATTATTACATGTTCTCTATCATATTATAATGGTCATTTAATTACAGATTCCAATGTCAGCCATGATATAGTAAACAATTGCCATCCATTATGTCAAGCAGCCTGACAGCCCTGCAATTATTATTTCGCAAACACAGCAGTGATTAGCTCTTCGTCTGCCAAAAACACTCCCGTCTGTCAAAAACCACTGAGCAGCCATCCATTGGTGGCTTGGTTCCTCCAGCAAAGAAAGCCTAGGCCCTCAAATCAGATGATCTTACCAGATGAGGAGCTAGTATGTTCAATTCTCACCACCCAGGGTCCACAGTTTACAGATGTTACTACAGTTGACTTTATATGAACATTATATAAGCTATATGATGTCTAATAAAGTGGTAACATTTATGACTATTGAAGTTTCCTAGTTTAGCATCGCCATAGGGCATAGGTAGCTAGAGGGCATACATGAGAGTGTGGTAATATATTTTTTAATATATTTAGAAATAGAAAGAGTTAGGTGACTAAGCATGTCTCTAGACTTAATGGAGCTCTGGAAAGCATTGCACATGTTCCCTGCGACAGTATTTCAATGTTACAATAATGTTATAGCTGAGTGGGATCAGGGTAATGGACTAGTCAGAACTAGCTTGGTAATTATACAGTACTTTATACAGTACTTAATCTAGGCCAGAATAAATCTTTTTTTTTATAAAGCAACAACATATTTCGCAGCACTTTACAATCAGTGGGTTAATGTACAGTCAGAGTCATAAATTACATAGCAACAAAACAGGTGAGCCATTGAAACAAAAGAAATGAGGGCCTTGCTCACAAGATTACAATCTGGGAGGAGTATGGAGGTGACACAAAGGTAATAAGTGCTTTGTACCATGGTCCAATCATCTTAATGAAATCTAAAAGAATATACATAATAATCTTCTGGGATCTTTTTGGACACAGACACAGATGTACACAGGGGGTAATTAACTCAAATGGTTTATTTGTGGTCACAATGTCCAACCTTAACAGTCTCTTCAGCACATATATGGAAACACAAATCCACACAACAAACAGTTGTCACTGTAATTCTAGTTCAGATGACCCTCCAGGCCTACTCACAATTCAAATCAGAGGCTCTTGAGTGCTTCTGCCCTATTGACCGTCTCACTCTAGCTGGCCCTGTTCCTGCTGCCACCTGCACCCTGTAGTCCACACAGCTGTCAAACTGCGAGCTCTCCTTAGCTCTGGTGCTGCCTGCACCTGGTTAGCTAACACGGTTGTCTGCAGCACTCTCCAACACTCAGCTGTGGGCGCCACATGCACCTCAGCCCATTCAGCAGCAGCCCCCAGCTGTGGCTCATCAGTCTCTTTAAAGGCCTTCTGACCTGGAGCACTGGATTGCAGTGAGTGGCCAGCAGGACCCTCCAAGCTTCTCATGCTGTCCAGACTCCAGACACACTTGAAGTCCCTTTCCACTGCAACCCATCAATCCATCACAAGCGCTGTGCTATTTTTCCCACTGCATCTGAACAACCTACAACAACATGTATGGTCCAGCCACCATCTGATTTAGTCCTAACTGGGTGCAAGGGTGTGGTGGAATGTGTGTAATGATGGATTAGATTAAGAACAAATATGCTGAGGATGGGTTAGAAAAAGAGTATTTAGCGAGTGTCTAAAACTGAACTAGGCCAGAAGGCAACTACCAGGAGCTGAAGGCCCAGATGTAGACTGTGAGTTGGGCAGTGCTGTGCTAGTTGGAGCTGCTAAAGGGGAACCAAGGCTCAATACTGCTGGATGGAGAATTTACTTTATCTGTACTATTATTGCTTAAAGAGTCCTACTGCTGAAACTTTTGGAAGACAATCTTTAAGTGCCCTTTACCGGGTGTTGGTCCCACAGACCGCTAATCAAAACAAGCTTGGTTGGTCATCCAAAACCCCCCCAGAATGCCCATAATTCTCACCTGCACTACAAGCCAGCTCTGGGATCGGAGTCCCGCAATTGACGGTTGGGCGGTCACAGAGGCAAGTCATTCCAGTGGCCGGCCATGAGGACGCGACCATGGCCCACATGCGTGCCAGCAGCAAACTGCAGGACTCCTTTCCTGGCGCTGGCTTGTGCTGAAGGTGAGGATTATGGGCTTTTTCGGGGGTTATGTGTGGGAGGGTCTCCAGCATTCTGGATGCCCCAAAAAGCTTCGCTGTCTGTGGGACCAACAACTGTTAAAAAAAAAATGGGTGTTGGTCCGATTTAGTTGAACCTTCCTTAAACAGGTACAACCACCATTTTTCACAAAATGGGTGTTGTTCTGAGCAAAGGGAGGCAACATTATTGCCGATGCCCCCTGCGCAATAATGCTGTGACTGTGGTGGCCAATCAGAGTGCTCAATTTCTTCGGGGGACCAAGGAGAAAAGGTAAGAATTCTCCCGTTTAACGCCATTAATGCACAGGGGAGAATCAGCTGTCGAGATACCCCCAGCACTTTTGTGAAAAATGGGTGTTGCTCTGGTTTAAGAAACCTGTCTGGGACTGTGTTTGTAATCCTGCGACATAAGGCAACTTAGGGCCTGAGAACCCTCTGTCACTAACACTGGGATAGTACCTGTAACAGACTGCCTTGAGGTTCCAGGTGGTAACTTTTTTTGAGGGGATCTCTAGTTTATAGTCTGGTTTCACTTTCTCTTTAAAGAGGACCTTCCTTCAGACAATTAAAGGTTATTAAATTGCTGACCTCCCTCCCTTCCCCTTACGACGACTAGCATATGCCTCCTTCGCCCCATGAGCAAGGGACCTGTAAGCAAGTGGGTGGGCTGGGGCACCCCCCTGACCATGGTGCCCTGTGTGATGGCACACCCGGCACACTTTAAAGGCCATCCCTGTAGACTAACATTTTTTTGAGATGAGATGAGGTGATAAGTGATATTTGCCCTTTAAGAAACAGATGGCAGGCAATAATAGACAGGAAACCATGCCCAAAGTACTTGGTAATCTGAGCCTGACTCAAAGCTCTTGAGGGGTCTCTTTTTTGCCTATGCCGGCAGCGCAAAGCTGCGTCTATAAAGCAACCAGAAAGGCCCTTCAGTCATTCCGAAGCGAATGTGCCACAACTGGCGCACCAGACTAAAGGGCTTGAAACGGCAAGCATGTCACAGACTTGGCTTTCAGCTTCAGTTTAAGTGAGTCTGCCGCTTGTGTCAGCTTATTCTCTGCAGAGATTTCAGCTCGAAGCAACCTTTTATCCCCCCAAAAATGAAGCCTGCAAAAAAGTAGGAAAAGGTGGGTGTTGTTTGATAGGCGCTCAGCAGGTGGGTAATAGAGGCCTATAAAAAGGCCTTCACAAGCTTCTCCATGGGTTCCCTGCTGGGATGAGAAAATGCATTGCAACATTTTTCCGCTAGTTTGACGGGCTTCATTTGTGTGCCGAGCCTGCTTGAAAACCATCTCCTGACACGCGGCTTTTTCAAGTTTCACACTCTGAGTTGAAGAGGGGGCTGCCGAGTGTTCCGCTACATTGCCTGGCCCCGCTGGGTTAAAGGAGCAGCTACAAAAGGAAACTTTGCTTTAAAAGATTGCTGAATTCTTACAGCAAAGAACTTACTGAACCGAGCACATTACTTCTATAGAATTCTCGTTTAGCATTGCTCGGCCTGTGTGGAGTGTGCCTGAACTTAACAGACAAACTCAGTGCCAGATAGGGTGCATGATCCCTAATCAATTGACTGTCGATACCTTTGAGCCCTGAATTTAAGAAATATTCACCTTTTCTCATAGAGAAATGTGCAGGGAAGGCGTTTTAACCATCCCCTTTCCTTAGTTTTAATGATATGAGTTATAATGTTATATGGTCTGGCTTAACCATATCTTGAAATGGCTGGTTGATCAGTTGCAGTTAGAACTTATGAGCATTAGGTCACTTCAAGTCCAGGTGTGAATGGTATAGGTATCCAGGGTTATTCGAGAGAGTGATCTAGAATATTCTTTGAAATTGAATGTTCTAACAAACCAGACCTACAAAAGGTCTGAGCACCCTTAGTCAGGGATGATCTTCGGGTAGACACTCAATGTGAAGCTGGAGGATACAGGGTACAGGTGGTAGCTATCCCCAAGCATCAAGAGAACCTGTGGGTACAGGGTAGAGATGGCAGTTCCTCCCAACCATCACGAGAACCTGTGGACATAGGGTAAATGTGATAGCTCTCACCAAGCATCAAGAGAACCTATATATACAGGGTACAGTTGGTACTGTACCTCTTTAAGTACCAAAAAACCTATAGATATAATTTACAAATTAGTGCCTCTCCCCAAGCATCAAGAGAACCTGTGGATACAGGGTACAGGTGGTATCTCACCAATCATCAAGAGAACCTGAGGACTGACTGACCTTCATGCTACAACTGTAGATTGGGGAACCAGAAACAGCTGCCGCATGCCTCTTATTGGATGCTGTGTCCTGATCTGGCTGGATGGAGCTCTGCTAGGAAAAGTAAAATTCTAATAAAGGGTCCACAAATGACATGTGAAGGTATATTATTTTAGTGTCCCTGACCTTCCCCGGCACAGAGCTGCTGTGTCAGATATGGGTGTTTTGGGTCCACAAGTAGAACAGACTCTGGAGGCCTACCCTACAGTTTCATGAAAATATAACCTGCTTATGTTTAGGCTAACAAGAATAACAAAATAACAAAATTAAAGAAACAGTTCAGTCTGAGGCTGCTTGCAAGAGAGGGAGAGGGATTGGAGTTAAGTCCAGACGAGTCCAGGTTGAAAGAGGTCCTTAAGCTTGAGCATGGGAAGTGGGCCCTGGAGTGCTGACCACTGATAGCGGGGTAACCTTGAAGACCTGAACATTTTCTTCATTTGTTCCACTTTCTTCCCTATTCTTATCATTCTTCCTGGGTTTACCCTTTCTCATTATACACACCGTTTACATTTCTCTTCCACCTTGCTCTCATTTCTCCATCCTAGGATAGCCCCCTGACTAGGGCTGCAGGCGGCAGGGGAGTACTTATTATTGAGGGGGACCCTGGATAAGCTGTTTAAGATGTAGGCTTCCCTGCCAGATAGGGTTTAAATAAGGGGCAGGCCACCACCCCAGTTAATTGGCCCTTGGGGAGGGGTATAAGTGGGACCCAAGGGGTGTGGAGAGGGATTGGAATTAAGTCTAGGTTGAAAGAGGGCCTAAGGCTTGGGCATGGGAAGTGGGGCCTGGAGTGCTGACCTGAACTTCCCTTCAGGGGTGCCAAACTGGAGGAGGTCCCCATTTCCTCATCTAGAGCCAAGGAGTAGGCATAGAACTAAGCGTGGACTGGAGCTTGGCAGGGAAGGAGTATTGCTTGTTAGCTTTGACTTGAATGCCCACAAAAGAGAGGGGCCTCCCACTGTTTGCAACATAAGACTGACTCCATCTGAGTGTTTCGACCAAACTCTCCCCGGAAAGGCTCTTCACTCCGCCTGAGTGCCCAGAAATAGCCTATGGACAGTGTGTGTACACCACCCTAACCCTGGCCAACCCTCCAACTACAATTGTAATGGTCCCAGTCCAGGTCAAAGGGGGCGTCTCCAAAAGCACCGCCATCCACGTATTGCTTACAATTTATCTCTCACTCTTTTCCTTTTTCTGGTCTTTCCATGTTTCTGTCTCTTTTTTTCTAAAGAAAAAAGTGTTTGAAGTTGGCTTTTAAACTTTTTCTCTCTTGTTAAGCCATCGGCCTCATTCTCCTTTCCATAGCTGGATGGAGTTCCCAGTTTCTGTTGAACTGTTTGGCTGTCGATATCCAATTTGCAGACATCTGGAGCTCTCTGGGTTAAATCGTGATTGCTGTTCCCAACATTCTTATGTAGAATTATTCTGGATTATACACAAATCTCTGAAAATAGAATTTACTGGCACAGTCAGCATCTGTTCAATATGCTATGGACATGACTTCACTGCGCTACAGCTCATATCCGTTTGGAACAATTGATTTAGATAGTCTCCACTAAAAAAAAGGAAAGTTTTATCAGGGCTGTACTCCGGACAAGACTTATACCCCTATATGAGGTAATCAGAAGGAAAAAGCATTTACCAGAAAACCTATGGGGTTACTTAAACTGGTACTGACCTTGGTGGAACGCCCCACATGAGCTCATAAAAGGACCCCCATTTAGTGTTGTATTACAATTGTTAGTGATCTTTGGAATACCTAATGGAAACTACTTTGGTGCAAGTTCCCCAGCAGGCTGCAGTCAAACCGGCCTCTAAGACATCAGGCTCCCATTTACCTCCTAGCTCCAAAAGATTTCTGCAGTTCCACATTTTGGGGGCTTATGGGAATTACAAGATCCAACCATGGCACCCAGTAGTCTCTATATTTACGCCAGCCAGATTCCATTCACTGCTGTACATCTGGAAAGACTGAATACAGAAGAATCCTATTACATTGATTGTTTTGATTGGGTTTTGTAGGCAGAAGTTGCTAGTCATTTTTGGAATACCCAAAGGGAAAGTCTTCATGGTTTGAGGCATAAAAATCAAGAAGGCAGATCAAAACCACCTAGAACTGCTATTGGGTTTTGGTCGGCAATAAAACTAAATAAAAATAATAGACTTTACCGACTTACCCCATGGCGAATCTGATTCAGTGCTGATCTCATAACTAAACTTCTGTTTTGAACCAGCAATGATAAGTGCCTTTAATTAATCTTGTGCATGCTTGTGCATATGTACACTATGGGTTTTTTTGGTTTGTCCTCTGTTCAGCATATGTGGTTATTCACTGTTAAATAGTCCTTTATAGATCGTCTTTAGTGCATTGAAAAGCAAGCTTGGCATGCTAGTTGATGGACAACAATATACCTTAAGACTTAGCCACATTTTACCATGCATCTGCTATCAGGGCTTAGATGCATGGCCCAATGACAACTGATTTATTGGTTAGTTTAATGTCCCTGCGGACTTTTCCTGACACAGAGTTGCAAGAAAGATTCATGTTCACTTTAAGTCTACATTCATCTGTCTATTGTAGCAGTGTATTGTATAATATGAAAGTTGCAAAAGACAATGATACATAGACTGTTATGGACTGCATTAGTGGCCCCCCGGCCGCTGTAGACAATCCCCTCGATTCAAAGAGCAAAAGTTAAGTGATTTCGTATCGAGAATCGTAAGTTTGGGTGGGTGTTTGTCATTTTTTCTTGTTTTTTTGGCCATTTCGTATTCGCACGATCGTTCGCGCATAGACGTATATGAACATACGCATTTCGTACGAGAATCGTATAATTTGCGTTAGTTCGTGTGTTTTTCCCGTCCAAATCGTATTATTTGCGTCCGATCCTATTTTTTACGTCCTTCACATGGGCTTGCGCCCAATTCAGAGAGGTGATTGTTAATTGTTTGGAAGCCCATTAAAGAGCTGCTTTACGAAATGTTTGCCGGCAGCTATTTGGCCTCGGGAGTAGGATGGAGCGGAGCGAGTTTGTGGCACATCAAGGGCTTATGCTTTTTGGCATTGAGTTGATCGAGATGTCTGAGAGCAGATTGCCCCTGCGTCGTCGCATGAACATCGATAGCATGAATGATGTTGAGCTGTTCGAGCTGACCAGGCTTAATCGCGCTTCCCTCCATAAATTATATAGTGAGCTGCGGCCATGGTTAGCCCGCACCACAAGGAAGGGGCATGCAATTTCAGGTATGACCAAGATGCTTGGCTGCCTGCAATTTTTGGCGAACGGCTCGTTCCAGAGGCTGGGTGCCCTCTCTGTGGGGATGTCACAGCCTACGCTGAGCCGCGCACTGTCTAAATTTTTGGAAGGCATGGCTGCCATAACTCCAAAATATATTTATTTTCCTGATGATATGGCAGCCAGAAACGCCATTAAGCTTGGGTTTTATAATGTGGCCGACATGCCCAACGTTATTGGTGCAATTGACTGCACACATGTGGCACTCGTACCTAGGGCAGCCGACGAGTATATATATAGGTATTGAGATTGGTTATTATGTTGCCCAACGTGTCATGTAACCTGTTTTCCTTTGCGCCAGCATATTTGTTTATCCCTCATTTGTGTAGCTGCTTTATCTCGGCTTTTCATTAGTCTTTCCCAATAGAGTGCAGACATGTTTTGAGGTTAATTTATTAGTTTTGGTCAAATATCAATTACCCTTTTTGTATGTTTTTTCCTTAAGGAATCGTAAAATGGGACACTCACTTAATGTCCAGGCCGTGGTTGGTCCGGATATGCGGTTTATGAGTGTCCTTGCCGGCTACCCCGGATCGTCCCACGACTCCTATATCCTCCGGCGATCTGGGTTGTTTCGGAGATTTGAGGCAGGTGAATTTTCGGGGGCATGGCTGCTTGGTAAGTGTGTCCTATTTGTGTGTTATTAAATGTGGCATTAATCTTGTATTTGTTGATATGTTTTTTAAGGATAAATTTACAGAAGCGTACAACTGCCTTTTTCTTGGCTCATATATTAGGAACTTACCCTAAAAATCCTTGTCTCGCTGTGGCCTTCAGAATGTTTTCCCTTTAGTTAGGATGTCTGTAAGTTCCTTGTGCCTAAATATATTGGTTTGGAGTTTATACCCAAGGATCTTTGACCTTTGTCTCCTTTGGGACTATTGGTCTTTAAATGTCAAAGTGGACTTAAACTGCATACATTGTAGTTTCCAGTGAAATGTGGATAGGGATCTTTGACCTTTGGCTCCTTTGGGACTATTGGTCTTTAAATGTCAAAGTGGACTTAAACTGCATACATTGTAGTTTCCAGTGAAATGTGGATAGGGATCTTTGACCTTTGGCTCCTTTGGGACTATTGGTCTTTAAATGTCAAAGTGGACTTAAACTGCATACATTGTAGTTTCCAGAGAAATGTGGATAGGCCCTCCGCAGCATCCTAATTGTAACATGTCTGAAAACTACAAATATATGTAAAATACAAATACCCTTGGCCGTGCAGATGTTTGTTAATTAATTGGTATCTAGAAGTGCCATTTTTATTTAGGTGATACCTTAGTGCAATTTTTGTGGGCCCTAATGTGCCCTGTATTTTTTTGGGAACACTTTAGCTTACATCATTATGATATCTGTGAAATTTGGGGTGTTGGTTGTGTTGCCTTTTTAATTTTGAGTACATTTAATTCTCTGTTTCAGGTGATTCCGGGTACCCACTTCTACCCTGGCTCATGACGCCTGTGCTGCGGCCCCAGGATGCCTCGCAGGAAGCGTATAACCGTGCGCATCGCAAGACCCGGGCTGTTGTGGAGAGGGCCTTTGGTCTGCTGAAGACACGTTTTCGTTGCCTTGACCATACTGGGGGGGCCCTGCAATATGATCCCAAGAAAGTGATCGACATTATAATGGCATGTGCTGTTTTGCACAATTTTGCCATCATGGAACGTGTCCCACGTTATGTGGACAGGCTGCCCTCTTCAGCCGTCGAGGATGAAGGCGAGAATTTTGAGGGGCCCCCCAGTGAGTCTGGCCAATCTGTTCGAGCCAACCTGATCAGCCAGCATTTTAGTTAACTTTTTTCCCTGTCTCACCATTCTGTATGTCTGTGTTATCCTTTTTGAAACATATGTTGTTTTGCCCTAATGTGGCATTACCTCTAAGTAAAACATTTCGACCTTAATTGTTGCCTAATGTATTTCATGTAGTTTCCTTAGCTTTCGCTTTGCATTGTTACACCTCTTCAAACCAAAATTATCTGGTTTAGCCCAAGCTGTTAAAAATGTCTTCCCACTAAAAACGCCACAAGTATTGGAAGTGAAATATTTGTTTTACTTAGCAAATGAAAAATTATAGTGGTTAACAGAAATCAGTCCACATACATCTGTGGTAACAAATGGATAACATTAAAAAAAACATCGAGCACATCTACACCTGGAAGTGAGTGGCACAACCAAACAAGGACACCCAGTCCAAAGGCCAGCCTAGTCCAGTCATTAATATTGCCTGTGCCCAGGGATATTTGGGCATGGCCATAATGTCACACAAACATGTCTGCAAACAGGAGGAGCACCAACCAAATACATAGGTAAAGCCATAAGTGGCCAGATAAACTCCACATAGACCTATGGCATTGGCTAGTGGCCTTAAGCATTACTCTAAGGAGCTATATGGGAGCAAATACAAAACACAACCTGCCAGAGCAACACAAAATGGATTGTTTGAAACCTCAAAGGACAAGTAAATACAGTGGGGGTTAAGAGAAAAGATGTCCCACACACCCATGGCTTAATAGGGTGGCTGCCCATAATACCCAGGTGGAGGTCCAGGTGGAGGTCCATGGGAATGGGACCTAGCCTGGGCCATGGCAGCATTGTGAATTTGAAACTGCTCCACAATGTTTCTCTGCATATTGGTCATCTCAGCCATGGCTGACTGGATGCCATTACTTGCATTGGCCACGTTGCTGTTGAGGGTACGCAACTCCGCGAGGATGCCCTGTAGACTGGTATGGATGTTCACCATGTCGGCATGCCTTTCCTCACGCTCTGTAACGAGCTGTGCCTGATAAGACTCCCTTTCTTGGGTCCATAATTGAAGCAGGGCACTCTGCCTCCCCTGGGAAATTGTGGGGCGGCGTAATGGCGTCCGCCGCACAATTACCCTGGCTCTTGGGCGTGCCCTGCCGCGTGGTGTCGTACCCTCAACAGCAACCGGCCTGCTTTGCAAATCCTCAGCAGCAGAGTGAACACTGGGGACTGTAGTGTCAGTCTCCCCATGTGCAAGCACAATGGATGGAGATTCACTCTGCTGCTGAGGATTGGCCAGAGAAACATTATGGAGCAGTTCCAAATTGGGACCCAGGGGGAGTTCATCCGACGTGCCCTGTACGGAGACATCATCATCTTCCTCCATGTCCTGGATCTCTTCCATGAGTGTGCGGGTCTGTAGGGACATATAAAAAAAAAAAGGCTAAGTTTGCGTCCCAATTTTGGATTTCAACAGTTTAACACATTCGTAAGCACTTGTTAGTATTTATGCTACTAAATTAACTTACCGAAAATCTCTGATCTGGGATCCGATGCTGTACGGACCTGGTAGGCATAACCAAACTGGGGGGTGAGTTTACCCTTGCTGAGGGATCATGCTGGGCTGAAGAAGAGACAAAAAAACCACGTAAACACACACACATAACCTTTTTTTGGATATGTAATCAAAAATAGCTCTATTTGTAATATTATTCAACTCTAGAGCAATGGTGACCTTTGTTCAAACCCACGCAAGTTTACATAGGTGCAATGGCTCGGACAAACTGCTAAGTGACCTCAGTTCTAAGTCATGAAGTGTACCCAGTCAGCATCCAACTTTCAGGGCACATTTTTGGATTTAGCCTACCATTCGCTAGGTCCGGCCTACTCAAACAATTGTTTGAAACGCCCATTTAAAGGTATGTGGTGAGAGGTGAATGTCTGGCCATGGTGCTGACGCAGGGGGTGTCTAGTTAAAAATAAAGACACTGGTGGAGGGGCTGGAGATTTCTAAGTGCCAACTAATAAAGGCTGCTTGCCCTTGCTGGGCTGGATGGGCCAGAGCTGAGGGGACAGGGATTGGATGGCTAAAGGGGGGAGTTAACGTATTGATGGTGATGGGATGGATGGAGCCAATCTGTTACAAATGTATGGGCCTTATGTGGGGGGGGGCATGGGGGGACTGTGGCACATGGGCCAGAGCAGGGGCAGCGGGACACGATTGTGGCCAGTGAAAATTTAAATAAGTTACTGTGTACCTTGCAATGCCACTTCCTGGGCAGTACTTCATATTGCAATGCTATGTTTCACGGAGCCATGACATTGGGCAGGAGACCAACCACTACATGGCCGATCAAGGGGGCAGCTCTGAGCACGTCAACACAGAAGTAACTGAGTGCAGGGCTGTCTGGGCAGGGGTCCTTGAATGTGGTGGCAAGGTCCGCATTGGGACCCCGGGCCGCCAGTTGAGTCTCGCTGCTCTTGGTCACATATGTTTGTGGGTGGCTAATTAAATTGTTAACTCAAACACAACTCACACAAGCAAAAGGCAACCCATACATAATGATGTGTGTTTTGTGATTGATTCAAAATATCTCAGTTATCTTGAGAAACTTCATGACTTTAACAATACAATTGGACATTTGAACTTTGCCATAATGGCTGTGGGCCTAAATGTGTGATTCCCAGGGCCAAAAAGAGGACACAAACAGCCACAGTAGTGCGAGGCCAAGCAAGGCAAACCATAGGGGCATCCCGTTATCTTGTTACTAGTGAACTGTCGATTATTTAGCAAACAGGCAAACATGCAGATTTAAGAGTACTCACCGTGGGTACGGGTCGGTGAGTCTGTGTCCCTTAGACCAGCATGTCCACCGACCGCGACCGGATGGAGAAGTCCAAGCACAATCTCCTCAGCAGGGGTAAACTCCAATTTAGATGGAAAGCCACCGCCAGTTTTCAGGCTGAAAAGAGAAAATTGTTTGGTACTCAGAAAAGGTGCATACAGTACATCCAAAACATTAGATTTAGCGTAAACATTTAGTTACCTGTAATTATGCCTTTTAATTTCTTTTTGCCGTACAGCATACTTCAGATCAGAGATTTTCTTCTGAATTTGGGACACATCTTTCCTCTCTTCCCCCGCTGCATTTACTTGTCGGAGGATGGTTTCAAACAATTCCATCTTGCGCTGCTTGGTGGTGTGTTTTGATTTGCTCCCATATAGCTCGTCATAGTATAATGTAAGGCCACTAGCCAATGCCATATTTTGGTCATGGGAGAATCTCCCACTCAACTGGCCGCGGCGCAATGTGCGGCCAGATGGTTGGCTTGGCTGCTCCTCCATGTGTGCAGACACATGTGGTGACATTATGGCCTGGGGCTGGGTAGGGGAATGGCCGGATTGGTGGCTTCCCAATGACTGGACTGGACTGGCCAAGGGACTGGGTGTTCTTGCGTGGCTGGCCACCGAACTTCCAGGTGTAGATGTGGTCATGGTTGCAATTCGGGGCCCTCTTGGGGGGCTAGGTTCCCGGCTGGTGCCAGGTCGGGGGCTCTGGTCCCGGCTGGTGCCAGGTCGGGGGCTTCTGGCCCTGGATGGGCTTCGGGCCCTGGCTGGGCTTCTGGCCCTGGATGGGGTTCTTCTGGCCCTGGATGGGGTTCGGGCCCTGTAGGGGCTTCTGGCCCTGGATGGGGTTCTTCTGGCCCTGGATGGGGTTCGGGCCCTGTAGGGGCTTCTGGCCCTGGATGGGGTTCTTCTGGCCCTGGATGGGCTTCGGGCCCTGTAGGGGCTTCTGGCCCTGGATGGGGTTCTTCTGGCCCTGGATGGGGTTCGGGCCCTGTAGGGGCTTCTGGCCCTGGATGGGGTTCTTCTGGCCCTGGATGGGGTTCGGGCCCTGTAGGGGCTTCTGGCCCTGGATGGGGTTCTTCTGGCCCTGGATGGGGTTCGGGCCCTGTAGGGGCTTCTGGCCCTGGATGGGGTTCTTCTGGCCCTGGATGGGGTTCGGGCCCTGTAGGGGCTTCTGGCCCTGGATGGGGTTCTTCTGGCCCTGGATGGGCTTCGGGCCCTGGCTGGGCTTCTGGCCCTGGATGGGGTTCGGGCCCTGTAGGGGCTTCTGGCCCTGGATGGGGTTCTTCTGGCCCTGGATGGGGTTCGGGCCCTGTAGGGGCTTCTGGCCCTGGATGGGGTTCGGGCCCTGTAGGGGCTTCTGGCCCTGGATGGGGTTCTTCTGGCCCTGGATGGGGTTCGGGCCCTGTAGGGGCTTCTGGCCCTGGATGGGGTTCTTCTGGCCCTGGATGGGCTTCGGGCCCTGGCTGGGCTTCTGGCCCTGGATGGGGTTCGGGCCCTGTAGGGGCTTCTGGCCCTGGATGGGGTTCTTCTGGCCCTGGATGGGGTTCGGGCCCTGTAGGGGCTTCTGGCCCTGGATGGGGTTCGGGCCCTGTAGGGGCTTCTGGCCCTGGATGGGGTTCTTCTGGCCCTGGATGGGGTTCGGGCCCTGTAGGGGCTTCTGGCCCTGGATGGGGTTCTTCTGGCCCTGGATGGGCTTCGGGCCCTGCTGCGGGGCATGGGTTTCCGAACTGCCCTACATGAAGGCATGGCCGGTGTGGTCTCACTTGTGCTGCCTGTTCTGGGGGCAGAGGTGGTGGGTGCTGCAGTTGCCAGCTTTTTGGCTGCAGGGGCACGGGGCTTGGGGCCCCTTTTTTTGGTACCTGAGGGTCCAGGATCCCTTGGTGGGGCCGAGGTGGGAGTCTTGCCTCTCAGTTTTCGGCCAGCTTGCTGGGACCTTGTGGTGGGGCCCTCCGCGGTCTTGCTTGCCTGGGGTCGCTTGCTCATCGCCTTTTTTGGTGCCATCGTACAGAAATGCTCAAAGAGAATGAGCTTGGGGGGAAAGGACCTTTAAATAATGAGCCCAGCGTGTGACGCCTATGCGCACGACTACGCGCTCGTACGAACGTACGTTCGAGCGGAACCAGGAAACCGCTGGGGTTTCACTTATCTGCTGCCTGGAAGAAGACTAAAGATGGCGCCCACTATCTTCACCCGTCAACAGGAAGAGATCCTCATGCTGGTAAGTGGCTGCCTGTGCATTTTAATAGAATAGTCAATGATGGCCTAAATGTAAATGATGCGTTGGGAACTAGTTTGGGGTCTCTTAATGTTTAATCACTGGCTCCTCACACTTCATCCTCAAGGGCCGAGCCTGGCCACGTTTTCACCTGTCTATGCTGATGTCCTAATTCGGCCAATTGCTCCGGCTTAGCAACAGTTAATTAACCTGTGGAGTAGCGGGGCGAGCTGTCAAACCTGGCCTGTCTCGGACCTTGATGCGGATGTTTGCGGAACACTGTTTTCCTAAGCCATAAAAACACAACGGGAAGCCACACACGTGGTCCAAAAGCCTAAGCATTAGGCTACATCTTGGATGTTTAAACCATCCTAACATGCCATAGATGCAGGTGGCCTGATTCTTGATGTTGGCTATTATCTGTATGTACATGGTGTGTGATACATATAACATAAGACCAGACTGTCAATCACAGTCAACGTCCTCTTTAAGGCACTCCCCAAAAATGGCGGCCATTCGAAATGTGTGTGTTAATGACATTAAATACTCAACTTGTGATGCAACACATATGGGTCTGTGTGTAAAAGTAAAAGCTCTGTGTCCATTATGTTTTTCAGATCATGCTTCAGCGCCGGTATGACTTCGCGCCCAATGTGTGCGAGAAAAGGGACATCGCCCGGGAGATCATCGCCGAGATCCACCGTGTGACCAGCACCACCTTCACTCACACCCAGATAATGCAGCATTGGTCGGACCTGAAGCGTCTGCACATGCCCCGGGTGCGGAGGTTTTTTGGGATCCATTTCCCAAGTAAGTACCAAGCAATTGCATGGTATATGTTCCAAATGTCTAAGTTATGCCTTTATTTATAATGACTTTTCTTTGGTAGTGTTGGAAATGGATTTCAGAATTCGCCGCACCCGGAGACGTACAGGCCGACCAGTGCTGCATGACTCTGCATCTGTGAGTGAAGGTGGTGGATCTCCCGGGCGACGGACCTACCCCTCCTCTGTGGCCTCCTCAGACCAGCCCCTGGACCTTACCACAGAGGAGGGGCCAAGGCGCGTGGGCGTGGAGTCATACCTGGCCACGCATGGGGAAGGCTCTGGTATGTCACTCTTCATGTATAGGCACAAAGATATACATGGCAGGCCAAAAACTAAGTTATCCTTTATTATGTATTTGTAGAAGCTTCTGGAGCGGGTGAGATAGTGGAGGAGGAGGCAGCAGAGATGCTTGAAGTCGATCCTGGCGAAGGTGAGTGATGTCAGCCAGACTGGGAGCCAGATATGTTGGGGATAGTGACTCTCTACAAATACTAACCAAATGTCACATGTTTCTCCAGGGACTTCTTCACAGCAGAGCCAGGACCAAGGGCAGCCTGTTGGCCCCAACCAGCCATCTGTCGGCCACCAACTCCGTAAGTCTCCATGCCATTATTCATATTAATGTTTGCTTAGCTAATAACACACACATAACTAAAGGCGTAGCCAATGTGTAGTTCACACTTTCATGTGGGCACTTCGTTAGCTTAAAGAGGACCCAAACTAGTATTAAGAACCAAAGACTTAGCCATCACACTGTACCTACAGATTAGAAACATGGAAAAACACCCTTCACCCATCTAATGCATGTTATTAGACAGAACAAAACCAATATTGGGGAATATGGAATGCACAATATTTACAGGCAGCATGGGATACAGATTGAAAAAAGGAAGGTGCTGCCATGCATTGTGTGAGTGATGACCTTTCCCTCAACCCAGCTATGCTCTGGATTCCCAACGCACCACTGTAACCTACTCCCCTGTACTTTATCCAACTCTCCACTCCTCATTAAGTGTTAGGCTTCAGAGTCCAGATGGCGGCGCTGTAATCCCAAAAAAGCCCTAAATAACTTTGAGGTGGTGCAGAATCATTTGTGAATAGTTTTTGGTTTTCATTAAATAATGTTGAAGGTCCGGTTTAAGGAGTTTAAACACTTACCTGTGGGAAATGCATTAACTGTATCCCTTTGAAGAATGACATATGTCATGCATTTACATGTATTTGATTAACCCTAAATCTATTTCCAGCATACAAACCGGTCTGGGACTCCTATTTATGTTTATTTCTCTATTGGTTACAGGGATGATCCCCCAAACCTTGGCTGGGAAAAAAAAAAGAATGAAGGAGTTGGTGGCCGAGCTGCTGGCCATACAGGCGACGTTGGGGCCAACAGATGAAGAAGACGAGGAGGATTAGTGCCCTTGGTCCTGGCTCCTTTCTTAAACTTGTTTTTAAAATTTTTAAAATTTTCCAAAGTTTTTTATAGTTTTGGTTAAAAACCAAAAAAGATGTTTTTAAAAAAAAAACACTAACAAACAAAAAAAGTTGTTTTACTGTTGAAAAAATAGGAAATATTTCTATGTGTTTTTCAGATAAAAAAAAAAAAAAAAAGGTTTCCAAAAAAAAACCCAACCCAAAAAAAAAAATTTATACAATTCTTAAAAACCAAAAAAAGAAAATATTTAAAATAAATTATATTTTAAGCCTTCCTAAATGTGTCTTTTCTAATATGCACACACCCCAAAAATTACACAAACCAGAAACAACACACTTAGAAACATATAGACATATGTAAATTATGTGATTTTCTTACGTTTTATGGACCGAGAAATGAAGTGGGATGCAGCCGCTAAAGGGTTTAGGTAAGTTTGAGGGACCGAGAAATGAAGTTGGATGCAAGCGTTAAGGGGTTTAGGTAAGTTTTATGGACCGAGAAATGAAGTGGGATGCAGCCGCTATGGGGTTTAGGTAAGTTTGAGGGACCGAGAAATGAAGTTGGATGCAAGCGCTAAAGGGTTTAGGTAAGTTTGAGGGACCGAGAAATGAAGTTGGATGCAAGCGCTAAAGGGTTTAGGTAAGTTTGTGGGACCGAGAAATGAAGTTGGATGCAAGCGCTAAAGGGTTTAGGTAAGTTTGAGGGACCGAGAAATGAAGTTGGATGCAAGCGCTAAAGGGTTTAGGTAAGTTTGAGGGACCGAGAAATGAAGTTGGATGCAGCCGCTATGGGGTTTAGGTAAGTTTTAGGGACCGAGAAATGAAGTTGGATGCAAGCGCTAAAGGGTTTAGGTAAGTTTGAGGGACCGAGAAATGAAGTTGGATGCAAGCGCTAAAGGGTTTAGGTAAGTTTTAGGGACCGAGAAATGAAGTTGGATGCAGCCGCTATGGGGTTTAGGTAAGTTTTAGGGACCGAGAAATGAAGTTGGATGCAAGCGTTAAGGGGTTTAGGTAAGTTTTATGGACCGAGAAATGAAGTTGGATGCAGCCGCTATGGGGTTTAGGTAAGTTTGAGGGACCGAGAAATGAAGTTGGATGCAAGCGCTAAAGGGTTTAGGTAAGTTTGAGGGACCGAGAAATGAAGTTGGATGCAAGCGCTAAAGGGTTTAGGTAAGTTTTAGGGACCGAGAAATGAAGTTGGATGCAGCCGCTATGGGGTTTAGGTAAGTTTTAGGGACCGAGAAATGAAGTTGGATGCAAGCGTTAAGGGGTTTAGGTAAGTTTTATGGACCGAGAAATGAAGTTGGATGCAGCCGCTATGGGGTTTAGGTAAGTTTGAGGGACCGAGAAATGAAGTTGGATGCAAGCGCTAAAGGGTTTAGGTAAGTTTGAGGGACCGAGAAATGAAGTTGGATGCAAGCGCTAAAGGGTTTAGGTAAGTTTTAGGGACCGAGAAATGAAGTTGGATGCAGCCGCTATGGGGTTTAGGTAAGTTTTAGGGACCGAGAAATGAAGTTGGATGCAAGCGCTAAAGGGTTTAGGTAAGTTTGAGGGACCGAGAAATGAAGTTGGATGCAAGCGCTAAAGGGTTTAGGTAAGTTTTAGGGACCGAGAAATGAAGTTGGATGCAGCCGCTATGGGGTTTAGGTAAGTTTTAGGGACCGAGAAATGAAGTTGGATGCAAGCGTTAAGGGGTTTAGGTAAGTTTTATGGACCGAGAAATGAAGTTGGATGCAGCCGCTATGGGGTTTAGGTAAGTTTGAGGGACCGAGAAATGAAGTTGGATGCAAGCGCTAAAGGGTTTAGGTAAGTTTGAGGGACCGAGAAATGAAGTTGGATGCAAGCGCTAAAGGGTTTAGGTAAGTTTTAGGGACCGAGAAATGAAGTTGGATGCAAGCGTTAAGGGGTTTAGGTAAGTTTTATGGACCGAGAAATGAAGTTGGATGCAGCCGCTATGGGGTTTAGGTAAGTTTGAGGGACCGAGAAATGAAGTTGGATGCAGCCGCTAAGGGGTTTATGTAAGTTTCTGGTTGAGGGTGCGCATGCGCAAGATCTTATAAACATACGAACGCACGAATCTAAGAGGCCAAAAACCAATGAAACCCAGAGGCAAACGCAAGTAATTGGAAGAGGTTGACGATGGAAGCAGCCGAAAAAACAGGCTGCCGCCGCAACAGGTGAGCACATGAACGTGATTTTTACGATTGCCAACTGACTGAGGCAAGTTCGGGAGATATCATACGAACGGACGTATCTTTTAGGATAGAAACGTATTTGCTTATTGAATCACTCGCAAGTTCATACGAACGCACGAGCGGACGTAAAAAATAGGATGATCGTGAGCCAAATCCAAGCTGTTACATGTTTCTTTGAATCAACCCAAATGTGCTGTGGGTCTGCAGAAAAGAAAAGGGAGGACTTTTTTGTGTTTTGAGTGCAGGCAAGTATGGAGTTGTATCATTTCAGAATTGTATAGGTATGAATGTGGTCTCATGCAAAGAAAGGTCCTATAAACTGCTATAGTCATTAATTGTTTTGTTAGATTATTGTTGGATTATTCTTTCTATACATACTAGTGCTGCGCTTTTGCTGTATGCACCTTTCAAGACAGAGCAGGGAATATACATCCAAAAAAGTGAAGCATTCATAGAGGGGAAACCTACAAATAATAGGCTGCCCGTCCGCTGAAGAGAGGAATGCGGCTGAATACAGAAAGGCCAAAGGACGAATCTCATTTAACATATTCTGTTGCCATGGCGGCAGAGAGCAGCTTTCAGTGTACCTCTTGAAACCGCCAAATTTTATACTCCTAGAAAAATGAATTGTAATTGTCAGGCCAGCTTTTAACCAATTCATTTAGTCACTCATATCAACGATGCAAGAAATCCCAAGGGGGTTAGGGGGAATTAATTTGAGATTTGAACAGGTACATCTACTGCAGCTTTTAACCTCCTGCAGGACCTTTATAACCTCTAGATCAGCGGTACTAAACTGGCGGACCGGGGTCCGAATGCGGACCTCGGTGCCAGATTTTCGGACCCCTTCCATGTAGCCCTGCACTCAGTTGCTTATGTGTTGCTATGCTCAGAGCTGCCCCCTGATCAGCTGCCCCTTGATAAGCGATGTAGTGCTTAGTCTCCCTGGCACCTAGCATACCTAGCATTGTCATATGAAGTACTACACTGCACTATAACTATCCACCCCCCACGACAGCCCCCCGTCCGGACCTTCACCTCTCATGGGATGCCTGTTAATGGACCTATACAAAAAGTGGTTGAGTACCCCTGCTCTAGATCATCAGGGTTTTCCAACCTGTTTTATGGAGTATCAATCTCTAGATCAGGGTTCCCCATCCTGGTTTATGGAGCATCAGCATCTAGTTCAGGGTTACCCAAACCGTTTTATGTAGTTTCCGCCTCTAGATCATGGTTCCCCAAACTGTTTTATGGAGTAAAAACTTCAATATCACAGTTTCCCAACCTGTTTTATGGAGTACCGGCCTCTAGGTAAGGGTTTGTTTTTTTAGTTTATGAAGTAACAACTTTTACATCAGGGTTCCCCAACCTGTTTTATGGAATGTCAACCTTTAAATTGGGGTCAGGATTCCCCAAACTCTTTTTATGGATTACCAGCCTCTAGATCAGGTTTCCCATTTCAGTTTAATGGAGTAGCAACCTTGAGATCAGTGATTCCAACCAGATTCTAGATCAGGGGTGGGCAATTATTTTTTCCATGGGGCCACATGAGAAGCTAAAAATATTGCGGAGGGCCGGGCCAAAAGGCTGAACTCTGCATAATATAATTGTATGGCTTTATAAAAAGCAGTATATAGCATTGTGACAAGCTGCTACGATTATATGTTATAGTTAAACAATGAAAAAGTGAGGTTGCCTTACAAAAAAAAAATAATTTATTAAATAAACCACAGTGTGTGCTTCCAGTGGGTCTCACACAGCAGGGCATTCCAAATCGGGATGCCCTCGAGGCATGATGCCTGTAACCTAGCCCTGGATTCCTTCACACTCCAAAGGGCTGGGTTACACGGGTTTTGTTATGCTTTTAGAGAAGGAGTCCGCCTTTTTTCACTTTGCTACTGAGTAAAAAGTGTTTCAAAAAGTGGAGCATCCGATTTGGGATGCTGGGGGAGCTTGGATAAAAGGTTGTGTGAAACCCTTCCCACCTTGCAGCATGGTCCCCCCGCCCTCCCAAAGGCATTGGTCTGGCCAGAAATGGACTACGAGAGCCGGTGCACTATCAGGTGCTACGTAGTGCCAGCAGCCTGCGACTTGAAGCACAGACAAGTGGCTGGAGAACCTCCATCTCCGGCGTCAGCTTCGCAGCGACTGACACATGCCACACAGTACCGGCCAAGGGCGGGAAGAGAAACTCATCTCACAGCCAAACCTGCAGGAGGGAGCTGTCCAATAGGGGAGCAGGCTCTAATCCACACACGCCCCTGCTACATCAGACTCCCTACAGAAGTGCAAAAGTGCTGTTCAAACCCGGCACTATCTTTTCTGGCAGGACTGCGTGGACAGTGGGTGGGACTGAAAGGTAGGGTCGTCGGCAGCTTGCGGCCGTGCACCTTACAGGGAATGCTGGTTGTGGGCCGGTCAGAGCCAATCAAAGGGCCGTATGTGGCCCTGGGGCCTTACAATGCCCAGGTCTGTCCTAGATCAAGGATTCCCAAGCTGTAGAGGAGTACCAGCCTCTACGTCAGGGTATACTAATGGGTTTTATGGAGTACAAGCCTCAACATGGTCTAACATGTTTTTTGGAGTGCCAACCTCTAGATCAGGGTTTCCCAAACTTTTTTATGGAATATTAAATAATTTTGCCTGAATATCCTCTTTAACGTTTGCTATACATATTCTCTAGTTAGAGCATCCGCTAAAATGAAACGCCACCTTGGAAATCCCATCATGGAAGAGCAGGAATCATAGTCATGTTAAACATATTGTTAACTCAGTCAGTGAGTGTAGATCCAATCCACTGAGAGCCTAAAAAAGGGGGTTCTTTAGGCTCTCAGTGGATTGGATCTACACTCACTGACTGAGTTAACAATATCCCTAAATCCCTACCCAGACTGAAAGAGAATGAGTATGATTATTGTGTGAGTGACTGGAAAAATTGGGTGATCCGCACTCCTCTTAGTAAAACTTGACTTTTAATCCAATCCAATTAAAAACATCTCCAATATTAATCTTACTAAGAGGAGTGCGGATCACCCAATTTTTCCAGTGACTCTTTGGGGGTTCGGGACCACCCACGATCGAGCACCCCAATCTAGTGGTAGAGCTGAAATAACCTTTTCTGTGGTAATATTGTGTGAGTGGCCTATCCATACAAACCTGGTGCACATCTGATCATCTGTAACTAATTAAGTTTGATCAGAGAGATAAAACAGACCAGGCTCCCAATGACTGGTGGAATGGAAACTCCATACACTAGCCAAACACAAACCCTGCCTTCTCTTCAGAGAGTCCCCAGAAGCTAGGCTGGTTGGTTAACATACTGGGGATGTGGGAGACAGATAAATGACATAGGAGCACTGTAATGCAATCGGGGAGCCCCATACCATATAGGACAAAACTGGCCCAAGATGATGGAAAAATCCACAAAAGTGGACTTTCCCTCTAAATAGAAACAACACCTGGGATTTTCACGATCCTGGGTCAAGTTCCTCTCCTCTGCAGCGGGGCATCCCAATTTGAAATTGTTCTTCGATTTGAAACTCACCTCACTGGCAATCCCATATGTGCACAGGTGCATGTGTGAGATCTCCGCCAATCAGCACTAACACTTGCACTCCATTCACTCCATCCAATTCCATCCATAACTAAGCCAAGCTGATGTCAGAGCAATAAAGCTTACCGCTTCCCTGTGTACTTATACCTGTGATTCAGAAATGCCTAGTACAGGTACGTGCATCAGCCAGAGGAAAGCCGTGGATGCGGCTGCATATGCTGTGGAATTGCTGGCGAGGTAAGTAAATAAAGTAACCCATAGGAATTTACATAGTGGGGCACGGGCCACCCTGAACTATTTTAGACTCCAGGGAGGCCAATGTTCTTCTTTAAAAGTAATGTGACTAATTGAATTAAATCAGCAGGGCATTTTTTTACCCCATGCCTTAATTGTTATTGCCAGAAAATGAAAATGTGTTTATTTAATTCTATTGAAAAGCAAATTACATTGAGAGTTCAGTTGGGTCATGTACCCCTGGCACCCTGTCTTAGCTAGCTTTGACACTGGATTTTATTGCAAATTATCTGAAGGATATCAGGAATCACAGGTCTGATTTAAGCCAGAGGGTTTCTGCCACCTATATCATGCTGCCCTAGACACAGGATCTTGCTTAATGGGAAATACATAGTAACATAGTATGTAAGGCTGAATAAAGCCTGTTTAACTCCTTCCAGTGGTCTAGTAGCCATAGCTGGAAATGTTATTACATGCCAGGAAGGCATCAAGGCCACTTTTGAACGTTCTTACTGTATCCATCATTACTACCTCCTCTGGCAGCGAGTTCCATAGTCTCACTGCTCTTACAGAGAAGAATCCCCTCCTATGTCGGTGGAGAAAGCACCTTTCCTCTAACCTTAGTGGATGCCCCCGGGTTATGGTTACACTCCGGGGTATAAATAGATTGTGGGACAGATCTTTGTATTGACCCCGAATATATTTATACATAGTTATTAGATCACTCCTCTCGTCTTTTTTCTAGACTAAATAAACCTAACTTGGACAATCTTTCCGGGTACTCTAGCCCCCGCACTCCTTTTATTAACTTTGCTGCCCTTCTTTGAACGCGCTCCAGTTCTGATATGTCCTTCTTAAGCACAGGTGCCCAGAACTGTACACAGTATTCCATATGGGGTCTGACCAGTGACTCGTACAGGGGTAAAATGATGTTCTGGTCATGAGCACCTATGCCCCTCCTGATGCACCCCATGATCCTATTTGCCTTGGCAGCAGCTGCCTGGCATTGATTACTACAGTTGAGCTTATTGTCAACTAAAACCCCGGCATTGTTGTTTTACCAAGTGTTTCTTTATTTAGTGTTTAATTTAAATAAAGCTCAGGATGTAATACACTTTAAGTGTGGAAACTTTTGCAGAATCTCAAAACCAAAAAGAACATAGAAGAACAAAGTATAGAAAATTGTTAGACAAATGTGTTGTGTATGTGAAGGTACAGCAGAGCCTCACTCATCCTCTATCTTGGCAAAGGTCCTATAGCTGGTTGACGCCAGCGGTAAGCTTTGCACAGCAACAATGGCTACAGACCGCTGCCTCTGGGCAACAATTTTTAAACATCTTCTCTCATATATTTGCAAAAATGCAATACGATAAATGAGACTTTTTGCTAGAAAATGCCGGGGGACGATTTGCAGGAGGAAGAAGCCGCTAAACTGAAGAAAGACTGCAGAGCTGAGATTAGTGGTATAGACACGTTGGTGCATAGGCCTAGGTTTGAATAGATGACAGGTGACATTTTCCTCAAGGCCTTGTCCAGGACCCAAGTGCTAGCCAGAAAGGCCTAGGGCATTTTGTCAAAAACCAGCCTATCCATTGCTTTTTGCATTAACAATCCCAAATGCAACAGACACATAAAATTTATTGTTGAAAATAACTTTATTTTGGATCATCTGAATTGCTTTTACCTTTTGATTCAGCTATTGCAGTGTTCTCGAACGTATTGTCTTTGAAAAGCTGTTTACAGTATCTCTTTCCAAACTCTACAATTAAAATTTACATCTGACTATATAATCTTGCAGTAATGAGGTTTAATCATACCCTCACAACAAGTATATTATCCTACAAGATAGTAGACACCATTAAACTGGACCTTCACCCTGATTAAGAGCCTATCTTGTATGCCTCCCCCACCCTGTACATACAGATTGCCCACATTAAAATGATCCTACCTGCACCTATTGTTTTTTCTGAGTCTTTTAACATCCAAAATGGTGGCCCTTGGAGTCTCAGACTGCCTGCAGACAGAAAGTGTCTTCTAGCTATGCCGCTCTGATCTCTGGAATTGCTGTGCTTTTCTTGACCCCAGCTCTGCTCTGTCTGTGCAAAGCACAGCTATAACTTGCTCCCCTGTGTTTTACACCTTTCTCCACTTCTCAATATGTGATGCTTCTTAGGCAGGATGGCGTCTGTATCCTAGAGTCCTGAACAGAGTTGAAGCCCAGTGGAGGAAAGAATAATAAGTAAGCGACTAAAAACGTAATGTATGTAAAAACGTAGATGCTGGGGAATAGTGATTTAAGGGTTTGGGCTTTTCATTAAATGATGCTGAAGGTCCAGTTTAATGTACAATAGAGGGAGGTAGTGTAGTACCAGCCATTACATTTAACATATAACATATTATTAACCATTACATACATTAGATTTATCCAGAAGAAAGTTTATTCCACTGTTGACCAAACCATGGACTAGCGCATTTTCTAGCCCCAGGCTGCTCCATGTGCCTCCCCTTCCCCCATGCTGCCCCACATAGGTCCCATTCCCCTTATATTCTTGTGGTGTCTCCATGTGCTTTGCCCTCCCTCCCTTTAATTGCATACTGCTCCTTTTGGGTCCAGGCCCCCTCATGCACCCCTGTACTCCTGCCCCCAAATATGCTAATCATCATGTGTTCCAGCCCCCACTGACATGGTTTCTGCCCCTTCTGCACATCCTCCATGGGGCCTAGATCCCTCAGGTCTGAAAATGACTTACCCCCCTTTCCACTCCAAACACCACCATTGAATGTGAACATCAGCGTGGATCTAGCCTCCTCCCCATCACCCCAGGGATATGCCTCCATTAGTGCCTCAAATACCTTGTGAAATGGACTGTGAAATGGAATTTCCCCTTCCTAGTGTTGCTCCCATACCACCTCCCCAGCAATGTCTACTAGCCTTCTCTTCTGCTACTCTCCACTCTCTGTACTCCTACTAGGGCTTTCTCCACCTTCCAGGTAACTAGTGCCTCCTAAACTACAATGATCCCTATTGCTGCTCATTGTACTTTGCCCTGTACCTTGTTAGCATTGTGTGCTATATATGTTTAACTGTGATTTTTCTGCATCGTTTAACTGGGATTTTTCTGCATAGTTTAGGCTTTTTCAAGAAATGTATTTTGGAAATTTGTCAGTGCATTCACACCATTTTTGGGTGAAACGTGAAAAAGATTATATTTTTAAAATTTTGGTGTGTTATTTTTTTAATTAAAAAGTAGTTTTTTCAAGAGAATCATATTGTGTGTAAAAGCCCCATTCCTCCCGATTACAACTGTATCATATTTATCAGTAGACCCCTGTTTCTGCTCAGAAGACACCGCAAATTGAAAAGATTGTTTTATGAGATGTTCATATAAAACCACTATGCACATTACCAAGGGTAAATCCTTGAAAAATATTTTAAAAATATGGTGTGGTGCCCCCCTCCAGTGAAACCAGCCCAGACAGCAGCTACGGGGGCTGATACAACGGGGCTTGGAGGCCCTGGCCCTGAAGACTATCAGCCCATATAGCCTACATGAGCAACCCCCCCTGGCTTTGGGTGGTATACAGGTAATAGGGAGAGGGTTTTGGCAAGTCACCAGCTTGCCGGCAGATAACTTGTCAGCCCCTTCTGCCCTGTGAACTGGGACCCCTTACCAGTTCACAAAGGTTAAATTAAAAAAAAAACCTCACACAGACAGAAAAACTCCTTTATCATTTGTTTTTCGACTTACCTTCTTCCACCAGGGATAGATGATGTTCCTCACCATCCATCGCTGCTTCTGACAGCTGATGGTGATTGGCAGAAGCCTGAAATTCAGATCCGATTCTCTGTCTGTGTATATTAATGTGCAGCTGAGGAAGCTGAATGAAATCTTAGCAGCACTCATAGTTGACACACTGGCATCAATTGCATCCTTTCATAGACTCCAGGGCCGTTTTTAGTCCACTTTAGGATTAAAGATTAAGTCTACTTTTGTGTACTTTTCCATAGACTTCAGACCAGCCAAGTGGCAGAGGGTGACCTGTTTACCTTACCATGAATTTCCTCAGCCCCAGTTTGTGAAGCCGGCAGATGCGCTTTCGAGTTCTAGCTGGTGGGTCTGTGTACTGGCCATTTCAAATGAAAGCGGTGGTGAGGCTAATGTGTTGTTCCCCCCTGGCATTTGGCTGGCCTGAGATCTGTGGAAAAGTCCATGAAGGATATTAGAACTGCAAAGCAGAAGGCAAAGCAAAACATGTACAAAACAAATTGTTAGGAGTATTAAGAATAATTTAAATGTTTTACAAGTTTTTCCAAGACCCCTAGAGAGTATACCTGGTCAGTGGATCAGTCAAAGGAGGACAACAGAAAATGGATCTTGGATCTTGTACTCAAGTGAAAACTGAAACTTTATTCTTCCATTATTTATAATCTAAGTCTGAAACTAAAAGCTGGCATTAAATTATATAAACTGATGGTATTATCAACAGAATTTTTCTTATTATTGTAATCTGATGTCGTCAATTGGATAACTGTCGCCCATAGAAAACTAGTTGCATTGGATCAGCGGGATGGGGAATGCTGGCCAATGCTGTACTGTACTGTACTATAGCATCATCTGTGCTGAACTTCGAGCAGCTATCCCAACACTACAAGTTTTCTGTGCTGAAAACCTAAAATTAAGCATCGGCGAACCTGAGCCACAAAGTTCGTCCGAATTTACAGAATTTAGCAAGTTCAGGTCCTCCGAAACCGAGCACAGATTTGAAATCGAAATCAGTGCGCGCATTCGCACTTGGCCCGAACCCAACCATTGGTCCTTCGGGACACATGGACCCGCTGTATAAAAGGCAGGATGCATGTTACGCGCTGGTGCGCAAATCTGTGTAGTTAGGGATAGGTGCTGCTGGCTGCTGTGGTAGCTGAGGGACAGATAGGGCTTTCTTTTTTTTTTAATAAAACTGACCTTGTAGGAATATCTATATAGGGCAAGTGGCTGGAGTGTGCACTAGATAGGATGGGTGTCAGTAATCTCTCTGTAATAGCACTTGCTCTAAGCACTGAAATGTCAGAACTCTGTAATAGCACTTGGGTGTCAGTACTCTGTAATAGCACTTGGGTGTCAGTACTCTGTAATAGCACTTGGCTGTCAATACACTGTAACAGCACTTGCTCCAAGCACTTGGGTGTCAGTACTCTGTAACAGCACTACCTCCAAGCACTTGGGTGTCAGTAATCTGTAATAGCTCTTGGGTGTCAGCACTCTTTAATACCAATTGTTATTGGATTATGCACAGGGTAAGGGCAATTAAGGCCCTTATGGAAAAAAACATTTTTGTGTAGTGTGTGCACTGTTTAAAACCACTTGGGTGTCAGCACACTTTAATAGCTTTTGCTCCAACCACTGGCGTGTCTGTACTTGGTGTAATACCAATTGTTCATGCCACTTGGGGGTCACTGCTCTGTAATACCAATTGTTCAAGTCACTTGGTGGTCACTGCTCTTTAATACCACCTGTTCAAACAACTTGGGGGTTACTGCTCTTTAATACCAATTGTTCAAACCAATTGGGGGTCACTGCTCTTTCCAAATGTTCAAACCACTTGGGGGGCACTGCTCTGTAATACCAGTTGTTAAAACCACTTGGGGGTCACTGCTCTGTAATACTAATTGTTCAAACCACTGGGGGGTCACTGCTCTGTAATACTAATTGTTCAAACCATTTGGGGCCACTGTTCTTTACAACTTTTCAAACCACTTGGGAGTCAGTGCTCTGTAATACCAATTGTTCAAACCACTTGGTGGTCACTGTTCTTTCCAATTTTTCAAAACACTTGGGGGTTACTGCACTGTAATACTAATTGCTCAAACTACTTGAGGTTACAACTCTTTAATACCAATTGTTCAAACCTCTTTTGGGTCTCTGCTCTGAACCAATTGTTCAGGTTCCCTGGGGTCACTGCTCTTTAATGCCAATTGTTCAAACCACGTCTCTGCTCTGTAATACTAATTGTTCAGGCTCCTTGAGGGTCATTGCTGTTCAAACCTCTTTGGGGTCTCTGCTCTGTAATACATTTTTTTGGGTCCCTTGGGGTCACTGCTCTTTAATGAAATCTGTTCAAACCACTTGGGGGTCACTGCTCTGTAATACCAATTGTTCAAAGCACTTGGGGGTCACTGCTCGTTAATACCAATGGTTCAAACCACTTGGGGGTCACTGATCTGTAATTTCAATTGTTCAAATCACTTGGGGATTACTGCTCTGTAATACCAATTGTGCAAACCCATCGGTGGTCACTGCTCTGTAATACTAATTGTTCAGCCCCCTTGTGGGTCACTGCTCTGTAATACCATTTGTTCAAACTACTTGGGGGGTCGCTGCTCTGTAATACCATTTGTTAAAACCACTTGGGGGGGTCGCTGCTCTGTAATACCAAGTGTTCGGGCCACTTGGGGGGTCACTACTCTGTAATATCAATTGTTAGTGGAGTATCCCCTGGGTCAGGCTACATGTACGTCAGTACTGTTTAATTTAATTTTAAGTATTTAATTGTTGGAATACCTGGCATTACAGTCTTTTGAGCTTTGATAAACTATTTAATTGTTGACACATCTGGCATTACAATATTTTAAACTTTGATAAACAATTTAATTGTTGGCACACCTGGCATTAGACCATCTTGGGCTTTGATAAGCTATTTAATTGTGGGCACACCTGACATTTTACCCTCTTGGGCTTTGATAAACCAGTTACTTGTTGGCACACCTTGCATTATACAAAGAGGCACACAAGAAGACTTCAGAGTTAATTGTTATCTGTAGATGGCAACATAAGCATACTGTTCACCTATGCTAGCTAAAATATACAAACACCTAATGTAGAGAAATTATATATACCAGAATAGTACTTTGAAGGTAAAAAAATGTGTGCTTAAGAATAACTTTCATAATGAGCAGTCAGACGACTTTTCCATTCCTATGCTCTTTTACAACTACCGTTTTCATTTTATGTTCTTTCTTTCCTTATTTCCCTAAGCCTCTCATTTGTCAGAATTGGTTTGTTCCTATATAAGGAATAATGAATTGATGTAATCCAAAATTCCTTCTCATATTCTGTTTACTCCATTAAATGCAAGAGTTTGCAGGAATATGAGATTATAATCTGAAAGTGGGATCTTCTATAAATGTTACACTTGGTAGCTCCACAATGTTGGCAAAGTTCAAGAACGTCACTCAGGAGGTCTTCACCAAATTATAGATATATCTGAAAATCGTCATCAAACTTAATGAAGCACACTGAAGGTATGGCTTCCACTTGATAAATTACAACATCAGTCCTTTTTGAGCCAACTTCTTTGACATATTACACTGTCCACAATCTCTCATGGCTGTCTCTCTGCTGGAGGAGAATCATTAGAGTCAGGCATGATGTCAGCCACGTTTCCATGAAAGGGCAATGAAATGAACAGTTAGCTTTGGAAATGGACTCCCCCCACCCCTCAATAAAATATCTATTTTCCTCAATTTTTTTTGGTTTTCTGTTATTATTCTGAATACTTTCCATGGCCCATTTTGTGCAGGTCAATCACCCGGTGCTACCCCAAAATTGGCCTATTTATATTTTTTATTTATTTTTGTTTATATGTCTTTAATGTTGTCTTCTTCTGGTACGTTTCCTACTCCATTTTGTGCAGGACAATCTCCCTGATGTTACCCCATGGTTTGCCATCTGACACCTGTTAAAAAATTAATATTCAGATTTTTTTCATTTATTTATGTATGTATTTAATTCCCCAGCCATTTTGGGCTCCCAAATTTGGACTTTAGTCCAGTTTGGCCGAACTCATTGAACCTGAACTTCAGCAAGTTTGTCCATCACTATCCATAATTTTTAATTTGCATCATGTACACAGAATATTACTGACCTTGAAAAGTGAGTTTTTATAATGCCCATCAAGCTTTCTGTGAAAGACACAGGCTGTATTTCCTAATAGTTTATAGCAAAGTGTTGTGTAGTTATTTTGTAGTTCTACAGAGTATACCTACATGTGGCACAATCCATTCACTGTTTGTGGGAAAGAAGAGAAATATGATTTTGGTGAATACCAGAAGAATCTATTTGCCTCCATGTATGGTGTCAGATGTAAAGTTTGTTGGAGAAATAATGATCTGAGGTTTTCCATTTTGGAATTGTAAAGGCCTTTTACTCCCAATAAATTAAAATGAATCAAACCCCAAAACAATCCTCAAAGCCCCAGTCCTTGAAATACCCATCCACTATTAGCTACCTTGAAACACCCAGAGGAGACTCACCCCTCCATGCTCCTCTGTTTACCCTTGACCTTTCTTGACATGGGCCATTGACACACATATTGAGATCCATAGGAACAGTTTAAGGGTAAGTTTCTGTCTGTATTCTAGGCATTTTCTAGAAATTCTGAAACTGGAGTAATTGAGGCATGTAGGATGCAGCTTCGCTAAGGACCACAACATGGTTTTTGGGTTTAGTCCACTTAAAGGAAAATTCCATGTGCCAATTTTGATGGGAACTTTAACTGTTGCAGTATAAGCAATGTCCAATAACAAGTCTGGACTACATTAAGGCCAGATTTCACCACCAACCATAGGCTAATAAATGACTGTCCACCCCATTGATACCCTTTGCAGACTGCAAAGGGTATCAACTGTCTGGGTGGAAGACAGACCAGAGCTGGACTGGAACGTAGAACAAGCCAAGTTCGTGGGCAGACAGATCAGGATCGGAGTCGTAAACAAGCCGAGGTCGTGGGCAGGCAGATCAGGATCGGAGTTGTAAACAGGCCGAGGTCGTCAGGAGAACAGGAGAGTAGTCAGGATCAAGCCGGGTCAGTACACAGGAATGGATGACTGGAACTCAGGAACAAGCAGGAGAAATAATCAACTGGCAATGAAGCTAAGGGCTCACCAGTATTTAAAGGCCCCTGCGTATGCACAAAAGCGATCGCATTTTCGTGCGTCTGCAATGCGCATGCGCTCAAATCCATTGGCTCATATGATGCACAAATGCACGCGCATATTCGCGCGCTTACTGGCCCTACTATTTCTATTGCGAAAATGCGAGTGCACGGGTAACCTTGGCGCCCTCTGCTGGGAAATCATAGGAACAGTCCTGGATCTATGACATTTAATAATAAAAAGACAACAGACATAGGGATTGATTCAGCAAAAGTTGAAATACATCTAGGGGAGACTCCCCTCTCCATGCTCCTCTGTGAGCCATTGACCTTTAGTCACATATGTCACTGCAGCACAGATAGGAGATAGGAAAAGTTAGAGGGTACGTTTTGATCTGTATCCTAGACATTCTTGAGAAATTCCCAAACCAGAGTAATTGAGGCATGTGGAATTCAGCTTCACTGTCAGACTACCGGGTATGAACCCTGATTAAGGAGACTAAGAACCAGCTCACCTCTCAACCGGGAAACCTGGAATCTAAGGACCAACCTGGTTTCACTAGAGCCTCTAAAGGTGAGAATAGGCTGGGCTGCAGGAAGGCCCTCGGTCAGGCAATCTAGGAGTGGGTATTGCCAAGTTCTAGGTAGAGGACAGACCAGAGCTGGATTGGAGACGTAGGACTAACCGAAGTTGTGGGCAGGCAGAACTGGATTGAGGTCGTAAACAAGCCGTGGAGAGCAGGAGCGTAGTCAGAATCAAGCTGGGTCGATACACAGGAATTGAGGACTGGAACACCGGAACAGACAGGAGAGAAGACCAACTGGCAATGCAGGTCAGGACTCGGCAGAATTTAAGGGCCCCTGCGCATGCGCATAATCAAGTGCAGTTTTGTGCGTTTGCAATCTGTTGAATTGTACGCTGCACATATGCGTGCGCATAATTGTGCCACAACAACAGATTGTGCTGCTATGGACGACAGCAAATGCGCACACACTTACTGGCTCTACTATGTCTAGTGCGCAAATGCAAGCGCATGGGAAACCTTAGAGCCCTCTTCTGGCAAAAAAGAGGAACAGTCCTGGTACTATGACATTCACTATCAGGGTTTCTGGGCTTAGTCCACTTGCAATTGTCTATTTTTGAAGTATAGTCCTGTATACATAACAAGCCTGTATCTGATATGGAATAACCAGTCTGATCTGCATGAAGGCCGATCTGACCCGTAACCATAGGCTCTTAAATATGGAATGTTGACTTTGGCTGAACATCCCATCTTTTTCAATCACCTGGAATCTTGACTGTTCCCCAACATCTGACATGGCTGCTCAACCTCATTGATGCCCTTGTGTTTGATTGAGAGTTCAAAAGTCCAGACTGTAACAGATGAATTGTTCATGATTGAATGCAACACATGTGTTGATTTTTGATACACAATCACAGTAGAATACACCTGCATGGTGTGTAGATGTGAATAGGGCTTCCTTATTGCAAATAAACATAGATACATAGATTTAATAAAAAGACAACAAACATATAATCAGTGGAACACAGAAAATGGAAGACAAAGTAAAAATTCATTAAGCAAAAACCTTCAGAGTCAAGGGGTGAGAAGCAGACTTAATAGACACCCAATCAGAAATTGGACAATAGGGGATTTACAACTCTTTTCACCCCAACATTTCAAGTTGGTATGACAAACACCAGACTGTCAAAGCTACATAACTGAGTTTATTTTTGTAGGACAGAAGAAGAAAAGAAAGAAATTAGACATGTTTCAAATTCTAGTGCATAACCAGAAGAGGGGGCTGTAATAACTAAGGAAGGGAGACTCAACATCTATGATTTTGAATTTAAAATATAAATATGCACATTCAGATGTGAAGTGTTTTAATTGAGATTTTAGCTTATGGGCATTCAATGGGCATTACAAAAAATCAGCTTTTAACACAGGTATACCTTTACTGAACCTTTACTGAACCAATGGATTTTTTTCCCTTTCATATTTAAAAAACTGAGCACGTTAATGATCGATAAATATTGGGATCATTTTAAGAAGCTGACATTCTTTCAAACGTTCTCCTTGCATAATCAATAATAGGTTGGAGACCCGTGATTTAAACTGGTTTACGAGTCGTCCCTAATGGATGTTAGAGAAATAAATTACCCCTTCGAACTGCATTTAGCACATGCATTTGTTATGCAACCTATGTATAAATCTATGCACTGCTAGGATTAATAGCGCCTGCACGGAAACATATGACGGCCCTGGTAGGTAGGATTGGAGCGTGATGGATCGGATTAGATTTCATTTGAATTCTTTTCGCTTGCGTTGACAAAGTATAGTTCTAAAAACCAACGCACGCATAAGAACAATGGCGCACAAGAAAAATGTTGGTGAAAAAATCTACAGAAGGAAGGTAATTGAAACCATTTTTATTTGGACAAATAACATTCAGACAAAGCGTCTGTTTGCAAACTTTCAGCCCGCTGAGATTAGAATGAAGAATAACAATACAGGATATGAATTGAAGTCTGGAGCAGAATCCTAAACGTCGAGTTGGTACAATGCATGAAAGTCAAAGATTGAGACATGACTGGCTCTGGCTGCTCTCCAGGGGGATTGGACAATTCACCACATTATATAAACTTAAATTTAAAAGGAACCCAAGTTAAAAATTAATTTAACTATTCCTGGCCACTATCTGAAAATGTTAGCTTCTTAAAGGCTCCCAGCTTTCCATTATGCTTACTTTCTTCACCCTAAGTCATCTACCTAGCCCCCCAGCCTGAAAAAAATGTAGACACTCAACTTCATCCATGCTCATATTGCATCAACCCAAATGAATATGTCTTAAAGGGGAGTCATTTTGGTTGACTCACTACTAGCTTGTCAGTCTAACTTTAAGTCTAATTTTTTGAGGTTGGGGGACTAGATAGATGACTAGTAGGCCTACAAAACACAACTGCCCACAACCCACTGTTGTCCTTCCCACCACCCCAAAACCTGCCTAATAGAAGTGTCTACTCATAATGTAACCTCTTCGAGATTATGGGGATTAGCTTTGGAGTTTCCTCACCTGTCCAAACTTCTATGGTGCTCTCTCTGTGCAGTGAGTGCACAGTGACTGTGATAACCAGTAGGGAGGCACCAACAGTATGTGCACAGCCCTTAATCCCCATAGCTTGCCATTTTTCACATGTACACCTCTGCACCCTTAGGCATCACCATTCCAAATGCCCAACCTCACTGAGCCCTCCTAGAGATGTTAGAAATCTGGTACATTTGTCCAACTCTCCAGCTTCTTTGGTGCAGCGATCACCAATCTGCATGGCTTGTGGCCACATGTGTAGAAGCAGCTCTCGCAGGAGCATGGATGTAAGTATGCTCACCAGATGTCCTACAATTCTACAAGGTTAAATGCAGAAGTGCACAGTGGGTGATAGGTGCAGTCACCAAAAAAAAAGCTAACAATCTGGTAGCCATCCCATGGCCATGCCACATATAAAAATAAATACAAAACTACAGCACATACATATATTATGCTGAAGAGAAGCTGCTGCCACCCAATGTAGCACCAATGGTTCAGGAAAAGAATCGGGGCTGTATAGTAAATTCCTGGTGGCTGCATGTTGGATATCATTGATCTAGTCCTTGATGCATTAAATATGTGGCATTTATGTGAAGGCAGTTGAACAGGAGCTGTATACCTTTACTAGCTAGTTGTAAGGTGGTTTAATAACTTTAAATGGACAGTTGTTAGGCTTCACAGCTATGTAAGTGGGTTTGCCTGTTAATTCCACCCCACTGTTTAATTACTGCTCAACGAATGTCTAAACCGTTGACTAAACTTAACAATTTAAATGAAATGTGAACAAAGCTTAATGTTGCCCATGTTCTCGGATCCCTGGCTAAACGTAGTGCTTGTAAATTCAGGCATATTGAATTTATTCAATGCATTCTCAAACCAAAATGACCTCATATTACATACATTAAGGTTTGTAATGCTTCAGCAGAATCTCTTATTAGTTCAGTCATCCAAATACCATGGTTCTGAAGTTATAGAGTAGGACTGGAGTAGAGCTGGAGCATGTACAGCTTCTGGATCTGTAACAGGGTGATGGAGTAGATATTGCCCCTGTTAGATTTGTTATATAGGTTTGGGGGAATGTTTAGTGTCCAACAGGTTTTAGTTGGAGAAACACAAGCAGTTTTCAGAAGGTGAGACAGATGGACCACAATAAGAAGATGTGCATATGAGGTGTTACTCTTGCAGGGAAGAGTGGTAGGGCACCAGAGCAGGGAAGCCAGTCAGAGCTAGAAGGTTAGTTCCATTCCTTTATATAAGGCTGGACATATCTGGGCAAAGTGTGGAGTTTACCTCAGAACCAAGGGAAAGAGAAGCAGCAGAGAGGACCCCTTCCATGAATAGGACAGGAAGAAGAGTCGCTCTCCCTGGGTCATTGGAGCATGGATTCAGGCTGGGGGACTGGAGATTCACACTATACTGACCTCCTGGAAACACTTCTGGAACTGGAACTAGCTGGCCAGAGTATTACCTTCCCAGGAAGACACGGGGAAAGGGGCCATTTTGCTTTCCTCCTGAGTGCCTTGAGGAGGAGAACACTAAGCTGGAACCAGGTGCATACAAACCAAGCAGAGCCTTGCTATCAGCCTCCCACTGGAATTGAGTGAGTGTCTTGCCTATTCTTCCCCAATTCTAGGATTTCCCCCTTTCCAGGCATGACCCTGTTTGAGGGTCACCTCCTCATAACCCCTAAATCATACCCAAACATATCTTAGAGTCCCTGTTACAGTGCCAGGAATATCTCAGCTTTCTGTAGAGTTCTTATGGATCAGTGCAGTCAGCTGGACCAATTTTGATGCTGACTGGTAGGCAACAAGGTATACCATGAAGAAACAAGACATGGAGCTTAGAGCACAGTGGGCTGCTATGTGGATCACGCACAAGACATGGTCAGGCGTGGCAAAGGTCATCAACCTGCAATGGGTCACAACATAGTTAAACATGGCAAATTTTGGCAACTTTGGGATTGTGGATCAAGCCTTAGTCAGAAGTGGGTCAAGCCATAATGACAAGGTTTGGTAACCAGGAACAGCATCCCCTAATCCCAATCATCTGGATTGTAATGACGGAGGAGGCTGCACTTTGCATTAAGGACCCAAGGAGCAGATTAAACGCTGACCGCGTGGAGGGCCGCGGTGGTGACAGTCGCTGAACCAGATGGGTGAGAGACATGCTGTTCTGGTGGTGACTACTGCAGCGGGAAAGCCTGAATGGCTTGATACTGCCATTGTGCATCTATATTGAATCTTTGCTTTAGCTCCCACGGCTCCCAGCCTATGGAATATGAATGTTCCTCTATAAGATTGCTCCTATCTTTGTTCCTTCCACAGGTTCTGTCATCCCTGATACACTAAACCTGTCACCCCTGGATTTTATTTCTACCATGAGAAAATAAACCACAAGCTTGGCGGGAGTTTTTATTCAGTTCGGGTGTATAAGTGACCCCTCCTCTCATTAGCCAGTGTGTTTATATAGATTTTTAATATTACACAATTTCACAATAGTGCTCTTTTAATGAGCCCATCCAGATGCAGTCACACTGCTGCCCCTGTTTCTTAGCATCCCAATATGTGAAAGCCCAGCAAGCCACAGTTGCTGCATAAGCCGAGCTTGATCATGCCGGGAGCACTGAGGGACAAGGGCAGCCGTGTGACCAGATTTAGAGATAGTCATGGAAGAATAGAATCGGAAGGAGGGGCAAACTTTGGAAACCATCTACAGCACACTGCAGGAAATGGAGGAGAGACACGACACATGGGGTAGGCTTCAGTTGAGCTCCTTACAGCCCTATTACTGCCATTGCCTGGACTGAGCATTTATAACATGAAACATCCTGCTGTAATAATCCAGAAGTAATATTACGGCATAGGCTTTTTACATTTCTTTTTCAATCAATAATGTACTCTAGTGTGCTGTATTTTGTTCATCAAGCCTTGCTCAATTTTTGCCATATTCCGAGTAAATTAATTGGTCGCAATATTGCAAACTCGCTTTTTTTAATTTTTTTTTTTTAGAACAATAAAGTCTTTCTTCCATCCCATCTCCTTGGTGATTTGGGGATTACGATACTAAAGCACGCGTCTCGTCTCCCACATCTAGACGGTAATAACAATTATAGAAGTGAATGATGGCCTGGTGCACTGCAATGGCCATTTAGATGTCAGAGCTTTCTTTTTTCATCTTACATCTCCTGTTAGGCAATGAGTAGCGGCCAGCCTCTCATAAAATCTCTGTCTGTCGTGTCTTCTGCTAATAGCTTCTTATTTGTATTTTTTACGGTATTTAATTAAATAAAAGATGCAAATTTTCTGCCAAAATCTAATCCTTGGATGTTTAAAGCAGAAAGACACAAAGCTTTTTTTATCCGTAACAACAAAGGAAACATGCATTCAGTACAAAAAAAAGAATAGAGCCCTTGCGGACAGGGGCGTATCTAGGGGGGAGCAGGGGGGCACTTGCGCTGGGTGCAGCAGGTCAGGGAAGCGCCAAAGGGGGGGCCTGAAAACAGGTGGAGGGTGCCATTTTGAATCTTTGCCCCGGGTGGCTACTCCTCTGCTTGTAGAAACCAGAAGCTATATTTTTTTCTCAACAGCCACAAATCCATTGTGACATGCCATGCTATAGAATGCAGAAAATGTTAGACCGGTGTAAGGGACTGTCCCCTTACCAGTTAATTAAAGACAATCATAATGCAGCACCCCCCTCCCCACCCCAAGGGCTTTCCCATGTTCCTCTCCCCCATTTCCTGCTACATGATGAAGATGCTATAAAAGCTCTCTATAGTGTACCCTCCTTTAAATACCATTCCTCCAAAGAAGGCCATTCTATATCTTGGCACGCTCAGTGTGAACAGTATAGCTGTCTCTGACCACAGCAGAACACCCACATGACACAAAAAGATGTGCCATAACATGCCTTTTTCCAGCTCAGTCATGACATGAACAGATAAGAGCACATTTTTAGAATAGATACGGTATTCACATATCATAAACTGCCTCTTTAGCTAAGAGTTGGAGCTTGCTGACTGTGGTGTTTATTGTGCTTTTTGGACATCATTTTATATTCACTCATCGATTTGTATTCATTCATTCATTGTTCATTGGTATGATCTGAGGGAGATGATATAAGCCTGCAACTACAGGAATGCTGGGTTCTGGTCAAGAGTGAAGTTAAACTGGTTCTAGATTACAGGCATCCACCCAGGGCCGGCTCCAGGTTCATACAGGCCCTTGGGCGATAGAGGCACAATGGGCCCCTTTTGGTTTGGTATGACTCTGTCAGGGAACCGGGCGTCACGAGGTCCGACTACAACCAGGGACCTCCGTGCACACCGATCACGTTCCCAAAAACCCTTTGTCCGATCCCTCTCCTATCAGGGATACCCGGCTCACAGCCTTCGGACACACCGATTCTTGGTTTAAGGCAAAGCAGACCGCTCAAATTAAATATAAGTTTTAATGCTAATAAGCACACTAGGCAGAGTTAACAAGCATTTAACTATGAAGTAGTATGAAATGTTACAGGTGATAAACAAAATCTGCTATTCTTGAGATGGTTACAGAACAGAGTGAGTTACACAGAGAAACAATTAGCATAAGTTACCTTGGCATGCAGTCGTGATGAGAGAAGCTCCCACAAGGGGGTGTGTCAAGAGCTTATGATGATGGTTATGGTGATGGGCACCCCTGGGTATGCCGGCTGCATAACCCCCTTCCCGTTGAGTGACACCAGCCTGGTTTTTGACCATCCTATTTATGCTGCCGCCTTCTGTGGGCGGGGATGCCACCTCCCACCATTTTGGAGTGGGATTTTTGCCCCAGAACCACTTTAGGAGCTATAACTTGGAGCAGGGGGGTCACATGGCCTTGCAAGCGGTACCCAACTATCGGGCTGGACGCCGCGCTCGCAATGAGTCCTGGAATCGGGTTTCTATTTTGTCCAGAACCTTAGTTCTCCGTTTGCAAGCTTTTGCTGTGTTTTTATGACCACAATTTACTATGCCCTGATGAGATTTTGGGAGCCGGTTCTGATTCTGTAACCGGTTTGGCGCTAGGATACATGGATGCCGCGATATGATCCAAATTCTATCGGTGCTGGGAATCTGTCGTTTAAATTCTGCTTATGACAAACTCACAGCAGGAGATCCACTGAGCTTCCAGACTGCCCGGCAGCTTTGCAGCCCAAGGTGTGACACGACCAGCAGGCGGTCTGTGAGCTGAGCTGTTCACATATACCTGCTAATTATTCCTTCCTGAAGGGAGATACGGACTTGTGCATTTATAATAAAGGGAATCTCTAGCTCTTGATATGTGGGGTTTCTTAAAGGGGACTGCCGACATCAGCGATAAGGTGCAATATAATATTTGACCTATTCCCCACACCTCCCCCTCTAAGAGGGCGCTAAGGGGCAGCGCTACTGATGCTGGCCCGTGCGCCCATGCGCCTGCTATCCCTGTCTGTAGCACTCTGCTGCAGCACCACGGCCATAGGGCTGTTTCGGGTTAAGGATTCTGGGCAAGGTCAACATCCCTCCAGAGTAGGGGTTGGACCACTCCCGGAAGGGGTGTAGGGTGGCCCATAGCTGGGAACGCGGGTCCCCAGTCTGCCGATGGCCACTCATCCCTTTCTGCTTTACCCAAGCCAGGGGCCCCGGGGCATGTTGCCAACACTGGCCAAGGAGGCAGCCCCGCGTGGGGGCCTGCCTAGCCTCCAGCACCATGAACTGGGCCCCCTGGAGGGAGAGTCTACCCTGGGGGGGACCTTCCGTTGGAAGGATCTCCCGCAGGGCAGTACCCACCCCGTCAACCCAGGTGGGTGACAAGGCCAATGAACTTGGGCCCTGCATGGCATAGTCCACCGCCATTGGTACAGACCTCTTTCCTTGTGGCAGAGTTATCGGTGGGATGCTGGGACTTGACCCTGCCACCCCCACCCTCTGACCTGTATAGTACAAATGGCAGTGGGCAGCCAGGCCAGGCTCCACTGGCTTCTTGGTGATCCCTATGTGCCCACCCGTCCGGCTCTGTAAGGCATAGCACTCCTTAGCCGTGGGCAGATAGGGGACCACCAACCGCTGGTCCTCAGGCCACTCTCCTGGTGACCCTGACTTGACCATCGTTGGTTACAGCTGCACTTGTCCCCAGACCACCCATCTGGGGTCTGGGCTCGAGTGGGGCTGCATCTCCTGTTTGGGGAGGACCCTCTGGGGGTCATCAGTGCCTGATGCTACCCCACATCTCTGCCTGGACATGGTCGGTTTCACGGGACCCACCTCTGGGTTTCGGCCTGTCTCAGCAGCCTCTTGGGAGGAAGGGAAGAAGCGGTTGGTCCCCTGAGGGGACTCTGGGACCTGCTCCTCCACCACTTGCACCCAAGCTGCTGGTTCAGGCAGAACACCCTGGTCCCTTAACACCCCGGGCGTGCTTAAACCCTGCAGTGAGGACTTACCTAGGGGTCCCACCTCTCCATGGGCACCCCTCACCCCACCTGCAGGTTCCACCACCCCTGCTTTTGGGCATGGACTGGTCCTCTCGGGTTGAGGTGCCAGGAACCCTGGACGTGGGGTGGTTGGAATAGAAGAGACCATCCCATCCCCTGTCCGTTTCCCAGGACCTCCCTCCGGACCTCCGTCGGCCCTGGCGGCCACTTGGTTTGGAGGAAGGGGGCAATTTGCCCCCCGAGGGGCCCCTGAGCCACCGGCGCTCCCACTATCCTCGATAGTGGCCCGAGCCGCTGTGGCCTCAGGTAATGCCTGCCCCCCTTCCGTTCCCATCCAAGCCACCAGTCCAGATAGACCAGCCTGGCCCTCTGCTACCCCAGTGGCGAAGAAACCCTGCGATGTGGACTTAACTAGGGGTCCCACGTCTCCTGGAACAGCCCTCACCTCAGTTGCAGTATCCTCCCCAGCTGCTGGGTAACCCTCCTTCCTCTGGGAGGAAGAAGCACACTTTAGACTCCCCACCCCCACATTCCCTGTAGCAGGTAGGTTACTTGCATTACTCATATTGTTTGCACATCTAGGAGTATACATATTATTACATTCTGGGGGACCAGACCTCAGGGGTTCAGTGGCCACATACTGAGACACTAGCCGCCCCAAGTCTTTCCCCAGCAAAACACCGGCAGGGATATTCGGCGATACCCCCACCTCCCGCACACCCCGCCCGGCACCCCAGTCCAAATAAACTTTTGCAATGGGGAGTGCTGATGCACCTCCCTCAATTCCGGAGACTGAGACAGTCTTTCCAGGGATGAAGTCCGGTGGGGACACCATCTCGGGGCGCACAAGGGTTGCACCTGTGTCCCTAAGTCCCACGGCCACAGCCTGGCCTACGGTGACGGGTTGTACGTTGTCCAGACACCTCCCTGCCCCCTCACCAACACACAACACAGTGGAGGGGCGCTGGGCCGCACCCCGCTGGCGCTGGGGGCAGGCAACCTTGAAGTGTCCTGGTTGGTTGCAGTGGTTACACAGTTGGGGCCCCCCTTGCCTGGAGAAGGGGATAGGGGCAGGGGTCTTGGGCTGAGGGGCATGTGCAACAGACGCCAGTGGCGGCTTACCCACTTCCCAGCTGGCAGGTTTCCAATAAAATTCCGGGGTAAGGTTATAATTTTGACAGATCAGGGCTTGCTTGACCCCCTCTTAGCTCAGAGTGGTCTCGCGGGGTAGGTGCCAAAGGATCTTCAGGGCTTTACCCCTAAGTCGATGGGTTAAGTACTTGACCCACTGATCCTCCGGGACATGGAATTGATGGCAAACCATTTCAAAAGCCCAGATCTGTGCCTTTGTCCAAGATGGGGAAATCCTTCACACGCACCTTTGGGGCCTGGTTCTCAGGGGGCCCATGACCAGATGTGCTGGGTTAAGGGGCTGAAGCTGCAGCTGCAGTACTTGGGGCTGGTGTTCACGTTCAGCTTGCTCGCGTTGTTCGGCAGCCTCGATCTGCTCACGTTCCGCTTGGCGCTGTGCTTGGCGCTCGGCAGCCTTGATCTGCTCGCGTTCACGGCGTCCCTCACGTTCCACCTGGCGCTCGGCAGCCTCCTTCAGGACTTCATAGGCGGCGCGGTCTCCCGCCCTGAGACTGGCCACAGCAGCTTGCAGGAGAGCGTATGGGTCTGCTTGGCTGGGGGGACCGGCAGGCGGGGCTCGGTCCTCCGGGATGCTTCACATATACCTGCTAATTATTCCTTCCTGAAGGGAGATACGGACTTGTGCATTTATAATAAAGGGAATCTCTAGCTCTTGATATGTGGGGTTTCTTAAAGGGGACTGCCGACATCAGCGATAAGGTGCAATATAATATTTGACCTATTTCCCACAGACTCCATACATAATGATTAAGTTGCATGTATGGTGAATAATTTTATTAATAGAAAGAAAAAACAATAGAAGGAATGACAAAATATAGAAGGGATAAAGAAAATGGGACATAAAGAAAGAGTGAAAAGAAAAAAAGAAACAGATGGAAAGAAAGAAATATAAAAACTATATGGAAATAAACAAAGAAAGAACAGAAGGTATTGAATGAATGACAGAAACAAAGAAAGAGAATAAATTAATGACAGAAGAATAAAAGGAATGACAGAAAAAAAGGAAAGAGAGAGAGAAAATGGGAGAAAAAAAGATGGAAGAAAAAATAATTGAAGGAAAGAAGTAGAAAGAAAAGCCAAAAAATTGCAAAACGACATGAAAGAAAAAAAAAAGATGGAAAGAAAGATAGAAAGAAAAATGCTAGAAGGAATGGAAAGAATAGAAGGAAGTAACATAGAATAGATGGACTGACAGACATAATAAAATTAAAAAAGAAAGAATGACCCCTGGCTGACAGTCAGAAGTCTTGGTTACTGCACAGCCTTCATCCCGCCCTGGGTTAAAGTTTAGAAGACGTTCTGAGAGATGGGAGCAGATAACAGCACTAGTTCACTTCTGTATATTTACTGTATATTTAGAAACCTTCAGAACACTCTTTATTGTACTTTGTATGTTCTGGGAAAATTAAAAATTGAAAAAGAGCCAGAGCATACGTAGAGCTGCACATATGAACATGCACATTGTATGGATTTTATATATATCATATTTTTCGCCCTATAAGACCCACGAAAGTGGATGGGAAAAAATGGTGCGACTTATGTGGCGAAAAATGAAAACTTATATACGGAGCAAGAACAAAAGGCCTAAATATCTGATGCTCTTAGAGACCTGTATGGATTATACTAGTCGTACAGAAACTACATTGGTTGAAATGCAGTCAAGTGGGTTCATAAACAGGTCAGTGATGTCTGAGAATCCATAAATGGGGAAATTCCAGACTAAATGAGCCTCTTTGTGAGATGAGAGTCGTCTAATTGTCATTCCATTTAGAAAGGTCAAACAGCAAGACACAGAAATGGAAAGCAAGGAAAAAACAAATAGGCCACATTGGGCAAAAGGGTAGGAGATAAGGTCTTTGCTAGACTGCATGATGGCTAACATTGAAGACCTAAATCTAGTTATGGGCTCATTCGTAGACTACAATTATGCAATTATCTCTACATAAAAACATTGACTAATAATATTAAAAACCAGTTAGTCTGAAAAAAAAAGGTTCATAGATATGCATCAGAGATATGCTATAATTGGATCAAATCGTATGTTAGAGTTCATCATTGTGCCAATTTTTGAATAGTGCCAATGTCTCTGTGCAGAATTTGGTTAAGGGGATAGAATATTTTAATGCCCAGTGCTACAGAAGAAGAGGGTGCTATATGAATAAACCAGAATAACCAAGTACAGTATTTTTTGTCCTATAAGATGCACTTACAGTATTTTCCCCCAAAAGTGGGGGGGGAAATGTCAGCGCGTCTTATTAGGCGATTGCAACAAAAAAAAAAAAAAAAACGTACATTCCCGTCTCCCGCCGACATAGAAAACCACACACACACACATTACCGGCTTCCGCTACCCCTGGTGGCCGCCGCAGTTATCCCTGTAGTCGCCGCTGCTGTCTGCCACCCGCTATACCCAGCCGATTCAGGCAAATGGATGGGGAGTAGCCTGTGATTCCTCCTGAGTTCAATGATGCTGGCAGGAGTCACAGGCCATGCCCACCCAGAAGTCGGAACCGGCTGTAGCATAGGGTGGCAGGTAGCGGCGGCTACAAGGACTGAGAAGGGATTGCGGCGGCGATGATCACACCATTTGTCTCAGAATATTTATTTTTCTAATTTTTCTCCTCCAAATCCTTGGTGCGTCTTATAGACAGATGCGTCTTATAGAGCGAAAAATACGCTCTAGCTATCCAGGAATAAGGATTTTTACGCTTTATGAATTAATGAAATGTGCAATGCTCATATAGAGCTCTACGTTTCTCACGTATTTGTGACATGTAACAGGGTTCTTGGCCATTCTTCATACATCATATGAGGATCAAGACTGACGGTAGGGATTGACTGTGCCCTATACAGAGTACAGGGCGATTTGTTGCTTCTAGTCACTGCTACAAGGTTACAGGAAGGGAGTGGGCAGGTATGACAAGGTAAGCTGATAAATAATGTTTTTTACATTTTGCCTGTACTGTCCCTGTAAATAATATAACATAAATAAAAAAAAACATTTATTATTTCCCCCTATATCCCAGCCAGCAACATTTAATTACACAGCTTCTCATTTTTATCCACCCGCATTCAGCAATATCAAATGATTCCTTTTTCCCCTTGAACCCTTGTCCAGAAATTTCATACTCTTCCCATTTATTACCCCCCCATTCAGGATACCTCATACCTTATACCTCAACCAGTAAAATCAGATTAGCCTTCTCGCCATCCCATTAGAAACACCAGATTTATATCTCTCACCACTCCTTACCCCAATTCCTGTTTCCCCATTAGGCAATGTTAAATGACTAACCCCACCGGTTACCTGTCCATGAAAAGCAAAATAACGATCCTCTCTCCCCCATTCAGGAACATCAAACGCAATGCCCCTTCCTCATACCCTCGCCCCTCTCCATCCCATTTAGTAATATTAGATTATTTTCATCTCTGGTCACATCCTCTGGCCCCCTGATTTCCCCCCCCAGGGGCATCCAGATTTTGGATGCCCCGCTATGTGACATCTCCTGAGCCCCCTGTAGAACTCCTCGATCCAACGGCACATGCGCAAGCCGCGCCTGCCATTAGCCTTTCCTTTAGCCGGGCTCAGCTCAGCTCCTTCCGGCTAGACTCGCCTCTTTTCCGAGTCTTAGCTAATGTTAACGAGCGCAGCCAAGTGCAGTGATTAAACGAGAGCCTGCACATGTGCCATAGGATTGGGGGAAGTTTTACTGGGTGACCTAGTGGGTTACACAGCAGGGCATTCCGAATCAGTGTGCCCTGGGGGCTAGGATTAAAACCCAGTCAAAGTCCTGGGTTTTAGTCCACTTTAAAGTAAACCAAAACCCACAGCGATATAGATTCTGGGGCCGATTGTTTCCCTACACCCGGGGCATCCACAATCAGGATACCCCACTGTGTGAAGCCCCCTAGGTCGCCCCATACACTTACCTTGCTTCGCAGTCCAACGGTGTATGCGCAAGCCATGGCCGCATCCCCACTAACCCTCTAGCAGGACGCGTGCACGCGCCAGATATTTGTGAATGCCTGGCATGAGCCTGCTCCCTGTTAGAGGGAAGCGGGGGATGTGGCCGGCAGCACGCTGGCCTTAGACGATGGCTTAGACGACGTGACATCAGTGGCTCTGAGCGAGCTGATTGGACGAGCGTCCGTACATGCACCGTAGGACCAGGAAGAGGTGAGTTAACTTTGGCGATCTGGTTTCGCACAGCGAGGGGAAAGGAGCAAAACCCAGGATAGTCAAAATCCTGGGTTTTGGTCCACATTAAGACCTGTAGCGTTTGATAAGTCAGTACTGTGAGAGATCATGGCTGATGGAGGTTAGGTTTGAGTACATGCTTTTTTTCCCACCACAAATGGATGGGCAGGCTGATTCATTACTAATGCCAGGTACCGGCAGATGAGCATCCTTACAGTGGCGCTAAGAGCGACCACTAGTGGTCGCTCTGATCGGCCCTGAGTCGCTATTACAGAGAGCCTCAACCGCTGTAGTAACATTGCCGGCATTGATGAATTTGATGTGTGAGTCGCTATAACACCAGTACATCGCTATATGGATGTGAACGGTAGCGACTGGCCGGTGTGAGCGACTCAAACCATATTCATCAAAAAAACAGACTCACACAGCGATGACACTCAAAATTGTGTTGTTGTAGCCCAGACCGCCAGACGCTGTGTTATTAAAGTCCGTTTTTGAACACATATCCACTAGTAACAAAGCAAAAACACATGGAATGACATTGTTATTACATTGTGACATTAACACTTTAATACCAGACCTGTAATGACAATTCTGCATAAAAAAAATCAAAAATCAAAAAAGTTTTCAAAAATGTATTTAAATAGGCCAGGAGAGGTCACACAATGATTTGATACAAAACTAAAAAAATGTTTAAAAGAAAATCCTGTTTAAAGAGAATAAAGGTAACATCCATTGAAATGTATGGGAGAGTGACAAATAGCGACAGGTAATACCAGGCGCTCTGAAAGCCAGAGCACCGGCGCTATACGCTGAGCCATCTGTGATAATGAATCGGTCGCTACAGTGATGCTGTAAGAGGCGCTCACCAGAAGCGCCTTCATAAATGTGGTATTGTGTGCCGCGGCCGGCATTCACCTTATGCTACCTGTCGCTTACAAGGCACTACCTGTCGCTATCCCTTGATGAATAAAGCCCTAAATGAAAAGGAAGGAAGCAAAAGTAGCATTTAAATGCCCATAATCCTTCAGCCTGCATAATCCTCTAATCCTGCAGCCAAGTAAAAACTAAAAATGAATAAAGGGGGGTGGGAGCAGCTCAATCACTATTATTTATACAAAATTATTATTATTATTCAGGGCCTGGGAACTAATTTACCGCCCAGTTTAACCCTCTCGTCATCTAAATATTAAGCACCAAACATGTCTAGCTATGTGGAAAGACAGAGATTTGGTTGCACATATCTGCAGATACATGTGGAAGCCACACTGCCCCGGCAAGGCACTCTGTGTTTAGTGTGGTCCCTACTCTTAATTTTGAGTCTCCAACATTGGGACATGCAATGCAGACAAATATCTGGGAGCTACTCACCTGGGAAGCTGTCAGCCTCCCTTTAGAACACTTCACAGGGAGAAATCCATATTGACTGAATTCCTCCCTGCTTATATTTTTTCTGCATTGCATGTCCCAATGTTGGGAACTCAAAATTAAGAGTAGGGACCACACTAAACACAGAGTGCCTTGCCGGGGCAGTGTGGCTTCCACATGTATCTGCAGATATGTGCAACCAAATCTCTGTCTTTCCACATAGCTAGACATGTTTGTTGCTTGATATTTAGGCCCTTATTTAAGAAGGGATAGCGTCAGGTAGTGGCTGGTTAATGACAGGTAGCGACTGGTGAACGCCGGACACGGCACGCAATTACACATTTATCAAGCAGAATCTGTTTAGCGACTGGGATAGCGCCATGTAGCGTCTGATTCATCATTTTCACAGCCTCAGTGAACAGCGCCAGCGTTCAGCCTTGCACAGCGCCAGGTATAACCTCTCGCTACCTGGCGCTCTCCCATACATTTCAATGGACGATCCTTTTCTTCTCTTTAAACGTTTTTTTTTTTTTTTTTTTTTTTAAATCACAAATAATTCTGTGACCTCTTCTGGCATTGAATAAGCAGTTTATCATAATTTTTTCTATATTTTTTATATATTTCTTCAGAAATGACATTACAGGTCTGGAATTAAAGTGTTCATGTTACAATGTTGTTACAATGTAATTCCATATGTTTTTGCTTTGTTACTAGTTGATAGATGCTTGAAAACAGACTTTAAACACACCGCCTCCTGTGCTCTGGGCTTCAAACAAATATTTTTCAGCGCCAGAGATTTGTGAGGCTGTTTTTTTTTGCTGAATATGGTGTGAGTCGGTCGCTATGAGCAGTCGCTAACATGCGCTCCCATACAGCGCTGTACTGGTCAAATAGCGACTCCTCACAATGTAGTCAACATTACTGAACAGCGACTGAGTCGCTATAAAGTAGCGACTCACGGCCGAGCACAGTGACTACTAGCGGACGCTCTGAAAATGCCTGCTACAGCCGCTCATCTGTCGCTACCTGCCGCTAATGATTAATCAGCCTCCCTGTTGATGAGAGGGTTAAACTGGGCGGTAAATTAGTTCCCAGGCCCTGAATAATAATTTTGTATAAATAATAGTGATTGAGCTGCTCCCACTTCCCTTTATTCATTTAAAAACTAAGAGGCCGATTCATTAATAGCGGCAGATAGCGACAGTTGAGCGACTGTAGCGGCATTTTCAGAGCGCCCGCTAGTAGTCGTTGTGCTTGGCCGTTGTTCGGTAGTTGATAGCTACTCAGTCGGTTTGCCGTAATGTTGAATATTGGCTGAGGAGTCGCTATTTGACAGGTTCCGCGCTGTATGGGAGCGCATGATAGCGACTGGCCCTAGCGACCGGCTCCCACCATATTCAGCAAAAAATCAAGCTCAAAAAATTCTCGCGCTGTAAAATTAAAACCCCAGAGCGCTGGCGGCGATGGGTTAAAAGTAGTTTTTTAACCCCCAAACAATCATATTTTTGGAAACCAAAAAAAAACAAGTTTTTTAAATAATTTTGTAATATGAATACATTAATATCAGACCTGTAATATCAATTCTGTACATTTTTTTTTTTTTAACCTTAAAAAAATTATTTAAAATGGCAGAAGTGGTCACAGAATTTTTCACATTTAAAAAAAAAAAAAAAAAAATAACAATTCATTATGAATATTTAAAGATTGTTCCACTGAAATGCATTGGAGAGCGCCAGGTAGCGAGAGGTCATACCTGTCGCTGTTCAAGGTCGGACGCTGGCGCTGTGGGCTGAGGCTGGAATAATGATGAATGAGTCGCTATATGGCGCTATCTCAGTCGCTAAGCAGGATCGGCTTGATAAACGTGTGATTGTGGTGGGGAGCCGGCGTTCTCGTGGCGGGGCCTGTCATTACCGGCCGCTCACCTGTCGCTATCCCTTGTTAAATAAGGGCCTAAAAATGATACAATCCTGATCTGCAATCTATTTTCCATATAGTTGATGTAACAGCCACAAATCTCCATGGCATGCCAAGATCCCTTTCACAGTCACAGTGTCCTAGCTGAGCAGCGAGATTACATTAAAAATGTAATTCCATGGTAAATAATAGCAGATCCCGGGCCCTGACAGGCAGGAGGGCTAACCGCTGGGAACCGTGCTCCACCATATGCCATCGTCATGCGTCTGTCTCAGCGTGACATGTAACTGGAAAGGAACAAGAGGTTGGATCTGAAAGGAAATGAGCAACAAAAGAGATGGCTCAGGAAGAGTCTCGAGTCTGACACACACATCCAAATTATCAGTCTTGTCAAGAAGCAGATTAAAGGGTTAAAATGTGACAGCGGATGGCTGAACGCCAGCGGGACTGTGAGTCATGCACTTTTCAGACTTGAAATGAAACATGAATCAGGTTCTTCTTATCCCCTCTTTGAAACTAAAATAAATTCCTGAAATTATATTATTATCTAAGCTTCTGCAAAAACCCTGCAATTTAGCATTACGCCAGGAGGAAGCCATACAACGGGGAGTTCAAGGACTGTTCTTCTTATCTATTGAGAGCCACAACCCTAATAATAGATTTACATGTGTAATTGTTTGTAGAATAGCAATATATGTCATATTGTTTTCTTTTTTTATCGCTATTGATTTCAGCATCTTTTTCAAGGCCAGGAGGAGGAGGCAGCAGGATGTATTTTTGCACATCACAAAAGGCAATAAAACTTTCAATACAATGGAAACGGGTCGTGGCTTTACTGAGTGGCTCCTGGTGTGATCATTGAATGGGGCCCCTTTAAGGCTCATACAGTTAATTTTTTCCTGTCTTTTAACTCATTTGGATGCAGTTCTCAGGCTGATTCATTACTGACGCCAGATAGCGACAGATGAAAAAAAAAAATATTCTGCACCATCAATAAGATAAATTCAACTGATACTATGGCCCTTATTTAACAAGGGATAGCGCCAGGTAGCGAATGGTGAGCGAACGGTAATGACGCTCACCGCCACGAGAACGCCGGCTCCCCTCCGCAATCACACATTTATCAAGCCGATCCTGCTTAGCGACTGACAGAGCGCCCCGATAGCGAATCATTCATCATTATTCCAGCTTCACCCCACAGCGCCAGCGAGCGACCTTGAACAGCGACAGGTCTGACCTCTCGCTACCTGGCGCCCTCCAATGCATTTCAATGGAACAATCTTTAAATATTCTTAAACCGGACCTTCAGCGTGATTTAATGAAAAGCCCAAACTCTTAAAAAACGGTTCCCCAGCATCTAAAATTAATATATTTTAAGTTTTTAGTCACTAACTTATTATTCTTTCCCCCACTGGGCTGCAACTCTGCTCAGGAATTTAGGATACGGGCGCCGCCATCTTGACTCAGAAGCATCACACTTACTGAGGAGAGGAGGGCGGGATAAAGTACAGGAGGGCGGGTTATAGCTGTGCTTTGCTCAGACAGAGCAGAGCTGGGGTCAGGTAAAGGTCAGCTGTCACAGAATGCAGAGCAGCACAGTCAGGAGGCACTTCCTGTTTGCAGGCTGCCTGATAAGATGGCGGCTTCCATAAGCCGCCATCTTGGATGTTTAAAGGCTCATTACATGCAGTAGATGCAGGTAGGATGATTTTTAATGTGAGCAATCTGTATGTACAGGGTGTGGGAAACATATAAGATAGACTCTTATTCAGAGTGAAGGACCGCTTTAATTAATTGCTATTAATGTTTTTTTTTTTTTTTTTAAATGTCAAAAATTCTGTGACCACTACTGCAATGTTAGATATTTTTTTTAAGGTAAAAAAAAAAAAAAAAAATGTGTGCAGAATTGATATTACAGGTCTGATATTAATGTATTCATATTACAAAATGTTTTGAAAAACATGTTTTTTTTTTTTTTTCAAAAAATATGGTTGTTTGGGGGTTAAATAACTACTTTTAACCCATCGCCGCCAGCGCTCTGGGGTTTAAACAAGCATTTCACTGCGCGAGAATTTTTTGAGCGTGATTTGTTAATGAATATGCTGGGAGCCGTTCGCTATGGCCATTCACTGTCATGAGCTCCCATACAGCGCGGAACCTGTCAAACAGCGACTCCTAACCCCGTATTCAACATTACCGCACACCGACGGGGTCGCTGTCAACAGCCGAACAACGGCCAAGCACAGCGAATACTAGCGTGCGCTGTGAAAATACTGTCGCTCATCTGTCGCTACCTGGCGCTATTAATGAATCGGCCTCCATATGTGGTCGTGCTTGTATTTGGGGTTGCTACATACAATCTCAATCCCCAAAGCGGGTGGCCCCAACAACCCCAAAAGAAACAGTCCCCCAAAAATACCGCACCTCCTCCACAGACAATCACTTCAATTTAGTTTCAAAATATCATCATATTTATTGGGCTTTTCGTCTAAAATCTACATACAGTACATACAACAACATACACATTAAAAATACCCAGGGTTTTCCATTAGGTAGGGCATCCCATACTGACCCGCAAAAATATCTCAACTTGTGCAAAACTCATATTAATAAATTACCTCCCACTAATCTATAAAGTGCTTAAAGTGCTATCCTGTGCAAATTACAATTAAATCCCATATAATCAATATCAATTCAATATCTCCACACAACAAAAAATGGCAAAAGGAGTAAAGTGCAAGGTGTTCATGAAAATTCACATCACATCACAATCACATCACCTGAACAATAGCGAGTCCCCACGGATCCCCCACACACGGTATTTCCTGGAAATGGGCCCCCAGGCGTTCCACAGCCAGGCCCCCAGCTGCTTTTTCAAGGTAGAGCGATAGCGACAGATGAGCGTCTGTAGCAAGGCTTTGAGAGCGACCACTAGTAGTCGCTGTGCTCAGCCATGGTTCTTTGTTTCAGAGCTCCTCAGTCGCTGTCCTGCATTGATGAATATGATGTGTGATTCGCAGTACTATCCTGTATGGGAGCGAAGGGTAATGCCAGCTCAGTGCGACTGACTCACACCACATTCATCAAAAAAACAGCCTCAAACATCACCGGCGCTCAAAATCATGTAGTTGTAGCCCATAGCGCCAGAAGCTGTGTGATTAAAGTCTGTTTATGAACATGTATCCACTAGTAACAAAGCGAAAACATGGAATTACATTGGTATAACATTGTAACATGAACACTTTAATACCAGACATGTAAGGACAAATCTGCATAAAAATATTATTAATCAAAAAAGTTTTCAAAAATGTAATTTTCTTGCCCAGGATACATGTCAGAAGTTTTGAGATTAAAAAAAAAAAAAAAAAAAATTGGGATCAGAAAAGGGATTTAAGGATCGACCATAGAAATGTATTGGAGAGTGCCAGGTAGCGACAGGTAAGATGTGGTGCTCTGCAAGGCTGAACTCCGGTGCTATACGCTGAGCCTGGGATAAGGATGAATCGGACGCTACATGGCGTTGTTCTAGTCGCTCACCAGATTCGGCTTCATAAATGTGTAATTGCGTGCCGTCTCTGGCGTTCACCTGCCGCTGTACAGGCACTACCTGGCGCTATCCCTTCATGAATAAGACCCTTTATCTTAGGATAGATGTGTGCTTATCCCAAGCATGTTTAAATTCTCTGACTGTCGACTTTTCAAATATCTTTGCTGGAAGTTTGTTCCAAGCCTCTACTACTCTTTCTGTAAAATAATATTTTCTAACGTTGCTCCTGATCTCCCCTCCGACTAGCTTCAGGTTGTGCCCCCTTGTTCTATCAGAACGTTTCATAATAATCTGTAGGAGTTACAATGATGAGTTACAATGATGCCCATCTCTTGGGCCCCGGTGAACTTGCACCGCCTGCACTCTCTATAGTTATGCCCCTGTGTAGGTTTTCTTGGGATATGAGTTTGGCTGCCCATTGTCAGTTGGTTCCCTTCACCAGATTCATGTCCTTCTTTCCATAAACCTGGTTTCCTCCACTCATCTAAGGTCGTTCTACCCATGACCATGGAGCATGTGCTGCTTAGGCTCTTTGCTCAGCTTCTGTGCTTGCTCCCAGCTCACCAATCCCTTATTGAATTACAACTTCTTCCTTCTGCTCCTCCAGACTAAACTGATCATTTTTTTCAGTCCTCAAAGTGGGACAGTTTGAACCAGTTTGTGGGTAATGGGTGTGGTAGAATTGAGGTTTAGCGTGTGGCCTAATTACATGTTCTAGGAATATTTGATCCATAAAAGATGTTGGTGATTGAGTCAATGCTCAGAAGTCCATGCATTCCACTGCCACCATTCAACCAAAGAGTCAGAGCAGCTGTAAACCACCCAGACACCCAGCATTCTGCATGTGGTGGGACTGTCTTCCCCATGTCAACAAAGTAGGACATTTACTGTAGGTGTCCCCAGAGTTTTTCAAGAAACAGTGGGCCTAAAAGTGGGACTGTCCCACCGAAAGTCTATTCTTGCTAGGACTTTTCCCTTATCTGCTATAATTATCCTATACTCAATCTAACTACCCTCAATATTCACCTTTCCCACCCACTATTCCCTATTCCCTATAATCCCCTCTGCTCTTGATCTGGAACCAGTTTTTCTCATAAACATGATGTCTACTTCTCTATTGGGAGGTGCTCAATCAGATAACTGCTATCATGATATTATGACGGGCCTAGTTTTAAGCTTTACCACAATGCCCCCCTGCATTCAGGCCATTTGTAGTGGACTGATCCACTGACACCTTATGTAAGGGCATACTCACTACTTCTACTTTTTCTTTACATGGTGGGTCCATTTCTTTGTCGTCCATTTAATTTTTAAAATCCCTCAGCTCAATTTCTCCACAAGACCAATGGGCTCTGGAGAGGGGAGGGTGTTTAGGTTCTGTTTCACAGGTGTGATTGTTTACTTTGACACCTAATCACAATGCTGCATGGGCCATAGTAGTCCACCAGTGGGGCCCTATAATTGGTGGTCTACACAGAACTCAGGGTGAGTTCCTGCAGTCAGTGCCAGATTTCTGCTTTCAGGTGCTGTTGGCAGAATAGGAGAAGAGGAGCTATGAGGAGGTAAGTTGCTAAATCATGTTTTTTACACTTTGCCTGGACAGTCCCTTTAACTTAACTCGACTATACTTTACTTTATCAGAGCTCAAAATCTCTGAAGCCAGGTTTTAGTCCTGGTACAGATACGTGGATTGGGATAAATGTAGCCATGAATCAGGTGGTGTTGCATTGTGATACACATTAATGGGGGGGGGGGGGGGGTCAAGTTGTGGCAAATAATTCAAAGAAAACAAGGCTACTCACCTGCACATTGAGATCCAGGATTTAGGGTTCAGAGCCAGAGCCAGCCACACCTAGTACAGGAAGAGGGTGCTTCTGGCTCCAGGATGCCCATAAAAACCTATTTTATTGTTTTTTTAAAGATCCAAAATCTCAGACAACAGATACACAGGGGCGTCTTCCCCCTAGTCATATGCAATACAGTAAAACAACATTATTTAAATACTGACAAAAGCAAGGATCTGCACGTGTCCCATTGTGCTGCAGAACCAATGATGAGAAAGGATGGATCCAGGTTAAGCGCTTCCTGTGAGTGGCGAGAGGACAGCCGCCAAGGGCGTCCATGGGAACCCGCCAAATAGGAAGTGCAGGGACGCTAACGCTACATTTCTGGGACTGGGATGTATACCTCTCAGTCGGCCGCCCAACCACCCACCACCAAGGGTTACCACCCCCACCCCCAGAAGCCAGCACATATAGGGCACCCTGCCCTCTTGCTCAGGGAGACACACTGTCGGGACAATTGATTGAATTAAAACCACTGTATCCTTGCATGAAACCAATGAGATGCTTAAGAGCAAAATTCTATGATATTAGCAGCATCATATATCACTGATATATCTCTGATGGTAAATGACTCATAAAATGTGGCAAAGAATATAATCATACATTGTCCTTACCCGTGAGCTAATGCAACACAAAGATACTTTGCTGCAAGTCATTTCAGGGAAAAGTTTTCATAAGAACTCTTAATTTGCGCAGCTACGCCTTGCATCTTCTCTAACCTTTTCTCTGAGCTGTTGATGAGAATGTCTTAATGGAACTGTAATTTACCGCTGAATGGTGAGGGCTTCCATTACTCAGTCCAGCAAACACAAAACCAGCCCATATAATGGCAAGGAAATAAAAGGTGCCTTAATGAAAACTATACACAAAGATAAATACATGTTTCTGCTTTATTAAATGGATGAATACTGAAACACGTGTCTGACATAATTGTGAAGAATGGCCCCTTTTATATAGTTGTTGCGTAGATCTTATCCAATACTTTATTCATTCCGTTAACTGTTTCTAAAAAATAAAAATAAAGATTTAATCCCTGAAGTAGATAAAACAAAACTTTTTTGTCGTGTTCTTTGGCAAATTGGGGTAGTATTAAGGAAGGCCACTGTAATGCTTCTCTAGATGCCTGCAATTTCATTGTGGGGTTTATTCATCAAGCCATAGCGCCAGGTAACGACTGGCAGTGACAAGTAGCCTGCCACTGTACTCAATACCACATTTATCATAGCGGTGAACGACTCTAACAGCGACACGTAGCGACCGATCCATCATCACAGACGGCTCACCATATACCACCGGAACTCTGGCTTCCAGAGCGCCTGGTATTACCTGTCGCTACCTGTTGCTCTCCCATACATTTCAATGGACATTCCTTTTCTTCTCTTTAAACAGGGTTTTATTTTATTTTAATTTTTTTTTTTTTATTTAATCAAATGATCTCCTCTCCTGGCCTATAAAACGTCATTTTTGAAAACCTTTTTTGATTTTTTAATATTTTAATGCAGAATTGTCATTACAGGTCTGGTATTAAAGTATTAATGTCACAATGTAATTACAATGTAATGCCATGTGTTTTCGCTTTGTTACTAGTGGATACGTGTTCAAAAACAGACTTTAATCACACAGCCTCTGCAGCTCTGGGATACAACGACCCAGTTTTGAGAGCCGGCTCTATGTGAGGCTGTTTTTTTGATGAATATGGTGTGAGTCGGTCGCACTGAGTTGGTGCCACCGTTCGCTCCCATACAGCGCTGTACCGGTGTTATAGCGACTCACATACAACACATTCATCAATGCCGGCCAGCGACTGAGGCGCTCTGTAACAGCGACCCATAGCCCATCACAGCGACTACTAGCAGTCGCTCTAAGTGCCTGGATGCTCATCTGCCGGTACCTGGCGCTAGTAATGAATCAGCCTCCCCCTAGATATATACTAAATTCATATTTGAGTTACACACACAAACCCCCAAGAAGTAACAGAGGGTGCGGTTTTTGGATTCTTCTGGCCCTATAAGTTAGTATAACTCAGATTCACACTTGGCTGGAGCCTCAGAGATAACATTCCCACAAGTATATTTGCGATGACATCTAGACACTTACCCTGGTGAAGTGGACTAGATCCACGCAACGCGTCGGTGGGGTTCACTACTTTGATCGGACTCGGGACGCAGAAAAAGGGTGATGCAATCTGATCCCCAGTCAGTCTGCTCTCAGTTACGTAGCACTTTCACTTTGAATGTATTGTTGGAACATTGTTACAGCGCACTTGCACTTTATACTGTTACTTTGCACAGATAATCAATTGAGCACATGCACTTTGGAGATTGATTTATTGAGTTTTTTTTGTAACCAACTATGTTATTAATGTACTTGGCTACATCTTTTGCATATCTATTATGAGCGCTTATGGACATTTGTTAATAATACGAAGTAGCAGATTGCACAGAGACCCACAAAGTATGGATCATTGTTTTGTTTTATGTGTGTTTTAAATATGTCTTGTCTGTTAGATCAGCTCTTTTAAATCTTTCGATAAACATTAATTCATTAATACTCCTTATTGCATGAGCGGCACTATTTACTAGGGGCTGTTGTAGGCTGGTCTGACAGCCACTGTGTTTCATATCTAGACCTTAAGCCTCCTCTTTGGATTCCGTGGTGCCCCCAACTGCCCTGACATGGGCCTTTGGCATCAAATAATTAAAGCTGGATTGCCCACTTCTGCTCCATCCTACATAATTATTGTTTAGTTTAACTACCAGTAACAACAATAGAGGTCTACCAAAATACCTTTGTCTCCTACCTATGCACACCTTATTTGCATAGAACTCACATGCATTCACCAACCCACATGGCTGGTTCATGTGCTATTGCAGAACTACTGTATCAAGTTCTGACTCAGATATCAAGAGAATGTCCATATTTGTAGACTTTTCCTAAGGTTCCAGGGCTGGGAGATGTGCTTACCTTACAGCCATTCCAGTACCACCATTTGGTCTCCCACAGCCCCAGGTTTATAAAGCTGGGAGAGTTGCTAATTTTGTAGACTTGTATTTGTAGACTTTTCCTAAGGTTCCAGGGCTGGGCTAGGAGATGTACTTACCTTACAGCCATTCCCGTACCACCATTTGGTCTCCCACAGCCCCGGGTTTATAAAGCTGGGAGAGTTGCTAGTGGGTTCTAGCTGGTGAGTGTGCATGGTATGTCAAAACTCTAAAAGAAGCAAATGTGGGAACCCCCCTAGGACATATACAAATATGTTAGTAGGTAGGCACTGCCCCTTGAAGCAGATATAGGGCGCCCAGCTAACCTCAACGTGTATTAATAATACACAAACCTGCCGACAAGTGGTTATGTGCTGGGCTGGCCAATACAAATACTAATCCAATAAGCAAAAAAGAAATATTACTTTAATAATGGTGCACAGGGGCACTGCAATGCATATGACAGACAAGACTTACAGACACTCACTGGTTAAAATCGCAATGCGAAAAACATATATATACATAAATGGAGGCCCCTGCCAGGCCGACCTGAACTCCACACACTCAACCACAGGCACTCCACTCATAACAGAAAATGCTGGCCAGCATATAATGTGGGGAGACAAACTCTATCCAAAATTAAGGCAAGCTATAGCATATGTAGGGATCCTAATTTCTAGAAAAGCCAGAATAAAGATGCTGTCTACCAGGTCCACTGTATAACACGTTGGTAGGCACAAATATTTAAATTAGTTGTACAGAGGCTCTAAGCACAGAGCACTTAAATGCAGCCTTGTATGACTGTCCAGCGTGAGTAGATGGTGGGCGGCTGTGGCAGAATGACAAGCTGATTAAGACAGGGCTCAGCGCTTGGGGTTTTTTAGAGGCAGTCCAGTACAGGCGGGTATATATTTGACATCATAATAACTGCTCCCGAGCAGGAGCGAAACAGCTGTCGGTCGGGGCCCCTGACCACGCCCCTCTGCACGTGCTCGCTCATAACATGGCTGCACATACAAGGAAGCTCTAGCGTGGATACCTTTCCTTTTGGGGATGTTTTGACATATTTAAAAGTGGCGATTTTGCTGGCGGCGCTGCCGCAGGAATGCGCTTGGCTGGCTAGAGGAACTTTCAACGGAGCAAGTATGAGGACATCTGTTACACACTGGCACTGGCCCTCATAGAAGAGCGCAAGTATATTGATTACTGAGTGTCGTGTATTATGCACCTCAATTTGGAGGGACTTTAAGCGTTGTTATTATGATGTCAAATATATACCCGCCTGTACTGGACTGCCTCTAAAAAACCCCAAGCGCTGAGCCCTGTCTTAATCAGCTTGTCATTCTGCCACAGCCGCCCACCATCTACTCACGCTGGACAGTCATACAAGGCTGCATTTAAGTGCTCTGTGCTTAGAGCCTCTGTACAACTAATTTAAGTATTTGTGCCTACCAACGTGTTATACAGTGGACCTGGTGGACAGCATCTTTATTCTGGCTTTTCTAGAAATTAGGATCCCTACATATGCTATAGCTTGCCTTAATTTTGGATAGAGTTTGTCTCCCCACATTATATGCTGGCCAGCATTTTCTGTTATGAGTGGAGTGCCTGTGGTTGAGTGTGTGGAGTCCAGGTCGGCCTGGCAGGGGCCTCCATTTATGTATATATATGTTTTTCGCATTGCGATTTTAACCAGTGAGTGTCTGTAAGTCTTGTCTGTCATATGCATTGCAGTGCCCCTGTGCACCATTATTAAAGTAATATTTCTTTTTTGCTTATTGGATTAGTATTTGTATTGGCCAGCCCAGCACATAACCACTTGTCGGCAGGTTTGTGTATTATTAATGTGCATGGTATGTGTATGGCCAGCCTCGACTGAAAATAATGGGGGCCTCTGTACCCCAGGAACCTACATGTACGGAAACGCCCATTGTTTTCAATTGGAGGTGGCCATACACAGGACATGCACTCCTAAGGTTGCAGGGGACTGGTCAATGACACGGGAGTGATGTTAAGGTAAAAGTATTGTCTAGTGCCCTCTGGCACTGCCCTGCACTAGGATCTTTGAAGAAGTCCACAAAAGTGGCCACAAACTACTGAATGTCTAATAGTTGTCTGCAATTTTTACTAATCACATCTAAATATATAATACTTCCCACCAAACACACACTACAGCGCAGTAAAATTTCTTACAGTCCTCAGGATATCTGCTCAATAATCTGTAGTCTTAAAGGAGTACTTTCCGTTACTTACTGGCTGCCTACTGCGTCACCCAACCATGAAGTGGCAGTCTTAATCGATATCCCAGGTTGATCTCATTACTTTCTATGGGGTCTTGACACATGTATGTAAACACACAACCAATTACTCTAACATATTAAGACAGCTGTTCTGGGCTCCAAAGCCTTCATGGAGTATTTCCTTTGGGCTGGCCACCCCCTTAACCATGTAGCTATCTTGCAGGCTTTACCCTTCAATTACCCCCTTTAGCCCTGTCTGAACTAAAGTATCTCTACTTAACCCGGCATTCTACATTTGGTTAAAGAAACCCTTTAATTTAAAAGGCACACAATATGGGGATTCTGTGCCAGTTTACTTTAGTCATGGAAGTCAAAAGAGGCCAAATGCAGACCTACACTCCAAAACCCTGCATCCGCTAACCCATGAGCATCCCAGTTTGGGTATCTGTTCTTTAAAAACCTCCCTCTTGTGTTCTCTATCAGTGATCCCATAACCAAGTGACCAAATGTACCAAAAGTGTACGCTGGGTTGGGCTGCCTTGAAGCCCTTTGGTCTCCTTTGGCCACAAAGGCAGCGTGTAGATTACAACCCTGTCTAACTCCTTGGCATAAGGCTCATACTACTCACATCACAATTAAACATTTCACTTTATTGACACACTGATTTGGAATGTCCTCTGCATCCCAGGGCACTATAAGAATAAAAAAGACACCATAACTGGCCGCTCGTTCTACCAGTGGTATGAGTACCGCCCATAGTATGTGAGATCTTCATGATCCTTGCTCCGCGATCCTTGCTTGAGTACAAAACTGCACCAGAATCATTTTTGGTTTTTATTTGTATTTTTGTTTTCTTTTTTAAGTTGTAGTTTAGTGTGTTTTAATACTGTTTTAGGTGATTGACAACCCATGCTTGAGATGATTAAAAACTGTTGTACTGTAGTTGAAAAAAGGATGGAAACCCCTGCTCTACATATTATTCTAATATACAAGTCTTGCAGACCCGCATAAGTTAGATAGATGTGAGGTCTTTCTTCCATTCAACCGGGTTCCTCTCTAACGATAAAGTAGCCAAATACAGGAAACTTAAAAAATTCAGATGAAGCTCCTTATTCACCTTAGTATATCAGGGGCCTCAGAGTGGGAATGCTTAAACCAGTTTGTGGGTGATGGATGGGGTTTAGGGATGTGGCTTATGTATGGACTTTTGTGGCACAAGTATCCACATCATTCTGTGCTATTCATGTGTATAAGTAGGTGTAGCTCTGCTCCCGTCACGGGTTTCATGGACCTTTGGTCCCTAAAAGATGTTGCTGAATGAGACAATGCTCAGCCAACCCTTACATTGAAATGCTTCCAATCAGCCAAAGAGTCAGGGCAGTTGTAAACTAGCCGGATATCCTGCATTTAGTGGGGCAGTCTGTGGAACTGTCACACAGAAAGTGGGACATCTGGTCAGTTTACAATAGAAGGAATTAGTCCAACTGTCACGGACCGGGTGGAGCGGACTCAGGTGTGGATCCGCTTTAACCGTGGGACCGATGGCGGGTACCGTGTCAGGGAAGCGGAGTCTAAGGGGCCACCGGTATTCACCAGAGCCCACCGCAAGGCAGGTTGGTCTTGTGCGGCGAGTGACCCCCAGGTCACTACCCCAAACAGTGGCCCAGGATTGGATAATCAAATCCCAATCAGTGCTGTACAGGCCCTTTAAATCTCAGGGATCCAGTGCGCTCGCCCTCTAGTGGACGGAGACGTGCGCGCACCTGAGCATGTGAGGAGGAAGCATGGGGGGAAGGGCGGAAGCTGGATGCAGCCATGAGGGAAGTGCTGCAAGATGGATGACGGCTGCATGCAGCCATGGAGGTAAGTGACTTGCTGTGAGACTGGCGTGCCCTAACACCAGCCATGGTCCCCACAATGTTATATCAAGGTGAGCTTACATTGGCTCCTGTGTAGAATAGGTGAGCTGCACATAGGAGGACAGGGACATTATTCCTGCCTAGAAATCCACAATCATTGCAAGCACAAGCACAAGTACTTCTAATTTTGGCAAACACTTCCAAATAGTTTATTGCTTACTGCAAATGAGAACAATTGTTGGATGGCCCAGTAGTGCTCCTCGTCACCTTATGACCACCATGAGCCAGTAAATGGTTCCAACCTTAATCCCACATATGTAATTGCCACTTTAGCGAAGACTGGGAACAAGTTCATGGCAATAAAGTAGATCACCTCTACCCTTGAGGATGAGACTCTTATCAGTATATCCTGTCAACAGAATGATGATCCCATAACATGAGCTGGTCCCTCTTTATGCCAGGATAATATATATAAGCAGGATGGAACATTTTGGCTGCGGACCTTTTCTTCCATAAAGCTCCTGTTTACTGTCTGATGACCATAACCCACCTTGTAATAGGCTCTGGTAATTTAGCTACAGAAGAATGGCTCCAGAGAAGAGACCCATAAAAGTTTATTGACTTGCGCACGCCAGCTTTAGGGTACAGGTTACCGCTTCCGAGGAAATTAGCCCCATCCAATTTATGGCTTCATTACAAAGTAGTTTGTGAGCTGTCAAATAGAGCTCAATGTATATATTTTACTGTACTTCCCGGCTGTATACAACTGGCCTAAGTAGGACACGGTCACCGCATGACTAATTCAAGATAACTAACTGGAAACAAGGACAATTACGGGCATTTGAATGATTCACTATTTAAAAAGAACTCCGGATAACATAAATGCATGAAGCACAGTGCAAGTGAGCGCATCTTAGTTTAAAACTTTTTGTTTTTAAAAAATCAAGAGGTGGGGCAAAATAAGGGCATGTTAAAGTGAATGGCAATTCAAAAGTTAAAAATGATATATCAGTAGCTTACCTTGCAGCAATGAGCTTCCTCCTCTGACTGTCTCTTTAGTGAGGAATTCACTTCCTCATTCAGCTTTCAATCTCCAGCTCATTGATCTGGTCCATCAGCCAACCTTCAGTGGACCAAGAATGGAAACACTCCCCACCCTCTACCCAGACATCCTGATTGGCTGCCTCTCTCTGCAGCTATGAAACTCCGGCCTCCTCCCTCCTCTCTGATCACACTATATGCTGGCAGGCTGGAGACTCTCTTAGCCTGCAACATCTCTCACCCCTTTTTATGATGATGACACTATGCAGAGGAGTAGCTAGGCTTTCTGGCACCTGGAGCAAAGATTCTAAATAGCGCCCCCCCACCTGTTCTCAGGCTCCCCTGACCTGCTGCACCCGGGGCGAGTGCCTGCTCCCCCCTAGTTACGCCCCTGACACTATGTACTGGCAATAATAACTAAAGGCACTATTTTCTCTCTGCATCTTCAAGGCTCTAATACTTTTACTAATAACTTAGGAACTACAGGGTCTTTTTAAAAATGGATCGAAGTTTGGGACAGTGCAACATGTAGTCCAAGACAATGGGACAACAGTGACCTGAATGCCCTTGCTACTAGGTTTATGCAAACAACAGAAACACAATCTCTTCCAAATGTAAGACGAGCCATTACTCACAATCCCCATCAGAAAAAGGGGTCTACAAGAAACCAAAGCAGCCCAACATTAATTCTTTCAGTGCTAAAAATCATTTAGAGGTAATGTCGCTTAAAGAATCAGAAGCACTTGATGAGCTTCACAGAGTTTCTAAGTTTTTCAGTTTTTCGGGCTTGCCATTAAGGGAGCAAGTGAAATCAGTGCAATGACACCTGATATGCATCTGAAGAACCCAATGCCATATTGTTTCAAGCATGTTTGCCTTTCCACACTCGTATGAGGCTTCTCAACATGTCTATAGACATGTAGACTTTTCATTTTCAATTTATGTTCCTAGCTCTCTTGAAACTCCAAAGCAAAGCATGCCTTCTATCTGTATAGCTGTAGTGAGTATTTGGTAACCAAGAAGGGGGCCTGCAATTATATGATTACTGGTGCTTGCACTACCCTGATCACACAGAAATCTACATATACAGGCCTATCTAACTTTTTTTGGACTTTCTCCACAGACACGTGCAGCTTAAGGTTTGTGTGGGACCATGGATAACAGAGTCCCAGTGGGCTCCTTTGAGATGCGTTCCCATGTCTTGTCATGTTACCCTTCAGCTGTGCTGACATCTGTTTTGTGGATAAGGCCCACCACAGGACCATTCACATCCTAAGACCAGAGATGCCAAACTTGGAGGCTGGGTTACAGGGTGATGGGTTTGGCAGTGGTGTAATTTAGGGGCGTGGTTTATTCACAGGCTTTTGTGGATCAAATATTTTTGTTATCACCCCCATGGAAATTTGCCTTAAATGCATCATGCATGGTGCAGGGCGGGGATATACTCAAGGGCATACCAAATCTTTTGTTAAAGAAGAACAAAATTGGCCTTAGAGTCAAGAGACTAACTCTCTTTTTTGGGGCTTTCTGGTCTGGAATGACTTGTAGATCCCACATGCATGGGCATAGGCATTCCTTGGCTTTCCTCCAGCTGATGTGCGCTCCCACGACAGGTTTATCTGAATGGCCAACGAGGGCAAGCACATGGCTGCCACTCCCGTTCTATTTAGCTTTTCATGCTGCTTATTAATATATACATCCAGGGCCGGGGTAAGTGTGTTGGAGGCCCCTGGGCACAAAATCTGGTGGAGGCCGCAGATACAGTATAAAATAATATTCTAGCCAAGTAACTGGTTGGTAGTTGTCTGGCGCCCACCTATATACTGGAATGTGAGATCGAGTCCCTTGTGCCACCCTTGTGCCACCCTTGTGCGGGTGTGTGCTGATCGGGAACTCCTGCTTTGCCATTCTGGACGGGCGGTACTGTAGTCGCCCGGCTGGTCCAGCAGAAATCATTTCCCTGCATTGAGTTGCCAGTGGCTGTGCTTGGTGGCTTATGTGCAGTGACAGCTCCGCACGCACCCATCACTGTAGCGCCGCTGATGGCTGTTTTGCTGCTCTAGATTCTCCATCCTGCCCTGTAGTGGCTTCGGCTGTCCAGGCACAGGGGCCACTGCCGCCCATAGCTTTGATGGTGGCCCCGCGGCCTGTCAGGCCAAAGACTGAAAAGCCTCCTGGACAAGACCATAACCCAAAGGTTGGTGGAGGCCCCTTTTGCAGGGCAAGTAGTTGAGGCCCCTTGCGCTCCCTTGTTAATTTGGACCTTTATACATCATAGAAAATTGATTTGAACACATCCTGCACTTCTCTAATCCCTTGACAGGGGGAACCAAGGTACACGCGGGGGGGGGGGGGGGGGGGGGTATTCATATATACACATATAGGGAGCAAATCCTTAAAAAAGGCCAATGAACAGTCAGGAGTGGAAGTGCAGCTCCCAATGTTTAAGAAAGTAAAGTCAAGAGCGTGGCTGAAAAAGACAGCAGTGCGGCCACCATGACAGGGAGAAACAGAACAGTGACCGGGTGGGGGGTCAAAACCGGGTGACTTGGCATCTCCAGACCATGATGAACAAACTACACCAACTTTTTGTTCCTGCATACATCTACAAAATAGTCTTGTTTGTGCATCTGGTTCACCCCGTCCTCTGTAATCATTTCCTGCTTTGCCTTGAAAGACAAATTCTCTCGGCCATTCCTTGACTAGATTTTGCCGGAGCTTCCTTATCAATCTAGTTCAGATTGCTCGAGCAGAGCTGGAATTGCCTTCCTTAATGTTAATGAGCTCGTTGCACCCTTTTATTTAATACACATTTTTAATTGCAGTCGTGTGTCACCCGTGAAAGTTTTTTCAAGTCATGGCTGTATGGAGATTGGCTATGCTGAGTGATCTGCTAAATGACGAGAGCTTAGAGAAGGTGTCTCAGGCCTAGGAGCATATTTTATTATAAGACAATGAGATCCCGGCGGCTCATCCTTCTTGGTGTTGTGCAAATGAGGATGTTGGAAACCTGCTATTAGTACCTCATGATAATTACACTATATGCTGCACCAGCCAGTCTCTTAATGATACTATACATATGACACAACAACAGATGCGGAAATCTTCTGACAGATTCCTAAATTTGTGCTAGTTTGTTCTTGTCATTGTGTAATTCTTCAAAGCGGAGCTGCTTCCTAATGTGAGGTGGTGCTAGTGGTCATGGCCGGCTCCAGGTTTATGCAGGCCTCAGTAGACCTCTTGCGCTGTGGTATGACATTGCATATATGTATGTATGATGAATATTGCTAGATAGAATAGAATAGAAAAGAGCTATATACTCGTGGAGGCTAATTCATTACTAACGCCAGGTATCGGAAGATGAGCGTCTGTATAGCGGCGCTTAGAGTGACCACTAGTAGACACTGTAAGCGGGTATCGGGCACTGTAACCGAGCGCCTCAGTCGCTGTAGTAACCTGGCCGGCATTGATGAATGTGATGTGTGTTGGCCGCTCTAACACCAGTACAGTTCATTGTTGGTTCACTTTAAACCTTTCCAAATTGGAGATACATTTGCTTGTGTCTAAAGAAGGGAACCACTCGCTTACCTTTCAGCAGTCGGTTATTTCTTGTGATTCTTGCCTCTGACCAAGCTTTAAAGGTTTGGCACACATATTCAAATGTATGACAGAGAATGCTTTCCTAAAATGGAGTTTCTCCCAGAATCCCTTGCAGTAGGTGGGCCTATGCAAATGATCTGCTAGGGTGTGAAATGCCCTAAGACGTTCCATTATCCTAAGCTTGCATGCCCCATGCAAACACTTTCCATTTTAGAAAGCTCTTTGCCTGACACCTTAAATAGAGAGCTTTAAGATCCCTTTAATCCCCCTATATCTCCTAATCTGGGTCTTTCCCTAACTGAGCTCATGTTGGTCTAGAACGCCAAGCCTCACCCTCCATGTCAGTGTCATGATAAACTTACCTCCTGTCCAGTCCCACGGCGTCCGCAGGAGGTGCAGGCCTGGGCGGCCGGCGGGGACTCCTTCCACCTGGTAGCCTCCTCTCCTTACTTCTGTGCCGTCGATTGCGCACGCATGCGAGCGCGGCTTCCTTATTCCCTCTGGCAGCACAGCAGACAGCGCGCCTGCCGGAGGATTAGTTAAAGGGCTGATGAGCCCTGGATAGTGTTCTGAGCAGTTAGCTCACATATTGTCTTAACTGGCCAATGAGCCGAGTGTTCCCCCCAGGTTGTTCCCCCGCACTGTTTCATTGCCCATGATAGCGTGCTGCTGGGTATGATAGTGTCTGAGATCCTTGTTCTTTTCCGTTGCCGACCTCGTCTTGCTTGACCATCCCGTGATTGCCACCTGGACCGATGCCTGCCTGTACCCTAACCACGAATCCATCTCATTCCTTGTGCTGCATATCCGTGACCTCCCGGCTTGACCCTTGGCTCTTGTCTTCTCTCCGCTTGGTGTTGCGCTAGTAAGGACTGACTACCTGTGTATGACTGCGGCTTACCCGATGCCGCCCAGTCTTGCTTCTGGTTCATCTGCCTTCACCCCTGTAAGTTTACATCCTCTGTGCTACGAAGTCCAGGGGACAACTGTGTCTGGTAAAGCATCCCGGGAAACGGGGGCTTGGCTATAAGTGAAGCTAGCAGCGGAGATTGGGGATTGTGGACTTACCTAGAAGGCGGGTGTCCCACGAGGCTGAACAGTCAGCATCTAAATAAAGTCCTGTGTGGACGAGGGCCAAAAGTCTGAAACACGAGTCCACAGGTAGGCGTAAATGGCAACATATTTTCTTAGATGCTTTTGGAAAGCATTGTACATCCTGGCAGATCCAGGCACTTTGGATATAGTTTTAAGAGGTATAAAGGGATCATTTGTAGTGGCCCACCTTCTGCAACAGATATGGGAGAAATCCCATTATCCTTGGCTTGTATGCTCTATGCAAATACTTTCTGTTCTAGGAAAGAACCCTCTGCCTCACCACATGCCAATGGATAATTTCAGGCCTAGTTAAACCGGACCTTCACCATGATTTAATGAAAAGTCCAAACCCTTAAAAAACTATTTCCCAGCATCTAAAATTAATATATTTTAAGTTTTTAGTCACTTACTTATTATTCTTTCCCCCACTGGGCTGCAACTCTGTTCAGGACTTTAGGATACGGGTGCCGCCATCTTGACTCAAAAGCATCACACTTACTGAGGAGAGGAGAGGGAGATAAGGTACAGGGGGTGGGGTTATAGCTGTGCTTTGCTCAGACAGAGCAGAGCTGGGGTCAGGAAAAGGGCAGTAATCACAGAATGCAGAGCAGCACAGTCAGAAGGCACTTCCTGTTTGCAGGCAGCCTGATGTTCCATGAGCCGCCATCTTGGATGTTTAAAGGCTGATAACATGCAGTAGATGCAGGTAGGATGTTTTTTAATGTGAGCAATCTGTATGTACAGGGTGTGGGAAACATATAATATAGGTTCTTATTCAGGGTGAAGGTCCGCTTTAACCTGCCACACAAAGTCAAAACCTAAAAACTAAAACTGGCAATACACCTTCATGGGTTCCATTCTACAATAATTGGGTCTGTAATGCCCCGATGGCTTGTAACAATGACTTGTAGCTATGGGGTTATGTTTTCTGAATCAATAAAGCATTGACATTCAGGAGAAGCCCCTCTTTCATCCCTGTTCTTTGGATGGCAGCAGTCTTCCATGTCGTAATGACATGACGGCCTCTCTGTATATTTAGTCATCTGTGTGATTTTGCCGCGCGACAATTAATGTCAGGAAGCCGCATCCGGATTCCAGTACAGCAAGTGTTCTGAAGATGTCTAATTTACTTAGCGACATGTACTCGGAATACAAATTTGCTGCAGCTGCATGGCAGCGCCGGCCTCAATGACGCTCTAGATAAGAATTTCACAAATACAAACCATTCTGCTGAATAATTAATCGCAATCCAGAGGTAAGACACTAACTGCAATTACACTGAACAGCACAATGCGGCAATCACTGACGTCGCTGTCAAGACCCTGCGTCGCCATGGTTTAGGAGGCCTCAAGGAGGGAAGCAATCGTTTATTGGGGCAGTATATATTAACAGAGAAAAACTTTCTGCCATATGCAGAGAGACATACACAATGCTCCAAGAGATTTGTTATTTAATGGTTTGTAGTAATGTTTTGCCTAGGGAAAACTTTCTTAACTCTTGTGAAGAACTTCTTCAGTTTAAAACCATTTTTAGGTGCAAAGGATTTGCAAACCAAAAATTGAACTTGATTGTATGTTGTTAAATCTCTCTAAATGCTATAAAAGTGCAGGTCTGCCCCTTCAGAAGTATAGAGCCTTATTTAAAGTGGACCAAAACCCAGGATTTTGACTATCTTGGGTTTTGGTCCTTCCTATCCAGGGTACCCCGATGGGGGGTGAAAACCCCTCAGGTCGTCGAGACAAATTGACCTCTCCCTTCGTCTAAGCCTTCGTCTAAGGCGAGCGGTTCCGAGTGGGCTGATGGCCGCATTCCCTACTATTCTCTAACAGGGAGCGTGCCGCTCCAGCCTGCCAGTCACAAATGCCTGGTGCGGGCACACACCCTACTAGAGGGATAGAGGGGATGCGGCCGTGGCTTGTGTGTGCCTCCCGGCACTCTGTTTTCTCGGAGGTTATTTGGCGGTTATTCACGACTATGCTATTCACCTAACCCAAATACAGAGGAATGGCTGTATACTGTATCTCTCTCCCTCTCTCTCTATGAGGCTGATTCACTACTAACGCCGGGTATCGGTAGATGAGCATCAGTATAGCGGTGCACTGAGTGACCGCTAGTAGACACTGTAAGCGGGTATCGGGCACTGTAACAGAGCGCCTCAGTCACTGTAGTAACCTGGCCAGCAATGATGAATGTGATGTAGGTTGGGTGCTCTAACACCAGTACAGCGCTGCAGCGAGCGAGAAGTAGTGCCAGCTCAGTGCGTCCGGCACTCAACACCATATTCAAGAACAAACTACACACAGCGTTGGTGCTCTAAAGCTGGGCGCTGTAGCATAGAGCGCCAGACGCTGTGTGATCAAAGTCTGATTTTGAGCAGGAATGCACAAGTAACAAAGCGAAAACACATGAAATGACATTGTTTTAAAGTGGACCAACACCCAGGGGGGATCGGCCCGGGAATCTCAGATCCCTCCCCGCGGGGCATCCGAAATCGGGATGTCCCACAGGGTGAAACCCCCCAGGACGCCCAGAAACCTTACCTTAACGCCGTTCCAACGGCACATGCGCGGGCCGCGTCTCGCGCTTCCCTCTAGCAGGGCGCGCACCAGCGCCAGCCGTTTGTGAATGGCCGGAGTGGGCGCGCTCCCTGTTAGAAGGAAGCGCGAGACGCGCCCTCCAGCGCTCAGAGCCGCTGTGGTTGGACGCCGCTTGTACGTGCATACCACAGCGGCTCTGAGCGCTCTGATTGGACAAGCGCCCGCGTAGGAGCGTGGGAAGGTGAGTGTTTACGGGCGATCGGGGGGGTTTCACACAGCGGGGCACCCCCGATTGGGGTGCCCCACCGAAGTGGACCAAAACCCAGGATAGTCAAAATCCTGGGTGTTGGTCCACTTTAACACTGTGACAATAACACTTTAGCATTAGACCTGTAATGACAATTCTGCATAAAAATATATTTAAAAAAATATAAAAATGTTTGTTTTGCAGCCAGGAGAGGCCACACAAAGCACAAAAAAAATTGCAAACACGCTGTTTATATACATCTAATGAAACCCCATTGAAATGTATGGGAGAGCAACACTGAGCGACAGGTATTACATGGCTGCTGAACCTAGAGCTCCGGTGCTATACGCTAAGCCGCCTGGATTCATACATGTGGCGCTACATGGCGCTGTTAGAGTCGCTCACCAGATTCGCTTTCTTAAATGTGGTTTTGTGTAAAGTGCCCAGGGTTCACCAGAATCTGCCTGCCACTACGAAGCACTGCCTGGCGCTATCCGTTCCTAAATAACCCCCTCTATAAATATATATATATATATATATATATCCATAAACCCAGCTTCATTCTCCCCCTTACTCTAAAGTAATTACCCAAAATGTGTCAGTATTTACTTATTTACATGAAGAGAAAATGCCGAGAAATGATATTTTCCCCGAAAGTACATCAGATAGAACTTAACTATAAATAATAAAACACTTAACGTGTGCATATCAATAAAGGAGGCCTTTCCACGTGAATGATTACCTGCCTAATACCAACAAGTACTTTGGAGAACATCAAATCCCTTGATAGATGAATGTTGCCACAAGGATTTATACTCTCCAAGCTTTAACTAAAATAGCTTCAGTTGCTTTCTGCTATTTAGGGATATTGAAATGGAAGGTTATAGCGAGATGATTTACAGATAGTAATTGCATTTTCCAGCGTACCTATTTCCATAAATGAGATCACAAATCCAATCTGTGTACAGCCTTTAGCGGAGCGCTGTCAATATTTTCAGCACTCCCAGCCAGAGGCATCTCTGCTCCCAAGCCACCACTTTGGAGACTTTTGGGAGATGAGCGATAGGCTTATGTGGTACGCGTTGTTTTCGTCTCTCTGAGTGCTAAACGTGACTTCTGGAAGGGTTCTGTTTCCTCTTCACTTCAGCTGGTACATAAATAAATAGCTCAAAACTTCCTAAATGACCATAATTACAATATTAGGCCTATCACTTACCTTCTTAAACATAACCCCCATATAACTACTCCTTCATAAAATTCAAGGACCCCCCAGGTTAGCTAGGGGCTACCTACCTCCCTGAGGTTCATCTTCACAATCATGGTGTATAGTGCATGTGCGAGCAGCCGCCGAATCCCCGCTATCTCTTTAGCAGGACACGTGGCCGCACCAGGCATTTGTGAATGCAAAAAAGATGGAACCTGGGGAAATTATTCCCACAGGGACCACACAATACGGAGCACAACCTAATAAATCATCAGTAGAAGTTTATTGAGATATCAAAAAACACACATTTAAAAACAACACTCAAGACATGATAACATTTCTCGGCCGGCACATGGGTAGGAAATTTCTCTCTATATATATATAATTAATTGGGATCCTAGCTGCAGGTTGTTTACCTGTTAATCAATTGTTATTTATTTTGAGATCAGAGAGGACAGACTATAATTATTTGCACATATTTACTAATTATTACCGTATATACTCGAGTATAAGCCGAGTTTTTCAGCCCACTTTTTGGGCTGAAAAAAGCCGCCTCGGCTTATACTTGAGTCCAGGGGCGGACTGCCAGGGAAGGCCGCAACCCTGAACGCAACAGATGCTGGAGGGTGAGGGGCGGCCGCTGCGGGTCCCTGCTGTACCCGCTGCTGCCGCCGCCGCCGCCGCTCTCATACACACAACCACGCACACACATTCACACACTGACCGGCACTTCCAGGCTGCTGCGCGCTGGTCGTCAATGGGCGGCGTCCAATGTTTTCATTGGACGCCGGCCATATGGGGCACGCCCACTGACGACCAGCGCACAACAGCCAGGTGTGTGTGTGAGAACGGCGGCGGCTGGCGGCTGCCAGGCGGAGCTGAATGGAGGGTGTTGTGTGCCGAGCGACCGGCAGGAGGGGAAGGGGACCCCGCTGCCCCTCTGCAGGGTAACCTCGGCCAAACCCTGACCCCCGACACCTGCGCGTCTAAGAGCGGCGGCGGCGGCAGCAGCAGCAGGTACCCACAGTGTGTGTGTGTGTGTCTCTTTCTGTGTGTGTGTGTGTGTCTCTTTCTGTGTGTGTGTGTGTGTGTGTGTGTGTGTGTGTGTGTGTGTGTGTGTCTGTGTCTTTTTCTGTGTGTGTGTGTGTGTGTGTGTGTGTGTCTCTTTCTGTGTGTGTGTGTCTGTCTGTCTGTGTGTCTGTGTCTTTTTCTGTGTGTGTGTGTGTGTGTGTGTGTGTGTGTGTGTGTGTGTGTGTGTGTGTCTCTTTCTGTGTGTGTGTGTGTGTGTGTCTGTCTGTCTGTGTGTCTGTGTCTTTTTCTGTGTGTGTGTGTGTGTGTGTGTGTCTGTGTGTCTGTGTCTTTTTCTGTGTGTGTGTGTGTGTGTGTGTGTGTGTGTGTCTCTTTCTGTGTGTGTGTGTGTGTGTGTGTCTTTTTCTGTGTGTGTGTGTGTGTGTGTGTGTGTGTGTGTGTGTGTGTGTGTCTGTGTGTCTGTGTCTTTTTCTGTGTGTGTGTGTGTGTGTGTGTGTGTGTGTGTGTGTGTGTGTGTCTGTGTGTCTGTGTCTTTTTCTGTGTGTGTGTGTCTCTTTCTGTGTGTGTGTCCCTTTCTGTGTGTGTGTCTCTCTTTCTGTGTGTCAACTCCAATTCCAATTGAAAAAAGCCGCCTCGGCTTATACTCGAGTCAATAACTTGTTCCATTTTTTTGTGGTAAAATTAGGTGCCTCGGCTTATATTCGGGTCGGCCTATACTCGAGTATATACGGGTAACTGAATTATGTGAGGGGTGTTGTTTTATCATGTCTTGAGTGTTGTTTTTAAATGTGTGTTTTTTGATATCTCAATAAACTTCTACTGATGATTTATTGGGTTGTGCTCCTTGTTGTGTGGTCCCTGTGGGAATAATTTCCCCAGGTTCCATCTTTTTTGTATGAATCTAGGGTCAGTGAGCACGCCGTTACCCTGTCTCATTCAGTGGTGCACCATATTTTGTTTTAAGGCATTTGTGAATGGCCGGCACGGGCACGCTCCCTGTTAAAATGTAGCAGGGGATGCGGCTGCCGCCACGCTCACTTTAGACGAGCTCCTGGATGGAGGAGCTCGAGCGGACCCAAGTGCGCTGATTAGACGAGCGGCCAAGCAGTCGCCGTAGGACCGGGAAGATGTCAGTTTGTTCAGGCGACCTGGGAGGTTTCACACAGCGCGGCACCACGCTTTTTACAACATTGCTACCAAATGCGATGGGGACCTGGTGCGAACAATAAAGAGAACCAAAACCCACCCTGGAGTCTATGAGACTTCAGGGCAGGCATACTCGCTCCCCCCGGGGCACTCTGATGGGGGGTGCCCCCCTGTGTGAAACCGGCCGGGTCACCCAAAAACTCACCTTTGTTCCAACGTCGCATGCGCGATCCGCTATCCTTTTAGCAGGTTGTGTGCTCACGCCTGGCATTTGTGAATGGCCAGCACGGGTACGAACCCTGTTAAAGGGTAGTAGGGGATGCAGGCGCCAGCGCACTCGGATCCTGGACGATGGGGCTCCAGCGGATCCTAGTGCGCTGATTGGATGAGGGACCAGGGAGAGGTGAGTTTGTTCAGGTGACCTGGGGGGTTTCACACAGCGGTGCACCCCCGATCGGGGTGTTCCGGGGGCAAGGACCAAAACCTAGTATAATCAAAATCCTTGGTTTTGGTCCGCTTTAAATGGGGCCCTTTCACAGCTCATACAGTAAAACTTTTTTTCTGTCTTTTAACTCATTTGAATGCAGCTAAAGAACTAAATACTGAGGCAGCACAAACCAGTGGCACTTCCTTTCTCTAAATGATGCCAAGTGAGCAAAAACATGATAAATAAGGTGGAGAAGCAACAATGATTGTGCCCCCGTTACCTCCTGGGCCCCGGAGCTGTCGCATCCCCTGCACCCCCAGTAGTTACGCCCCTGGCTTTTTATATGTCCAGTGGCGCATTGTTCAACCCTACATACTGTCCATCCCTTGCTCTATACAAGTGTTTCCCCATCTCCCACTCCCTGCAGCCTTGCTGCGCCTGCCACATAATGCGCTGATGGAGCACGCTGCTGTGGGTCTGCTTTTTAACCACTCCCCTACTTCCTCAGGGCCTGGGGGAGGGGCCAGGGGGAGGAACTTAACAATAGACTTTATGGTCTCTTTAAGCAAAGGTCTGCACTGATGGCTGAATTTGATCATTTAAAGCGATCCTTCACTCTGAATAAGAGCCTATCTTATAAGTTTCCCACACCCTGTACATACAGATTGCTCACATTAAGAATCATCCTACCTGCATCTACTGCATGTTATGAGCCTTTAAACATCCAAGATGGCGGTTTATGAGACATCAGGACATCAGACATCAGAAGTGTCTTCTGACTGTGCTGCTTTGCATTCTGGGACTGCTGACCTTTTCCTGACCCCAGCTCTGCTCTGTCTGAGCAAAGCACAGCTGTAACCCGCCCCCTGTACTTTATCCCACTCTCCTCTCCTCAGTAAGTGTGATGCTTCTGAATCAAAATGGCGGCGCCCGTATCCTAAAGTCCTTAACAGAGTTGCAACCCAGTGGGGGAAAGAATAATAAGTAAGTGACTAAAAACTTAAAATATATTAATTTTAGATGCTGGGGAATCACTTTTAAAGGGTTTGGGCTTTTCAATAAATCATGATGAAGGTCCGGTTTCAGATCAACCTGCAAATTCAGCCACTGCCAAAGAGAAGGATGTTGTTGCGTAAGTATTTTAGAGCAGGATTTATTTTTGTCTAAATCTGTGTAAATTTACATTTGTGTAATATTTGTCACCATTTTTCACTATGATTTTTTATCAGATGATAAAACATCTCACCTTACTCTCCTCTTTTTCATTTTCATGACTTCTGCACATTCCCCTCCTTCAACTCAAGGTAAGTCGCATGATTTCTTTTTCAGTTTCTGACTTTGTTTGTGTACAAGGTATATGTTGTTGTATGACAACCAGGGTTGTATTTAGTGCTTAAGCTGCCTTAAGTGACTTGCACCCCCTTGTATTAAGTCTGGTCACGAGTAGTGGATATAAAAAAAATCCATGGCTGCCCTCTTAGAGGCTGATTTATTAATTGCGACATGTAGCGACAGTTGAGCGACTGTAGCGGTATTTTCACAGCGCCCGCTAGTAGTCGCAGTGCTTGGCCATTGTTCGGTTGTTGACAGCGACTCAGTCGGTGTGGCGTAATGTTGAATACAAGGTTCTGAGTCGCTATTTGACAGGTTCCGCGATGTATGGGTGCGCATGATAGCGACTGGTCAGAGCGACCGGCTTCCACCATATTCATCAAAAAATCACGCTCAAAAAATTCAAGCGCTGTGAAATGCATGTTTAAACCCCAGAGCGCTGGAGGCGATGTGTTAAAAGTAGTTTTTTAACCCCCAAATCACCATATTTTTTGGAAACCAAAAAAAAAAGTATTTTAAATAATTTAGTAATATGAATACATTAATATCAGACATGTAATATCAATTCTGTACAATTTTTTTTTTTATTTTTTTCCCTTAAAAAAATTATCTAAAATGGCAGAAGTGGTCACAGAATTTTTCACATTCAAAAAAAAAAAAAAAAACCATTAATAACAATGAATTATTAATATTTAAAGATTGTTCCATTGAAGTGCATTGGAGCGCGCCAGGTAGCGAGAGGTCATACCTGTCGCTGTTCAAGGTCGGACGCTGGCGCTGTGGGCTGAGGCTGGAATAATGATGAATGAGTCGCTATATGGCGCTATCTCAGTCGCTAAGCAGGATTGGCTTGATAAATGTGTGATTGTGGTGGGGAGCCGGCGTTCTCGTGGCGGGGCCCGTCATTACCGGCCGCTCACCAGTCGCTACCTGTCGCTATTCCTTCATAAATAAGGGCCTTAGTGTGTGTCTGGATTGTTCACCAACATAAATATATAGCATATGTGTACCCAGTGTGTGTGGAGGGGGCTGCAAGTGGTTAAATGCAGACTATTTGTGCAGACATACACTGTTGGCTTTTTCTGGCTGGAGGGGCAAGTGTAAGGTTATTCTGTTTTATTCCTTTGCTTAAACAAGAAATATAAAAAGGTCAACTAACAATTTAAAGTAATTCAGCAGCCAACTAAAAAAACTAAAGAGTAGTAGTAACCTTTTTATTGCTGATCAATGCTAGTTCGGCAATCAGCAACTTATCTAATCACTCGATCCAAGTGCACACCACAGTGTGCACTTCCTACGCTTCCCAAATCCCAAACATGCGTTTTGAATTTATGGTGTTTTTGGCTCACGACCAGCCATTAGTCACAGGAGCACTGTCATGCTCTCTTCATTCAAAGCCTGACATGCCCCCTAGTGAATCGAGAAGGCGTGGATGTGCCCTTGTGACTGAGGGTTGGGGCAGGAGCCATAGCAGGATGCCTCTGTATAGAGCCCTGGTGAAGCCAAGCTAGAATACTGTGTTCAGTTCTGGAGACCTTACCTGCAAAAAGATATTATTCAAATAGAAGGGGTTCATAGATGGTCAACAAAAATGGTAGAAGGACTTAAAACTTAGGAGAGACTTAAAGAACTTAATCTGTACAGTCTGGAGGAAAGAAGGGAGAGAGGGGATATGATTGAGACCTTTATATATGTGAAAGGATAGAATAAGGTTCAGGAGGGAAGTGTTTTTAAGAAGAAACTTAATGATAGAACAAGGGGGCACAACCTGAAGCTAGTCGGGGGGAAGATCAGGAGCAATGTTAGAAAATATTATTTTACAGAAAGAGTAGGAGATGCTTGGAACAAACTTCCAGCAGAGGTAGTTGAAAAATTGACAGTCACTGAATTTAAACCTGCCTGGGATAGACACACATCTATCCTAAGATAAAGAGCACATACAGTATACACATAAGGGCAGACTAGATGGACCATATGGTCTCCTTCTGCCGTCAACCTTACTAGATGGACCATATGGTCTCCTTCTGCCGTCAACCTTCTATGTTTTTATGGACTTTGAGACCCGGGGTGGTATGGGAAGTAAGGTCTGATCGCAGGCTCAGATCCAGAGATCAGGTGAGCTGCTGATCGCCAGACTAGCACCGATCAGTTTCAGGGGACAAAAGGTGAGTACCCTTTAGTTCTCTAGTTGGCTGCTGAATGACTTTTCACTGGACACACTTGCAGAAAAAAAGCTTTATTATTCCATTTACACAAGGGGCCCCCCTCGAGCTTGGAGAGCAGTCGTCTTTGTTAAGTAACATGTCAGGATGCAATTACTGATGCGTGCAATATTTATGATGCTCACTGAACCAAACAAGTTTACATAGAAAGTTGACACTGATTTAATTTAAATGCTTTGTATAATTTACGTGTCAAACATGTCACCTTGAACTGATTAGTCCTGTTTCAGGCAATAAGCTTTAGCATGTTGCAAATAGTGTTGCTGTTCACATTACAGTAAAAGTTGAACTCAAACCAGAATTTTGTTGAATTTTAGTTTAACCCAAACAAAATATATCCTAAAATTTGAATCAAACTGAAACGATAGAGCCATATTTGAGCACCGCCAACAGACAGCAAGAAACATCTCCACTTTACATCAAACTCAAGAGTCACCTTTAAAGGAAAAGTGGAGCTTTATATTGAAGTCGGCATCCTGTAGATAGCAATCGACCAGTAGAGCTTTGGCAGCAGTAGAGCGTTGGCAGATTACCAATGTCGAAGGGACTTTGACGTTGTAAAGTCTTTAGAGCTGATGATAATCGACCAGTTCAAGTACTTAAGCTTTTATTGAAAATAATGGAGAAACGCAAGAAAACTCAAGGAAGGTGAAAGAAACAGGGTGGTGACACTATTGTTTCATCAGATGTATACAACATAAACCTCAATATAGTGGTTTTATAATACTTTTTTTTCTTATCCCTAAAAAAAGTAAGATGTAATAAGGACAGAACACTGCCTTTTTGGCCCAGTCTCTTTCGTTATCAATGAACATTTTATATAGGAATACCCACAGGATGGGGTCACTGGGGAGGTTGCTGTAGTGTTTTCTGTTATATGGATGTAAGTCCATATTGGGTTTGTGACTATTGAGCAAATGAGTTACTGTAGGAAAGTTTTGAACCCACCTGTGGTTAGTATTAGAGGTGAGCGAACTGGCTCGTTAGAACCCAAGTTGGTTATGAATTTCAGGAAAAATTTGTTTCAGCACAAAAACACATTTTTGAGGGTTTCCTGAAATTCACTGGGCGGTGGGTAGAAAAAAAAACTCACCAGCATCCTCGTTCCAGCGCCACGCTTGGATTCAGTGTGCGCGGCGGAAGCCGACTTTTACAGCTGACAGTGCAGCCGGCCCCCCACTCCTCCTCTGAACGGGGGGGGCGGTTGCACTGTCAGCTGTGCAAGCGGCTTCTGCCCCCGCTGACAGTGAGGACAGCCTCCTCCGCTCCCACCGTGTCGGCATGTAGTTAAACTACCATGCTGTGTGTTTTCTAGGTGAGCGATTCTCAAAGGTTCGATTAGGATGAACTCAAATTTCTTGGAGAAATTCAGCAAATGGTCCAAATCTAATTTTTAGGAGGTTCGCTCATCTCTAGTTAGTATTAAAAAATACAAAAGATATAGGATTCAATAAAGTTTGTTTAATATGTACAGTTTGCAGTGAGGACACAATATGACAGTACTAAGGAGAAGGCTACAGTAAGATTGAAGGAATAGTAGGTCTACAGGGCACTGCAGAAAATGGAGGAGCAGGACATGGGATAGGCTTCAGGTGAGCTGCTTGCTGCCTTTTGTTGCCATTGCCCGGACTTTCTGGAAATGAGCCAGAACAGTAGAAGGTTGATAGAACCAGTCAGGACGGGACTGAAAGGGGACCAAGCATGTGGCCTAACATGTGAGACATTTGACTGGGAGATGAGTTAGTGAGATGAGTGAGAGAAAACCAGTGGGCGGAAATAGAAGGTGGGAGGTTACATAAAAAAAACACTTACCTCGACCACAATCCAACGCTGATCATCGGGCAACCCCAGTGCTGCCTGCTGCCATCTTTCTTCCAGGAACTCTTACCACTCAGTGTTCCCGACTCTATGAGCTGCCTCTTCTGCCTATTAGATTGAATAGGTGGGTGGAAGCAGGGAATAGACTCTGGACGGCGGGAGCGGTTGAAAGAAAGATTGCGGTGACCCAGGGCAGGCATTGTCCAATGATTGGCCCTGGATTACCGCTTTCCCAGCTAGCTCATTCCTCGTCTAAAAATAGGCACGCCCTGCAACGGGGAGCGAGGTCGTGGGAGCAGGGTGCAGGGCAGAGGGTCTGTGTCCTCTGTCCTGCTGAAGACGCTTGAGGCCCGCCAGGGACCACGTGCCTGCATTTCTGTCAGGTCGAGGCTGACCACCATTGGGAACAGCAGACGCTGTTCTTTTGTCTCTCTCCAGTAATGCTGCAGGGGCATTAAAGGTCCACTCCAGCCAGGATGCCATGTCCTGCTGAAGACACTTGAGGCCCACCAAGCGAGGAGGAATTTGGCTGGCACTGGAACTAGGATGGAGTTAATTTTTTTTCTTTTTGGGATGTTTCAGGGAAAATCAGTATTCATCTCAGCAAGAAAACTGGATTTGGGATGAATCAATTTTCCCTGAAATAATTATTGAACTTCGGGTTCTGTTGGATGGATTTGCTCATCCCTACTTGTATTGCAACAAGGCCAGCAACAAAGGAGATACTTTTTTCAGTAGATATTCTGCTTTTGTCTTTTATGGTTTGGATACATTCATAGAATAAAACAGAACAAACCGTGTTATTATAGCAGTATGGAAAATTGATATTTAATCCTTTAGCAGTTTCCATTGGTGAAGCCGATTGAGAAATGAATGTATAATTCAATCCAATTAATTCATGCACGGGGACAGAAAACACAAGCCGATAAGGTGCCATGTCCGGGATTAGCCTATCTCTGGCACCTGCCTTCATCTGAGGACACCGGCTTAAGCCCTGGCTCACGCGTTTCGCATCTAACTGGGCATAAAACATGGAGCGGGTGGAGGAAGAGAGAGAAAATATCATTAAAGCGGCTTGTTAAGGGAGCTCTGGCATCTATAAGTCTTTGTTGTGATTTGTCAAGGCAGGCCGGAAACATGGAATCGGTGGTGTTTAACAATTCCAGCTGAATTTCCCACATGCCTCGCTGCAATTTGCTTAATAGTTCCAAAACTGAACGTGTCACACTGTGAGCAAGAATGATTTTCTCTTTTTCTGCTTGCCAGCTATTATGTGACACAGACAATACCAGGACTAAATCCTACATAACAAGCCCTAAAATGCAGCCTATGCGAGTCCTATTCTTATAACTTAGGGATTACATTTTTCGTTTGAAGCGGACCTAAAATCTAAAATGACTTCAGGTCTGCTAAACACTGTGCCTCTGGGGTATCCCTATTTGGCCGAAAAAAGGGCTGATATACTTGTGCTGCAGGTAAGCTGCTGTAATACTTTTATAATATCGATCCTTGACAATATGAATACATGTCCTATTCCTGTGTTTCTACGAGAAAAGGAAGAACACTTTGTTTTATTCACTGTTCAAGGTCTGGGTGTTTTTTGCTCACCAGATTTAGTTAATCTCACCAGAACTTGCTGTAAATAATCTTTTCTAAAGTTTCATCCTTAAATAACACTGTGGGCATATAAAAGATAGAGCTTTTGATGCAGCTAGGGGACCACATGCATCCGTGGAGGATGCCCGACTGCCTCTGTTTCTTGGTCTGGTTGGAATGGGCCAACATTAGGAACATCAGGCACTGTTCTTTTGTGGACAGTAAGGCTGCAGGGGCATTAAAGGCCCACTCCAGCCAGCATGCCTGGCACTGAGGCAGGGTGGAGAAGGGGGGAGTTACATTAAAAAACGCTTACCTCAGCCACAATCGAGCCCTGACCATCCGGCGAAATCCAGCGCTAGCCGCTGACATCGTTCCCCCATGCACCGTTACCACCCAGAGCACGTTCCCCACTTTGTGCGCAGCCCTGTCTGCCCATTTGCTTTAATAGGTGGGTGGAAGATGGGAACAGACTGTGGGTGGGGGAGCCATTGAATCAAAGATTGTGGTGACCCAGGGCAGGCGTCACCCGATGATTGGTGCTGGATTACCGCAGAGGTAAGTGTTTTTTTTTTTAATGTGACCTCCTTGCCCTGTCTCAGCGCCAGGTGAGGATGGCAGGACAGATGCTTCAAAAACCCCTTAAAGAAGCACTATTGCGAATAATTGGCCAATGATAAAAATCCATATAAATATGCTGGATAGTGGAAGGAGGAGTCAGTTATACACCTGCCATCAAGAAATATCCAGCCAGGGTTGTTTTTTTTTTATTTTAATGAAAGGAAAATGACATCTGGGGTGCTCTGTCACCCCTGATAGACTAACCCTGTCACCCCAGGACTGTTTTTCCTACAGTTAGAGAATAAGCCACAAGTTTGGCAGGAGTTTTATTCAGTTCGGGTGTATAAGTGACCCCTCCTCTCATTAGCTTACATGTTTATATGTATTATTAATATTACACAATTTCGCGATAGTGCTCCTTTAATGACTAGAATTGCTCTGTAGGTTGAACCCCTCAGCTGCCGTTTCTGACCCATTGGGCCTCCTATGGCCCAAGGTGATTGGTCAGTATTTGTATAAAGCTTGCCATGTCCCATAAGTCCTCGCTCTTTATAGCTGTTGCTAGGGTGTGCAACAGTTTTTTTTCCTAACACGTCTTGACCTTGCCTGCTTTTTGACTTGACCCTTTGACCACCGCTTGACCTTTTGACCACTGTTTCCATCTTAATCCTTTAGCTCCTTGTTTGATTACTGACCTCGACTTACCCTTAAGCATGACATCAACTATTCCTCCATCTCACCCTTGAGTACCATGCAGCTCTCTGACCTCCCAGCTCTTGAACCCTGGTTTGCTTTGGATTTTACCTATTTCATCCCAGCTTCAGCCATCAGCTTCTTACCAGATCAGACCGTCCAATTATGTCCAGTGGCAACCAACTGCACTTGCTGGATCAGCCATCCAGTCCTACAACCCAGTGGCCTTGTGCCCTGGAGGTTCCCTGGTCTTCAGCTTGTCAGATTAAGTGCAGCTTGTCAGAAGTCCTGGTGGCAACTGTGTACAGTTAAGTGCTAAAAGTGTCCCGGCAAGTGGTGGCTTGTCTATAACTAGACGCAGGAACAATAACAAAGGGACAATTATGTTTTAATAAAATAAAAAAAAGAATCTCTCTATGAATTATAAAAAAGCATTTAGGTAAGCATTACATTTTAGCAAAGTTCCTGCTAGCTATATCTGTGATACAAATTCAACACTCCCTAAGCATATCGGGAGAATAACATACAGACAGGTATTCCATAATAGTATTTATATGTCCAGACTTAGACAACCTGATTAAAAATCAAACAATATTGGTCCAGGGTGTGCATTTTTTCTTTTTTCATTTTCTCCTCTGAACTCTAGGTGCGTATTTTGGTCAGGAATGTGCAAAATATGTGGCATTAAGATTGTTGATACATGTTTATGGCTTATGTAATTGGAATTTACAGATAATCACTAAGAAAAGATGTTCATGCTCCCAATTAGAGATGAGCGAACTTTTGAAAAATTCGATTCGACTGATTCGCCGAATTTTCCGACAAAAATCGTTTCGACCCGAATAAATTCGCGACGAATCGCTATTAAAAACGGCTATTTCTGAGCCTCCTACAGCCTCAATAGGGTTGTAAACCATTCAGCCTTGCTGTAACACGCACAGGATGCGTGCTGGGTTAGTTAAATAATACTTTGAAGAAATATCACATGCAGATCAGAGGCATCGCTAATAGAATCGCAGAGCGGCACAATTGCAGAGAGTTGAAGTGGCATCACTATGAGGGGCAGAAGGAGCCCAAATATACACTGGAGTTGGCCTCAGGAGCCCAAAAATTGGATGAATCACACCCTGGAGTTGGCAGAAGTTGGCAGCAGCAGCAGCAGGAGCCCAAATATACACTGGAGTTGGCTTCAGGAGCCCAAAAATTGGATGAATCACACCCTGGAGTTGGCAGGAGTTGACACCAGCAGCAGCAGGAGCCCAAATATACACTGGAGTTGGCTTCAGGAGCCCAAAAATTGGATGAATCACACCCTGGAGTTGGCAGAAGTTGGCAGCAGCAGCAGCAGCAGGAGCCCAAATATACACTGGAGTTGGCCTCAGGAGCCCAAAAATTGGATGAATCACACCCTGGAGTTGGCAGAAGTTGGCAGCAGCAGCAGCAGGAGCCCAAATATACACTGGAGTTGGCCTCAGGAGCCCAAAAATTGGATGAATCACACCCTGGAGTTGGCAGGAGTTGACAGTAGCAGCAGCAGGAGCCCAAATATACACTGGAGTTGGCCTCAGGAGCCCAAAAATTGGATGAATCACACCCTGGAGTTGGCAGAAGTTGGCAGCAGCAGCAGCAGGAGCCCAAATATACACTGGAGTTGGCTTCAGGAGCCCAAAAATTGGATGAATCACACCCTGGAGTTGGCAGGAGTTGACACCAGCAGCAGCAGGAGCCCAAATATACACTGGAGTTGGCTTCAGGAGCCCAAAAATTGGATGAATCACACCCTGGAGTTGGCAGAAGTTGGCAGCAGCAGCAGCAGGAGCCCAAATATACACTGGAGTTGGCCTCAGGAGCCCAAAAATTGGATGAATCACACCCTGGAGTTGGCAGAAGTTGGCAGCAGCAGCAGCAGGAGCCCAAATATACACTGGAGTTGGCCACAGGAGCCCAAAAATTGGATGAATCACACCCTGGAGTTGGCAGAAGTTGGCAGCAGCAGCAGCAGGAGCCCAAATATACACTGGAGTTGGCTTCAGGAGCCCAAAAATTGGATGAATCACACCCTGGAGTTGGCAGGAGTTGACACCAGCAGCAGCAGGAGCCCAAATATACACTGGAGTTGGCTTCAGGAGCCCAAAAATTGGATGAATCACACCCTGGAGTTGGCAGAAGTTGGCAGCAGCAGCAGCAGGAGCCCAAATATACACTGGAGTTGGCCTCAGGAGCCCAAAAATTGGATGAATCACACCCTGGAGTTGGCAGAAGTTGGCAGCAGCAGCAGCAGGAGCCCAAATATACACTGGAGTTGGCCTCAGGAGCCCAAAAATTGGATGAATCACACCCTGGAGTTGGCAGAAGTTGGCAGCAGCAGCAGCAGGAGCCCAAATATACACTGGAGTTGGCCTCAGGAGCCCAAAAATTGGATGAATCACACCCTGGAGTTGGCAGAAGTTGGCAGCAGCAGCAGCAGGAGCCCAAATATACACTGGAGTTGGCCTCAGGAGCCCAAAAATTGGATGAATCACACCCTGGAGTTGGCAGAAGTTGGCAGCAGCAGCAGCAGGAGCCCAAATATACACTGGAGTTGGCCTCAGGAGCCCAAAAATTGGATGAATCACACCCTGGAGTTGGCAGGAGTTGACAGTAGCAGCAGCAGGAGCCCAAATATACACTGGAGTTGGCCTCAGGAGCCCAAAAATTGGATGAATCACACCCTGGAGTTGGCAGAAGTTGGCAGCAGCAGCAGCAGGAGCCCAAATATACACTGGAGTTGGCTTCAGGAGCCCAAAAATTGGATGAATCACACCCTGGAGTTGGCAGGAGTTGACACCAGCAGCAGCAGGAGCCCAAATATACACTGGAGTTGGCTTCAGGAGCCCAAAAATTGGATGAATCACACCCTGGAGTTGGCAGAAGTTGGCAGCAGCAGCAGCAGGAGCCCAAATATACACTGGAGTTGGCCTCAGGAGCCCAAAAATTGGATGAATCACACCCTGGAGTTGGCAGAAGTTGGCAGCAGCAGCAGCAGGAGCCCAAATATACACTGGAGTTGGCCTCAGGAGCCCAAAAATTGGATGAATCACACCCTGGAGTTGGCAGAAGTTGGCAGCAGCAGCAGCAGGAGCCCAAATATACACTGGAGTTGGCCTCAGGAGCCCAAAAATTGGATGAATCACACCCTGGAGTTGGCAGGAGTTGACAGCAGCAGCAGCAGGAGCCCAAATATACACTGGAGTTGGCCTCAGGAGCCCAAAAATTGGATGAATCACACCCTGGAGTTGGCAGAAGTTGGCAGCAGCAGCAGCAGGAGCCCAAATATACACTGGAGTTGGCCTCAGGAGCCCAAAAATTGGATGAATCACACCCTGGAGTTGGCAGGAGTTGACAGTAGCAGCAGCAGGAGCCCAAATATACACTGGAGTTGGCCTCAGGAGCCCAAAAATTGGATGAATCACACCCTGGAGTTGGCAGAAGTTGGCAGCAGCAGCAGCAGGAGCCCAAATATACACTGGAGTTGGCCTCAGGAGCCCAAAAATTGGATGAATCACACCCTGGAGTTGGCAGAAGTTGGCAGCAGCAGCAGCAGGAGCCCAAATATACACTGGAGTTGGCCTCAGGAGCCCAAAAATTGGATGAATCACACCCTGGAGTTGGCAGGAGTTGACAGTAGCAGCAGCAGGAGCCCAAATATACACTGGAGTTGGCCTCAGGAGCCCAAAAATTGGATGAATCACACCCTGGAGTTGGCAGAAGTTGGCAGCAGCAGCAGCAGGAGCCCAAATATACACTGGAGTTGGCCTCAGGAGCCCAAAAATTGGATGAATCACACCCTGGAGTTGGCAGGAGTTGACAGTAGCAGCAGCAGGAGCCCAAATATACACTGGATTTGGCTTCAGGAGCCCAAAAATTGGATGAATCACACCCTGGAGTTAGCAGGAGTTGACACCAGCAGCAGCAGGAGCCCAAATATACACTGGAGTTGGCTTCAGGAGCCCAAAAATTGGATGAATCACACCCTGGAGTTGGCAGAAGTTGGCAGCAGCAGCAGCAGGAGCCCAAATATACACTGGAGTTGGCCTCAGGAGCCCAAAAATTGGATGAATCACACCCTGGAGTTGGCAGAAGTTGGCAGCAGCAGCAGCAGGAGCCCAAATATACACTGGAGTTGGCCTCAGGAGCCCAAAAATTGGATGAATCACACCCTGGAGTTGGCAGGAGTTGACACCAGCAGCAGCAGGAGCCCAAATATACACTGGAGTTGGCTTCAGGAGCCCAAAAATTGGATGAATCACACCCTGGAGTTGGCAGAAGTTGGCAGCAGCAGCAGCAGGAGCCCAAATATACACTGGAGTTGGCCTCAGGAGCCCAAAAATTGGATGAATCACACCCTGGAGTTGGCAGAAGTTGGCAGCAGCAGCAGCAGGAGCCCAAATATACACTGGAGTTGGCTTCAGGAGCCCAAAAATTGGATGAATCACACCCTGGAGTTGGCAGAAGTTGGCAGCAGCAGCAGCAGGAGCCCAAATATACACTGGAGTTGGCCTCAGGAGCCCAAAAATTGGATGAATCACACCCTGGAGTTGGCAGAAGTTGGCAGCAGCAGCAGCAGGAGCCCAAATATACACTGGAGTTGGCCTCAGGAGCCCAAAAATTGGATGAATCACACCCTGGAGTTGGCAGGAGTTGACACCAGCAGCAGCAGGAGCCCAAATATACACTGGAGTTGGCTTCAGGAGCCCAAAAATTGGATGAATCACACCCTGGAGTTGGCAGAAGTTGGCAGCAGCAGCAGCAGGAGCCCAAATATACACTGGAGTTGGCCTCAGGAGCCCAAAAATTGGATGAATCACACCCTGGAGTTGGCAGAAGTTGGCAGCAGCAGCAGCAGGAGCCCAAATATACACTGGAGTTGGCTTCAGGAGCCCAAAAATTGGATGAATCACACCCTGGAGTTGGCAGGAGTTGACACCAGCAGCAGCAGGAGCCCAAATATACACTGGAGTTGGCTTCAGGAGCCCAAAAATTGGATGAATCACACCCTGGAGTTGGCAGAAGTTGGCAGCAGCAGCAGCAGGAGCCCAAATATACACTGGAGTTGGCCTCAGGAGCCCAAAAATTGGATGAATCACACCCTGGAGTTGGCAGGAGTTGACAGTAGCAGCAGCAGGAGCCCAAATATACACTGGATTTGGCTTCAGGAGCCCAAAAATTGGATGAATCACACCCTGGAGTTGGCAGGAGTTGACACCAGCAGCAGCAGGAGCCCAAATATACACTGGAGTTGGCTTCAGGAGCCCAAAAATTGGATGAATCACACCCTGGAGTTGGCAGAAGTTGGCAGCAGCAGCAGCAGGAGCCCAAATATACACTGGAGTTGGCCTCAGGAGCCCAAAAATTGGATGAATCACACCCTGGAGTTGGCAGGAGTTGACAGTAGCAGCAGCAGGAGCCCAAATATACACTGGAGTTGGCCTCAGGAGCCCAAAAATTGGATGAATCACACCCTGGAGTTGGCAGAAGTTGGCAGCAGCAGCAGCAGGAGCCCAAATATACACTGGAGTTGGCCTCAGGAGCCCAAAAATTGGATGAATCACACCCTGGAGTTGGCAGGAGTTGACAGTAGCAGCAGCAGGAGCCCAAATATACACTGGATTTGGCTTCAGGAGCCCAAAAATTGGATGAATCACACCCTGGAGTTAGCAGGAGTTGACACCAGCAGCAGCAGGAGCCCAAATATACACTGGAGTTGGCTTCAGGAGCCCAAAAATTGGATGAATCACACCCTGGAGTTGGCAGAAGTTGGCAGCAGCAGCAGCAGGAGCCCAAATATACACTGGAGTTGGCCTCAGGAGCCCAAAAATTGGATGAATCACACCCTGGAGTTGGCAGAAGTTGGCAGCAGCAGCAGCAGGAGCCCAAATATACACTGGAGTTGGCCTCAGGAGCCCAAAAATTGGATGAATCACACCCTGGAGTTGGCAGGAGTTGACACCAGCAGCAGCAGGAGCCCAAATATACACTGGAGTTGGCTTCAGGAGCCCAAAAATTGGATGAATCACACCCTGGAGTTGGCAGAAGTTGGCAGCAGCAGCAGCAGGAGCCCAAATATACACTGGAGTTGGCCTCAGGAGCCCAAAAATTGGATGAATCACACCCTGGAGTTGGCAGAAGTTGGCAGCAGCAGCAGCAGGAGCCCAAATATACACTGGAGTTGGCTTCAGGAGCCCAAAAATTGGATGAATCACACCCTGGAGTTGGCAGAAGTTGGCAGCAGCAGCAGCAGGAGCCCAAATATACACTGGAGTTGGCCTCAGGAGCCCAAAAATTGGATGAATCACACCCTGGAGTTGGCAGAAGTTGGCAGCAGCAGCAGCAGGAGCCCAAATATACACTGGAGTTGGCCTCAGGAGCCCAAAAATTGGATGAATCACACCCTGGAGTTGGCAGGAGTTGACACCAGCAGCAGCAGGAGCCCAAATATACACTGGAGTTGGCTTCAGGAGCCCAAAAATTGGATGAATCACACCCTGGAGTTGGCAGAAGTTGGCAGCAGCAGCAGCAGGAGCCCAAATATACACTGGAGTTGGCCTCAGGAGCCCAAAAATTGGATGAATCACACCCTGGAGTTGGCAGAAGTTGGCAGCAGCAGCAGCAGGAGCCCAAATATACACTGGAGTTGGCTTCAGGAGCCCAAAAATTGGATGAATCACACCCTGGAGTTGGCAGGAGTTGACACCAGCAGCAGCAGGAGCCCAAATATACACTGGAGTTGGCTTCAGGAGCCCAAAAATTGGATGAATCACACCCTGGAGTTGGCAGAAGTTGGCAGCAGCAGCAGCAGGAGCCCAAATATACACTGGAGTTGGCCTCAGGAGCCCAAAAATTGGATGAATCACACCCTGGAGTTGGCAGGAGTTGACAGTAGCAGCAGCAGGAGCCCAAATATACACTGGATTTGGCTTCAGGAGCCCAAAAATTGGATGAATCACACCCTGGAGTTGGCAGGAGTTGACACCAGCAGCAGCAGGAGCCCAAATATACACTGGAGTTGGCTTCAGGAGCCCAAAAATTGGATGAATCACACCCTGGAGTTGGCAGAAGTTGGCAGCAGCAGCAGCAGCAGGAGCCCAAATATACACTGGAGTTGGCCTCAGGAGCCCAAAAATTGGATGAATCACACCCTGGAGTTGGCAGAAGTTGGCAGCAGCAGCAGCAGGAGCCCAAATATACACTGGAGTTGGCCTCAGGAGCCCAAAAATTGGATGAATCACACCCTGGAGTTGGCAGAAGTTGGCAGCAGCAGCAGCAGGAGCCCAAATATACACTGGAGTTGGCCTCAGGAGCCCAAAAATTGGATGAATCACACCCTGGAGTTGGCAGGAGTTGACAGTAGCAGCAGCAGGAGCCCAAATATACACTGGAGTTGGCCTCAGGAGCCCAAAAATTGGATGAATCACACCCTGGAGTTGGCAGAAGTTGGCAGCAGCAGCAGCAGGAGCCCAAATATACACTGGAGTTGGCCTCAGGAGCCCAAAAATTGGATGAATCACACCCTGGAGTTGGCAGAAGTTGGCAGCAGCAGCAGCAGGAGCCCAAATATACACTGGAGTTGGCCTCAGGAGCCCAAAAATTGGATGAATCACACCCTGGAGTTGGCAGGAGTTGACAGTAGCAGCAGCAGGAGCCCAAATATACACTGGAGTTGGCCTCAGGAGCCCAAAAATTGGATGAATCACACCCTGGAGTTGGCAGGAGTTGGCAGCAGCAGCAGCAGGAGCCCAAAAAATGGCCTAAAGACATAAATATGTTTTGCACCATTTGGAAAGTGTAAAACGTGGCACCATGCTGAATCTAGTCGCATGCATCAGGCATTGGTGGGTGGAAATCCTGGCTGATCCATCCCTGATTCATTTTGACAAAGGTGAGTCTCTCCACATTTTTAGTTGACAGACGAGTTCTCCTCGCCGTAACTATGGCCCCCGCCGCACTAAACACCCGCTCAGATGGCACGCTACTTGCCGGGCAGGACAGCTTTTCCAGGGCAAACTCTGCTAGTTGCGGCCACAAATCAAGTTTGGCTGCCCAGAAGTCCAGCGGATCCTCAAGGTGTGTTGGCATGGTCATGTCAAAGTATGACATGACCTGCTGGTTCAGGTCCTGCTCCAGGTCTTCCTGCTGCTCATGAGTAGCCTCACTATGCGGGTGTAGAAAGCTACTCATTAGCGACTGAAGACTGAGGCTGCTGCTGCTGATGGAGCTTCTGCTGCTGCTGCTGCCAACCCCCCCAGCGGCCATGGCAGTGGAAGGTGAGCGCAGAGGTCCCCTCGAGTCAGACCTGCGAGAGTATGGACCATGGCGCAGATAGGCATCGGCCAACTGCCTACGTAGAATGTCTTTGTAGTAGTTGAGTTTGTCCTCCCTCTCGGTGGGTTTAAAAAATGCCCCCATTTTGTGCCGGAAGCGAGGGTCCAATAAGGTGGACAGCCAGAAGTCATCCCGCCGACAGATGGAAACAATTCTGGGGTCACTACGCAAGCACGTGAGCATGCTTCGTGCCATTTGCGCAAGTGACTCGGATGGACTACCTGTCTCCATCTCCACTGCATACTGCCACGGTGTGCCCGGGTCCTCTGTCTCTCCTTCCTCAAAAACCTCTAGCTCCTCTGGCTGCTCCTGCTCCTCCTCTCCTGTCCGCTGACTAGATAAACCAGCCATTTCGCCAAGCCTAAACTGTGTTTCGCTGGGCAACTCCTCCTCCTCCTCCTCCAGTTCAGCTCCAACGGGGTTCATGTGGCCGTAAGATGTAAACGCCATGTCTCCAGTGCCCTGACCAGCCATGGTTTCCAACATGTGCTGTAGTACATGAAGCAGTGGAATCACGTTGTTCATCCCGTAATCCTGCCGACTGACAAATAAAGTGGCTTCCTCAAAGGGCCTGAGCAAACGGCAGGTGTCACGTATGAGCTGCCACTGGTTGACATTGAAGTTACACAGGGGAGTCCCCCTATCTGCTTGGATCATCAGGAAATCCGTGATGGCTTTTCTCTGTTCATATAATCGGTCCAACATGTGAAGGGTGGAATTCCAACGGGTGGAAACATCGCAAATCAGACTATGTTGGGGGATACCATTCTGACGCTGTAGCTCAAGAAGGGTGTGTTTGGCGGTGTAGGAGTGGCTGAAGTGCATGCAAAGTTTCCGTGAAGTTGTTAGGATGTCCTGCAGATGGGGGGAACACTTCAGAAACCGCTTGACAACCAGATTGAAGACGTGAGCTATGCAGGGGGCATGGGTCAGGCTTCCTTGGCGCAGCGCAGACAAAATGTTCTTCCCATTGTCGGTAACCATGATTCCCATTTTAAGTTTTCTCGGAGTAAGCCATGTTTGGATTTCCTGATGAATACATTTAAGCAGTTCCTCCCCTGTGTGACTCCGTTCGCCAAGACAAACCATGTGAAGCACTGCGTGACACCTCCGTGCCCTGCACACATGGTAGACTGGAGGGGCACTGAGACTTGAGCCTACAGTGGAGGGTGAGGAGATGGCGGAGGATGAGGAGGCCGAGTCGCACGGTGTCACAGGCCCAATGGGCAGAGAGCGCGGAGGCCGAAGCGGCGTGACCTGTCCAAGTTGCTGCTGCAAAGGGACCACATTCACCCAGTGGGCCGTAAACGACATGTACTGCCCCTGACCGTAGTTACAGCTCCAGATGTCGGCGCTGCCATGTATTTTGCTACACACCGACAGGCTCAAGGACTGGCCCACCTTCTGTTCAACAAAAGTGTGCAGCGCTGGTACTGCCTTCTTGGCAAAGAAATGACGGCTTGGGACTCTCCACCTCGGCTCGGCACAAGCCATCAGTTCTCTGAAAGGTGCAGATTCCACCACCTGAAAAGGGAGCGACTGCAGCACCAGCAACTTGGACAGGAGCACATTCAGCTTCTGCGCCGTAGGATGAGTGGGCGCATACTGCTGTCTCTTGGACATGGCTTCGCTGATGGATTGCTGGCGGGATGCATGACTTGGAGGAGGAGGAGCAGGAGCGACAGAGGATGGGTATGACGCACAGCTGCCTTCGGCTGAGGTGCTGGAGCCTTGGCTGGCAGAAATTGGGAGCTCACTTGGTGAGGAAGCAGACTGGACCACCCCTTGGGAGCCTCGGTTCTCCCAGGTCGTTTTATGGTGACGCATCATATGTTGACGCAGGGCCGTGGTGCCAACATTTGGACCCTGGCCACGCTTCACCTTTTGCCTACATATCTTGCATGTGGCCATGTTACCCTCCTGCGGATGCCTCAGGAAAAACTGCCACACTGCCGAGTAGCTATTTTTCCCACCCCCTGGCCTCACTGATTCACTGCTGCTGTTGCCAACTCCAGGAACCCCTGCTCCACTACCTCCCGATAAGGTAGACTGCCGCACAGCAGGTGCTCTACCCCGGCCCCGGCCCCGGCCGGCTCCAGCCTTTGGAATTGTGCCCCCATGCTGACTGCTACCACCTTGCTGCCTCAGCTGCTGACTCCGGGGCAACCTGCACCCCTCTTCTCCTGATGATGACGATGAAGCCCCTTCATCACCCGGCTCCCAAGTGCGATCGGCTTCATCGTCATCATCATCATCATCACCGAGTTGTGGCTGTACGTCACTGATGTTCGTGGATTCGTCAACAGTGTCTGGCGCAGGAGCTGGAACGCTCGCAGCACCCACGACACTGTCCACATCACTATTTGTCTGCCTAGCTAAAGAAGCCACCTCCATTTCTTGGCTGGGCAGTAGCTGCTGACTGTCCTCTATCTGATGGTCCTCCTCACTAAAGAGTGGAGCTGAACCCAAAGCATAGGATACGTCGCTGGGGGAGGGAACGGCGTAGGCCAGAGGCAATGGGAGGACAGGGACTGCTCTCGGGGCATGCCAACTCAGGGTTGTGTCAGAGGAACCTACCGACCCTAGACTGGGGGTCTCAGACGTAAGTTGTGATGATGTTGTTGATGAGCGCGTCAACCAATCTACCACGGCAGATGCGTTACTGGTGGAGACCCGACCGCTAGCAGATACTGGCAGATTAGGTCTCTCAGCGTGACTCCTGCTGCTACTGGCCCCCAGTCTGATGCGAGCTCTGCCTGCGGAATCTTGGCCTCTGCCACTCCTCTTTTCACTTCCAGGCACTTGTCTGCCCGACATAGTCTAACTGGCGTGGTAGTAGGTGATATTTAAAAAAACCCCGGGCAGCGGTGGGTCTATATGAAACAGAATATAATGCACACCAAAAGTGAGCAGTAACACTCAGCCTCCAACAGGCCTGCTTAGTGTAAATAAGAGAGCTGCTTAGTGTAAATAAAGAGGGGTATGCTATGTTACAGAATGGGATGCCTCAACAGAAGTGCACCTGGCAGGCAGCAGTAAGCCTATGCCCAGCAAAAGTGTCTTATAATATAAATATAATAAGAGCAAATGCTTATATGGTCTTAAACAGAGGCTGCTTTAGTCACAGAATGGGATGCCCTGGGCAGGAATGGACCTGGCAGGGTCCAGTAGTGCTTTGGCCAGCAAAAGTGTCTTTATCAGGCTAATTTCAAATATGATAAGAGCAAATGCTTATATGGTCTTAAACAGAGGCTGCTGTAGTCACAGAATGGGATGCCCCGGGCAGGAATCGACCTGGCAGGGTCCAGTAGTGCTTTGGCCAGCAAAAGTGTCTTTATCAGGCCTAATTTCAAATATGATAAGAGCAAATGCTTATATGGTCTTAAACAGAGGCTGCTTTAGTCACAGAATGGGATGCCCTGGGCAGGAATGGACCTGGCAGGGTCCAGTAGTGCTTTGGCCAGCAAAAGTGTCTTTATCAGGCTAATTTCAAATATGATAAGAGCAAATGCTTATATGGTCTTAAACAGAGGCTGCTGTAGTCACAGAATGGGATGCCCTGGGCAGGAATGGACCTGGCAGGGTCCAGTAGTGCTTTGGCCAGCAAAAGTGTCTTTATCAGGCTAATTTCAAATATGATAAGAGCAAATGCTTATATGGTCTTAAACAGAGGCTGCTGTAGTCACAGAATGGGATGCCCCGGGCAGGAATGGACCTGGCAGGGTCCAGTAGTGCTTTGGCCAGCAAAAGTGTCTTTATCAGGCCTAATTTCAAATATGATAAGAGCAAATGCTTATATGGTCTTAAACAGAGGCTGCTTTAGTCACAGAATGGGATGCCCTGGGCAGGAATGGACCTGGCAGGGTCCAGTAGTGCTTTGGCCAGCAAAAGTGTCTTTATCAGGCTAATTTCAAATATGATAAGAGCAAATGCTTATATGGTCTTAAACAGAGGCTGCTGTAGTCACAGAATGGGATGCCCTGGGCAGGAATGGACCTGGCAGGGTCCAGTAGTGCTTTGGCCAGCAAAAGTGTCTTTATCAGGCCTAATTTCAAATATGATAAGAGCAAATGCTTATATGGTCTTAAACAGAGGCTGCTTTAGTCACAGAATGGGATGCCCTGGGCAGGAATGGACCTGGCAGGGTCCAGTAGTGCTTTGGCCAGCAAAAGTGTCTTTATCAGGCTAATTTCAAATATGATAAGAGCAAATGCTTATATGGTCTTAAACAGAGGCTGCTGTAGTCACAGAATGGGATGCCCCGGGCAGGAATGGACCTGGCAGGGTCCAGTAGTGCTTTGGCCAGCAAAAGTGTCTTTATCAGGCCTAATTTCAAATATGATAAGAGCAAATGCTTATATGGTCTTAAACAGAGGCTGCTTTAGTCACAGAATGGGATGCCCTGGGCAGGAATGGACCTGGCAGGGTCCAGTAGTGCTTTGGCCAGCAAAAGTGTCTTTATCAGGCTAATTTCAAATATGATAAGAGCAAATGCTTATATGGTCTTAAACAGAGGCTGCTGTAGTCACAGAATGGGATGCCCCAACAGGAATCGACCTGGCAGGGTCCAGTAGTGCTTTGGCCAGCAAAAGTGTCTTTATCAGGCCTAATTTCAAATATGATAAGAGCAAATGCTTATATGGTCTTAAACAGAGGCTGCTGTAGTCACAGAATGGGATGCCCCGGGCAGGAATGGACGTGGCAGGGTCCAGTAGTGCTTTGGCCAGCAAAAGTGTCTTTATCAGGCCTAATTTCAAATATGATAAGAGCAAATGCTTATATGGTCTTAAACAGAGGCTGCTGTAGTCACAGAATGGGATGCCCTGGGCAGGAATGGACCTGGCAGGGTCCAGTAGTGCTTTGGCCAGCAAAAGTGTCTTTATCAGGCTAATTTCAAATATGATAAGAGCAAATGCTTATATGGTCTTAAACAGAGGCTGCTGTAGTCACAGAATGGGATGCCCCGGGCAGGAATGGACCTGGCAGGGTCCAGTAGTGCTTTGGCCAGCAAAAGTGTCTTTATCAGGCCTAATTTCAAATATGATAAGAGCAAATGCTTATATGGTCTTAAACAGAGGCTGCTTTAGTCACAGAATGGGATGCCCTGGGCAGGAATGGACCTGGCAGGGTCCAGTAGTGCTTTGGCCAGCAAAAGTGTCTTTATCAGGCTAATTTCAAATATGATAAGAGCAAATGCTTATATGGTCTTAAACAGAGGCTGCTGTAGTCACAGAATGGGATGCCCTGGGCAGGAATGGACCTGGCAGGGTCCAGTAGTGCTTTGGCCAGCAAAAGTGTCTTTATCAGGCCTAATTTCAAATATGATAAGAGCAAATGCTTATATGGTCTTAAACAGAGGCTGCTTTAGTCACAGAATGGGATGCCCTGGGCAGGAATGGACCTGGCAGGGTCCAGTAGTGCTTTGGCCAGCAAAAGTGTCTTTATCAGGCTAATTTCAAATATGATAAGAGCAAATGCTTATATGGTCTTAAACAGAGGCTGCTGTAGTCACAGAATGGGATGCCCCGGGCAGGAATGGACCTGGCAGGGTCCAGTAGTGCTTTGGCCAGCAAAAGTGTCTTTATCAGGCCTAATTTCAAATATGATAAGAGCAAATGCTTATATGGTCTTAAACAGAGGCTGCTTTAGTCACAGAATGGGATGCCCTGGGCAGGAATGGACCTGGCAGGGTCCAGTAGTGCTTTGGCCAGCAAAAGTGTCTTTATCAGGCTAATTTCAAATATGATAAGAGCAAATGCTTATATGGTCTTAAACAGAGGCTGCTGTAGTCACAGAATGGGATGCCCCAACAGGAATCGACCTGGCAGGGTCCAGTAGTGCTTTGGCCAGCAAAAGTGTCTTTATCAGGCCTAATTTCAAATATGATAAGAGCAAATGCTTATATGGTCTTAAACAGAGGCTGCTTTAGTCACAGAATGGGATGCCCCAACAGGAATCGACCTGGCAGGGTCCAGTAGTGCTTTGGCCAGCAAAAGTGTCTTTATCAGGCCTAATTTCAAATATGATAAGAGCAAATGCTTATATGGTCTTAAACAGAGGCTGCTGTAGTCACAGAATGGGATGCCCCGGGCAGGAATGGACCTGGCAGGGTCCAGTAGTGCTTTGGCCAGCAAAAGTGTCTTTATCAGGCCTAATTTCAAATATGATAAGAGCAAATGCTTATATGGTCTTAAAAAGAGGCTGCTGTAGTCACAGAATGGGATGCCCTGGGCAGGAATGGACCTGGCAGGGTCCAGTAGTGCTTTGGCCAGCAAAAGTGTCTTTATCATGCTAATTTCAAATATGATAAGAGCAAATGCTTATATGGTCTTAAACAGAGGCTGCTGTAGTCACAGAATGGGATGCCCCGGGCAGGAATGGACCTGGCAGGGTCCAGTAGTGCTTTGGCCAGCAAAAGTGTCTTTATCAGGCCTAATTTCAAATATGATAAGAGCAAATGCTTATATGGTCTTAAACAGAGGCTGCTTTAGTCACAGAATGGGATGCCCTGGGCAGGAATGGACCTGGCAGGGTCCAGTAGTGCTTTGGCCAGCAAAAGTGTCTTTATCAGGCTAATTTCAAATATGATAAGAGCAAATGCTTATATGGTCTTAAACAGAGGCTGCTGTAGTCACAGAATGGGATGCCCTGGGCAGGAATGGACCTGGCAGGGTCCAGTAGTGCTTTGGCCAGCAAAAGTGTCTTTATCAGGCCTAATTTCAAATATGATAAGAGCAAATGCTTATATGGTCTTAAACAGAGGCTGCTGTAGTCACAGAATGGGATGCCCCTGGCAGGAATGGACCTGGCAGGGTCCAGTAGTGCTTTGGCCAGCAAAAGTGTCTTTATCAGGCCTAATTTCAAATATGATAAGAGCAAATGCTTATATGGTCTTAAACAGAGGCTGCTTTAGTCACAGAATGGGATGCCCTGGGCAGGAATGGACCTGGCAGGGTCCAGTAGTGCTTTGGCCAGCAAAAGTGTCTTTATCAGGCTAATTTCAAATATGATAAGAGCAAATGCTTATATGGTCTTAAACAGAGGCTGCTGTAGTCACAGAATGGGATGCCCCAACAGGAATCGACCTGGCAGGGTCCAGTAGTGCTTTGGCCAGCAAAAGTGTCTTTATCAGGCCTAATTTCAAATATGATAAGAGCAAATGCTTATATGGTCTTAAACAGAGGCTGCTTTAGTCACAGAATGGGATGCCCCAACAGGAATCGACCTGGCAGGGTCCAGTAGTGCTTTGGCCAGCAAAAGTGTCTTTATCAGGCCTAATTTCAAATATGATAAGAGCAAATGCTTATATGGTCTTAAACAGAGGCTGCTGTAGTCACAGAATGGGATGCCCCGGGCAGGAATGGACCTGGCAGGGTCCAGTAGTGCTTTGGCCAGCAAAAGTGTCTTTATCAGGCCTAATTTCAAATATGATAAGAGCAAATGCTTATATGGTCTTAAACAGAGGCTGCTTTAGTCACAGAATGGGATGCCCTGGGCAGGAATGGACCTGGCAGGGTCCAGTAGTGCTTTGGCCAGCAAAAGTGTCTTTATCAGGCTAATTTCAAATATGATAAGAGCAAATGCTTATATGGTCTTAAACAGAGGCTGCTGTAGTCACAGAATGGGATGCCCCAACAGGAATCGACCTGGCAGGGTCCAGTAGTGCTTTGGCCAGCAAAAGTGTCTTTATCAGGCCTAATTTCAAATATGATAAGAGCAAATGCTTATATGGTCTTAAACAGAGGCTGCTTTAGTCACAGAATGGGATGCCCCAACAGGAATCGACCTGGCAGGGTCCAGTAGTGCTTTGGCCAGCAAAAGTGTCTTTATCAGGCCTAATTTCAAATATGATAAGAGCAAATGCTTATATGGTCTTAAACAGAGGCTGCTGTAGTCACAGAATGGGATGCCCTGGGCAGGAATGGACCTGGCAGGGTCCAGTAGTGCTTTGGCCAGCAAAAGTGTCTTTATCAGGCCTAATTTCAAATATGATAAGAGCAAATGCTTATATGGTCTTAAACAGAGGCTGCTTTAGTCACAGAATGGGATGCCCTGGGCAGGAATGGACCTGGCAGGGTCCAGTAGTGCTTTGGCCAGCAAAAGTGTCTTTATCAGGCTAATTTCAAATATGATAAGAGCAAATGCTTATATGGTCTTAAACAGAGGCTGCTGTAGTCACAGAATGGGATGCCCCGGGCAGGAATGGACCTGGCAGGGTCCAGTAGTGCTTTGGCCAGCAAAAGTGTCTTTATCAGGCTAATTTCAAATATGATAAGAGCAAATGCTTATATGGTCTTAAACAGAGGCTGCTGTAGTCACAGAATGGGATGCCCTGGGCAGGAATCGACCTGGCAGGGTCCAGTAGTGCTTTGGCCAGCAAAAGTGTCTTTATCAGGCCTAATTTCAAATATGATAAGAGCAAATGCTTATATGGTCTTAAACAGAGGCTGCTTTAGTCACAGAATGGGATGCCCCAACAGGAATCGACCTGGCAGGGTCCAGTAGTGCTTTGGCCAGCAAAAGTGTCTTTATCAGGCCTAATTTCAAATATGATAAGAGCAAATGCTTATATGGTCTTAAACAGAGGCTGCTGTAGTCACAGAATGGGATGCCCCGGGCAGGAATGGACCTGGCAGGGTCCAGTAGTGCTTTGGCCAGCAAAAGTGTCTTTATCAGGCCTAATTTCAAATATGATAAGAGCAAATGCTTATATGGTCTTAAACAGAGGCTGCTTTAGTCACAGAATGGGATGCCCTGGGCAGGAATGGACCTGGCAGGGTCCAGTAGTGCTTTGGCCAGCAAAAGTGTCTTTATCAGGCTAATTTCAAATATGATAAGAGCAAATGCTTATATGGTCTTAAACAGAGGCTGCTGTAGTCACAGAATGGGATGCCCCAACAGGAATCGACCTGGCAGGGTCCAGTAGTGCTTTGGCCAGCAAAAGTGTCTTTATCAGGCCTAATTTCAAATATGATAAGAGCAAATGCTTATATGGTCTTAAACAGAGGCTGCTTTAGTCACAGAATGGGATGCCCCAACAGGAATCGACCTGGCAGGGTCCAGTAGTGCTTTGGCCAGCAAAAGTGTCTTTATCAGGCCTAATTTCAAATATGATAAGAGCAAATGCTTATATGGTCTTAAACAGAGGCTGCTGTAGTCACAGAATGGGATGCCCTGGGCAGGAATGGACCTGGCAGGGTCCAGTAGTGCTTTGGCCAGCAAAAGTGTCTTTATCAGGCCTAATTTCAAATATGATAAGAGCAAATGCTTATATGGTCTTAAACAGAGGCTGCTGTAGTCACAGAATGGGATGCCCCGGGCAGGAATGGACCTGGCAGGGTCCAGTAGTGCTTTGGCCAGCAAAAGTGTCTTTATCAGGCCTAATTTCAAATATGATAAGAGCAAATGCTTATATGGTCTTAAACAGAGGCTGCTGTAGTCACAGAATGGGATGCCCTGGGCAGGAATGGACCTGGCAGGGTCCAGTAGTGCTTTGGCCAGCAAAAGTGTCTTTATCAGGCCTAATTTCAAATATGATAAGAGCAAATGCTTATATGGTCTTAAACAGAGGCTGCTTTAGTCACAGAATGGGATGCCCTGGGCAGGAATGGACCTGGCAGGGTCCAGTAGTGCTTTGGCCAGCAAAAGTGTCTTTATCAGGCTAATTTCAAATATGATAAGAGCAAATGCTTATATGGTCTTAAACAGAGGCTGCTTTAGTCACAGAATGGGATGCCCTGGGCAGGAATGGACCTGGCAGGGTCCAGTAGTGCTTTGGCCAGCAAAAGTGTCTTTATCAGGCTAATTTCAAATATGATAAGAGCAAATGCTTATATGGTCTTAAACAGAGGCTGCTGTAGTCACAGAATGGGATGCCCCGGGCAGGAATGGACCTGGCAGGGTCCAGTAGTGCTTTGGCCAGCAAAAGTGTCTTTATCAGGCCTAATTTCAAATATGATAAGAGCAAATGCTTATATGGTCTTAAACAGAGGCTGCTTTAGTCACAGAATGGGATGCCCTGGGCAGGAATGGACCTGGCAGGGTCCAGTAGTGCTTTGGCCAGCAAAAGTGTCTTTATCAGGCTAATTTCAAATATGATAAGAGCAAATGCTTATATGGTCTTAAACAGAGGCTGCTGTAGTCACAGAATGGGATGCCCTGGGCAGGAATGGACCTGGCAGGGTCCAGTAGTGCTTTGGCCAGCAAAAGTGTTTTTATCAGGCCTAATTTCAAATATGATAAGAGCAAATGCTTATATGGTCTTAAACAGAGGCTGCTTTAGTCACAGAATGGGATGCCTCACAGCAGACTTAAGATCAGTTCAGTATATATGCACAGTTAGTTACTATAAGCAGCCTGAAAACGCTAACAAAGGCTGGATGAAAAAAAAAAAATCTCCCTGTCAGCCAGCTCCGTTTTTCCTACCTTTCCCTGGCTTTCTGTCTGTCTCCTGTCTGTCTCCTGCCTGTCTCCTGCCTGTCCCTGTCTGTCCCTGTCTCCAGCCTGTCTAACTGCCTCAGCTACACAGCGTTCTGTCTGTCTGTCACGAATGCAATAGAGAAATGAGGAAAAGCAAGATGGCCGCCGTTAAATACCGCTGTGTGACGTCACCGGGCTTGCTGGCTGCTGATAGGCTGCATGTGACTGCCCCAGCTTGCACTGGCGCGGGATACATGTCCAGACATGTCCCGTCCGCCATCTTAGAATCCCTGTAAATGTAAATGAATGGATGTTAAAGGAAAACTTCGAGTGATCGAATCGCGGGGAAATTCGGATTCGATCCGAATCGAATTTTTCCTGAAATTCGGATCGAATCCGGGTTCGTCCGGATCGATTCGCTCATCCCTACTCCCAATACTTAAAGGGTTGCAGTTAGCATTTGGGGATTTTATTATGAAAGCCCTTTTATTCTGTATATGAATTGTAACAGTCTAGTTTAAAATGTAAAAAAACAGTATAGAGTGTGACCCCCTAAAAAAATAACCCCATCACCACTTATAATTGCAACCACCACCACAACCCAACTGAGCCTAACCCCAAATCTTGATTGATGTCGGTGTTTGTCAGTGGTTGTTTTTTTAGTATATTATTCTTATTTGATCATTCAAATTTATTCTGTACCTTGTAGCTCTGCTGACATATTCACCCTATGATTAGTGCTTCGGGGGACATAGAGAGCTGTTGTCTCTGCATAAAACAAGAAGAGTTTCAAAGGAAAAATAGATTCTCACCAATGATGTCCTAGTTTTGGCATGATTCATTATGTCAGGGCACATCACGTGATAGCATTTAATATAGGAATCCTTTTTTCACAGTCTACAACTTATATTTTTTCTGAAACAGATAAAAAAACAGGCTGCCTACACTAAGCCAGGCCTCCGAATGGCTGAAATGTATAAAACTAAAAAGGTCTCTATGCGTTCTAGAGGTCTACTTACATGAGAACGAGCAGCTGTCCTCATATATTCTATTTCTGATATACTTAGTTTATAAAAGGTAACCTTTTAAAAAATGGCCCAATGATAAAAATCCATATAAATATGCTGGAGGGCGGGGGAGGGGTCACTTATGCACCTGGTGCCAAGAAATATACAGCCAGGTTTGTGTTTCATTCTTTTAATGGAGGGAAGAGCACATCCGAGGTGACAGGCTCTGTCACCCCGGATAGACTAAACCGGCCACCCATGGATTTTATTCCTACCATGAGAGAATAAACAATAAGTTTGGCAGGAGTTTTATTCAGTTCAGGTGTATACGTGACCCCTCCTCTTTTTAGCCAACGTGTTTATTTACTTGCTTTGCTATTTAATAACCCTGCTAGGTGAAATATCTCACTGAAAGACCAGCTCCTAAGGAGATTGATTACCACACAGCACCACAGGGGGTACAGCATAACTAAGAGTCCCTGCTACATGTCTCACTTGTGCCTTTGGACTGAGTCAGAAGATCAACACCACTCTCAGCAAACACGTCTCAAATGGATCTTATTGCCAGTTTGGCACCAGAACAGTACCAGGAATTTCTGGGCCACAGTTCACCCTAACCATAAGCCAAATACATTTTCAGAACCTGTGGGTCCAGATGCATCCATGCATACATTTCAAATAACTGTAGCAGGCACAGGGGCTGAGATATGGAGAACTGGGATCCGGAACCATGTCAGACAGCCAGGTTTGGACTCATCGGATGCTCTAGGACCAGTTCAACATTAGGACCAGTGTTCTACAAGCTTCATACCAAAAGTTATGCTCCATAACTTCTGTGCAACTACTTGCCTGTAATTTACTTTTCAGACCTGTATATGAATGTGCCCATTGCTAGTGCGCTCCTATAGTGATTGAATATATAACTTAAACTTGAAATGCTGTTTTTACATTGATCCCTGCTTTTTTGGTTAAATACATGCTACCCAGATGGCTTCTGGCCCTAGACAGACCTGCTAACGGATCAGGCCTACCTTAAACTAGGGATAATGACAATTATTACGACTGGCAGTTTAGTTGTGGTAGTGAAAGGGATCCCAACCAGTTGGTTATGGTCATTAGACTAGAAATTATGGAGAAGGGAGTAAAGAAAGTGAACAAGGAGTTTCACACAGCAGGGTTTTCTAGACTGGGATGCCCTCTGCAAAAGATCCACTTTGTAAGGAAGTCATTATCATATCAAGTTTTTGCAACAGGACATTTCAGGGCTGGGCAAGGTGTATTTGAACATACTCATTTATCAAGAGTACCTCAGGTCTCACAGTCTGTAGCCAGACAGTGGGGAAAGCAAGCAGGATGCTCAGCTGTACAGGTTGAGGCATCACCAGTAGGAAGATGGTGCTTCTGATGCTGCTTCATAGAGCTTTGGTGAAGCCACATCTAGGATACTGTGTGCAGTTTTGGAGATCTCACTTACAAAAATATATTGTTCTAATAGAACAGGTGGGTTTAGTAGTACTGTAAAGTCATCAGGAGAGACTTAAAGTCCTGGTCCAAGCACGTGCTGACTTTCTCTCCCTTATTCTCCCACCTTATCCCCTATAGGAACAGTGTAAAATGCGCCATGTCAAAGCATCTCTGATTATATATACATAAATACTTTGTGTTCTATCTAAACCTGCTGGCTTTGCTTCAATTTGTGGGTGTGAATGAGCTGAGGAGGATGTGCTGTGGTGTTGTGGTGTAGATTTATGAGTGATAAGTAGAGATTAGCTCTAACTCTAGAGATAACTCTGACTCTCGCATACAAAGCTCTCTCCAACCAGGCCCCTCCCTACATATCATCTCTAATCCAACAATATCAACCTAGACGCAACCTCTGCTCTCCTGCTGACCTTCTCCTTTCCTTCCCTCTGGTGACCTCTCCTCAATCTTCTGGAACGCCCTCCCCCGCCCAATCCGCCACTCCACATCCCTCAAAACCTTCAACGGTGCCCTCACCTATTCAGACAAGCATATTATCTGGCTTAAACAATTTTTTTAAAGGGAATAAGCCACAAAGCTCAATACTGACTGTTTGTGATCCTTCCCCCTCGTCTTCACCCCTCTTCCTTTAGACTAAGCTCGCAAGGGCAGGGCTCTCTCCCCTATTGTATCTTGTACTCAGAATATCCACTGTTAACTCTATAAAACTGAATTTGAAATAGTCTATGTACTGTATGTTTCTACCCTGTCTGGAATTACTACTTTGTAAAGCGCTACGGAAGATGATGGTGCTATATAAATAAACAATAATAATAATGAGCGAACACCCCCAAAGTTGGGGTTGGGCAAGTTCGGCCAAACTTTGAATCGATGTTCCGAACCCAGTCCCCAGTGAAATCAATAGAGACCAGAATTTTAGGGGCTAGCTGTGGCGGGGGGGGGGGGGGGGGGGGATGGGGGTTGCACAGTGTACTGCTGTAACTTACCTGAGCCCCAATTTCCCTCTGTCAGTGACGGCAGCAGCATTCGAAATGGGCCCAGCCAGTGCTACAGAAAGACGGCTGCCGGCTTCAAAAAGATCTTTTTAAAGCCCCGTCTGGGTCCAGTTTGGCCTGCCGCTCTCTACGCTCCGCCACTGTTGCGAGGGGAGGATTAGGGCTCAGGTAAGCTACATCAGTGCTTCTGCTGCTGCAACCTTGGGTGAAGCTGGTTGATGGACTGGCTGAAGTCTGGGATTGGTTTCGGGGACCCGAACTCACGAAGATCGGTACAAACCCGAAATTTGCGGTTCGGTTTCCCCCATCTCTAGTGATGAGCCTGCTCTGTTCTGGTCGGAGACAGCTGCAGGACCACTGTGCCTTTTGTCCTCACTTGTGCTGAGAGCTCCAAGAGACAGAGTGGCTGTTACACCACTTTCTGGGTGGTTCTGGAGAAATGAAATTTAAAGGAAAGCAAACTCGGTTGACCTGTAAGGCCAACCAGTACTGCAGGAAATGGGGGCATTGGGTTCGGTGAGCCTCTTGCTGTCTTATTATTGCTGTTGTCTGGACAGTCCCTGTATAGAACGTAATGAGTACAGTGTTATTGATGGTGTATTAGCTAAAGGCCATGCATCAACAAGAATATGAAAAGATATCTCAGCACATGCCCCTGCCATTTGGTAGCCTAGGAGAAAAAAAATGGCTGAATTCTAGTTAGCCATAAATATCTTTTTAGAAGTTCCAAAAAGTCAGTGCAGAAAGAGAGGTTGAAGTTATGTTGAACACTGTTGCGTCTCCTAAGACTTGGAGGCCGATTCATTAATAGCGGCAGGTAGCCACAGTTGAGCGACTGTAGCAGTATTTTCACAGCGCCCGCTAGTAGTCGCTGTGCTTGGCCGTTGTTCGGTTGTTGATAGCGACTCAGTCGGTGTGCAGTAATGTTGAATAAGGGGTTAGGAGTCGCTATTTGACAGGTTCCGCGATGTATGGGAGCACATGATAGCGACTGGTCAGAGCGACCGGCTCCCACCATATTCATCAAAAAATCACGCTCCAAAAATTCAAGCGCTGTGAAATGCATGTTTAAACCCCAGAGCGCTGGCGGCGATGTGTTAAAAGTAGTTTTTTAACCCCCAAACCACCATATTTTTGGAAACAAAAAAAAAAAATGTATTTAACAATTTAGTAATATGAATACAATAGTATCAGACCTGTAATATCAATTCTGCACATTTTTTTTTTTTACCTTAAAAAATTATCTAACATGGCAGAAGTGGTCACAGAATTTTTCACATTGAAAAAAAAAAAACATTAATAACAATTAATTATTAAGATTTAAAGATTGTTCCATTGAAATGCATTGGAGCGCGCCAGGTAGCGAGAGGTTATACCTGTCGCTGTTCAAGGTCGGACGCTGGCGCTGTGGGCTGAGGCTGGAATAATGATGAATGAGTGGCTATATGGCGCTATCTCAGTCGCTAAGCAGGATTGGCTTGATAAATGTGTGATTGTGGTGGGGAGCCGGCGTTCTCGTGGCGGGGCCCGTCATTACCGTTCGCTCACCATTCGCTACCTGGCGCTATCCCTTGTTAAATAAGGGCCTTGGTGTAACAAAAACACTAGGCACCACCTTTTTATTCTTCTATTCTCGATCCTTATCTTGCAGTTGTATCTCTTTAGCCAACACATAACTAAAACCACATAAATAAATGCCATAAGGTCGTGCGTCAGTGGCATTTGCTGCTATATGCTGAGATTTATGCGTGCTTAAGCTGGCGCAGTAATTACTTATGAACTTTAAGAATGGAGTGGCAAAGGAATAAACATAACAGATTGCCACCGAAGCCTCATAGGGGCCAAAATTAATCAAAGGACGATCCCCGCCGCAGTACAAGTTGTTTAGTGTAACCGCCAAACACAGGGCCGGCCCCGAACTCATTAGCAATCCCAGCACTAGTCTCTACTCTCTTTTTAACTTTTTTTTTTTAGACTTAATTTGCAAGTGATAGAAAAAAAGTTTTTCCCAGAACTGGTTTTCAGGGCAAATGAGCTTTGCTTTAAAGTGTAATGATAGGTAGAAAATCTTTTTTTTTTTTTATTTTTTTAAGTCAAGGGCAGCTCATTGCCCTCTAAATAGTGAGAAGCGATGATTGAGGAGTTTGTTAAATTTGGCTGGTCCGTTTAATACTCAGGCAAGCTGGATTCTCTTTTACATGCGCCAGCCATTGAATTCAGCTTTCACCCTCTTCTACTACAAATTAGAAAATGGTGCAGCAAGTGGGACTCCTAGCTATTGACTGTCTTAAGAGCCAGACAGAGGTTAGTCTTAGACAAAGATTAGTCAAATTATGCGGCATCCCACTCTGATACTGGCAGGGCCGGATTATGAGGGGGTGCAAGGGGCGCCGGGGCCTCCCCCACTTGCTCTGCAAAGGAGGCCTCCACCAATCTTTGGGTTATGGTCTGGTCCAGAAGGCTTTTCAGGGTTTGGTCTGACGCGCCACGGCAACAAAGCTATCAGCAGCAGTGGGGGCCCCCCGCGCATGAGCAAGCCTTTTTTTGTTTTTGCAAACCTGCAGCCAAAGCCACCACAGAGCAATATGGAGAGTCTAGAGCAGCAAAGCCGCCATCAGCAGCTCTACAGGGACGGGTGAGTGCAGAGCTTTCAGTCGGTGGCCACTCACTGTACCAGCTGGACGACTACACTTCCCCCATCCAGAAGGGCAAAGCAGGAGTTCCTGAGTAGCACCCACACAAGGGTGGCACAAGGGACTCGATCTGATGTTCCAGTAAGTGGGAGTGTGCCAGACAACCACCAATCAGTTACTTAACTGGACTATTAAAAAAAAATACTGTATCTGGGGCCTCCACCAGATTTTGTGCCCAGGGGCCTCCACAACACTTAATCGGCCCCTGGATACTGGCATTGGCCATTACTACTCTATTAACTAGTACAGAGATCCCTTGGACGCATAACCAGTTCACAAACCAGTAATATAAAAAAACACTTCCTTCATCTGGGCTGCATCCTCTGGTCCGAAATTTTGGGGGCTTCTTCCTGTTCCAACGGGCTATGATCTTCTTGAAGCTGGAAAACTATTCAATCTAATGCCGTGGGAACAGGGAGGCTTTTGTACCACAGAGGAGGAGCCTCTGTGAAATCCCCCATGTGACTAATGATATCACTAGAGAGGAGGGACATGGAGGGAGTTTCCTCTGGAAACTGGTCATTAGTCACATGAGAGGGTTCCACAGAGACTATTCGGCAGGAGGGCTTTCAAACTCCTAGCATGCCAACCACTTCTTGAGATGACGTTGGGGCCTTTCATGTATACTTTGATGGATGCTTTGACCTGTTGGATTATTACCTTTTAAAAGAAGACAATAAAATGCTTGAAGGATTTTTAAAAACAAACGATGGCTGGCTTCACTTTTTCTACTTCTTGAGATAATATTGACAGGATTTAAAGGCAATTCCTCAAGGACTAGTATGCATATGAAACACCTGCAGTAGGCCCAACCAGGTATATAACTAGGATCTAAAGGCAATGCAAAATCTACCATTTGGTTTTAGAAGAAATGGTTCCAAACTGACATCATGTTGGTCACCACCTCTCCTCCCAATGACAACCACTCTGCTCAGTATGCATTGAGCAGTTTGATAATGGACCTGGCTGTGGGGCGAAGGGTGCTGAGGATATTGTTCAAAAAGTGGGTTTTAGTCTGCTTTACAGTTAACTTTTTAAACTTCAATTAATAAAAAAAATCTGTGAAAAAGGGAGTTTTTTAAATAAATACAAGCATATGGTACTGTCATGTTTCACCACTAGAAGGGTTGTTCAGAAAACTGTTCGGCACTACAACACGCTTACTGCCAGTATCTTTGTACTAAAATCAAGATGCATTCACAACCCAGACATTCACAAGTTGCTAATAAAAACCATAGGCAAGGATTCCGAAAAGTGTCAAGATAAAGGATAAATCAACAGATCCCGACATCTCATGTGAACGACACGGGTGGGTTATAAAGGCTTCCCTGGATAGGTACTCAATGAGTCTGCTTAAAAAAATGCTGCCTATCATTGGTGTAACAAGAGAGCCACTTCTGAGCTAACCCATCGGTACAAGGTGGAAAAGTTGCTCTCTGTGACCCCAATGTGGATATTTAACCTTATTATAAAACAAAATGGAAACAGCTACAGGGTCCCAAAAAGATTTCACTAGAAGAGGATCATTTCCATACCAATTACCATGCTCCTATTTCTGATGACAAAAACCAGAAGTGAGGCTAGATCTTTCCAACAGAGCCACAGCTGGGTGCAATATGTTAAAGTGGCATTGGCCATTACCAATATCTTAGCATATCTTATATGTCTTATATGTCTTATATATTTGTTTTTAATATGACATTAAAAATCATCCAACCTGCATCTACTGCATGTTATGAGCCTTCCAAGATGGTGGTTCATGGAGCATCAGGCAGCCTGCAAACAGGAAGTGTCTTCTGACTACTACCGCTCTGCATTCTGGGATTGCTGTCCATTCCCTGATCCCCAGCTCTGCTCTGTCTGTGCAAAGCACAGCTATAACCCCCCAGTTCTTTATCCCGCTCTCCTCTCCTCAGTATGTGATGCTACTGAGTCAAGATACGGCACCCGTATCCTTGAATCCTGAACAGAGTTGCAGCCCGGTGAAGGAAAAAAATAATAAGTAAGTGACTAAAAACGTAAAATATATTAATTGTAATTGCTGGGGAATAGTTTTTTTAAAGAGTTTGGGCTTTTCATTAAATCATGCTGAAGGTCTGATTTAATTCTTACACCAACCTACTGTATTCTTCAAAAAGTTTGAGACTGAAGTTGGGCCTTGCTATGCACCACACTACTCCTATCAACATTTGGATAGCAAGCTTTCATTCAATGCATGTTATTTGCACAAGTAAGGCATTCAGGATGTGTACCTCAGTATTAATATACCAATGCATAAGCGGCACATATTTTTGCCTTGAAATACTGATTCTATAATTGAAATGTTTTAGAGATTTCCCCATTGTAGCCATCCAGCAGACAGCTTAGTCACTCAATCTCATGTCTCTTGTGTTCATCTTGTTGCCAGCTGTACTATTTATTCCCATCCAGCAGCAGAAGCATCAATAGGCATTTCATTATTGTTTTATCCAGGGAGTCGTCTCTCGGAAAGGGATGTCTGCAATAATCAGTATTTGGCTGTCCTCCAAACTCTTACAAAGAAAGTAAAATATATAAATATATACATTTAGCTTTACACTGTTCCTGATATTAGCAGGGTTGTCTCGTAATAGTCCAGAGCATCTCCAGGATGCAAGTGGGATCAGTCAGTGATTTAAGATTTAGGCCCTTATTCATCAAGCGATAGCGCCAGGTAGTGTCTGACGAGCGCCAGGTAGCGGCAGCTAACGGCGACTACTGACTCAAGTACGCCCGGCGGCGGTCACAATGACGCATTTATCAAGCAAAATGAGGCTAGCGCCGGCGAGAGCGACGGCTAGCGCGGCATTCATCATGAAGCCGCCTGGACCGAACAGCGCCGCTGCAAATTCCCTAACAGCGCCAGGTATGAGCTGTCGCTCCCTGGCGATGTCCAATGCATTTCAATGGAGCAATCTATAATTATTCATAATTAATTGGTATTAATTTTTTTTTTTTTTTTTTTAATGTCAAAAAATCGGAGAACACTTCTGCAATGTTAGGATTTATTTTTAAGTAAAAAAAAAAATTAAAAAAAATATGTGCAGAATTGATCTAACAGGTCTGAGATTAATGTATTCATATTACAAAATGATTCTAAAAACATGTATAATGTTACATTCAAAAAATATGGTTGTTTAGGGGTTAAAAACTAGTTAATACACATCGCCGCCAGCGCTCTGGGGTTTAAACAAGGAATGGACAGCGACAGCACATTCGGAGCGTGATTTGTTGATGAATATGAAGCTAGCCGTTCGCTCTGGCCATTCGTTGTCAGGCGCTCACATACAACGCTGGACCTGTGAAACAGCGACCCCCCAGCCCGTATTCAACATTACCGCACACCGACTGAGTCGCTGTCATCAAGCTAATGCCGGCCAAGCACAGCGAATACTGTCTGGCGCTGAAAAAATCACGCTACAGTCGCTCATCTGTCGCTACCTGGCGCTATTAATGAATCGGCCTCCCCGTGGAATACCAGAAAACCATTTTGGGTTACCCATTAGGAAAGGCCACACGTTGACATTCTATACACCTCTCAATGCTACCTTGTTGATCTCTGTGAGGAATAGGGCAAATATTATATTTCATTTTATTGCTGATGCCCGTCTCCCCCCCTTTAAGATTCTCTGTTGTCACCCTTACAAGGCTAGCAGGAAAATGTCTATACATTTTGACACTCAGAAAAGGCAATTCCAGGTTGAAAGCCCCCCTGCGGCCCCCAACACCTTTGTCGGACAGTGAAGGGCCAGCATCCTTCTTAGCTGGGGTGGTGTGATAGCATATGGTGCTTCAAAAGAATTCCCCAGGGCCCATGTCTGGGAGAAGGGAGGGTGAAGGAGCAGAGAACAAGCTTAACCCTTTAACTGCCAGCCTACCTTGAGATTTTGTCACCCTTTGTTGCCAGATTATTTTGCCCTATTTTGCGCTCCCCATGTTCAACTGTGATTTTTGAAGGGATTTCCAGGGATTTCCCAGGAAAGTGATATATTGTTTTTTTTCAGCGGAGCCTGGGCTTTAACATGAAATGTCTTGTTTGTCATTTTCTAAGTGTATTCTCAATATTTTGTCAATAAAATCTTATTGCGTGTGAAACCCCAATTTCTCCCGGTTACAGCGGTACCACATATGTATAGGTAGACACCCTTTCCTGCCCAGGAGACTCCCCCAAATTGAAACAACGCTTTAGGGGATTTTCAGATAAAATACAACTATGCTATGCAATATGCGCACCTTGCAGTTTTTCAAGAAAAACAACCCTTTACATTTGAAATACCCCCAACAAACTATATATTCTCTGGAAGTACACACCTCAGGCTTTCTAGGCGTACCAGGCTTGTTGATGTGGCCATAGTTTTCTGAAAGTAATCCCTCAGTGGATTCTTTGGTTGCAAAGAGTTTCCCTAAAAAAAGGATAAAAAAGCAGAATCAAAGCCACATTTTCCTAAAAAAACCTATATGCAAACCAGAAAAAAACAGAAAATCTGAAAAAGCAACATCCCCTGAACAGAACGATACCCAACATTCATAGGTTCTGTCAAGGAAAGAGTTGCCAAACACCCCAAAGTAAAGCATGCGCATAGCGGTAGTTTTACTTCAGATTTTCAGCTCTGCAGACAAATTGCGCACCTTGTGCTTTTTCTACCAAAACAACCCTTTACATTTGGAATATCCCCCATAAACTATATATTCCCTGAAAGTACACATGTTAAGCTTTCTAAGCGTACCCAGCTTGTTGTAGTGGGCTCATCTTTCTGGAAGCAATATCTCGAAGAATTCTTAGGTTGCACAGGGTTTCCCTAAAAATGAATAAAAAAGCAGAATCAAAACCACATTTTCCTAAAAAAAACCTATATGCAAACCAGAAAAAAACAGAAAATCTGAAAAAGCAACATCCCCTGAACAGAACGATACCCAACATGCATAGGTTCTGTCAAGGAAAGAGTTGCCAAACACACCAAAGTAAAGCATGCGCATAGCGGTAGTTTTACTTCAGATTTTCAGCTCTGCAGACAAAGTGCGCACCTTGTGCTTTTTCTACCAAAACAACCCTTTACATTTGGAATATCCCCCATAAACCATATATTCCCTGAAAGTACACATGTTAAGCTTTCTAAGCGTACCCAGCTTGTTGTAGTGGGCTCATCTTTCTGGAAGTAATATCTCGAAGAATTCTTAGGTTGCACAGGGTTTTACAAAAAAATGTATAAAAAAGCAGAATAAAAAACACCTTTTCTTAAAATATCAATATGCAAATAAGAAAAAACAAGCTAAATCTGAAAGCGCAAGGTCCCCCGAGCAGAACAATACCCAACATGCATAGGTACCTGTAACCTTTTGACTGCCAGTCTACTTGAGATTTTGTCACCCTCTCCTGACAGGATATTTTTCACCATTTTGCGTGATGTTTAACTGTGATTTTTGCAGGAATTTCCAAGAAAATTGCATATTTTCTTTTTGTGGCAGAGTTTAGGCTTTAACATGAAATGTCTTGTTTGTATTTTTTCTACTTTTTTAAATATTTTTTAAAAAATTAAAAAATTAAAAAATAAAAAAATATATATTTTTTAAATTGTCTCCTTTATTTTAAACAAAAACATTTATTTTATTAAAGAAAACCATATTGCATGTGAAAGCCCCATTTCTCCCGATTACAATGATACCACATATGCATCGGTAGCCCCCCGTTCCTGTCCAGGTGATCCCATAAACTGAAAAGAGCACTTTATAACATTTACAAATAAAATACAACTACTATCCACATAATAAAGGGTTAAATAAAAAAAAATTGGTGTGGGGTCCCCCTTCACGGGGGGGGGGGGGGTCCACCATTTCTTGGGGGAATTTTAAGGTTTTTTTGGGAGGCAGGTAATGGGGGGGTCTCTGGGTTAATGGCAAGCCACCCGCTAGCGCAGGTGACTTGCCAGACCCCCGAGCCCTGTGAACTGGTATAAGGGGTCACATGGACCCCTTACCAGTTCACAAAGGGTTAAAAGTAAAAAAAACACACAGACACACTTATTTAAAAATATTTTTATTAAAAAAAAATAAATGTTTTTTAATATTTTTTTTTAATACTTACCTCCGATCCATCCATGTGTCCCCTGCTGATCACTTAGGCTTCTGCTCTCCTGCTGCTGCTGGAAGCCTTTTATACCTACTGGGTTACAGGTAAGAAAGGGTTAATTAAAAAAAAAAATGACATAGGGTCCCCCCTCGAAGGGAGGGGGACCCCATTTTTTTTTTGGATTTTTAAGGGTTAAAACCCTTAAAAATCCCAAAAAAAAATGGCGTGAGGTCCCCCCTACCCAGCGTAACCAGCCTGTGGCCCTAGGCTTTGGCGGCTTGTAGCCGCAGGGCCAGGGGCCAGATTTAGTGGCCCCTGGCCCTGCGGCTACAAGCCGTCATAGCCTAGGGCCACGGCTCTTCTGCCCCCCCTGGGCTTTGGGGAGGCAGGTAATTTGGGGGGCCAGGGGTTAATGGCAAGCCACCCGCTAGCGCAGGTGACTTGCCAGACCCCCGAGCCCTGTGAACTGGTATAAGGGGTCACATGGACCCCTTACCAGTTCACAAAGGGTTAAAAGTAAAAAAAAACACACAGAGACACTTATTTAAAAATATTTTTATTAAAAAAAAATAAATGTTTTTTAATATTTTTTTTTAATACTTACCTCCGATCCATCCATGTGTCCCACGCTGATCACTTAGGCTTCTGCTCTCCTGCTGCTGCTGGAAGCCTTTTATACCTACTGGGTTACAGGTAAGAAAGGGTTAATTTAAAAAAAAAAATGACATAGGGTCCCCCCTCGAAGGGAGGGGGACCCCATTTTTTTTTTGGATTTTTAAGGGTTAAAACCCTTAAAAATCCCCAAAAAAAATGGCGTGAGGTCCCCCCTACCCAGCGTAACCAGCCTGTGACCAGCTATGGGGGCTTGTAGAACAGGGCGCAGGGGCCAGCTTTAGTGGCCCCTGGCCCTGCGGCTACAAGCAGCCATAGCCTAGGGCCACGGCTCTTCTGCCCCCCCCCTGGGCTTTGGGGAGGCAGGTAATTTGGGGGGCCAGGGGTTAATGGCAAGCCACCCGCTAGCGCAGGTGACTTGCCAGACCCCCGAGCCCTGTGAACTGGTATAAGGGGTCACATGGACCCCTTACCAGTTCACAAAGGGTTAAAAGTAAAAAAAAACACACAGAGACACTTATTTAAAAATATTTTTATTAAAAAAAAATAAATGTTTTTTAATATTTTTTTTTAATACTTACCTCCGATCCATCCATGTGTCCCACGCTGATCACTTAGGCTTCTGCTCTCCTGCTGCTGCTGGAAGCCTTTTATACCTACTGGGTTACAGGTAAGAAAGGGTTAATTTAAAAAAAAAAATGACATAGGGTCCCCCCTCGAAGGGAGGGGGACCCCATTTTTTTTTTGGATTTTTAAGGGTTAAAACCCTTAAAAATCCAAAAAAAAAATGGCGTGAGGTCCCCCCTACCCAGTGTAACCAGCCTGTGACCAGCTATGGGGGCTTGTAGAACAGGGCGCAGGGGCCAGCTTTAGTGGCCCCTGGCCCTGCGGCTACAAGCAGCCATAGCCTAGGGCCACGGCTCTTCTGCCCCCCCCTGGGCTTTGGGGAGGCAGGTAATTTGGGGGGCCAGGGGTTAATGGCAAGCCACCCGCTAGCGCAGGTGACTTGCCAGACCCCCGAGCCCTGTGAACTGGTATAAGGGGTCACATGGACCCCTTACCAGTTCACAAAGGGTTAAAGTAAAAAAAAAGACAAGACACTTTTTTTTTTTAAGACTTTATTAAAAAAAAAAAAACTTTTTTTACTTTACTCACCTCCGATCTTCATTTCCTGTGTCCCGCGGCGATCTGCTGTCAGTGACGGCTGGGCAGAGGAGGGGGGAGGCAGGCGATCGGAGGATCGCCTACCTCCCTCCTCCTCTGTCCAGCCGTCACCGGCATCTGAAGGCTGAACTGCCGGGTGCCCCAATGACACCCGGCGGTGACGTCATCGGCCCCGCCCCCGGAGGGGCGGGGCCAGAATCCAAGATGGCGGCCGCCATCGAAGGAGGTAAAGGGAGGAGGGCTGTTATGCCCTCCTCCAGAAGACGGAAGACCCGGGGGGGGTGATCGGAGCCCCCCCCCATGAAGAGGAGAGGCGGCGGGAGCCGGCGGGAGCAGAGGTGAGTAAATGTCATTTTTTTTTTTTTTTTTTTTTTGCAGGCAAATGCCGGCGGCTGCTGAAACGGGGGGGGGGCACCCTATTCCGGGCCCTCCCCTGCAGCCGGAGGACCCCCAATCGCCGATCGGAGCCCCTCTGGCTGAAGAGGAGACCCGGATGAATCAAACAAGGGGTCAGGTAAGTGATATTTTTTTATACTTTTTATTTTATTTATGGGGAAAGTCAGGCACGTAAATTTTACGTGGCTGGCGTTTAACGGTTGGAGAGGCAGCCACGTAAAATTTACGTGGCTGGCAATAGAAGGGTTAAAGGTTGGCTTGGGAGACTCACTTTCTGGGTGAGGTCACAATGCATGTGTGATGGAGGTGCCTCAATTGTCCATAAACTGTCAACGCTTTAATCTGTAACCCACAACTCAGAATAGCATTTGTAATTATTCCATCATAGTCTAATGTTTGTTATCACTGCCTAGTGCGCTTATTGCATTAAAACCTATATTTACCTTAGGCAAGAATCTGTGTGTCCAGGGCCTTGCTGGGCCTTGTAGTCTGCTAGGCGGGTAAATGAATGGTGCTTTGGGAAAGTGGGCTGTGTGATCATAGGTGCTGAATTGTTAGTTCGATCATATGACCCGCCATCTCCCTGACAATCCCATACTATTAAAGGCTCCTTTGGTGCCCACCTATATTGTCTAAGGGTGTTTTATACAAACTATGTTGCCTAAACTCCTTTACATAATCTGTATTGATCAAGGGCCACCTTACACAACCATGCATTTCACTTACAGTATACCATGAGTTTCCCAGGTACTAAAGGAATTCCATGCTGGAATTATACCTTTATTGATGACAATACTGAGTTTACGTTTAAGCCAACTACAAGGAGACACATTTTCCTTCTCACCCTCAATTGGATAAATATTTACCAATCCATGCATCTATTTTTCAGCAGTTAGGTGCCTCCTTGTGACCCTCTAGCCTGAATGCCACAGCAAGGTAATGTGGTAACCCAGCCATTCCTGCTACTAGCTCCATTTGCCAGACATCCATAATATGCTTATAATACACAGGTATAATAAGTCAGATGTGACAGAAATATACTAAAATTCACATTAATACTGAAATACACTGGAAGTGAGGGACTTTCACTTGCCGGGTGTGGAGATAAAAGGTAGGTCACAAACAGCATGTACTAAGCTTTGTGGCAAGTGCTCTGAAGATATCACGAGTGTGAAGTAGATTACTTAGGCCAGGGCTGGATTGAGAATGGTGTAGGCACCTGGGCCGAAAGTCTGGTGGAGGACCTCTGACCATAATTGTTCACCGTATTCAGGGGGGTTGTGTGTTCCCTGTCTACAATTATCCATTAGGGCATCAGCAAGTTAGGGACAGGTTGGCGGCAGGATCAGGACTTGTCTGCTGCTGACCAACCAGCTACATGGCGGCATAACAATCTCAAATGACTTCTGTCACAGAGCCAAACAGATGTGATTGAGATGACTAATAGCCACCAGGTGCCCTGGGGCAACATGTGTGTAGGCCATTGTCAAAATCGGGTCTCCTTGGCCCGTCAACAGAGATAAATGTGGGGAATTCCTCTATGGTTACATGTGTGGACCGGGAAAGAAGATGAGTTTTTGGGTGACCTGGGGGGTTTGGCACAATGGGGAATCTGGATGCCCCAGGGGAAGGGGGGGGGGATATGCCTGCCCTGGAGTCTCATTGACTCCAGGGTGGGTTTTGGTCCAGTTCTAGGAAAGGTATACGGAAGTGGTAAACCAGAGCCCTTCTGGTATCCACATCCACTGCTTCCTATCAAGAATGTGAAACAAAAACCTTTCTGTGGGCAACCGAGCATGCAACACCTTCTTGCTATCCACAAAAACACAGACTTTTCACTCAGTTCCTGAGTTTTATGGTGACCTTTTCTTAAAACTTTTTATTGAAGTACATGTTGGCTTCAATGTACAATCAATATCTTGAGGTCACCATTTGATATTTGCTGCATTCCAATGAATCCAAGGTACAGACTTATGACACATCACGCTAATCTCCACAGTCACTGGAGGGGAAACTTTTCCAGAGATCTGGATCCAGAGAGTTAAACTGTTTCTCTTTCTCACCATAGAACTTTTGAAAAGATGCAGCGAATTGTACATTGTGCCACGGAAACATCCCAGCTGTATGCCCTGTGGTGACCTTTTTAAGACTCCTTTTTAACACCTAAGTGGTTGTTCAACTTCAAATGACTAATGCTTACGTTATCTGAACCTTTGCATTAATGGCAATGGCATTCATGCAATGATTTTCGTGTTGCAAGTAAGCTCAGAACATGGGTATGCGAGAGGAAAAAGTGTGGTTGAGCTGAGGGGGGCATGCCCTGGGTGCAGAAGGTCAGGGGGTACCAAAGGTGCAAGAGAGCCTAGCTACTCCTCTGGGTTAAAAAGGAACAATTTTGACCTTTTGTTCCTCTATGTGGTGGCATCCCAAATCGGGATGCCCTACTGTCTATATCCCCCTGCGGGTCGCCCCATTCATTCAACTTCCTGTCGCCCCCATGGTGCAGACTTGGGCAAAAACGAGCAGGCTGACAAAGAGGGAGTTTTCTTTGAAAATAAAAAATATACTTAACATGTGCAAGAGACATTAAAATAAAAAAAAAATTATATGGAAATTAATTAGAAATGTAAAATTCCTACTGGACAAAAACACGTTATTGCCTTCCATTGTCATTCTCCACATTTTGCTGTTGCTGCGGAAATTAGTGCAATTGTATAACTGACCTCCTCTACTGAGTCTTCAAAACCTGTAAGAAGTAACAATGGTGCCAACTGGTTCATAATTGCCAGTAACAAGTACAACTTGATGAACATGACCCACTTTTATCTCAGTTGGACCTCACCCATGAATCTCTTGTGGATGGATTGACCTACTGGGAAAAAGAAAGCGGGGAGGATAGTCCCACGAGCTTTGGGAACCCATCTAGAGAAGAGTGAAATGGAAACCGCAGACTTCCTAATTGGACATAAGGTGTCTTTCGATCTGTTCATCATGCCAACATATCTATCACGTGTCTCCATTGGTTATTTAAAGGCTTTTTTCTAGGTATTTACCACCGAACTAAATCCCAGTTGACATCATATAGAGTTGATATAAAAAATGATGTATAGGTTTTTTCAATATATATATTTATATTGAGAGAGAAAATTACAGTAGTGGTGAAATTAGATTATAGTAGACTATAGAAACACAAAAACATGAAACATCATCAATTTTCATGACAAAAATACCCAAAACAGTTCAGCTTAAAGTGGACCAAAACCCAGAATTTTGAATATCCTGGGTTTTGGTCCTTGCCCCTGGGGCACCCCGAGCGAGCTAGTGTTGCAACTAGTAGGGAACACCTTTCTGGGAAATAGATCAAGTTGTCTAAACAAAACAATACACTCACTGATGCAGTCAAGTATAACAATACTATGAGCTTTATGCAGTAAAGGTTAACTTGGCAATATAAATGAATCTTACACAGTATAACACAATGAAAGGCCCAGCCGGGGCTTTAGTTAGTCTGTGCACATATACCTGGGTATATATAGTCTATGGCTAAATACTTCCAGGAGACAGTTGGCACAGGGTGAAAGCTGCAGGGGCCCCTGATCTCAAAGAGATGATTCACTCTTGACACGCAGGAGTCGATGATCTGACATGCAGTCAAAGCTCTCCACAGGCCACACAGCAGCTGGACATGCAGGTCAGCAGGCAGAAGGCACTTAAGAAGTTCAGGAGCAGCTACCGAAGATCCCCCATGTGGCACCATTATGAACATGCAAATGAACAATGTAGTAGTCTTTGAAGTGATCCAGGCTCCACTGTGAGGCTGTGCATGCAGGTAGCAGTAGCACAGCTCCTAGCAGAAAGCCATGTGCTCAGTTCTCCTATCATATAGTCTGTCCTGTATTTATAGTCTTTGATACATCTGGAAAGGGGCGACAAACACCAACTAGCAGGGACAGGAAGTGTACCATCAGTAGCTAGAGAGAGTGATCTATGATCTCCAGCGGGCCTGTAATGTTCCAGTTGTAACTCTGCTTATACTGTAACTCCCACTACTTTCAATGAATACCACAGTAAAACACATCACTTGTCATAGGAACCTCTGGAGCAACACATAAAAGCTTGCATGCAGTCTATGCTATTTCTTTTCTAAGAGAATGACACTTATCACCAAGATATTAGCTGTTTGAAGGACAGGCCCAATAGTGTTCTGAAGAAGGAGCATCAGAGTTCACAGAGGAATTATAAGGATCTCCTTAAGGACCAGGTAACAATGAAGGGCAATCTTATCTGTAGGTTGCAACTGTAGGCAGAGTCTCTAACTGAAGAATGTTCATTTTAATTGTGTATACAATATAATATGGAAATATTGAAACAATGATCCTTTTACTGGCGCTTTTTATTTCAGTTGTTACCCATCAAACAGCCTTTTATGTGTGAAATCTATCTCTCAGTCTAGAGCGATCCTTTGCATCCATCGTCCCTTCCGGCCTCGCCTTGTGGTTAGCTCAGTTCAATTTGTGGTTTTGTAATATGTACTTCTGACAGCACTGTTAGTGGTTTATCTATATCCTTTTCTGTGGTTTCTGGAGTGATCGGGTAGCTATGAGTTTTTATGTCTATATTCTGAGGCTACAGGACAGACAAGTGACGAGAGAGAAAAAACAAAATTAATGCTCTGAGCAAACATTTACACGGTGAGAAAAATGCTAAAGCTGACGAAAAAGTAATGATATTTCTCCTGATCCCTGGAGCTGGAGGATGGATTTGCTTACAGGAAAAAAAAGCTTAGATAGGCATGAAAGGTAATTAGGTGCCGGTTGTCCGGGTCTCATAAAATTGTGGTATGATGTACCATAGTTTTCAAGCCTGTTGAAAAACAGTTACATTTGCCAAGATTTGAAACCATAATGAAACTATAACATTTCTCCACGTATCAATATGTACAATAAACAGCTTTACGTTTCTTAATTGTGGTTACTCTTTATTATGTTTCTTATTTTTTCAGTTTTGTAGCAAGTGTCTTCCTCAGCTGTAGCAAGCATCAGATATATTTCATTCAATTGTAGCAAGCAACAAGTGTATACGCGTTTTGCATGTAAGTGCTTCCTCAGTACACAGGGTATTCTGCTCGCTCTCTACAGTACATATATTACAGAATTCAGTTCTCATTATATTTACATACATTAGTTACATTTATGCTTCTTTGTTAGTGTGAATGCGCTTACTTTTAGAATGCTTGACCGATGAGGAGACAAAGGGTCAGATAAGTAGGTCTCCTCACCGGTCAAGGAACCACTAAGCACTCTAAAAGTAAGGGCATTCACCCTAACAAACAAGCATAAATGTAAATATGTGTATATGTATATATAAATATAATGAGAACTGAATTCCAGAATATATGTACCGTAGAGAGCGAGCAGAATACCCTGTGTACTGAGGAAGCAGTTACATGCGAAACGTGTATACACTTGGTGCTTGCTACAATTGAATGAAATATATCTGATGCTTGCTATAGTGAGGAAGACACTTGCTACAAAACTGAAAAGATAAGAAACAGAATATAGAGTAACCACAATTAAGAAACGTAGAACTGTCTATTGTACATTTTGATAAGTGGAGAATTGAAAATCTTGGCAAATGTGACTAAATACATATCCCCCTACAAAGGGATAGAGGAAAATAAAGACAACCCCTAGGGCTCAAAAAAGGACTCTATTTTCTTCAGTTTGGATCTGAGAAATCCAAGAACCCCCCAAAAAAATTACACAACAGGGATTCTAGACCTCATATGAAACAAAAGAAATTAAATAAGAATCGGAAGTCCACACTCATCTAAAGGACATACACTACAGTAACTCCTTTATTCCCCTCTTTCTTGTTTAAGAACAGGTTGGGATGGGACAGTACAGTAGGTCTCGCTATGATTTAGTTAGTGCTGTACAGGCAGTTGGTTGCTTTGAATAAATAGCTGCAGACCTCCCTCCCCCCCCCCCCCCCCCACACAATGGCAACACATGGGATTCATACATGCGAGGACCCTAGGCAGCTGAATGCTCCATCAACTCTTAAGAGGTGTCCCTCAGTCAAAATCGCTAGAGGTGGTGCAGGTAACTTGCGCCGGGCCCCCTTATTCTGGGGGCACGTGTCTGCATTGTCTTTATGGTATGTATGCCCCTGCTGTAAGCACAGACTAGATGGACCATATGGTTTAATTCTACCTGCCAAGAAGATTTAAAATGCAATTAAATACAAATCTAAACTAGAACAAAAAATACAGATAGAACACCTACATCAAGAAGATCTGTTAATATACTAATATTTAAAACGCATGCTCATTGTTACCCTGGTTATTGCCTCTAGTAGTGCTTAGTACTTAGAAGAGATTGAAGCATTTCTTCACTTGTAACCCAGCTATCGCTAGGTTAGTGTTAGTGTGGTGATGAGTGGATGTTCTCTGGACGCTCATTGGTGGGATATAAAGTGGCGTAAATGTTGTAACAGTACCAGTTACTCACTGTTCTGCTGCAACAAGTTAAAGGCAGACTTCTCAGTTTAACCCTTTAGGTGCCAGCCTACCTAGAGGTTTTGTCACCCTCTGTTGCCAGACCATCTTTCACTATTATGCACTCCACACGCTTAACTGTGATTTTTGAAGGCTTTTCCAGGAATTTCCCATGAAAATTATATATTGTTTTGTTTCAGCTGGATGTTTCCCTTTAACATGAAATGTCTTGTTTGTCCTTTTTTAAGTGTATTCTCAATTTGCGGGGTGAAATATGTGCAAAAAATGTTTTTACAATTTGCAGTGTTTTTCATGTAAAAGCATGTAAAAGCCCAATTTCTCCCGGTTACAACATGTTTATTGGTAGACACCCTCTCCTGCCCAGGAGACTCCCTCAAACTGAAACAGCGCTTTAGTAGATTTTCAGATAAAATACAACTGCTATGCACCTTTGCATTTTTTCAACCCCTTACATTTTAAATACCCCTCACAAACTATATGTTCTCTGGAAGTACACACATCAACTTTCTAGGCATATTAGGCTTGTTAACATAGGTGCAGTTTTCTGGAAGTAATTCCTCAATTAATTCTTTGGTTGCACAGGGTTTAAAGCTTGCACGTAAGCGTAATGTTACTTGAAAATTTCAGCTCTGCAGACAAAGTGTGCACCTGGTGCTTTTTCAACCAAAACAGCTCTTTACATTTGGAATACCCCCAACAAAGCATATATTCCCCTTAAAGCACACATGTTAAGCATTCTAGGTGTACCCAGTTTATTGTAGTGGCTTCATCTTTCTGAAAGTAATCCCTCGAAGAATTCTTTGGTTGCACAGGGTTCCTTAAAAAGTATAAAAAAAAGCAGAATAAAAAATACATTTCCCAAAAATATCAGTATGCAAACAATAAAAAAAAAAAATGTCTCATTTATTTTAAATAAAATATTTATTTTATATAATAAAACCATATTACATGTAATCCATCCAGGTACTGTCAAGGGAAGAGTTGCCAAACACCCCAAAGTATAGCATGCATGTAAGCGTAATGTAAATTCCAGCTCTGCACATAAAGTGCGCACCTGGTGCTTTTTCAACCAAAACAACCCTTTACATTTGAAATACCCCCAACAAAGCATACTTTCCCTCAAAGTACATATGTTAATCTTTCTGGGTATACCCAACTTATTGTAGTGGCTTCATCTTTCTGAAAGTAATCCTTCGAAGAATTCTTTGGTTGCACAGGGATTTCCTAAAAAAGTATAAAAAAGCAGAATAAAAAACATGTTTGCCAAAAATATCAATATGCAAACAAGAAATAATTAAAAAAAATGTCTTGTTTATTTAAAATAAAATATTTATTTTATATAATAAAACCATATTACATGTAAAAGCCCAATTTGCGGAAGCGGTGGAGAGGGTTCTTTTTCAGTCTTCTCCTCAAGGCGGAAGAGCCCGGGGGGTATATCGGAGGCCCCCAGGTGAAGAGGAGACCTGGTAGGTGGGATTGTGGCCACAGGTGAGTAAATGTCATTTTTTTTTGTAGATGTTAGCGGTGGTGGAGGAAGCAGGGGCAAGAGCACCGTGGAGGGAATTGCAGCGGTCGGATCCACTCACCTTAGACGAGCTCTTCACCAAAGGGGAGAGAGCAGATATGAGCGCGCTGACTGGACGGGAGGCTGCGCATGCGCCATAGGACCGGGGTAGGGTTAATGAGATCAGGCGATCTGGGGGTTTCATGCAGCATCCTCGATCGGGGTGCCCCAGGAGCAAGGACAAAAACCCAGGATAGTCAAAATGGATGGGCTGGATGTATAGCTTTTTTTGCATGCATGGACTGTTCCTTCAACCATGGGTAGTGTTATAACAACAATGCAGTTCCAGAATTCCCTCACTGTGCAATTTAAATGAAAAAAAAAAAAAAAATAAAAGCTCTCCAAATGTCTAGAACATAGAAAGTATATGAAAGATTTTCTTTGGCCTTCAAATTAGGGGCCGCGCAATTTATATTTCAGGCGTGCCCCTGGAAGCGACCGCCGCCATTTGGTCTCCTGGTTTCCATTGAGCCAGCTGTGAATTAATTTGCCTGTTTCATTCCTTATCTTTGAAATTTTCTGATCTCCACAAGGAAAAGGCCATGTGAAGCGTAGAATTTCTCTGCAGAGCGTCCTTAGCTTGCTGTTTGCTCGAGGAATTTTAATAAAAGCGCAGAGTCTCAAGGTAATTTTTTTATTATTAAAAGAAAGAGCAGCTTGTTATGATGTGCATGAAGAAATAACTAGAAATACTATGCCATTTTCAGCGGCTAGAGGTCACACCCAAGTGTTTGTCAGGTAAGTAGTCTGGAGCACTCAACCACCATATCGTTTTTATCTCTTCTATGTAAACATGCTAAAAGGTTTCATGAACAAATATGTATTTAGCCAAGCAACACAGATGAACATACTACTTCCATGCATGTAATGAAAGAAAAAACTAGAACCCTGCAGTGGTTTTAGACACCATCACCCACATGTTAGCTACTGCTGTCCAAAGTGATTTCTAGAGTGGAGCTGAATCCGTTTCTGGTGCAGTTCTGCAACACCAGAATACCAGTCCCATTAAAGTGGACCAAAGGCCACCTGGAGCCACCTCATTCTGCTTTGTAAAACCCCCCAGGTCGCCCCGTAAACCCACTTTCTCCAACGACGCATGCAAGATACCTTTAGCAGGGTGCATCCCTGTGGCAATTTTTTGTGAACGGCCACCGCGGGCACGCACCCTGTTGGAGGGTACTGGGGATGCATTTGCCAGCGCGCTCAGCCAACTCTAGCCGTTAAAACACCTCTGTAAGCAGCGCCTCTTATCTGAAGTTTATACATGTACTGCTTTCAGACCAACCCATGCCAAAGTCCTGAAATGAGGCCGTTGAAATCTCATTAAGATCTTTGCAGGCTTCAGTTTCACATGTTTGACTATGCACATGGAAATAAATCACTATGTTAAAGGGCCACTCCAAAAAAAGGCAAGTGTCTTTTTTTTCTTTTATTACAAAGGACCAGGTGGCCCTTTAAAACACCTCTGTAACTACAGCCCCTACTCTAATCTGTGAGCATTCTGACTCACCAGGTGGCAGTAACGTGAATTCTGTAGACAGCTCCACGTTCTCTGTGTGTGTCTGTGATGGATGTTTTCTTTACTCCGTAAGGCTTGGCAAATAGCTTACTCAGCTGCTTGTGGATCACGTAGAATAAATTTCAAAAGCTTTATTTCAGTACTGAATCTTGCAGTAAAACACTTCTTACAGCAGGAATCTTGACATGTACATTCAATACAGCAGCAAACTTGTGAGGTAACCCATACAGCAACAGCAGGTAAAAAGACTGTAACTGCACAAGGGAGCAGCAGGTGTGCACTGCTTGGATGCCAAACTAGAAATGGTTGAAGGAGAGGGAAAGAAGGGAGGAGCTACTTGCATCACAGCAAGGAAGCCAGGAAGGGACAAAGCAAATTAAAGGCACACTACTCAGCTTATGTAAATAGACATTATATTAAGCTGGGTAATATAAAACCCACGTCGTGGGACAGCATTTCACAGTTGGAACATAAACTGCAACACATATCTTCAGAACAACTCAAACTAAAGCCCTGAACTCAACAAAAGTCAACTAAGGTCTTTGCTGGACTCATTTGCACACATTTGAGACTACATGTGGAAACCAACCTACTCTGAAGTTTGAACATGTACTGCTTTTGAGACCAACCCATGCCAAAGCCCTGAAATGAGAACATTGAAATCTCACTAAGATCTTAGGAGACCTCAGCTGCACACATTTGCACATGTATGGGGAAAATGAATGCCCCATTAAGTGCTGCTCCTACTCTAATCAGAGAGAGCTTCACAGTAGGGACACAAACTGCTACATAAATCTTCACATCAAACCATGCTAAAGCCCTGAACTGTAATCCTCGAAATCCCACCAAGATCTTCAGCTTTTGGAAAGTTTCAACAAGGCTTTTTTCGAATAGGCCTTTTTTGATGGTGTTTCATCGCTAATTGAATCCCATGAAACGTGTTACCATTTTTCTGCCAGTTGAAGAAAATCTGTAGTGCCCTAAATCCTCTGTATTGGGAATGGACACATACAGTAAAAAGTAACAAATTATTGATAATGTGCTCAGCTTTTACACCCATATCCAGCTTTCTCTACTGATTTTCATTTTGGAGATAGATTGAGGAAGTAAAACTGAGAAAAAAGCCTCTCGCACTTCATAAACTGCAGATTTAATGCATGCCGATGTCATGAAAATTAATAGATTTTTTTCTATTATATCCCTCCCGCTCCAATCTATTTCATGCCAATGCTGATCAAATGTTGTTAGCATATGATAGCCACCGAAGCACTCCAGTAATGTAATATGTATTATTCAGCTCTGTCTTCATTGAAAAATCCATAGCAATGCTTTCCCACCGCCGACGTCTCAGCTCTAATAAACAGCTTTTTCTGCAGTGCCTGGGCTTGCGCGGAATAATTTGCACTTTTAAAATAGTAAAGTGTTCATTCTACCAAATATATAAATCTAGCAAGAAACACGGGCATTTTCCTTTTTTTTATTCCGACAATTATTTTAAAAGCTGAAAATGTGCATCAAGAGTTTACAGTACAAGAGCAGCGACATTTAAGTGATCTAAGGTTAAGAAAACTTTGTCCAGATTTAAAAGCCACTTGCTGGCTAAAGTAATAATTAGCGCTGAGCCTTGGCTTCGGTTCAAAGTTATGTTTGATCCAAATATTGCCTGTTTAGTTCAGCTCAGCCAGAGAGCTATTATTCGGGTAAGGGCTCAGAGGATGATCAGCTGGTTCCTGGATGGGGTGGAATACCAACCATTATGCATTTTGACATATATTAATTGCTGCTGGGGCTCCCCTGGAAAAGCACTGTGCCATTGGGCATTTTTGCTTACCCATACCTATAAAGGAACCGGATGTCGAATATTGGGGACACTTTGGAGGGGGGTAAAGCTATATGAACAGACATAAGGGTTAGTATTCCAAGGGAGTAGAGACTGAATGCCTGGTCTTCAGGTGTGGCAACATACTAGCACTTATGCCCTTCAGCACATGCCCAGAGGTAGCCAGATGTTCATCCAAACAAATTCTCTGTCGGCCAGGCTCCTATCAGAGCACGCCTGGGACACAGGTCACCTGTTGCCAGGCAGATTTGCCCATCCGGGTGATGTCGTTCGCAACCCTCTGCATTACAGGAGACAGCAAGGGCCAGGCTGCTTAGTGACCTGCCACACTGCAGTGTGCGGTGGCACCTCGCTGAAGCACCAATCTGTGACTAATTGAATTAACTTCAGCATTTGATACCTATGTTATGACAGCGCTAATGATGTCATATATGACATCAGGTGCAAATTTTGAGCGGCTGGCTGCCTGTGATTGGCCAAATGACCTACTTAACTATTAACACTGCCATCTTCTTGTTGATAATGTTTGGTCCTGGAGAAGGGGGCCCACTGGTCCCTGAAACATCGACCTGTACGCTTGACCTACATGGTTGTTTGGACTTTAATACAATTCTTTTTGATCAAAGAGATCACATTGGAGTGCTGGTTCTCTTTGGAACATTTGGACTTCCGGTGTCTCGGCAAACTGTGCACCCAGGTTGAATAATTCTTACCAAGATAGGAGTGTGGCGGCCACCACTTCTCAGGGGTAGCCAGAGGCACCCCTGAAAAAGCCCTGGGCCCATGCTAGGATTAGGCTTTCCCACTCCCTGTGCCCAGTGGAATATATTGGGGAATATTCAACTAGAAGGCAAAATTAGTGGCCCAGGCTTAAGGGTTGGTTTTCCAAGGGCTTAGAGACTAAATGACTGGTCTCCAGATATAGCAGAATACCAGCCCATGGGCATTAGGCCTTTCCACACCCCCATGCCTAGATTGGCTCCAGATCCAAATACTGGGGACCATTTGGAACATCATTAGGAACAATTAGACAATGTTATAGAGGGGAGGAATTTATTTGGTAACAAACAAAAGATAAACTGACCCTCACTTCTCTACACAAGGTGTATATATTTGTGATTACATATTCACCTAACGTCCAGCAGTCTTGATCCCTTGTATCATTGCTCAAACATTCTGGGCTTTCAGCTATGTACATTGGAACTGACAACACAATCCCTGACTGCCTCCCATGTTCCCACATTGGCCATCTCAGCGTAGTCAACCAGGGTGTGGGGTGTAGGATGGGCACAGGATTAATTTTTGATCTAGTTTTGACCATGAATGGTCTTCGGTGAATTGTCCTCTATACTCAACTTTAGTCTCCCCAGGAAATATAGGTGAAAATGCTCCTCATAATTTAAAGCTAAAAATAGGTACTTGGAGATGTTTGGCTATAAATAATATTGTTGGGAATGTTTTAAATATAAGAGGAGCCTCTCCTGAATGTTCTTATGTTCAGGGGCTTTAAATAAGACAGCTTTAAGATACAATGGGGTTCCTTTATGTGGGAAAAAAAAAATCATTGGTCCCCCACTTACCATGGCTACCAGCCAGTTCATCAGACATCATGAGTCATGCGATCCCCATGACTCTCCATTATTATTTTGAATACATGTGAATTGAATTTTGCCTGGTGAGTTGCAGTTAATATAAGATTGTTGAGTTAAAACGGGAAGGATTGGATGGTGGAAAATTACAAGTTCCGTTTGAAGGAACGAGAAGACATTAAGGAAGAAAGGTTAGATAGGATGGCAGATTTGGGGCCAAGGAGGTACAGTATATATTTAACTGTTGTCTACCTACAAGTGATATTGGAAGTGTAGTAAGTATAGACTGAAAAAAGTCATTGGAATGAGCTTGTGGCACACCAAGAAGTGTGACGATGAGTTTAACAAGTTTACATGGGCCGCAGACATGGCATAAACCAAACTCAACCTGACCTGGCAAGTGGAATGATATTACCTGTGTCCAACAGTAGATCCTTCTGCCATGTAAACAAGATAACACGGGGAGCAGGGAGGAGACAGTCTGTATGAGATAAACTCAACTCAACCTGACATGTTGAAATTTGGAGTGATGGACCACTTTAGGTTCTCCAACAGACATACATTGTGCAGTGATTACAGTATCTAACTTTATATGTACAAGATCAGATGAGATTTGCTGGGTGTCTCAATATACTGTGAGTATCTGTGCCCAATACAACTTGCACAACCACCCATTTGTGGGCAACATGGTACATGAAAATGACTCAAAATGGGTTAAACCAATATCCAACATCTAATAGTGCAGGTTTTATTATTCCAGTCTGTGGGGACTTTTAAGAAAGCATCTTTCATTATAATTCTTTGTGTGAGTAAAGTCATTCAATTACTATTCAATTCCAATTAAATCGCTTTTATGATGTAATTTCAGCAAAGGGAAAGATGATCAGCCATTAAAATTATGATTGAGCGATGATTTCTTTTAATTGAAATAGATAACAAAAAAAAGGTCCTTGGAGATGCTTGGCTGTAAAGAATCTTGTTGGAAGTGTTTAAAATATAAGAAGTGGAGACACTCCTGGATATTCTTATGTTCAAGGGCTGTAAAAAAAGATTCCAAGTGAGTTCTGTTTTGCAGAAAAAGAAAAATACATCGCCCCACTCCCCAAGGCTACCACCCGGTTCACCGGACATAGGGGCTGGGATCTCCATGACTCGGAGGGTGAAAGGCACCCCTGAATGTCCACCAAAGAAATAAACCATGGGAACTCTTTTGCACCCACCTGGCTAATAAGGGTGTGGGTAATCGGGCGGGTAGATATTGGCAAGTCCACAGCTTTTTTTAGGGGTGAGCAAGCAGGGCAATCTGCTAAGGCCATTGGATGCCCCGAGGAAAGGTCAGCCCTGGAATCATTTAGATTGTTCCGCTTTATACCATATCAAGTTTATTTTTTTCTTAATAGTGATAACGGAATGTATGTCAGCTCCAAGGATACTGCAAGATTTTAAGCGCCAGTAATATATGATATGAAGTCTGAAGGTTTCTTTAGAGGTTCCTGAAATTTTAGTTTCATTAATTAATTTTAAGAAAGAATAAAGAAAGTACAGTTACTCTCCCACATTTCAGGAGGGATATAAATCCTTAAGCAGTCCATAAACTTTTATGTATTTAAAAGGCACAACAATGCAAAAAAAATTTGAGGAGCTTCTAAAGAGCATCTAACTGGGAATGTAGTCCAGTATAGAGGACTCTTTGGGTAGCTGATGATATATGTAGTTAGATTCTGGTTCTGAAGCTATGGTTCTAAGATATAATAACATATCATAACATATCTATTATTGTAGAGCATTGTAAATCTTGAGGTGTAATATATAATATAAAGAATAACATTTCATCTGCTAGAGGTGGATAGAGGTATGTGGGGGATATCCCAAAAGTAAGGGAGAGGAAGGAGGAGGAGTAAGGGGAATAGGATAAGAAGAAGAGGAGAACGGAGATATAGGGAAATGCAGAGAGCTCAAGAGGGGTTAGAGAGTTTATAACCTATTAGTTAAGAGGAAGTATTACACTACTTTTACACTAAAGTATAGTCTAAGTCTTTAGTGTAAAAGTTGAACTCATGCCAAATGTCCACTAGGCCTGAGAGTGGAGTAAGCAAGAAAACCGTGAACCTGCTTTTGAAGAGACTGAAATCTCAGGACATTAGCTGAGGATTTGTCTAAAACAGAAGCTATAGCAAGGTTGGAGTCACCCCCGATAATCTTGAAACCCTCCATTTTAGGGATAATATCCTTCCAAAGAGATTCAACATTTTTATTTGATTAGTGTTTGGGGTATAGTATGATAATATCTATATATATATATATATATATATATATATATATATATATATATATATTAAAGATAATAATATGTATCTTCCCTCTTTATCTCAAGAGCATTCAAGTGAAAATGGGACATTTTTGGAGAAGCATATAGCTCCATATGAAGAGTATCCACGTCCAGTATTAAGGTCCTAATGAGGCCTTTATTAGCTGGGTCTAAATCTGTGGTAGTTTCAGGAAGGCACCTCACGTTTTCTCTCCTAGGCATGTTCTCCAGGTCATAAATGTCTGTTACTCTAGCTGTGTTTTAGTTTAAAGAGAGGATTGTGTCATCACAAAAATGTCAATCCTGGCCCCAATACTTTTAATATCTCTTTGAGTTCTTTATATTCTGTTGAAATATTATGGGACATTTTGGTGAGCTGTTTACCTAATCGGGCTGAAATCCTGTTGTAGAGGGAAGACTCATTTTGTAGAGGGCTTGCATGGGGGGCTTTGTTTGGTATAGAAGTTGGGGGTAGGTTTGTTTCTTACCTCTATTTCGGCCATAACGTTATCCAGGGAGGAAGCTTGTGAGTCTCTGTCCTCTGATGAACATGACAGCATCCCCTGATAGGCGATCTGGTAGCTTGTCGCATAGCTCCTGATTAAGCGTCCATCAGGCAGGCTTGCGCATGTGCACTCCCATTAGTAACTTTTTTGATAAGGGATAAGATCTCGTGCCAGAATGAAGCCACTGTGGGACAGTTCAAGCATATATGGAACATGTCTCTGGTACATAAACATGAGGATAAAAAGCCTTAGTGATTCTGGCTGAAACCATGTACCATCTTAGTGGGGACCTTGTAATTGGCCTGTCACATAAGATAATACATATTATCTGAGATTTTGAGATTTTTCAAAATGTCTTATTTGACACTGTTCCCAAAAGGGGGAAAACATAAGAGGAAGTTATTGTGGGATTACATAGGGACTTTACTCATCCATACTTGTCTAAAAGACCTTATTTTACACTGATTCCAAGGGGGAAAAGCTAAGAGGAAGTTAGTGTGGTATTACACACTGTTCCCAAGAGGGGAAAGATGAAAGGAAGGAAGGACAGTTTCTGTGTATCTTGACGGGAATTCTCCAATAGGTTTGGTCCAGCACATCACCGCCACAGATTTAGTTAGAATCTTTGCGTTTGATAGCTCCCTCCCATCCTTGCTGTTTACTTCCAACCAGTACAAATTTGCGTTTTCTCTGTAAAGTTTGCCCGGGGACATGATATGCAGCTTGAAAAGCGGATGGTATATTGCGGCACACTTCAAAGGCTTGCCAAGAGTGGTGCGCTACATTACCCCAGGTGTTGTATCTCATATTTACAGAAATGTTATTCTTTTAATGTTATCACAGCCACTTACAGGCAAATTAAACCCACATTAGAGAATAGAGACTTTTTTTAAAGCGCAGTCCAGAGAGAAAACAATAAACTAAATCTTTCCTTTATTACGCACTCAAATATTTTTCCACTGAAATGAAGAAATAAATATAAAAATAGTAAAGGCAATTTGATGCAGGGAATTTTCTCGAGCTGGCGCCTGTGTAATGGTAATAATATGGCAAAGCCGGTTTTATATTCTCCAGAATTATATTCTGGTTGGGCTGATGGATCAGAGCTAGTTGAGAAAGCAAATCGGTCTTTAAGTTTAAGCCACAAACCTAGGCTGCTTCTGTAGAAATAAAAAAAAGAGTTTTATCAGCAATCAAGTTTTTGTCTTAGACCTTACTGGGGGATTTATCTCCGCTTTCTGTCTGTGGTGTTGCCACAGGAAATTTATTTAATGAAAAATGGGGCTGTCACTGAGATAAAAGTGGAGTCACTGGAGTTCCCGGGAAAGGAGGTGACGCCACTCTCGTCCTGGTGACAGCCATGAATTTTTCAGAACTCCGTTGGATTTGGGCTGCTTTAAACTGTAGCTTATACCCAGATAGGACGTTTTTGTCGACAGCCTGTGTTTCTTTTTTTTTTATTACTAAAGCCTCAAAACACTAAAAGTAACAAGTATGATGTCAAATAGCATGCCACATGCTAATGCATTCAGTTTCAAGGTGAATGACACATAATGACAATTATTACAACTGATAAGGCTGACCCCCAATGCTGTGCTGTGTTTAACTGTAGGCATCATCACTGGAAGTCACCAGGTAGCAATATGGCTGACCAATGAAACAGCAGACTGCATCCGGTTCATGTTTTTATGAATATTGGGCAAATGCTTTAGTAAAAAAAAAAACACAGGGCACTGGGCTAGGGATAGAAGGTGATGACGTAAACTTCCTTTCTGCATAAAGGATCACTTTAAAATGCCCCCTATTGCCATTGTACTATAGCTATGGATGAGGCCTACCGTGCTCACCCCTATCAGAGAAGCTCCTTGAATAGGTAAACCTGGAGATTATAATTTTACATAGGTTACTGCACATCTCATAACAAAACACAACTTTAATGGCAAATCTATTCCCAGCATGACCTGATAAATTATAATATACATTTATTATTAGGTTATGTAATATTTTAACTAAACATGAAACCCCTGAGCCAGCAGCAATCTTCTCCTTCAACAATGGAAATCCTTTGCCTGGGGGCCGAGGAAGATCTTTGTGCTGGTGACCTGACTCAATTCCTCACCATTCAAAGTCACCAATGGCTCACTAAATGGCTTCCAATTGGACTGTGTCTTGCTAGCCAAAGAATGACGTGTGGGAAGAACAATAGCTGAGCCCGCACCTATTAGGGTTGATTCAGAGCCCCTTTCTCACCCTTTTTTTGCGTGAATATTTCCATTCTGGTTAATTTTTTCCCCTCGTCTGATTCAGCAAAGCCTTTTTTCTGCCAGAACTTTAGTGTGAAATGTTTTCATTTTTGCAGGATTTTTCGTTTGGTAGCAAGACCTCCATAAAAATGGTGAGAAAGGGGCTCTGAATCAACCCTATTGTCCCTAAAGCATTAGGAACAATAGGATCAAAAGAATATAGCATTAAAAGAAAGAAATGCCCACTGCAACCATCTAGCACCTCATACTGGTTTCTGCAATGAGATGAACTGGCATGATGCTAAAAGCATCTTAGCATTTTATAGAGCCATTTATGTATATATATATATATATATATATATATATATATATATATATATATATTCCTAATCAAATACACAGGCAGTCACATTATCTGTTTAGCCTGTAGTTCTGATAGTTGATGTGGTCCCTGAGGGTGGTCCTAGTGAGGATGTCAAGCACTGAAAAAGACAAGGTTGATAGTTGCCTATGAATAAACTAAGGGTTTATTGGAAGAAATCTGAGAGGTAACTACAGTATTTAGGCTAGTGGCTGCCCTGTGCCCGGTACCTGAAAGTGGTAACTAACCTAGCCTGCTCCTCAACTAGGGTTGCCAGATTGATGCTGGGTTTAGGTGCATTCTGAAGATAGCAGTTCCTGGAAGGGTCCCAATGGATTAGAAGACACATGAGCTATCCTTAATATTGTTTGAAAGGTGATGCCCTAAAATTATTTGGGGTAGTGCAAAGCTCATAGAGAGAAACCTAGAAATGACTTCCTGTACACAGTCCCCCAGTTAGAAGTACCTGCTAGTAGAGGCACTCCTCCTTCTTGTCCTACATCCAGGACCAAAGTAATTTTTTGTAACACATGGGTGGTACTACCCCTTAACTGTAACAATAGCAATATATTTATTAATATTTAATATACTATCATTCTACCTATTAACATTTATGGTAAAGACGTTTGGATGCTCAAATAAGAAAAACATCAAACTGCTGTTTAGAAAGGCCCAGCAAAGACTTTATTTTCCTAAGCTTAAAAAGTTTAGCTTAATTAATTCAAATTTTGGGGCAACCTTGTGTTCCTCCTTCACTATATGGTTCTCAGGTTATCCACAAGTGATCAAAAGAATCGCAAAGGACTATAAAAACAGCAGAAAAAAATAATCGGTCTATCATTCACAGCCATCGGTGAATTGTTATAAAAAAGGCTTACATTCCAAGCAGACAGGATTATTGATGACTCCTTACACCCCGCTAACATTCTCTTCTCATCTCAGGACACAGGTTTAGGATGCTTCATTTCAAGACAGGAAGGTTCCAGATTATTTTTTTCCATGGCCATAAATGCCAACGACAAACATACAGTATATCAGCTATGTCCTGCCAGCTTGTGTTCCCCTCCACAACTATTGAAAGCTTTATTTTTAGTTATTTAATCTATTAGTAGTCTCCAACCAAAGTGAATTCTGTGTATATTACACTAAAAACTATTACACTAAAAATAAACCCTTTTTTAATACTTTTCCTTTATGGATCTCCCCTGTTTTAATAACAACCTAAGGAGTCTTATACAGGCCTATACAGGCAGACACTCTGGCTCCCATTAACCTGCTGGTCAGTAGGTAGCAAAAACAGGAACCAGACATGTGGAGGCTGATTCATTACTAGTGCCAGGTATTGGCAGATGAGCTTCTTAATAGCGGCGCTTAGAGTGACCGCTAGTAGATGCTGTAAGCGGGTATCGGGCGCTGTAACAGAGTGCCTCAGTCGCTGTAGTAACCTGGCTGCCATTGATGAATGAGATGTATGTTGGGCGCTCTAACACCAGTACAGAGCTGCAGGGAGCGAGAGGTAGCGCCAGCTCAGTGCGACCAACTCTCAGCTACTCACAACATACTTCTCAAAAAAACTACACACACAGCGTCGGTGCTATAAATCTGGTCGCTATAGCATAGAGCGTCAGACGCTGTGTGATTAAAGTCTGTCTTTGAAAACATATCCACCAGTTACAAAGCGAAAACACATGGAATGAAATTGTTGTAACATTAACAAAAATGACTATTCCTAGGCCAGGAAAGGTCACACAATTATTTGAGAGAAAAAAAAAAACGTAATTACAAAACCCAGTTTAAACAGAAGAAAAGGAACGCCATTGAAATGTATGGGAGAGCGACAGGTAGCGACAGGTAATACCCGGCGCTCTGGAAGCTAGAGCGCTGACGCTATACACTGAGCCACTTGTAATGATGAATCGGACGCTACATGCCGCTGTTAGAGTCGCTCACCAGATTTGCTTTCATAAATGTGGCTGCCGCTATACCTTGATGAATAACCTCCAAAATTTCACAGGAATGCATTCCAATTATCTGGGTGTGAGGAAATAGTCACCATTCACAAATATGATAAACCAAATGGGGTCACAACTGAGCTCGCACAAAACCCCTGCCTGGAGACTGTGTTTCAAAGCATATCCAGACATGCTGGGGCCAGTGATTCATAAAAAATGAGGAAACTGCTGGACACATGAACCATAACCTGAACATGTTTTTGGAATGTGGGGATCATAACACATGCTCATGTAAGTCTCCCATCATTCCTGGATGCTGAGGGCCTGAGATGTGCAAAACTCAAGTTATAAGTCACATAAAATAGTGGTGTTTGACCTTAAATCATGTTCACAGCCCTCATTAGGCCACTTACACCAACACCGACTTCCTATGACAGAAAATTAAGACCTATATTTGTTTTATAAGCTCATGTCTGGCAACTCGGGGCAGAGATCAAGGCCAAGGCCTATCCCCAGGGAGAGGGAGGAGTGTCCCACCTGTGTATAAAGGTCTGAGAGCCCAGACCCTGCTGTCTTTCATCTGGGGGTGGTTGCGTCGTACCACCTGTCCAGGAGGCTCTACATGCCACATAGCTATGCTCATCACTTCAATAAGGACCCATGGCTGACCTACACTGTAACAGTTCAGTTCTGATTGTAACTAATCACTTGTATTTGCTATTCTGACCTGTATATGTATCTATGAATTGCATGTATATAGTTTGTCTAGTGTGCTTTTAAAGCAGTAAAAAATTACTTAATATTGGGCTGCTCTGTTTTCTTGATCTTGAACCCACTCGCCCAAGCTTCTTAGTTATAGTTCCAGCAACTGGGGCTCGTTTGTGGCCCGATATAATTTATGGACCAGAAATATATCAAACAGAGCTGGTGGCATTCCTATGTGGCTGGCAGGGCGCTGTTCACTCGTGGTAGTGCAAGGTTCCCCCCAGCCTTTCAGGGCTCACATTTCTTCACTAAATTTTGGGGGTAATTTTAAAAGCTTGAAGGGCTAAGGACAAGTGGATATTGCTTGTATCTGATGAAGTAGAAGAGAATGGAAGAAAATGAACAGATTAGGGGGGTTATTTAAGAAACGCTAAACGGTAGTGCCATGTAGCGCCACGTAGGGTTGCTTGAACGCTGGGTGCTGTATGTATAAATCACATTAAAGAAAGTCAATCTGGTGAGCGCCTCATTAGCGAGGCTCGGGGTAAAGCGGCGGCACTCTAGGTTCAGCAGCGCCATGTAGCACCTGTCGCTCAATGTCACTCTCCCATATATTTCAATGGTGTTTCATTTGGTTGTGTATAAATAACGTTTTGCTAAAGTAATTTTTTTCAATTTGTGGTTCAAATCATTGTGTGATCTCTCCTGCCCGGCAACCAAACACTTTTATTGAGATTTTTTTTTTTATGCAGAATTGTATGTGTAGGTCTTCCATTGCGGTGTCATTGTCACAGTGATAAAACAATGTCATGTGTTTTCGCTCTGGTGCTGGTGTATATGTGTTTAGAAACAGACTTTCATCACATAGCTTCTGGCGCTTCATGCTAGAGCGCCCAGTTTTAGAGCGCCGACGCTGGTTGTGTGTCGTTTTTTCTTAAATATGGGCTTCAGCACCGAGTGCCGGACGCACTTAGGCCCTTATTTAAGAAGGGATAGCGTCAGGTAGTGGCTGGTTAATGACATGTAGCGACAGGTAGCGACTGGTGAACGCCGGACACGGCACGCAATTCCACATTTATCAAGCAGAATCTGTTTAGCGACTGGGATAGCGCCATGTAGCGTCTGATTCATCATTTTCACAGCCTCAGCGAACAGCGCCAGCGTTCAGCCTTGCACAGCGCCAGGTATGACCACTCGCTACCTGACGCTCTCCCATACATTTCAATGGACGATTCTTTTCTTCTCGTTTTTTATTTTTTAATTTTTTTCAAAAAGATCACAAATAATTCTGTGACCTCTTCTGGCATTGAAATAGCAGTTTTTTCATAATTTTTTAAATATTTCCTCAGAAATGACATTACAGGTCTGCCATTAAAGTGTTCATGTTACAATGTTGCTACAATGTAATTCCATATGTTTTCGCTTTGTTACTAGTGGATAGATGCTTGAAAACAGACTTTAAACACACCGCCTCCTGCGCTCTGGGCTTCAAACAACTATTTTACAGCGTCAGAGATTTGTGAGGCTGTTTTTTTGCTGAATATGGTGTGAGTCAGTCGCTATGAGCAGTCGCTAACATGCGCTCCCATACAGCGATGTACTGGTCAAATAGCGACTCCTCACAATGTATTCAACATTACTGAACAGCGACTCACGGGCGAGCACTGCGACTACTAGTGGGCGCTCTGAAAATGCCTGCTACAGACGCTCATCTGTCGCTACCTGCCGCTAATGATGAATCAGCCTCTTAACTGGCGCTACCTATAGCTTGCTGCAGCGTTGTCCTGTTGTTAGATGTAGCATAATCTTGGGAGCTTTGACCTCGGGACACCACCTAGCGTTCACGATTGGTTCTGCAGTGAATCAGGGAGAACGCTTCTACAGCGCCCACCACACATCACATTTATAACTGCTGGACAGGATAGTAGAGCGTCACTTGTCCGGCCGCTACGCTAGGTCACAGCACAAGACAACTTGCGGACACTCTAAGCAATGCTACATAGACGCTCACATGGCAAAACATGGCGCTAGTCTTAAATCAGCCTCCCCAAGACATTTGAAGGTTTTGACTAGTTTGAAGGTTGTGGCTTTGTATCCTTACCTATCTGCTGGGTGGTTCATGGACATCTATATGGTTTCCCCCAACAATATTGCAGCAGAGTGAAAAAGCAGCAGCTGACTGTCGGCATAGGCCACTGTAGGATACACTCCACCTTTGGTTATGGCGTGCAACAAGGTAGAATAACTTTTTTACGTTAAAGAATCGTGCCCCCAACTGCCCACAAAGTACAGTTTCAGTTTGCCTAAAAATCCATCTTAAAAAAAGGTTTTTGCACTTTCGTTCCTTTTCATTTCTTTCTTTGTGGCCAGCGCTAACTTTGCAGGGAAATTTCATTAAAACCACCTCCAGGCCAGTGTTAAATGTTCTCTATATGCAAGCAGATTAAATTGAGTTAAAATGAGTTGTATTTGATATAATTAAAAAAAATAAAATAAAATGCCGGTCTAATCCTATACTGTACACACATTAAAAATCTGGACTAGAGCCAGTTCCTACATTGCAGAGTGTCTGCAGTCATAAAATATTTCATATTAAAATAATGTATGTAGAGAGGACAAAATAGAGGGCAGACGGGGCAACAATGGATGAAGCCGGTGACTGTAAGTCGATCAATAAATACACAAAAGGATTTAATTAGTACTGAGAACTAATTGCAAACTAAAAACATTTTTGGCAACAAAAGGACAGCGAAGAGTCAGATCGGCAACAGGAAATCAAGAAAAAAAGGAGCTGAGAAAGGCAGTGATAGAAAAACAACAAAGAGATAGTCACTGCTGATAAAGGTCAAACTCCTCAACTTTTGATACCAATAAAGTTTAAGTGGATTCCGCACTTTAGGCTCGATTCAGAGGCACATTCGTCTGGACTTCCGTAGCTGTCTGTGAAAGTTTTAGTGGGTGTTTGTCATTTTTTGGGGTTTTTCGTCCATTTTTCATTCGTACGAACGTTCGGGAAAATGCGTATATGCGCTTTCGATGAACGAAAGCAAATCGGATAATTTGCGTTAATTCGGATCATTTTCCCAACAAAATCTGATATTTTTCGTTCGTTCAGATAACTTACGTTGTTGGGATGGGCTTGCGTCTGATTCAGAGAGCTGAATGCCGAGGGACCACCACCCTATCAAACCGTTTCATTTGCGATCCACTTACAGGAACTTTGAGGGCTCGGATTGCTATTGTTGAACATGTTTTGCGGCTATGTGGAAGAGTCTGCGCGCCTTTAGCACCAAGGCATTGCATGTATCAGCATGGCCGAGGCCATAAATTGTATAGCAATGCATACCTGAATCAATACATTTCATGTATGCCTTATAGAAGCATTTTAATGCTGACCTTAATTAGTCCTTAGCATGTAAACCTTTATTTTCCCACACATCCATATAATTGCTATATTTTTTTAGACTTATGTCCTTTGTGAATTATATTTGGATTGTTGAACTTGAATCTTAATTTGTTGTAGGAGTTATTGTTTTAGTTGGTTAGTTAGTTTTACCTTTGCTTTGTGTAATTATTTTATATTTGGTTGCAGGAACCACAAGATGTGCCACTCGCACAACATACAAGCAGTGTTTGGTCCAGCTATGCGATTCCTCAGTGTTCTTGCAGGGCATCCAGGGTTGTCCCATGATGCTTATATTTTGCAGAGCTCCAGCTTATTTTGTCAGTTTGAGTCTGGAGAATTATCTGGTGGATGGCTCCTGGGTAAGTTTGCTTACATTCCATCAATCCATTTTCACTGTATGGCAATGAATATAGTTGATGACTTATGTCTTAACCTATGGCTGTTTTTAGCTCTTGATGACATGTTAAACAATATTGTAGCTTAGAATGTGTATTTTATGTTAGTATTTTTAAATTCTTTCAAGGGATTCTGGATATCCACTCCTGCCCTTTCTCCTGATGCCCGTTCTTTGCCTGCAGAATGCGGGCCAGGAGTTCTCTAATCGGGCCCTATGCAAAACCCGGGCCGTGGTGGCGAGGGCCTTCTGTCTTTTGAAGTCCAGATTTGGGTGTTTGGACCATACAGGCAGGGGGGGGGGGGGCACTGCAGTATGACCCCAACAAGGTCATACCAATAATTTAATTTACGTTTTTTAACAGGGACCACACACATGCCAGAGTGGCACAACTGAGTGTCAGGGTCCTTCAGTTGGTGGGCGAGATGCAGGAGCTGCGCAACTCGTTGGGGACCAGAGATGAAGAATAATGTTCAGTGGCCTGCCATTGCTATGTATTTAGTTTTTTATAGTTGTAAAAACTTTACATTTTCTAAATATTTTAATATTTTATATTTTATGATGGAAAAAAAAAATTAAAAGTTTCAGTGTCATTTCATTTACAAAATACATTAACACAAAACTAATGGACACCGAAATATTTAAAGATGAATATTCACATGACCGTGAAGTGATTTGGGTAAGTTTTAGGGGGCTAAAATGGAAGAAGAACCTAACCGCAAAGTGGTTCGGGTGAGCTTCAAGGGTTCAAAAGGGAAGATGGAGGATAGTGCTAAGTGATTTAGCTAAACATTGTAGTAGAATTGAGGGTGGCAAATATGTAGGCGAGCACTTTAATGAGTTAAGTTTGTAGTGCGCAGGCGCAAGATCGTAAGGATTTCCGTCTGGACGATTATTTATTGAAAAAGGGAAACAGAATCTATCGGGAAACGTAAAGGATTCGTTGGAGGATACGATGGGAAAAGGGCAAAAACGAAAGCCTACGTTGTAACATGTGAAAATGAAACGGAAAGTCACGCTGGAAAATGACATCCTCGTATTCATACTCTGCCGTATGAACTGACGGAAACTTTACAGAAGGATTGCAATGCATGCATAGAATCGCTCGCACACTCATACGAGAGCGGGAAAATTAAAGAAAAAAAAAAAAACAGATCGGCACTAAAACGAAAGTCTTTTTTTGTCTCTCTGAATCAAGCCTTTTGTGTGCAATACCAGCTAAAGGTATAAAGAGAAAAAAAAATATCCTTTGATGTTTGGTAATCCAAAGGCATTAAAGTGGTCCTAAAATAAAAATACTGCTTACACCCCAGCACTAGATAAATATAAATAATAGTGCACACACATAATTGAATTAATTGCTTATTATTAATAAATTCAAAGTGATAGTAAATCGGTTCACATGGCCACAATTTCTATAGTAAAGTATTGTAGCACACAAATTAAGTGAGAAAACAATGCTAAATGGTACAATATATTGCTTTTTAGATCCACTTTAAGGCAATTCACCCAAATGGAATACACTTTGTAAAGGAATCTATTCCAAAGCTATATAGAATAGTACACCTTCATACACTAAGCATGGTCGCCATCCAACTATAGCCCCTACCACAGCGGCCATCAATTACTTGCACGGGATGGTCACGGATGAAATTATAGCTCTGACGGTAAGATAACGGACACATGGCAACACTAGCCTCCACCAGGGGCCCTCCAGAGTCCTGGGGGTCCCAGGAAACTGTCTGGTTTGCCTACCCCAAACGCCAACCCTGACTGTATTCTTTGTATGATTCCTTTCATAGCCGGTTATATTCCCTGTTTCTCCACCTTGATTTTTTATTGCTAGGCCCGTCACCATGTCCGGGACATTACACCATGAAGTGACTTGTGTGCATATCTGCGTATTAGCAGAGAATAGACAGCATAGAGCACACTTATATACAGCACAGTGTGATCGGCCACCTATGGGCAGAAACGCCCCCACCACTAATGGACAATCTTACAGAAAACCGGCAGGCTGATTCATCATTAGCGGCAGGTAGCGACAGATGAGCGTCTGTAGCAGGCACTTTCAGAGCGTCCGCTAGTAGTCGCAGTGCTCGGCCGTGGGTCGCTACTTTATAGCGACTCAGTCGCTGTTCAGTAATGTTGAATACATTGTGAGGAGTCGCTATTTGACCAGTACAGCGCTGTATGGGAGCGCATGTTAGCGACTGCTCATAGTGACCGTCTCACACCATATTCAGCAAAAAAACAGCCTCCCAAATCTCTGGCGCTGAAAAATACTTGTTTGTAGCCCAGAGCGCAGGAGGCGGTGTGTTTAAAGTCTGTTTTCAAGCATCTATCCACTAGTAACAAAGCGAAAACATATGGAATTACATTGTAGCAACATTGTAACATGAACACTTTAATGCCAGAGCTGTAATGTCATTTCTGAGGAAATATTTAAAAAATGAAAAAATTATGAAAAAACTGCTATTTCAATGCCAGAAGAGGTCACAGAATTATTTGTGATTTTTTTGAAAAAAAAAAAACCTGTTTAAAGAGAAGAAAAGGATCGTCCATTGAAATGTATGGGAGAGCGACAGGTAGTGAGAGGTCATACCTGGCGCTGTGCAAGGCTGAACACTGGCGCTGTTCGCTGAGGCTGTGAAAATGATGAATCAGACGCTACATGGCGCTATCCCAGTCGCTAAACAGATTCTGCTTGATAAATGTGTATTTGCGTGCCGTGTCCGGCGTTCACCAGTCGCTATCTGTCGCTACCTGTCATTAACCAGGCGCTACCTGACGCTATCCCTTCTTAAATAAGGGCCTATGTATTCCGTATTGTATGGGCCTTGTCTCTATTACTGCTCTGTACTCCTTACAGAAGTGTGAAAGATCCTAAAAAACTCCAACAAACCTTATTTGTATCTGGTCTGCATTGCCCATCAATAGGACTGGCTGGCACGTCATATACTAACTCTGGAGAAGTCATGGTCTAGTGTTTAAGGAAGCAGTCATGTATCTGAAGGGTGGCAGGTTTTATTCCCGGTGGGAATGACTGAAGTGCTCTTGAACCTGGCACCTAACCCCCTAACTGCTCCCTGGGTGCCACTGCTCCAGGCATGTGTGCAGTCACTGCTTGTGTTTGTGTATCCGCATGGATAGGTTAAAACGGACCTTCACCCTGAATAAGAGCCTACCTTATATGTTTCTCCCACCCTCTACATAAGGATTGCCCCTGTTAAATCATCCTACCTGCATCTATTGTATTTTCTGAGCCTGTAAACATCCAAGACGGCGGGACATGGAGTCTCAGGCTGACTGCAACAGGAAGTGTCTTCTGCCTGTTCCACTCTGCATTCTGGGATTATAGTCCTTTTCCTGACCCCAGCTCAGCTCTGTCTGTGCAAAGCTCAGCTATAACCCATCCCCCTGCACTTTTGCCCCCTCTCCTCTCTTTGGTATGTGACGGTACAGAGGCAAGATGGCGACGTCATATCCTAAATTCCTGAGCAGAGTTGAAGCCCAGTGGAGGGAAAGAATAAAAAGTTAGTTGGTCAAATGTAAAATATATTAATTTTAGATACTGGGAAATAGTTTTTTTTAAGGGTTTGGGCTTTTCATTAAATGATGCTGAAGGTCCGGTTTAAAGAGGACCGACACCCACCGCTGATTGGCCCGGGAATCTATAAGATTCTCCTACCGATCAGCTCCCTCCCCGCGGGGCATCCGAAATCGGGATGCCCCACTGTGTGAAACCCCCCCCGGACGCCCACAAACCTTACCTTCTCCCGTTCCAACGGCGCATGCGTGGGCCGCCGCCTCTCGCGCATCCCTCTAGCAGGGCGCGCACCCGCGCAGGCCATTTGTGAATGGCCGATGTGGGCGCGCTCCCTGTAAGAGGGACGCACGAGGGGCGTCAGCGGCTGTTTTTTGGGGCATTTGATCGGGGTGCCCCGCAGAAGTGGACCAACACCCAGGATAGTGAAAATCCTGGGTGTTGGTCCACTTTAAATGTGGAGGAAAAATTCCTACATTTGTGCAAGCATACTCTTGCACCATTCCTTGTTTTTCTTTTTGCTCGTGCACATTGTCATGCTGCAGACTGAAGGTGGGACCATCTCCCCGTCTCCCCAATGATTTTGCATGGTAGGTAGAAACAGTGGAGGACCAGCCACCATCATGACCGCTACCCCCCCCTTCCTTGTCTGGACAATCAGGCTATAGCATAGCAAGGAACAGATCATAGGCAGGGTGGATATGGCTGCTCTAAATATGATGGTAGTGAAGTTTAAAGGAGCACTATCGGAAAAATGGCCCAATTATAAAAAAAACATATACATTTGCTGGATGGCGGGAGAAGGGGTCACTTATACACCCGGAATCAAGAAATATCCAGCCAGGCTTGTTTTTCTTTATTTTAATGGAAGGAAAAGGACATCCAGGTGACAGGTTCTGTCACCCCTGATAGACTGGGAGGCCGATTGACTAACAGCGGCAGGTAGCGACAGTTGAGCGACTGTAGCAGTATTTTCAGAGCGCCCGCTAGTAGTCGCTGTGCTTGGTCATTGTTCGGTAGTTGATAGTGACTCAGTCGGTTTGCCGTAATGTTGAATATTGGGTGAGGAGTCGCTATTTGACAGGTTCCGCGTTGTCTGGGAGCGCATGATAGCGACTGGTCAGAGCGACCGGCTTCCACCATATTCATTAACAAATCACGCTCAACTAAATTCTCGCGCTGTAAAATGCATGTTTAAACCCCAGAGCGCTGGCGGCGATGGGTTAAAAGTAGTTTTTTAACCCCCAAACAACCATATTTTTGGAAACCAAAAAAAACAAGTTTTTAAAATAATTTTGTAATATGAATACATTAATATCAGACCTGTAATATCAATTCTGTAGTTACCTTAAAAAAATTATTTAAAATGGCAGAAGTGGTCACAGAATTTTTACATTTAAAAAAAAAAAAAAAAATTAATAACAATTAATTATGAATATTTAAAGATTGTTCCATTGAAATGCATTGGAGAGCGCCAGGTAGCGAGAGGTCATACCTGTCGCTGTTCAAGGTCGGACGCTGGCGCTGTGGGCTGAGGCTGGAATAATGATGAATGAGTCGCTATATGGCGCTATCTCAGTCGCTAAGCAGGATTGGCTTGATAAATGTGTGATTGTGGTGGGGAGCCGGCGTTCTCATGGCGGGCCCGTCATTACGGCCGCTCACCAGTCGCTACCTGTCGCTATCCCTTGTTAAATAAGGGCCTAAAACTCACCCTTGGATTTTATTCCTACCATGAGAGAATAAACCACAAGCTTGTTTTCATTTCACCACAAGTTTTGTTCATTCCGTGTGTATAAGTGACCCCTCCTCTCATTAGCTGATGTGTTTATATGGATTTTTATTATTACACAATTTTGCGATAGTGCTCCTTTAAAGTGGACCAACACCCAGGATTTTGACTATCCTGGGTTTTGGTCCACTTCGGCGGGGCACCCCGATCGGGGGTGCCCCGCTGTGTGAAACCCCCCAGAAACCCCAAAAAACTCACGTCTCCCCGCTCCCACGTGAACGCCGCAGCCAATCCCCGCCAACGTCCAGACGGGGGACAGGAACGTCCAAGCCGCTTCTGCAGCCGCCTCCCGCGCGTCACTCTCAGCGCGCGCGCGCCCCCGCCGGCCATTCACAGAGGGCCGGCGCGGGCGCGCGCACGTCTGGAGGGGCGCGCGCACGTCTGGAGGGGCGCGTGGGAGGCGGCGGCGGCGGAAGCGGCGGCGGATCAGGTAAGATCTTTTTGGGGTTTCACCCCGCGGGACGATCTCGGATGTCCCGCGGGGTGGGAGGTGATCGGCCTGGGAATCTTATAGATTTCCGGGCCGATCACCCCTGGGTGTTGGTCCACTTTAAGTATCGTGGGGACAGATATGGGTTTGTTCCCCTTTCCATGGGCATCCCGATCGGGGATGCTCCACTGTATGAAACCCACAATATCACCTGCATTCTTACCTTGATCCCCAGCAGCATCCCTGGCACCACCAGCATATCTGAATGGTTGGTGGCAGGTTCACATAACGGGAGCACATGCGCCATGGGAGCAGAACAGTGGGTCAAGGTAAGAAAAGCAGAGATTACCGGAATTTCACACACAGCGGCATCCCAAATCGTGATGCCTGGGTTAAATGAACCAAAACTTAGTGTTGTTTTGGTCTTGGTCTGCTTTAAAGGGGACCTATCACCAGGGTTTTACCTCTCCTGGTTATAGGTTCTTGTCCCTTGGTCACCCCGATTTGGTACATGCTAATGAATGGCAAAAAACATTGGTTAGAACTGAGCATCGGCATAGGGAGCAGGGGCAGTTGCATCTCTGGATTCCCTGCACACTCCCGCACCCCACCTAACTGATTGACCGGAGCGGGGCCTGCGGAGAATGCAGCCGTCAGAGCCGCTTCTCTTAGACGCGTTGTGGGACCGGGATAAGGTGAGTTGCTGAGGCGATCTGGGGGGGTTTCACATCGGGGTGCCCCCAGGTAAAGGTACAGAACCCAGGATAGTCAAAACTTTTGACTATCCTGGGTTTTGGTCCACTTTTAGTTCCCTTTTAGACAAAGGCTGCAATTGATCCACTTTAAAGTGGACCAAAACCCACGCCGATCGGCCCAAGAAGCTATTCCCGGGCCCCGACCGATCCCCCCCCCCCCGGGCCAACCAAAATCGGGATGCCCCGCTCTGTGAAACCCCCCAGGTCACCCTATACACTTAACTTGTTTCCTGACCCAATGGTGCATGTGTGAGCCGCGGCCACATCCTCGCTATCCCTTTAGCAGGGCATGTACCCGTGCCAGGCATTTGTGGGCACGCTCCCTGTTAGAAGGAAGCGGGGGATGCGGCCGTCAGCACGCTCGGAGCCGCTGGCCTTAGACAAAGGCTTAGATGATGTCAGCAGCTCTGAGCGCACTGATGAGCACTGATGAGCGGCCACACATGCGCTGTAGGACCAGGAAGAGGTGAGTTGGTATTGCCAATCTGGGGGGTTTCACACATCAGGGCACCCTTAATTGGGGTGCCCCGGGGGAAAACCCAGGATAGTAAAAATCCTGGGTTTTGGTCCACTTTAAGAAGCCTGTCTGTGTCTATATCCATGTGAGGGGAGTGGGCTGGAGGCTGTTTTGTTCCTAACCCCAGCTACTTCCCAGTTCCACCATTTGGAACACTCACCTCATCTACTACTGGCAGGGCCAGACTATGAGGAGGGCGCAAGGGGCCCTCCACCACTTGCCCCTGCAAAGGGGGCCTCCACCAACCTTTGGGTTATGGTCTGGTCCAGGAGGCTTTTCAGTCTGACCGGCCGTGGGGCCAGCAACATAGCTATCGGTGGTAGTGGGGGCCCCAAAGAAGCAGCCAAAGCCACCACAGGGAAGAACAGAGAAGTCTAGAGCAGCAAATCCGCCGCCAGCAACGCTACAGTGATGGGTGCAGAGCTGTCACTGCACATAAGCCACCAAGCACAGCCGCTGGCAGCTCAATGCTGGGAACTGTTTTCTGCTGGACCAGCTGGGTGACTACACTACCCCCCACCCAGAATGGCAAAGCAGGAGTTCCCGAGCAGCACGCACCCGCACAAGGATGGCACAAGGGACTCCATCTGATGTTCCAGTAAGTAGGCGGGTGCCAGACAACCACCAATCAGTTACTTGGCTGGACTACTATTTTAAAGGAGAAAAAATACTGTATCTGGGGCCTCCACCAGATTTTCACACCACACTCAATCTGGCCCTGACTACCGGGGACCAGAATCTGCAGCACACTTGAAGCTTCTCATATACACTAGGTGGAGTCCAGCTCTGCAGTATGTTCTGTGGCTTCCAATGCCTTGTTGCACAGAGATCTAGTAGGGCTGAGCGGGCAGCAAGGGTGTGTATAGAGTAATCGGTCAGTCCACTTTGATTGAGGCTGTAGGTCCGCTTTAAGCAGAGGACACGAAGGCGGATGAACACCTCTGCAGAAAGCAATTCATTAGGAAGTCTAATTATTTTTCTCTGCAGTGAAATCACAGCTAAACTGTCACCATGAATAACAGCTCATAAATACGAGCGAGAAGGATTTCTATATTTATTCCCAGCTTCCATCCCTCATAAGACGCAGTAATAGACTTCCATCTGATTACAAAACGATGATATCACTGCCGCTGAAAATAGTTTCACTAACGGCAAAAGCGCATTCCACAAAACCGCCAAGGCTGAGGTCCTGCGCCTTAAAGAGGATTTCCGCAAAGAACTTCCCACGAAATGGATCCTATTGCTAAGGCTGCTGTCTAATAGATTACACTCGATTTCAAAGCCTTAGCAGGGATTTCCATGTTAAATGCATATTCAGCCCTATCCTTCCTTTGCTAAGATGAAATATATAAATGAAAATGTTAATCCCCCTATAGATGAACTAAAATGCTGCCACTCTAATACATTAACATTTGATGGTCACTCATTTGAAAACTGGATTAAAAGCATCATCATTTACTACTTTGGACAAGATAGTTTGAGGAAGAGTGAGGTATGGTGGGGTACTGCCAGCTATTCAGGTTCTTTATAATTCACAGGGCTTAAGGTGGACCAACACCCAGGATTTTCACTATCCTGGGTTTTGGTCCACTTCCGTGGGGCACCCCGATCACCCTAAAAAACTCACCTCACCCCGCTCCTACGCGAGCGTTCCTCCAATCAGAGTGCTCAGAGCCGCTGTGGTATTTACGGACAAGCGACGGACAACCACAGCGGCTCTGAGCGCGCTGGAGGCCACGTCTCGCACTTCCTTCTAACAGGGAGCGCGCCCGCACCGGGCATTCTCAAACGTTCGCCGCAGGTGCGCGCCCTGCTAGAAGGAAGCGCGAGTTGCGGCCGCAGCCCGCGCAGGCGCCGTTGGAACGGGGATAAGGTAAGGTTTCTGGGCGTCCTGGGGGGGTTCACCCCGCGGGGCATCCCGATTTCGGATGCCCTGCGGGGAGGGATCTGACCGGCCCGGGAATCTTATAGATTCCCAGGCCGATCCCCCTTGGGTGTTGGTTCACTTTAAAAGGATTTATACCCCTACTTCAGGGCTGTATTTACCATTAAAGTGGACCTTCACCCTGAATAAGAGTCTATCTTATATGTTTCCCACACCCTGTACATACAGATTGCTCACATTAAAAATCATCCTACCTGCATCTACTGCATGTTATGAGCCTTTAAACATCCAAGATGGCGGCTTATGGAAGCCGCCATCTTATCAGGCAGCCTGCAAACAGGAAGTGCTTCTTGACTGTGCTGCTCTGCATTCTGGGATTGCTGACCTTTACCTGACCCCAGCTCTGCTCTGTCTGAGCAAAGCACAGCTATAACCCGCCCCCCGTACCTTATCCCACTCTCCTCTCCTCAGTAAGTGTGATGCTTCTGAGTCAAGATGGCGGCGCCCGTATCCTAAAGTCCTTAACAGAGTTGCAGCCCAGTGGGGGAAGGAATAATAAGTTAGTGACTAAAAACGTAAAATATATTAATTTTAGATGCTGGGGAACCATTTTTTAAGAGTTTGGGCTTTTCATTCAATCACGCTGAAGGTCCGGTTTAAGCAAACCTAGGCCTGTGCCTAGGGTGGCCACCTGCAGGGGGGGGGGGGGGCACTGACGTTATTACTACAGTAAAAAAAACGTTACATCTATTTTTTTTTTTTTTTTGTGATTCCTTCTTTCTTTTCTGCTTACATTTTTTCTGTCATTCATCATTCCTTCCATTCTTTGTTATTCCTTGCCATACATGTAACTTTTATCACCATGTATAGAGTCATACCACAACACAAGGAGCCCACTGATACTCCATCGCCCTAGGGCCTGCATAAACCTGGAGCTGGCACTGCAAACATTATTTAACTAAAGGGGGCGCCAGCACTTGAAGTGCCTAGGGCAGCATGGACAACAAATACGGCCCTGCCTTACTTTTCCACATTTTTAAGTGTTACAGCATCAAACTTAAAGCGGACCAAAACCCACATTTTTAATTAGCATCCCCTAATTGCTCCCCCATGAACTTTTGCCTATTATTATATTTTACAGCTCTTGTTTCATTCTAATCCCACATAATGTCGCCTGTTTTAGCTGTAAAGCTCCGCCTCCTCCATTCATTGTCACTGCTGAGTGTGGCGATGATGTCACTTATGCAATGACTGATGCCTGCCATCTTACAGAGAGGGACAGCAAAAAATAGACAGTGTTCTAGGGCGATTTGATAAGCAAAAATATCCATTTCTAGTTCTACATCCTAAGAAGAGAATATCAGCGGGGGCTTTGGCCAAATTTATTTCACAAGTTCAGCGGGTTTTGATATGGGAGTAAGGAATGAGGTCAAATTGAGCTCACCCTTAATTTGCCTGCCTAAGAGTGGTGGGTTGTCCCCGCTCTCCTATCTTTTTTAAGTCTTTTGGGGGGAAGGGGGTTCTCTATAGGTGACCCCTTGATGTGGAGGGCTTAATTGGGGAACGGGGAGTTATTCCCCTTTAGTTATCACAATGTAAACAAGGTAAACACTTTGTACTTAAAAAGTTAAACATTTATTCTGTTTTTTTTATAGAAATATTTCTTAACAGTATTTCTCTGTTATTTACAGTTTATACATATTTTTCAACAAATTTTACTCATTTTCTGTGAATTTACATATATCAGCGGGTTTTGGTCCGCTTTAAAGTGGACCCATCACATGTTGTGCCAGCCCTGGAGTCTAAAATACTCCAAGGTGCGGATAATTATCTACTCCTGGGACATCTCAACTTGGAATGCCCATGCAGTGTGAAACCTCATTGATCGCTGTATTAACTCACCTTTCCAGTGGGCCCACAGGACATTTATGTGACGTGGCCCCATCCCCAGCATCGTGGAGCAGAGACGTACCCTATGTTTGGATAGGCAAAGGGCGGGAGCATGCCACGGACCACAGGGAGACCAGGGATGATGCCGCTCCCATTCACTATGCTGTGATCTGTCTGTAAACAGAGCTGTATGTCAGGCATTAATATGCACGTCATACAGCGCTGATTGGATGAGAGCCCGATCATGTGCTGGGGTCCATAGGAAGTGCCGATACTTTCATGAAAAAGGATCTGGGGTCCCTGGTAAGTGCTGTTTCCTTCCCCTGGGAAGAGTACTTTTATGAAAAATAGTCCGGGGTGCCTGGGAAGTGCTGTTACTTCCATAGAAAATAGTCCGGGGTGCCTGGGAAGTGCTGTTATTTTCATGGAAAATGGTCTGGGCTCCCTGGGAAGTGCCATTACTTTCATGGAAAATGGTCTGGGCTCCCTGGGAAATGCTGTTACTTTCATGGAAAATGGTCTGGGCTCCCTGGGAAGTGCTGTTACTTTCATGGAAAATGGTCTGGGCTCCCTGGGAAGTGCCATTACTTTCATGGAAAATGGTCTGGGCTCCCTGGGAAATGCTGTTACTTTCATGGAAAATGGTCTGGGCTCCCTGGGAAGTGCTGTTACTTTCATGGAAAATGGTCTGGGCTCCCTGGGAAGTGCCATTAATTCCATGGAAAATGGTCTGGGCTCCCTGGGAAGTGCTGTTACTTTCATGGAAAATGGTCTGGGCTCCCTGGGAAGTGCTGTTACTTTCATGGAAAATGGTCTGGGCTCCCTGGGAAGTGCCATTAATTCCATGGAAAATGGTCTGGGCTCCCTGGGAAGTGCTGTTACTTTCATGGAAAATGGTCTGGGCTCCCTGGGAAGTGCTGTTACTTTCATGGAAAATGGTCTGGGCTCCCTGGGAAGTGCTGTTACTTTCATGGAAAAGGGTCTGGGCTCCCTGGGAAGTGCTGTTACTTTCATGGAAAATGGTCTGGGCTCCCTGGGAAGTGCTGTAACTTTCATGGAAAAGGGTCTGGGGTCCAGGGGGGTGCCATTATTTTATTAGAAAAGGGTCTGGGGTCCCTGGGAAGTGCCATTATTTCCATGGAAAATGGTCTGGGCTCCCTGGGAAGTGCTGTTACTTTCATGGAAAATGGTCTGGGCTCCCTGGGAAGTGCTGTTACTTTCATGGAAAATGGTCTGGGCTCCCTGGGAAATGCTGTTACTTTCATGGAAAATGGTCTGGGCTCCCTGGGAAGTGCTGTTACTTTCATGGAAAATGGTCTGGGCTCCCTGGGAAGTGCTGTTACTTTCATGGAAAATGGTCTGGGCTCCCTGGGAAATGCTGTTACTTTCATGGAAAATGGTCTGGGCTCCCTGGGAAGTGCTGTTACTTTCATGGAAAAGGGTCTGGGCTCCCTGGGAAGTGCTGTTACTTCCATGGAAAATGGTCTGGGGTCCCTAGGAAGTACCATTACTTTCACTGAAAAGGGGTCTGGGGTCCCTGGGACCCTGGGTGCCACTATCTTAATAGAAAATGGTCTGGGGTCCCTGGAAGGTGCCATTATCTTAATATAAAAAGGGTCTGGGGTCCCGGAGAAGTGCCATTACAGTCATAAAAAGGGATCTGGGTCCCTGGTACATGCCGTTACTTTTATGGAAAAGGGTCTGTGGTCTCTGGGAGGGTCCATTACTTTCATGGAAAAGTGCTGCTACATTCATGGAAAATGGTCTGGGCTCCCTGGGAAGTGCTGTTACTTCCATGGAAAATGGTCTGGGGTCCCTAGGAAGTACCATTACTTTCACTGAAAAGGGGTCTGGGGTCCCTGGGACCCTGGGTGCCACTATCTTAAGAGAAAATGGTCTGGGGTCCCTGGAAGGTGCCATTATCTTAATATAAAAAGGGTCTGGGGTCCCGGAGAAGTGCCATTACAGTCATAAAAAGGGATCTGGGTCCCTGGTACATGCCGTTACTTTTATGGAAAAGGGTCTGTGGTCTCTGGGAGGGTCCATTACTTTCATGGAAAAGGGTCTGGGGTCCCTGGGAAGTGCCATTACTTTCATGCAAAAGGTTCTGGGGTCTCTGACACATGGCGTTAGATAATGGCGCCTGTTTTAGCTGTAAAGCTCCGCCTCCTCCATTCATTGCCACTGCTGAGTGCAGCGATGATGTCACTTATGCAATGACTGATGCCTGCCATCTTACAGAGAGGGACAGCAAAAAATAGAGTGTTCTAGGGTGATTTGATAAGCAAAAATATCCATTTCTAGTTCTACATCCTAAGAAGAGAATATCAGCGGGGGCTTTGGGGCAAATTTATTTCACAAGTTCAGCGGGTTTTGATATGGGAGTAAGGAATGAGGTCAAAATGAGCTCACCCTTAATTTGCCTGCCTAAGAGTGGTGGGTTGTCCCCGCTCTCCTATCTTTTTTAAGTCTTTTGGGGGGAAGGGGGTTCTCTATAGGTGACCCCTTGATGTGGAGGGCTTAATTGGGGAACGGGGAGTTATTCCCCTTTAGTTATCACAATGTAAACAAGGTAAACACTTCGTACTTAAAAAGTTAAACATTTATTCTGTTTTTTTTTTATAGAAATATTTCTTAACAGTATTTCTCTGTTATTTACAGTTTATACATATTTTTCAACAAACTAGTATTGATGTATTTTTCTCTGTTCACTTGGGACCTGCCTATATATATATATATATATATATATATATATATATATATATATATCAGCTGGTTTTGGTCCGCTTTAAAGTGGACCCATCACATGTTGTGCCAGCCCTGGAGTCTAAAAGACTCCAAGGTGCGGATATTTATCTACTCCTGGGACATCTCAATTTGGAATGCCCATGCAGTGTGAAACCTCATTGATCGCTGAATTAACTCACCTTTCCAGTGGGCCCACAGGACATTTATGTGACGTGGCCCCATCCCCAGCCTCGTGGAGCAGAGACGTACCCTATGTTTGGATAGGCAAAGGGCGGGAGCATGCCACGGACCACAGGGAGACCAGGGATGATGCCGCTCCCATTCACTATGCTGTGATCTGTCTGTAAACAGAGCTGTATGTCAGGCATTAATATGCACGTCATACAGCGCTGATTGGATGAGAGCCCGATCATGTGCTGGGGTCCCTAGGAAGTGCCGATACTTTATGAAAAAGGATCTGGGGTCCCTGGTAAGTGCTGTTTCCTTCATAGGGACGAGTCTGGGGTCCCTGGGAAGAGTCTTTACTTTTATGAAAAATAGTCCAGGGTGCCTGGGAAGTGCAGTTAATTTCATGGAAAAGGGTCTGGGATCCCTGGGAAATGCCATTGTTTCCATGAGAAATGGTCTGTTGTTCCTGGGAAGTGCTGTTACTTTCATGGAAAATGGTCTGGGGTCCCAGGGAAGTGCCATTAATTCCATGGAAAATGGTCTGGGCTCCCTGGGAAGTGCTGTTACTTGAAAAATAGTCCGGGGTGCCTGGGAAGTGCTGTTACTTACATATAAAATGGTCTGGACTCCCTGGGAAGTGCCATTCATTCCATAGAAAATGGTCTGGGCTCCCTGGGAAGTGCCATTAATTCCATGGAAAATGGTCTGGGGTCCCTGAGAAGTGCTATTACTTTCATGGAAAAGGGTCTGGGGTCCCTGGGAAATGCTGTTACTTTCATGGAAAAGGGTCTGGGGTCCCTGGGAAATGCTGTTACTTTCATGGAAAATGGTCTGGGCTCCCTGGGAAGTGCTGTTACTTTCATGGAAAATGGTCTGGGCTCCCTGGGAAGTGCTGTTATTTTCATGGAAAATGGTCTGGGCTTCCTGGGAAGTGCCATTACTTTCATGGAAAATGGTCTGGGCTCCCTGGGAAGTGCTGTTACTTTCATGGAAAATGGTCTGGGTTCCCTGGGAAGTGCCATTACTTTCATGGAAAATGGTCTGGGCTCCCTGGGAAGTGCTGTTACTTCCATGGAAAATGGTCTGGGCTCCCTGGGAAGTGCTGTTACTTTCATGGAAAATGGTCTGGGCTCCCTGGGAAGTGCTGTTACTTTCATGGAAAAGGGTCTGGGCTCCCTGGGAAGTGCTGTTACTTTCATGGAAAAGGGTCTGGGCTCCAGGGGGGTGCCATTATTTTATTAGAAAAGGGTCTGGGGTCCCTGGGAAGTGCCATGATTTCCATGGGAAATGGTCTGGGGTCCCTAGGAAGTACCATTACTTTCACTGAAAAGGGGTCTGGGGTCCCTGGGACCCTGGGTGCCACTATCTTAATAGAAAATGGTCTGGGGTCCCTGGAAGGTGCCATTATCTTAATATAAAAAGGGTCTGGGGTCCCAGAGAAGTGCCATTACAGTCATAAAAAGGGATCTGGGTCCCTGGTACATGCCGTTACTTTTGTGGAAAAGGGTCTGTGGTCTCTGGGAGGGTCCATTACTTTCATGGAAAAGGGTCTGGGGTCCCTGGGAAGTGCCATTACTTTCATGCGAAAGGTTCTGGGGTCTCTGACACATGGCGTTAGTTTCTCATTAAAAGGTCTGGGGTCTCTGAATAGGCTCCATCTGCCGGGGTGAGGATCTGTCAGCCAGGGGGTTAAGGTTGTTAACCCTGCATTGATTTGGCTACACACACCCCCTCCCCAGATTTCTCTGGCCGTTAGCATATCAGGGAGCTGTCACAATGCATCATGGGTGGCTGCAATGATTGGGACCAGCGACCCTTAAGAAATCTTTACAAGTGATTAAAGAATCGATACCCCGGGAGGAACGGAAACCGGCTGCAGCCTATTGCCACTGTTATAATGTTACTTTAGTGTTACAGAGTATGTGCACTGGGACTCTATACACTGTCAGGCTGACAGCTACATTCATTTACATGCCGGTGGCTACAAAGATACCTACCCCTGATGCACCATGGGGGGATAATGCCCCCTCCAAGTAAATAAGGCAGTAGGATGGCACAGATTGGGGGATCTGCTGCTTACTCTGGAGTTAAAGGTAAGTGATTGGTATCAGACTCCTGGGTTTGTTTACCTCTCCCTAATAGTGATATTAAAGCACAATAAAAATATACAAAGTCCTCTTTTAGTTAGATAATAAAATGTAATTTCATTTTGTTACCTATTTGTTGGTTTGTTTTTTTTTGCTGCTTAGGCTAGAGCTTCCTCTAGTAGCTGCTTGTGTATAACAATGAAAGCGTTTATTAAAGGGATTGTCCAGACAATTACATAGACCATATACTCACATAGCCTTAAAGCTCCTAATGTTCCTCATTTTTGGGGGGTATGGGGTCCCTGGGAAGTGCCGTTACTTTCATGGCAAAAAGATCTGGGGTCCCTGGGACCCTGGGGTCCCTGGGAAGTGCCATTACATTCATGGAAAAGGGTCCGAGGTCACTGGGAAGTGTCATTAATTTCAAGGAAAAGGGTCTGGGGTCCCTGGGAAGTGACATTACTTTCATGGAAAAGGGTCTGAGGTCCCTAAGAAGGGCCATTCCTTTCATGGAAAGGGGTCTGGGGTCCCTGGGAAGTGCCGTTACTTTCATGGCAAAAAGATCTGGGGTCCCTGGGAAGTGCCATTACATTCATGGAAAAGGGTCCGAGGTCACTGGGAAGTGTCATTAATTTCAATGAAAAGGGTCTGGCGTCCCTGGGAAGTGACATTACTTTCATGGAAAAGGGTCTGAGGTCCCTAAGAAGGGCCATTCCTTTCATGGAAAGGGGTCTGGGGTCCCAGGGAAGTGCCGTTACTTTCATGGCAAAAAGATCTGGGGTCCCTGGGAAGTGCCATTACATTCATGGAAAAGGGTCCGAGGTCGCTGGGAAGTGACATTACTTTCATTGGTAAGGGTCTGAGGTCCATAAGAAGGGCCATTACTTTCATGGAAAGGGGTCTGGGGTCCATGGGAAGCGGAGAAAATGTATTTTGAAGTTTTTGAAATTTGTATTGAAGCTCTCTAGTACAACAGCAGGCAACGTGTTTATATCAGCTTACTTTACCACCTAATCACAATGCTGCAATACACAGGGGGCAGAGTTATAGACCACCAGTCGAGCCCTATGACTGGTGGTCCACTGTATATGAGACCTTAAAACCGGATCAGATCTACCTACAGCCATTACTTGCTGCAAGTCTGTCACGGATCTCCCTGACTGAGGGGCCATGATCACCGGGAGGGACTGCTGGAAAGTGAATGATTACGAGTCGGTGCAGTGGTTCACAGTGTGGGGCATCCCAACTTGGGGCACTTTGTTGGCCAGTCTTTTAGACTCCAGAGTGGCCAGTGGCACTGATAGGTCCACTTTAATGTTATCCAGGACAAATGCACCACTAGAATAGGTGGACCCAGTACCCCCGTCTCCAAATTCCAATTAAAATTCTCCCCAGGGGCATCCCAATTTGGTATGTATCCCCCTCCCCAGGAATATCAGATCTCTTACCTGCCTCACACTTCTATGGCGCATGCACAAGCCTCGTTCAGCATCTCCGGCACCCCTTTCATTTTCTGTGTGCACCCACAATGACATGACTAAACGACTGATGGCGGGTGTGCATAGCCACGGAGAGATGCTCGTCAATATACAATGGTCGCTTATTGCCCTGCATTAATAGGAGACCCCACACAATTGAGGTATGCAGCAACTCCAGGGAACTCCAAAATCAGGATCCCCCTATAAAAGGGGCCAGAGCGAAGATCCAAGGTTTTGGTCTGCTTTAAAACCCAACGCAATTTTTTTTTTTTCAAATCGAAGGAAATTATTTTAATCCTTTTCCACTTCCAATTTTTTTTATCATAATTTTTGTCATTTAATTTATGAAAACGGATCAGTCGTTTTATATTTACATTTTCTTTTCTTCTATTATTTAATATTTGTTTGCATATGAATTCATTATATATATTCATTAACGGTATATTCATGTATGAATTATATAATGATGTATATAATTATTGACATAATAAGAATCATTTATTAACAGAAATGACTTTAAGGTCCCCTTAATTAATTGTTCCCAATTTGGGATGCCCCTACCGTTAAAAAATTCGATCTCATAGCGCTCTGCATGTTGGGGTATTGCGCGGCTTCTAATA